>CM054376.1:2790407-3390407 GCA_028858755.1 Ara ararauna
AAGACTTGGCTGAGCTGGAGGCTAATTGCAACCTGAGCTTTGTAAAGCAGCTTTCTAATTACACAGCTTTTAACTAACGACAGGTTGAGCTTCCTGGCCCCGCAATGGCGTCTGCTTTGGATGGTGTCTCCATCCATTTGGCTCTGGGTGAAACTTGCCCTATCCAGTGGGCAAAGAGCAGAGGGAATGCTGCTGGCTCAGCCGGTAGGAGCTGCAGGGCTGAAGGTTCCGGAATGAGGAGAGCAAGAGGGGAAAATCCCTTCTGCAGGTAAGTTAAAGACTTAGAGCTGCTTCACGCAAAGCTGCGCTCTCTACGCAGTTCATCAGGGAATCCTGGAATCCCAGGGGAGGGCACCTCAGGGATCGCCTGCTCCAACCTTTCCAGGCCCAGCGCTCTGTGCAGCCCAGTCCAATGCTGAGGAGTCACCACTTTCCTGGGGAGATTATTCCAACGGTTGTTCTCCTTGGGAAACATTTTCCCTCTTGTATCCAGGAGGAATCTCCCCAGCAGTAACGTGCGCCCGTCAGCCCTCATCTTTCCTATGGGACTCCTTGGCCAAAGGGAATCTCCATCTTTGCAGCCACCCTTTAAACACTGGCCCACGGTGACAAGGTCTCCATGAGCCTTCTCCTCTCCAGTCCCAGCGCTCTCAGCCTCTCCTCATGCAGGCTATGACCCATCTCCAGCTCTAGAAGGTACTGCACAGCTGCTCCAGATGCAGGTGGACATCCACAGAACACCCGCTGCTGGGTGTCCAACGCATGCTCGAGAGACCACGCACATTTGGTTCTACAGACGGAACCAGACCACACGGACACCAGCAAGACCTCAAAAGCTCTTCCACAGCTTTGCCTTGAATCAGTGATGCGCTCCACAGGGTCGTTCAGTGCAAGGAAGGAGAATAAAACCACACAAGAGTTGTGCAGAATTAGAATGAGCAACAGCGTTGGAATTAATGGTCAGAGAAATGAAGACCCAGGGAAGCCAGACCAGGGAAGTGCATCTCCCTGTGACGATGGAAAGGCCTTTCCTGCATCAAATGAGACTCAGCCACCATCTCCCACCACCCACACTGGGTCATATGTGGGGAAAGCATCAAGATCCCGGGTTGTTATTGCTCATGAGTTCTGTAAGGGTAATGAACCAGCCCAACTTGAAGTAAAGCTCTTGAGATTCTCCTTCTGGCGTCGGTTGGATACCCTCAAGCATCACTTGGCTTTCTTTTAATCATGGATTGGTTTGGAAGGGACCTTAAAGCTCCTCCAGCTCCAACCGCTGCCACGGGCAGGGACACCTTCCATAGAGCAGCTTGCTCCAAGCCCCTGGGTCCAGCCTGGCCTTGAGCACTGCCAGGGATGGGGCAGCCACAGCTTCTCTGGGCACCCTGTGCCAGCGCCTCAGCACCCTCCCAGGGAACAGCTTCTGCCTCAGAGCTCATCTCAGTCTCCCCTCTGGCAGGTTAAAGCCATTCCCCTGTCCTGTCCCTCCATCCCTTGGCCAAAGCCCCTCTCCAGGTTTCCTGCAGCCCCTTTAGGCACTGGAGCTGCTCTAAGGTCTCCCTTAAGGAGCCTTCTCTTGTCCAGGCTGCAGTTTAAGCTCTACTTCCCATTTTCAGTCTGTGAACTGCAATTAAAGCCCATTCAGCTGTTTAGAAACGCTCCAAAAGGGGCCTCTGTGAATCCGTTCCCTCCAGCCCGCGCTGCTTCAAAGCCATTCCCATTTTGGGGAGAGAAACCCCCAGGTGGAGGAGCTGCTGTCTCACAGCTCATCCAAGTTCCTCCCTCAGAAAACAGGCATCTGCAGGCAGGGTCCTGAGCAACCCAACTCTAAGCTAAGCTTAGCTTCAGCTCAGCTTGAATTCAGCTGTGAGCACTGAAGTAGGTTAAGAGAGAAGAGAGTGAAAACCCACTGGGAAAGGAATAACACTGGGAATGGTTCCAGCAGCTGTCATGGAAGGGAATGGTTGTTAGAAACCAGCAGTGTTTGAGGGCACCTCTGTGATTCTCTGCTGGGTTGGATGCTACTGGAGCCCATTTACATCCCTGCCTTGAGGACAGTGGTGTCCATTGGGATAGAACTGACACATAGGGATGGAGCACATCTGCCTCAAACCCAGAGCTGCAAAGCAGGAGGGAATCTGGGGCTTCCTCACCCATTTATCATGGAAAAGGCTCCAAAGGGAGATGCAGAGGGTATCTCCCATCCCACCCCACTGCAGGCTCACAGTACTTCAGTGTCTGGCTCCGGCAGCTTGCGCAGTCACTGCCTGAGCACAGAAGGGCTTTGATGGGTTTGTGTTTCGTACAGGACCTTCTATTCCAGGACTGAAACAGCAGCTTTATTATCACAAAATGAACTAAAAAGGAATCAAAGAACAACCTCGAGTGGTTCCATTCTGTCCTTCCTCAATCACAGCATTCAGAGCCACGGAGTGGGTTGTTGAAGGGACCTTGAAGCTCCTCCAGCCCCAACCCCTGCCATTGCAGGGACACCTTCCATAGAGCAGCTTGCTCCAAGCCCCTGTGTCCAACCTGGCCTTGAGCACTGCCAGGGATGGGGCAGCCACAGCTTCTCTGGGCACCCTGTGCCAGCGCCTCAGCACCCTCACAGGAAGAGCTTCTGCCCCAGAGCTCATCTCAGATTCCTTTAGTCTCATCCAGAAACAAACCTCGCACTGGGATGTGACACCCAATAACCACCAGGGCTCAGATCCCCTGGAAATGAAAGAGCCATAGGTGGGAATGCTGCCTCAGCATTCCCAGGACCTCATGCTCACCCCTCAGGGCCAGAGCCCACATCCTGCCTTGGCCTTCCCTTCCCCATGGCCTCAGGGGAAAGAGCTCCAGGCCCTATGGGATGAGGTGTATGTGATGGGGAGCAGCTCCGGCCTGCCTCAGTGTCACCATTGCCCAGGCAGTGCAGGACTGAGCCTCGCCAGCCCCTGTGGCTCCTCTCCCACCCTGACACCATCAACTCATCCTCCTCCCGAGGTACCGCATGTGCCACACAGCACGAGGACACATCTCCTCCTGTCCTTGGGAAGGGGGGGGGGCAGCAAGTCCTCGTCACCCTTTGGCTTTAAAGGCCCCCTGTGAGCACAACATCCTCCTGCGGGGTGAGAAGACAAGGCTTTAGGTGCTGCCCTGCTCTGAAGCCACAGTGAGCCATGTGCTCCCCCCCTCAGGTCTGTGGGAATGTGGTTGGGTTGGATAAACCCGGAGTGCCCCCCTCCTGAAAGGAGGCTCAGACTGAATTAAACCCCTTCTGCTCCATAAATGAGGTTCAAGGCAGCCCAGATTAGGACAATCCCATAACAAACCGACCCTGGAGATTCAACCAGCTCAGAACTCTTGGTTCTTTTCCCGGCTGCTTTAACCCCTTTCCTCCCTCTCATTGGGCAATGACAACACCACCCTGGGCTCTCCATCTCCCCCAGGAGCTATGGGGATGGACACTGGTGACCCATCAACACGACAAAGGCCACACAGGAGCAGCAGCACCACCGCGTTTTGAGTGCCATGAACCCAGCGCTGAGGATTCGGGAAGAGATGAATCACCACACAAAGCAAGAACAGAGATTCCCAACAGGGAGAAGGGAAGGTTGGGGTGGAATGGGAAGAGGAAGGAGCAGGGATGGGATCAGTTACTTCGTTTTAAGTTACCAATGTACTGCACCCCCAAACTGGACCAGAAACAGAGGGCTGGGAGGTTGAGAAATGTCATTCCATGTCACTGTGTCCCACATCCCATATTGTGTGTCAGGGCAGCTCTCCTAGCTAAAGGATAATGATCCTTTGCTTTGAGGCCACAGGAACACTTGGCACGGCCACATTAAGCCTCATCTCTGCGGAGGGAAACGTCTCCCTCTCCATGAATGGGATCCCTCCCATTCCCAACTGGGAAACACAGCCCAGGAGGGCGACGGAGTTGGTTTGTGGCAGAAGCCAGGGAAGGATCCAGGAAGATCACCCTCCCCTTGAGACATTCGAGACCAAGAAGCAGTTCCCCCACCATCACCTCCCTGAGCAATGGGGAGCAGTCCCCTGCTGCTGCTGGAGCACATTTACCAGCTCGGTGCTGGAGACAGCAGACCGGGACCCCCAGTTCACGACCCAGCCACCACCACCCCCATTCCACTGACCTGGGCTTCTGAGGAGACTCCTTTGAACCAAACCAGCCGCTGCTCTTACTCCTCTCATCTCCTCCTGTGTGGACGGACGAGCCACGGGAAGATGCCACTTTCTCCCCTTGCCCTTTGCTGCCGGTGTCGTTCTTATTGCCCCCGTGGTGGAAGAGGCCACCCTTTGCTTTCTTCTCTTCCTTCTTGGGGTCCTCAGCTTGCTTGTCCTTCGTTCTGTCCGTGGAGAAGACCATGGGAGCTGCAGCCTGAGTTGGTTTGCTCTCCAAGCGACTGCTCTCTTCCATCCTGGCTCTGCCCAGATGGTTACTGAGGGTGACAGCTTTAGTGGAGACCCTGAGCTCCTCCTGCAGGGCCAAGCTGGGAGGAGATGGGATGAACCTGGGCTCCTCTCTCTGCTGTGTCCTCTCAAAGCTGCTGACCCCCCAAGGCACCTCCTGGGGCTCGGGATGGAGGGGAGCAAAGCCAAAGCCCTCCTCCTGCCGCTTGGGAATGCTGGAGCTCTGAGGGGCACACACGGGGCTCTTTGGTGCAGGCTCATCACTGTAAACGTGGCTCCCGTTGATGCAGAGGGAAGAGCGGGACACGGGATCGTTCTTTGGCTTCAGGCTTTGGATTGCTTTGGGCTCCAGGACGGGGCTCACTTGAGAGACATCGTCGCTGAATGCTCTCTTGTGGGTCAGCTTTGGAGACGGCAACAAGTCTTTCACTGGGGGGGAATCAAACACAAGACAGAGGTGAGGCCCAGGGAGGACAAACATCCTTATCTTCCTCTTGCAAGCACTGAAGAGCGGGGAGATGACCCCAGCCTTCTCCCTGCCAGCCCCTCACGGCAGAATGAAGCCACCAGAGATGCAAAGCACGGGGCACAGGCATGTGGCTGCACAGGGGTGTGCAGTGTCCTCCCCCAGACATCGCCTCCCACTGCTGGATCCAGACAGCAGCGTCCGTAAGACAACAAATCCCTTGTCTGAGAGGATCCGAGATGGGTAATGCTTGCAAGAAGGTACCCAGAAGCTACTTAAGGGACAGGACAGGGGAATGGCTTTAACCTGCCAGAGGGGAGACTGAGATGAGCTCTGAGGCAGAAGCTCTTCCCTGGGAGGGTGCTGAGGCGCTGGCACAGGGTGCCCAGAGAAGCTGTGGCTGCCCCATCCCTGGCAGTGCTCAAGGCCAGGTTGGACCCAGGGGCTTGGAGCAAGCTGCTCTATGGAAGGTGTCCCTGCAATGGCAGGGGTTGGAGCTGGAGGAGCTTTAAGGTCCCTTCAACCCAAACTACTCTGTGAGTCTATGAGGGTTTTGCTTCCAAGCGATTTGAGTCTGCACTGAACGAAAGCTGAGGAGCCGCTGAGCACTGCTCCTGTACCCTGCGTGATGCCCGCCCCGTGCCTGCTCCTCCCTCCCCTGCCCAACTCTGGGGCTACCGCAGCTCTCAGCAGGTTCTGGGGAAGAGCCTGGTGCAAAGGGTGCCTGGAGTCCATGCGCCACGCAGCCACTCGCTCCTCCTAGCAGGAAGCGCTTCACCACGACACGCGGATGGTGGGGCCAGAGCAGAGCTCCACCGCGCAGCAGGAACCAAGAGGCACCAGGCGCGGCTCCACAGCAGCCTCCCACCCACGGGGGCATTTACTGCCTCCAGCCAATTAAACCCGCTCAGCACAGACTGCTTCCAAGCAAGAACTAATCCCCCACAAGGACCCTTTTTGTCTGCAAATCGCCGCTGTCCAAGCACCAAGAGCTTTAACCCCAGGAGCCGGTCGCCGCCTCAGCCCTGCCTCAGGCCTCAGGTGTCCCAGGAGCCAAGCAGCAGTGGGGCAGTGCAGCAGCACCGTGCCCCCTCCCAGGGGCTTATTGCTCTGACCTGCTTTGAGGAGACAGAGAGGAAAAGGTCCTAAAGAACCCCCAGAGCCCACAGGCTCGTGGCGAGCTGCAGGGAGAAGGTGGCATCAACCTAAGTCACGTTGTTCATAGAGCAGGAAAAGCAACATCTTAGGCGCCCTCCCCGGTTCTGGCAAGCACAATGCTGCCAGCATGCAGAGGACCAAAGAATCATGGAATGGTTCGGGTTGAAGGGACCTTAAAGCTCCTCCAGCTCCAATCCAGCTCCAGGGACACCTTCCATAGAGCAGCTTGCTCCAAGCCCCTGGGTCCAACCTGGCCTTGAGCACTGCCAGGGATGGGGCAGCCACAGCTTCTCTGGGCACCCTGTGCCAGCGCCTCAGCACCCTCACAGGGAAGAGCTTCTGCCTTATGTCCAACTTAAATCTGCCCTGTTCCAGGTTGAACCCATCACCCTTTGTCCTATCACTACAGCCCCTGATGAAGAGTCCCTCCCTGGCACCCAAAGGGAGATGCACAGATCTCAGAGGGTCTGTGCAGGGTGGTAAGCAATGAGTTAAGAGATCTGCAGAAAGCCTCAAGAGTCCCTCACAACGAGAAGAAAAGGGGGAACAAAGAGGGGGAGAGGGAATTAAACCATTATCCTCTTACCAGAGCGCTCCATGGACACGCTGCTGTGTCTGCTGGGGGATCTGGTGACCTCAGGAACATTGGAGGCCAGGCCCAGGCTGGCAGAGGAGATGGTGCTGTCGGATCCCAGGGAGGTGTTGGACTGAGTCAAAGACGACTTGCGGAGCTTGTTCTTAAAGAAGAAGCCCTTCACTTTGGATTTCTTGCCCCCAATGTCATAGTCATCCTCCATGTCCAGGCCACCCATGCTGCTGGGGATGACGGCAGAGGCTGACTCCAAGTCGTATTTCTTCTTGCCTTTCACCTTGTCCCTCAGCTTGCCAAAGGGTGAGCGGGGCTTGTCCTTCATGGAGAGGTCGAACATGCTGGCTGTGATGTTGTTGCGTGTAAACTGAATGCACACCAGGATCTCACCACGTTCCTTCTCCTTCTTCCCGGCCTTGGAGTGCAGCTTGTGCCACCTGGAGCCAGAGAGGAGAGAAAAGGAAAGGCCCTTAGAATCATCGAGTCCCAGCCTGGTTTGGGAAGAGACCTTAAAGCTCCTCCAGCTCCAATCCAGCTCCAGGGACACCTTCCATAGAGCAGCTTGCTCCAAGCCCCTGGGTCCAACCTGGCCTTGAACACTGCAGGGATGGGGCAGCCACAGCTTCTCTGGGCACCCTGTGCCAGCGCCTCAGCACCCTCACAGGGAAGAGCTTCTGCCTCAGAGCTCATCTCAGTCTCCCCTCTGGCAGGTTAAAGCCATTCCCCTGTCCTGTCCCTCCATCCCTTGTCCAAAGCCCCTCTCCAGGTTTCCTGCAGCCCCTTCAGGCACTGGAGCTGCTCTAAGGTCTCCCCTTCAGGAGCCTTCTCTTCTCCAGGCTGCCCCAGCCCAGCTCTCTCAGCCTGGCTCCAGAGCAGAGCTGCTCCAGCCCTCGCAGCATCTCCATGGCCTCCTCTGGCCTCTCTCCAACAGCTCCACGTCCTTCTTGTGCTGCTGCCCCAGAGCTGGATCAGGACTGCAGGGGGGGTCTCCCCAGAGCGCAGCAGAGGTTCAGGATCCCCTCCCTGAGCTGCTGCTCATGCTCTGGGGGTGCAGCCCAGCACAGGGGGGGTTCTGGGCTCAAGCGCTCACTGAAGCCAGCTCATGGGATGCTCATGAACTTCCTAGCTCTCCATCTCACCACGGTGCCACGTTCAGACAGGGGAGAACAAGACCCAGGCCACGAGGAAACCATTTCTCCCCCAGAGCCATTACCAACGCAGTGTCCTTCACTCCCTCCTCCTCCCATGAGATGCTCCATCCTTCTGCCCCGGTTCCAGGCATCACTTCCCAGGATGGCTGCAGCAGGATGAGCAGGTCCCCAGCACAGCCCCTGCAGCTCTGATCCCCCTGCTCCAAGGATGACCATTCCCCTTGGCAAGGCACAAGGAAGCGCATAGGTTCAGGGCAGACCCCATTTCTCCCTCCCACGTGAGGCAGAAGAAACTTCCAGACCTGGGCTACCAAATTCCCAACGGTTTCCCAAGAAAGGCAAATCCCAGCAGTGTTTTCCAGCCACTGGGAAGCGAGGTCAGTGAGAAGAGAACCAAAGCAAGGGCAGGCGAACGTGAGGGCTGGAGGTGGGTGTGAGCGCAATGAAACCTCCATGGAGAGGGGAAAACAGGGATCGTGGCCTCCACAGGTTTCCAAGTTAGTGCAGGGGGAGTACCACATCCCGGACAAAGGGAGGAGATGGAAAACCTGAGGAGCCTGCGCTCTGCCTTGGGAAGGAGGCACAGAGCCTTCATTCCCTGCTGGATGCCTGGATACATGATGTGAGCACAGCTGGAAGCACCCGGCTCCTTCAGCACCTAACTGCGGTGCCACCAAACGCAGGAGGGACGGTGCACACGGACATGGGGGGAAACCAGGGAATGGTTTGGATTGGAAGGGACCTCAAAGCTCATCCCTACAGCCCCTTGTCCAAAGCCCCTCTCCAGGTCTCCCCAAGCCCCTTTAGGCACTGGAAGGCTGTCATCATTCCTATTTCTTCCACTTGCTTATCCCACCTCTCTCCAATGCCCACTACGCTGTCAGTGCTCAGCTCCAAGCTTGGACACATCCAGACCCGCAGACCAAAATCCATGGGGAAGACAAGCAGCATTAACCCCTTCCAGCAAGTCCCAGCAGCAAAAAGCCTCCCAGAGAGGTTGATCCAGCGCCAGGGAGCAATCGGGAAGCAGGAGCAGGTGAGTCAGATGGCCACTTCCCGGAGCAGCCGTAGGGAAAAGGCTGCCTGGAACAGGCTGTGGCCACAGCACATCGGCTCCAACATTGTTCAGCTTGATGCAAGACCTGGATAAGGTTCAAGGGGGAAGGGCTGCAGCAGCCTGGCCGCTGGGAAAGCAGGGATTCAGGAGCTGAATCATTCGGCTGGGGATGAGAGGAGGAAATCTCGCAACGGGCTTCATACCTGTGTCATAAATAGAGAGAATCCGGGTGGGTTAACGCAAGGAAGGAGAGGAGCTGCTGAGGATGAGGAGATGGAACAGCCCCCAAGAGCCCAACCCCCATGGATTCACTCCCTGCATCTCCCATCCGCGAAGAAGTTGGGGGCATTAAAGCGAATCCGATGCCTTTGAAAGAAGGAGCTACAAAAGCTGACCCGCTCCAAGCAGCGTGTGGTGAAGCAGCAGCCTCTGCTGCAGCCGGCGCCGGGTTAAGGAGCTATTGGAGGCCCCGGGACCTCCCCAGCAGTCAGGACACCACCTCAGACGGGGCACGCAGCTATATTTAGGCTGTGCTCTAAGTTTATGGGTGGTTGGGAGGATTCAGTTGTTCCACGTTGGGTGTTTCCGAATGAATCAGTGGAAACAGGAGGTGCCAACACGGCCCCAGCTGGGATGCAGCAGGAGGCTGGGGCTGGCTCCAAGGCCCGGCTAAACACAAACTCCTGCTGCATCCTTTTGCCATTATCCCGGAGTTTCCACGTTTCTCCCATGAACTGCCCTCAGCGGGAAGCCCTGGGTGGGATTCGGGATTGGGGCCACCCAAGCCCAAGTCTCAGAGGAGGATACGATCAAAAGCAAACAGCTTCTGCCCATAGGAAGCCTTTCCCAGGTCTGGAATAGCCACCGTGGGCTTCGCAGCTCAGGCTCAGCCCAGTTGCTCTGAACTGAGCCGGGTTAGAGCAATCACCAGTGGAAAAGGTGCCGGTCAGCAGGAAGCACGGGGAGATACCGGGACCTCTGCCACTATGTCCAGCACCCAGCACCGCAGGGACCCATTCCCCAGAGGTGTTTGAGGCCTCTCTTGAGGAGGTGCCACCAGCTTGGGTCCAGCTCCTCAGCGCACGGGACACCCAGGACACCCCATATGGGGGGATGATGGTGGAGCTGTTGGAGCGAGTGCAGAGGAGGCCACGGAGATGCTGCGAGGGCTGGAGCAGCTCTGCTCTGGAGCCAGGCTGAGAGAGCTGGGCTGGGGCAGCCTGGACAAGAGAAGGCTCCTGAAGGGGAGACCTTAGAGCAGCTCCAGTGCCTAAAGGGGCTGCAGGAAACCTGGAGAGGGGCTTTGGACAGGGGATGGAGGGACAGGACAGGGGAATGGCTTTAACCTGCCAGAGGGGAGACTGAGATGAGCTCTGAGGCAGAAGCTCTTCCCTGGGAGGGTGCTGAGGCGCTGGCACAGGGTGCCCAGAGAAGCTGTGGCTGCCCCATCCCTGGCAGTGCTCAAGGCCGGGTTGGACACAGGGGCTTGGAGCAAGCTGCTCTATGGAAGGTGTCCCTGGAGCTGGATTGGAGCTGGAGGAGCTTTAAGGTCCCTTCAGCCCAAACCAGGGTGGGACTCCATGATTTCCACCCATCACTACTGCCCACCTCCACTGCCAGTGCTGCTGTTGGACGCCTCAGCCCAGGCCATGGAGAGCCAGGCTTGCTCAGAGACCCCTCCAACACAGCCCAAGCAGGGACCACAGCTCAAGGCAGCCTGAAGACACGAGCTGCAGGTTCAGCTACAGAATCCTCCTACGTTCTCCCCTCTTCCACCCCACGGGTCCAGCACCATGCAGTGCCTGCTCCCAGCATCACCCCATCCATGATGCTGTGCCAGGGGATGTCTGCAGGGGGAAGGAAGCAGGAAGCTGCCCCAGCACAGAGAGGAAACTTCAAACAGAAACTCATTGCAGATGTCCCCAAAAAGGGGAAGTTTGAGGCTGTTTCAAGCTGCTCCAGGGCTTTGCAAGCTGCCATCCCACTGTTCCCAGCCCCCCGCGTGGCTCATGTAGGTCACAGTGTGCGATCAGCACATCCCAAATGCTTCCAGACTGCTTCAGTTAAACCCTTTCTATGTAAAGGCTTCTCTCCCCTCCCACGAGAGCCAAGGAGAAGGGTGGGATGCGCAGGTTTAGGAGGAAAGGCAGAAAGCATCTATATTTATAGCTGCTGTTGCCAGGATCAGTGGGAGCAGCAAAGGGAAGCATGGAAAGGAGAACACAAAGCACTGCTCCAGGCCCCCCCGTGCTTTCCCTCCTCCTCCAGCAACATCCCATTCCGGAAAGGCAGCAAGTGCTGAGCAAAGGGAAAAGCAGCCTGGCATGGAAACGGGAGCGGAGGAGCAGTTTGTGAGCAGGGAAAGGGACCCCGCCGGGGATGCTGATGGGGCGGAAGCGCTCCGGGTCAGTGCGTGGATCTCACCGTCCCCTCTGCTCTGTGTCCTTTGCTGGGGGGCAGGTGACCGCTTACGGAGCCCCCACTCCCACAGACCTTGTGTTGGGAATGAGCTCAGAGGGCTGAGCTTTCTGTCAATGAGCGGCTGTTTGGGCTCAGGAGACACCGGGGGGGGGCTGAGGAGCTGTGGGGGCACAGGAGGACACGGAGCCTGAAGAGAGCGGAGCTGAGGCTCTCTGTCCCCTTCCACATCCCCCTCCTTCAGCACACAGCCCTCACCCCGTCACACAACACGGATGCCACGCGCACCACCAGGCCACCATCCCGCCCTGCTTCCCGCAGGATACGGGTGCTGCCAAGCAGGACAAGCATCCTTCCAAGGAGGACCACCTCAGCTCTCCCACGGGGCCTCGCTGGGGTCCCCAAGAGATCCCCATCCACCGCGGGACCCACCTCGCCCCGACGGACCCGCTCAACGCAGCCCAGGTGCCTTCAGCAACGGCTCTCCAGTTTCTCTCTCAGACTGGTCCCAGTGCTTCAGCAGCAGTGAGCCCAAGGGAGCTGCCCTGGAAGCCCCACCGTGACTCGCGGCGTCCGTGGATGCAGGGAGGGAAGGACGCACAGATGGAGTGTTCCTCCCCAAAGCCCCCCAGCACCACTCAGCACTGGGCGGGGGGGGGGGGATGCTCACAGACACAGCCCAGCGGGGAGCCAGCGCCTCTGCCCTGCCTGCAGCACCTCTGCCTTGCCTGCAGCACCTCTGCCCTGCCTGCAGCACCTCTGCCCTGCCTGCAGCGCCTCTGCCCTGCCTGCAGCGCCTCTGCCCTGCCTGCAGCGCCTCTGCCCTGCCTGCAGCACCTCTGCCCTGCCTGCAGCACCTCTGCCCTGCCTGCAGCAGCCCGGCTCTCACTGCTGATTCATCCGGGCACCAAGGTCAGCCTCAGGAGAAGAGCCTCAGGGCTTTGATCGAGGATATTTGGGCCTCCACAGTGACACAGCAGGACAGGAAAGAGAAAACACGAAGGCAGAAGGGGCACAAACCCCCTCGATGGGCACAAGGCACTTTGGGGAGCCAAGAGCTGAAGCAGCCCTGTGGAAACACAGACATAGCATCCCAGCCTGCTTTAGGTTGGAAGGGAGCTTAAAGCTCCTCCAGCTCCAACCCCTGCCATTGCAGGGACACCTTCCAGAGAGCAGCTTGCTCCAAGCCCCTGGGTCCAACCTGGCCTTGAGCACTGCCAGGGATGGGGCAGCCACAGCTTCTCTGGGCACCCCCTGACAGCGCCTCAGCACCCTCCCAGGGAAGGGCTTCTGCTTTAGTTCCAACCTGAACTTCCCCTCACCAGGAGGAAGCTCAGCACCGGGGAAGGGAAGCATAAGGTGGAAACAACCCGGCCCTTGCGGGGGTGCAACAACCGCTGCCGGGGGTTCTGCAGCCTCGGCTGGGATTGGGGCTGCTTTTGGCTGCTCTGCAAAGCGGTCCCTGGAAAGCTGCGAAAACACAGCTGGAAAAACACAGGAAAAACATGGAAAATATGATCCCCCCCCCCGGGATGGGGAAGAAAGGGCCCGGGTGGCTGAGGGGGAGGAGTTCGTTCCTCCAAACTGCATCACTCGGAGCACTGCGTGAAACCGCACCTGAACAAACCCTTCCCCAGCATCCCAACCTGCTCCTCTGATGGGTTCCAGCCCGGACAACACCAACTCAGGAGGGGGTTGGTTAAATGGGAGGAGAGAACCGAAGAGCAGCAGTTGCGTGTGGTGAGGGGGGCAAGAGGATGGTGGTGCTCCAAGTGATGTTACTGCAGCGGATGCAGGAGCATGGGACAACCAGGATGAGAAGATCCCCCCACTGACCCACATGTGCCCCGTGCACTGCTGAAGGGCTCATCCCATGGCTCTCAGTCCAGGGACAGAGCTGTTGTCTCCAGTGGGACTCAATGGCAGGGAAACCTTCAAGGGATGATGAAAACCAGGGATTTTGGGATACCTCTGCCTGTGTCCTGGTGCAACAGCCAGGCTGTGATACAGAGCGGGGGTTCCATGCACAAGGTCCATCCTGACAATGTCCTGAGCATCTCCATTCCTGCATCCCATCCGGAGCAGTGCCCCACAGGACCCTTCTACTTCACATCACCCCTTGGCTATGGGGAAGCAGGGGGGGCCCAGACTTGCAGCGCCCCAGAACAGGCTGCTGGCATGACCCTGGATGTACACAGAGGATGCTGCCCATCGCTCCCCAGATCTGCCCCTCCAGCCCCTGTGCTGGCTGGCAGAGGCAAGGAGGGGGACATGGCAGACACCAGGGATGGAGAAGAGCCACCAGCACATTGCTAGCAGGAGAACAAGGGTGGGTAACTCCATCACGGATCAATCCAGGTTACGAAGATGAGGGCTCCCCAGTCCCTAGTGCAGGACGGGCAGGCAGGAACAGGAGGCCGGGGAAGATTTAAGGAGCTGCAAAATGGGACATGAATCATTTATGAGTGGAGATGGTAACAGCAGGAGACAGAAAATCAGCTCTTAAAAGGGCACTGGAGCTGGAGCAGGGCCTGGAGCACAGTGTGATGGGGAAGGGCTGAGGGACCTGGGGGGTTCAGATGGAGAAGAGAAGGCTCGGGGGGGACCTGATGGCTCCCTACAGCTGCCTGAGAGGAGGATGGAGCCAGGAGGGGGCTGCGCTCTGCTCCCAAGGAACAAGGGATGGGACAGGAGGAACCGGCCTCAAGCTGCACCAGGGCAGGGTTAGATGGAGCTGAGGGACAGTTCCTGCCCCAGAGGGTGCTCAGCATTGGAACTGCCCAGGGCAGGGCTGCAGTCACCGTCCCTGCAAGTGCTCACACACCATGGAGACGAAGCCTCAGTGCCGAGGGTCAGTGGTGGCCTTGGCAGTGCTGGGGATGGTTGGACCGGATGAGCTCCAAGGCCCTTTCCAACCTCGTTGATTCCATGATCCTATAAAGGTCCCTTCCAACCCAAACCACGCTGGGATTCTGTGCCTGCAGAGCACAGCTGACAAAGGAGCTGCTCTGCAGGTTCCTCTGGTGCTCTCACTCCTGAGGAACCCCCTCACGCACGCCCCAACCTGCAGAGGATGGGCAGGAGAAAGGTGGGTTTGCTGTATATCCTTCTCTACTTCCAGCTGGGAAGAGCAGCATGGAGAACCCAGTACCTGGAGCAACCCAAGCTGGGGAATGTGGAGCCTGTTCCCCAGAGGGGAAACCCACCCCAAGGGCTCCATGCAGCTTGAAACACCCGATACAGCACCAGGTGACACATCACAGTAGAGCAGCGGCCGCTCCACTCATACACACACCTTTACCCTCGGTGGATTCGCTGAGGAAGAGAGCCATAGGCTGGAAACGCAGAGCCGGAGAGGCCAAGGGATGCTCCTCTGGGAATGGGGCTCCCAAGCCCTCGCCTGGGCTGGGAAGTCCATCCTACTGGAAGGCCAAGCCTCCCATCCCAGCCAAGCCGGTGACAGAAAGAGAGGGGGCAGCACTGATTTAAAAGCCGTTTCCGCTCCACAGAGCACGTGTAGAAAGATGCGAGGTCTTCCCTGGACTCCTCATGCCAAGGAGCCCCCATGGGGTTATGGGGGCAAGGAGCCCATGTGGACACCAACAGAAGCCCACCCATGAGCCACCTACGGGGGGGGGGGGGGGGGGAGAATAATCCAGTCCAGACCCTGCTGTGGAAAGAACCCCAGTGCAAACGTGTCCTCCACACCAAGAGATGCCCTCCTTCTGGTGAAAGAATGGGGATGTCTCCTACGATGGAGCAGGAACCATGAAGAGCATCCCCAGTAACCCCTCTTCTGCTGCGGATGCTGCCTTTGAGCCACCCAGTTCATCCCAACGTGAGGGCACATCCCTTTGGGGGGTGACAGGATGGAGAGCAGAGCCCACCCCACATTCCTGCTCACTGGCACGAAAAGAGGGAAGGAGTCTCCTTGGAAAGCTGAACCGAGGCGGTGAAGAAGGGCCTGAGCACCAGCTGAACTCGGCACATGCAACAGCACCACCTCCATCTGCAGCTTGAGCTCTGAGGTGTTGCCTGAGCTGGATGCAGACTTTCCTGCAGCTTCGAAGGGGAAAAGCCGGCTGGAAGCAGTTGGGCCTTGGAAAATCCTCGTGACACTGAGAAAGAAGCCTCAATCTGCAGCTTTGGAGGCTTTAGGATGAAGCAGGGTGATGGAGCAGCGCTCTTGGCCACCACGAGCCCAAAGCCCATGTGCCACACGTGCAAAGCTGGGCTCAAACAGCTTTTAAACAACAACAAAAGCAGAGCCTGTCTGGAGCAGAACAGAGCAAAGGCCTTAAACCCCTTAAAGCAGCGCTGGAAAGCGGGTGCGAACGGGGTTAACCGGGCTGGTAGGAGCAACCCGAAGCCCTGCCATCAGTCTGGAAGCAGCATCATGCCCTCCTTTGGGCTCCGGCTCAGGGCAAACGCTGGCCACCAAGGGCCCTGTCCCAGGAGCTGCCTGCCTCCAGCACACAGCGAGCATCCTGAGCTGGGTTTTGGCAGGACCAAGCCTCTCCTCCCCCTGCTCAGCAGTGTTTCAACACAGCGGGGTGCTTCCTGGCTCTGCATAGACACAACCACCCTTCAGAGCTGCCTTTCCAGCCCACAACAAGGGTTTCAGCACAGCTCTCAGGACCTTCAGCACCACCTCTGATCCCAGCAGCTCCTGCAAAGAGGGCTCTGTCCGCCCTTGCATGAAGGCTTTCCATCCCCAAACTATCCCTGAGCAGCTATTTCCTCGCTGCCTCCCATCAAGGTCTCTTCCTCTCCTTGGTTTAAGGACACACTGCAGTGCTATGGCCTCAGCTCAGGTCTGATAGGGAGCAGGCAGTGAGCTCTGCCCCCGGGTGTGATGATCTCCCCTGGGATGCAGCCACGAGCCGAGGCTGCGGTGGCAATGGCAATGAGCACAAACCCCTGCATCCGAGATGCCACAGCCAAGAGCCCACAGGTCACAATGTTCTTCTGCTCTAATGATGTCCATGGATTTAAGGGAGACCTTGGGACAGCCTTCCAGTGCCTAAAGGGGCTCCAGAAAAGCTGGAGAGGGGCTTTGGACGAGGGATGGAGGGCCAGGCCGAGGGGAATGGCTTTAACCTGCCAGGGGAGACTGAGCTGAGCTCTTAGGCACAAGTTCATTACTATGAGAGAAGCTGTGGCTGCCCCATCCCTGGCGGTGTTCGAGGGATGGGCATTCCCTTTTCCACTCGGACTCGCCCCAGGACTGAGCTCCATCAAGACACGGAGAAGAGGCCCCAGTGGCCTCAAGGACTTCAGTGGAGAAGTTGAACACCCAAAGGAAAAGGGTTTGTACCCCCGCGGCTTCTCTGCTGATGGAGAGCGAGAAGAGGAGCATCTCACTGCTGCTGCCAGGATAGAGGAGCTGCGCCTATCCTGACCCCCCCCCCCCAAGCAAGCAGCCCCTCCACAGCTGGGAAGGGACAGGAAGAAGTAAAGGGAAGTGCCATAGGGAGGTTTGGGGCCGATTCTGCAGCTGTAACTGCTGTTCCAAGGCCGCAGCCAACAACCTGCAAGTCACTGCAGGCAACACGGGAGCCAGGATCACAGCTCCTGCTCCTTACAGTCCCCTTAGGTAGATCCCAGCGCTCCAAGGCCTGGAATTCTGCCCTCTGGAGACAGAGCTTCTCCCTGGAAGGCTCTCCCTCTCCCACTGTGAGATCTTAGGGAAAGAAAGCAAAGCAAAATGGGATTTCAAAGGCACAGAGGGGAGGTCCTGACATGTCCATTATCCTCCCCACCATCAGCCATGGAGCAAAATCCTTTGGGATCTCCCCGCAACAAGACCCAAAGTCCAATCCCAAAGGCATTAGGTGGGATGCCCAACACTGAGCTCCCACCGCACCACACACCTGAAAGATGCTACAGCATTGTCCAAGGGGATAACACAGCCTGAGGGGTATCGGATGGAAGCTGTGGCTCACTGCAGCTGGAGTCATTTGCACCCATCCCAAACACCCCATGACAGGGATGGATGTGGAGGGAAAGCAGGATGAAGCCCCACAGGGGCCTGCAAAGGCATTTCCTGGCTGTCAGGAAGCAGAAGTGATAACTGCCTTGGGAGCACAGAGAAACCCTCTGCCAGCACCGCTGCCACACTGTTGTGGTGACGGGGACCATGCCACTACGGAAGGATTGCATTGCATGGTCTCATCCTGCTGATGGACTGGGCTTTCGGCTCCCAAAATATGAGGCAGGACAGAGATCTACAGGTTATAGGGAGGGAGAAGGCAGGACCAGGAGCATCCTGCCCATGCAGAGCCCCAGCACAGAGGGTTTGACGCAGGAGGATGGACATCGGGCACCAAAAGGCATGGGTGGTGCATAAAGGCACTAGAAGCTCAAGTGGAAAAGGAGAAGCGATGCTGAGCACCGCTGCTCTGCTTGCCAAGCCCCAAGCCTTGGAGCTGAGCGTTGAACAAGCTTTGGGATACCCCAAAAAGGCCAAAAGGCTGCTCCTGTGCAAGTCCCAGAGTTGATTTCCTCCTGGGCAAACACACTGTCACGGCAGAGATGCTGAGCTCAACAAAGCAGCTCAGAAACCCCCTGATGCTTCCTGGAGAAGAGCCCACGTTGGATGGAACGTCCTCCATCGAGCTGAAAACCAAGGATGAAACCCCTCTCATGCAACAGACACGAGCAGGAAAACGAGAGCAAGGGCAAGGCACTGACAACTGAGGCCTTTGGGAAGCAGGATCCCATTCCAACCGGCAGCAGCTTCGTGCCCAGGAGCAAGTACCGTAAATAGGGTCCTAAGCAGCGTATGGCAGAGACTCCATCCTGCATCCCTCACTTGAGGGCACGGGTTATCCCCGCCGCACAGACCGGGGTACGCTCCATGGTGCGCGCCTGGAGCCTCTTGGGCTGTTCCTTAATCTGGGACTAAAAGCTCCTCCTAAACAAAAGCGGTTGCAATGGAAGACATGGGAATGTGGTTGGAAGTTTACGGAGGTCTCGCAGAAGCGGGGGCTGCCCCCAAGCCTTCATCTGGACACGCTCCAGCACTCGGGATTCTGATCCAAGGTAAAGCGCTTTCACGCCGCAGACTCCGAACGGATTCCGCTCGTGGGCGAGCGAAGGGTGATGCCGAGGGTGCGAGCTCCCGGTCATGTTTTCCACGGTCGCTTCCACCCGGAGATAAAGAAGGGAAGAAAAAGCTCCCAACAGCACGAGGGGAAGTTCGTTTTCCTTAGGCAAGCAAAGCTACAGGAAGGGAGGGAAGGAGACAGCAAAAAGCCGGGAATTCTCCTGCCTCACTGCCTGACCCCCGCCTTGTGCTGCAGTAATGGTGTCACAGCCTCCAGCCACGCTGGACATTGCTCCCATGGGATTAACAGCCCCTGACACCGAGACCTTTGAGACAGGACCATGGGCTCAACCTCCTGAACCCTTCCCGGCTCCATAAACCACTGCTGACGGGAGCACAACGTTCCTGCGGACGCGGCTCCTATCCCGGCTCCGGGTGCTCCCCGAACCACAGAGGGGATGGAAAAGTTCCTGCGCCGAAACCACTCCTCTCATCCCGAATATCCCCGGATCAGAACTGCCCCGAAGCCTGCGCACGATCCTGGTTTGAACTGCACCTGCAGAATCCCGATCCGGCTCCCCCACCGCCTCCCATTCCCCAGGCAGGGCCAAGAGGTGCAAACTGAGCGCTGCAGGGGAAACGCTCAGACCCCAGCTCCCGGGTTGGAGCCGCTTTTCCTTTGGGAACGCTCCCGTTTTAGGGCAGGCAGGAGGCTCCCCGGGCTGCAGATGGCAATGAGACACGTCTCCCCACTTTTCCAAGCCTTTTCCATGCTGATCCCACTCTCCAGGCTGCGCCCCGGGGAGGAGGCTCCTCTCCCAGCCTGTGCTTTGGGCAGGGAGCCAGTGGGGTCTGGGAATGGCACAGTGGTGGGGATGCTCCCCGAGGCACACAGCAAAGCTCTTCCCTAAAGGAATTTCATCCACATTCCTGCATTTCTCTGCTTGGCAAAGGCTCGGAAATGTTATTATTGTTTTCAATCCTTCAGGAAGAAGGACAGCAAATCCCCTCCAATAGGGATGTATGCTGGAAGCAATACAGGGATGGGGTCAGCGCCCTGAACTGAGGGAGCCTCCTGCAGCAGCTCCGTGATGAATCAGGTCACAGCCCCACCACAGCCATCAGAAGGACAAAGCACAACAGGGATCTGTGCCCCAGCTTCCCTGGAATGACAGAGCCCAGGGGGACCCTCATGGCATAAGGAAGACCCCTTGGGACACACGGAAGAATGGATCCTGCGCCTTTGTCCCACCTGAGTCCCTTCCAGGGCCGCCGGGAGCCACCCCATCCTCCACAACGCACGTGATGCCCTATTCCCAGCAACGTCCTTCCCGGAGCATCCACAGGCCCTGGGATACCCTTATCCTGCAGTGCCCTTCCCGAGTCATACACAGACCTCAGGGCACCCCAAACCCTGGGACACCCTTCCAGGGACCCCACCATTCCTTGGGACACCCTTCTGGGTGCATGCACAGCCCCTGCCATGGGGCACGCCTGATCCCATGGCACCCCGTGACACCCTCCCTGGGGGTCCACGGTGATGCTCTGTAACGCCCTTCCCGAGGCACACATGGCCCCACCACAGCCCATCTCCTGCACTGCCCTTCCTGGGGCACGCATGGACCCCATAGCACCCATCCTGCGGTACCACGGACCCTACAACACACCAGAGACTCACTGATATCCATCCTGGGCACATTGGGACAGACCCACAGCACCCATCCTGGGGCACCACGGACCCATTGACACCCATCCTGGGCACACTGGGACCTCACAGCACCCATCCTGGGGTACCACGGACCCCACAACACACCAAGGACCCACTGATATCCATCCTGGTGCACATTGGGACCCACTGACACCCATCCTGGTGCACATTGGGACCCACTGACACCCATCCTGCGGTACCACGGACCCCACAACACACCCAAGGACCCACAGCACCCATCCTGGGGCACATTGGGACCCACAGCACCCATCCCGCGGTACCACGCACCCACAGCACCCATCCTGGGGCACCACGGACCCACTGACACCCATCCTGGGCACACTGGGACCCCAGAGCACCCATCCTGCGGTACCACGGACCCACAGCCCCCATCCTGCGGTACCACGGACCCCACAGCACCTATCCTGCGGTACCACGGGCCGCACAACACACCAAGGACCCACTGACACCCATCCTGGGGCACATTGGGACCCACAGCCCCCATCCTGGGGTACCACGGACCCCACAGCACCTATCCTGCGGTACCACGGACCCCACAACACACCAGGGACCCACAGCCCCCATCCTGGGGCACACATGGACCCCACAGCCCCCACCCTGAGCACCCCGACACCCCCACACCCCCGTCCCCTCCCCGCGGGCTCTCACTCACCGCTCCTCGGGCGCTCGGCCCCTCCGCAGCGCGGGCTCCAGCGGCACCAGGGCCTGGCCGAGGAAGCGGTCCATGCCCACCAGGGCCCGGTGCATGACGGTGAGCAGCAGGCCGGGGCAGGCCGCGGGCTCGGGGGGCAGCTCGAAGGCGCACTCCTCGCGCCACTCGGGGCCGCCGGGGCTCTTCTCGGCCACCGCGGTGCGGTACCTCTCGCGGCCCAGCTGCAGGACGGTGTACGCGTCGCTGCCGCCCGCCTGGCCGGAGCCCTTGCACCGCAGCCCGCGGGCCCGCACCACCGTCACCTGGACGTGGGTGGGCAGCCAGGCAGCGGGGCCCTCCGCCGGCAGCGCGGCCGCGCGCAGCAGCGCCATGGCGGGACCCTGAGGGGGGCGCGGGGCCGGACCCAACCGGACCCAACCGGACCGGACCCAACCGGACCGGGCCCCGCACCGCCGCCGCTGCCGCAGCCGGGCCGCAGCGCGAGCGACACCGCCGCCCCCCCCCGCCCCTCCGCCCAGGAACAAACCCCGCCCCACAGGGGCTGGAGCCACGCCCCCGCGCCGAGGCCACGCCCCTCTCGCCGAGGCCACGCCCCTCTCCGCACTGGCCCCGCCCTATCCCTTTTCCCCCCCTCGCTGCCGTTGCCCGGCCCCGGGACGTGTGCGCGAGCGCGACGGCGTGCGTGTGCAAGCGTGTGCGTGTGTGTGCGTCTGCGTGTGCGTGCGTGTGCGTGCGTGTGTGCGTGCGTGTGTGCGTGCGTGTGTGTGTGTGTGCGTGCGTGTGCAAGCGTGTGCGTGTGTGTGCGTCTGCGTGTGCGTGCGTGTGCGTGCGTGTGCGTGCGTGTGTGTGCGTGTGTGTGTGTGTGCGTGCGTGTGCGTGCGTGTGCGTGTGCAAGCGTGTGCGTGTGTGTGCGTCTGCGTGTGCGTGCGTGTGCGTGCGTGTGCGTGCGTGTGTGCGTGCGTGTGTGCGCGCGTGTGTGCGTGCGTGTGTGTGTGCGTGCGTATGCCCCTGTGTGTGCGTGTGTGTGTGTGTGCGTGTGCGTGCACGTGTGTGCGTGTGTGTGCGTGCGTGTGTGCACATGTTCCTGTGTGTGCGTGTGTGTGCACATGTTCCTGTGTGTGCACATGTTCCTGTGTGTGCGTGTGTGTGCGCATGTGCCCCTGTGTGTGCATGTGCAAGAGTTTGCGTATGTGCGCGCGTGTGTGCGTGTGTGCAAGCATGTGCGCCTGTGTGTGCATGTGCGCGCGTGTGCGTGCGTGTACATGTGTGTGTGCGCGTGTTCCTGTGTGTGCGTGTGTGTATGTCCGTGTCTCTGTGTGCGTGTGCAAGCGTGTACTAGCATGTGCATGTGTGTGCTTGTGTGTGTGCATGCCTGTGCGTGCGTGTGCATGTGTGTGCCTGTGTGCGCATGTTCCTGTGTGTGCGTGTGTGTGCCTGTGTGCCTGTGTGTGCGTGTGCACCTGTGTGTGTGTGCATGTGCATGTCTCTGTGTGCATGTGCGTGCGTGTGCAAGCATGTGCGTGTGTGCCTGTGCGTATGTGTGTGCATGTGTGTGCCTGTGTGTGCGTGTGCGGGTGTCCGTGCATGTGTGTCCATGTATGTGCGTGTGTCCGTGTACATGCATCTATGCCTATGTATGTGCGTATGTGTCTGTGCATGTGTGTGCATGTATATGCGTGTGTGTCCATGGATGTGCATGTGTGCCCGTGCATATAGAATCATAGAATCAAGTTAGTTGGAAATGACCTATAAGATCATTACATCAAATATGTGTCTGTACATGTGTATCCGTGCATGTGCATGTGTGTCCATCCATGTGTGCGTGTCTGTGCATGGGTGTGCATGTGCACCCATACATGTCTGTGTATGTGTGTGTGTCTGTGCGCGTGCATGTGTGTTCATGTGTGCCAGTACATGTCCGTGCGTGTGTGCCCACACGTGTGCATGTATGTGCGTGTATGTCCACGCACGCCCCATCACCGTGAGCAGACGCAGACCGCGCACGCTCCCTGCAGCCCCCCGAGCCCCTCACGCGCTGCTTCGCCCCGGAACACATCCACACGGGAGCAGCTTCCCAACATCCCGACAGCATTCCCGGCGCGATCCCAACATGGAGCCACCGCCAACCTTCCCGCTTCCCACCCGCCTTTCCCTGCGGGGCCCCAACCCTAACACACGATTAAACCCCCTCCGCTGACCCTAATAACGCCATTCCACGTCCGAGCCCGACATTCCCGGCCCCTGGAGCAAGGTCACACCGATCCCCCCCTCGCTCCGAGCTCGGGACGTGCGAGACGGGCGCTCACGGTCACGGCCCCGGGGCTCTGATGCCGTCGCGATAAGCGGTGTCCGGGGCCGCCCCGGTTAATGGGACGCGGCTGTGTTGCTCTGCTCTATCGCTCCCATCTAACACCAACCCCACACCTTCAGCTTTGGGCTTCATTCTGCTTCACAGCCCTTCCCCGGGGGCCGGGGGTGTCCGTTCCGCTCGGATGCAGGGGCACACAGGGAGCCCTGATGGTCCTTTCGGGATTGCCGCGGCTCCTTCGGGATCCCGGCACCCCCTCTCCTTGCTTTGGGGGCTTTGCACCGCTCCTGCTCGCCCCAGAGAGACCCAAACCCGAGTGCTGATGAGCCACATTCCACCCCAAAAAGCCCCAAACTGTGGGGAATAGGGAAAAGAACCCCTCAGGACCACGCGCGCTTTCCCATGGGATGCGCTGCCCCGTCCCTATTCAAATCCGACATTAAAATATGCTTCATAGAGGAATAAAACCGCAGGGAATTTCTTTTCGCCCCCGAGATGAACTGAAATCCAATTATCCCCCCCAAGCCCGGTGCCCGGCCCCGCTCCGCTGCCGCCTCTTATCCCTCCTCAGCATCTGCTTTTGATTTTGCCTTCTTTTGATTGTTTTCCCCCCTTTTTTCCCCTCCTCTCTGATTATCTCTCCTCTCCCGCATCTCCTCCTCGCCGCTTTCCATCCCGGCCCCGTAATTGGGTTCTTATTCCGTCTCCACCTTTCCCTGCCCCACTTCACGGCTCTTTTTTAGTCACCTCTTTGATTCAACCGGCGCTTTTGCATCTGAGGCATGAGGAGGGGCTTTAATTACCCCAGAAACCGAGGAGGGTTTGGTTATTCTCCTCTTGGATCACAGGGAAAACGGGTTAGGAGCAGCGCTGGGGCTGTGTCACTGCCTTAGAGGCGCCGTTCATGTTGTCCTGCGCCAGACCGGGATGGGTTAAATTCTGCTTTAACTTTCGCTTCCTCTTTAATTTTTGATTTAAACTTGAATTTTGCCTTTAATTTTAAGATGTCCTTAAATTTCACATTTTTCCTTCAACCTTGATTTTTGTTTTAACATTGACTTTTGCTTCCTCCTTCTCCTTCCCTTTAGCCCATCCTCTCTTAAGCATCATTGCAACCGCATCCTAGATGAGGGCTCTCCCATAATCCCATCTGCCGCACGAGCAAGGAGCTGGAAAATGATGCTAATGGCATGATTTTGCTTCCCCCCCCCCCCCAGCCCCCCCTTTTTGGTGCAAAATGCTGCTCTCCATCATGCTGTGCATCTCCAAGGGCTTTCCAACCTGGAGCCGACTCTTTGGGATGGGAAAGGCACATCACGGGGGTTGCAAAGGAATTGTATTACATGAGAGTGATGCTGGAAAGTTGTGAGATGGGAGGGATGCTGAGCTGGGATTTGCTCTGGGGGGGGGCGGTGGGTGCTGGGATCATCCCCCCAGGGCTCCTTTGCTGCTTGAGTTTGGTTTATGGGAAGCTCTTCCCTGGGAGGGTGCTGAGGCGCTGTCAGGGGGTGCCCAGAGAAGCTGTGGCTGCCCCATCCCTGGCAGTGCTCAAGGCCAGGTTGGACACAGGGGCTTGGAGCAAGCTGCTCTATGGAAGGTGTCCCTGCAACGGCAGGGGTTGGAGCTGAGGGAGCTTTAAGGTGTTTTGAACACAAACCTTCCTGGGATTTATGATGGGTGCTGAGGCTCAAGGTGGGATTAACTGCACCGGCACCGGCACAGACCTGGGACTGAGAGGAAGAGATGAAGGATGAGCCAAGAGCTGGGGATGCAACACCCCACATCTCCGCCCCAGCAATGTGAATCATAGGAACATAGGATCCCAGGGAGGTTTGGCTTGGAAGGGACCTTAAAGCTCCTCCAGCTCCAACCCCTGCCATTGCAGGGACACCTTCCATAGAGCAGCTTGCTCCAAGCCCCTGGGTCCAACCTGGCCTTGAGCACTGCCAGGGATGGGGCAGCCACAGCTTCTCTGGGCACCCTGTGTGGTGCTTCAGCACCCTCCCAGGGAAGAGCTTCTGCCTTAGATCTACCGCACCACCAAAGCCCCCCCAGTGCAGCGCGTGGACACACGGCCCCCATTGAACAGCATCGCTAAACCTCCCTTTGCTCCATTGCGGGGTGCAAGCAGAATCCCCCCTAAACCCAAGTTACAACAGCGGTCGGCGGCGTTTTCCCACTGCTAAACCCCAACTCGCAGCACAGGAACGGCGGGAGGGTGATGGGGGGGGGGGGAGGCTGAAACCAAGGCAAATAAAGAGTTCAAATGGGAAACGATTAAAACTAAACTCAACTCCAATAAACGGGAAGCGGACGAGATAAGGCCCGGGCGGCCTCGCTGCCTATTTAACATTCATTGGATTGAATAATCAGGCTTCATTATCTCCAATGGCTTCATATTTGCCCTCAAAATGCTAATTTGGAAGTTGGCTGCGAGCGCCGCGCGCCTGCTTTGACTAAACCATTCCTTGGCTCGCTTGGATTGGCCTTTGTAGCTCCGGGGGCATTTCCCTGCGCGAAGCGAGAGGGAAATGAGGGGGAAACAGGTGAAAAAGGAAGAAAAAGCCCCCCCCCCCCCCCCCTTGACATTTTTCAGGCGCTTTCTATGGGAAAGCAGAGCCCTGTTTTGCTTAGAAATGGCATTTTCAGGCCTCGCAGTGAAATGAGAGGCGTTATCAGGCAGGGGAAGGGGGCTGCGGGCGTTATCGCCCATCTCGGCGCGGGGAAGAGGAGAAATGATTTGCTTTTATTCTGATTGCTTTCTTCCCGCACTTCCCCCCCCCTCCCTTATCCCTGTCTCCGCGCCCCCCATCACCCCTTCGCCCTCTTCTTTGCTTTGGGGGGGGGGGGGTGTGTTAAATCAAAGCTTTGGGCTTTATCCATCGGATCCCACGCGGCGAATGAACCCCCGGCTCCATTTGATCTCCGGGCGGGATTCAGAGCATCAATCTCTTTATGTTATTACCCTTTCTAAAAGTCAATCAATAGATAATAAGGTGGGAAGAATGGGCAGGAGTTAACACACACCCCCCCACCCCCCATTCAGAGCCGAGGATTAGGGTTATTGAAGGGCAATTGCTTCGGAATCGCTTCAATCCGGCGTTCGGGATGCCGGGATTCATCCCTGGCTTAGCCACAGCACCAGCGGCCACCCCCAAATGACCCGTTTCTCATGCAGACCCCACTCCAGCCCCCCCCCCAAAGCTGTTTGCAGAGCAAACTGCAATTGTATGGGAGATTAAGGGGGCTTTGCGGGGCTGGGGGGAGGCCAAGCAGCCTTGTTGACAAATAAGGCTGGAAATCCGGCTCCATCAATTCCACAGGCGCCTCCGGATTTGGCAATGACACTGCTTTTGACTTTCCCAGATGGATGGGGAGGGGTCTGAGCCGCTCCCACATTTCGGGGGCAGATGGTAGAGCAAAAAGAGGGATGTGGGGATGTTCCACCCCCCCCCCCCAACATTCCAGCGCCGGGGAAGTCAGAGGAGGGATGCGCGTTCAGCCCCAAAAGCAGCACATGGGGAAGGACAAACCTCAGCCTTCCCCGTGCCCCCACCTGGTGGTGTCCCATGGGATGGTGGCAACAGGCACGGCCTTAAGGTGCTGACCAGGAATGTGCCCCTTTTGGGTTGGTGAATGGGGGTTTGGGGCTGGTTGCAGCTCATGGGTGTTCTCCCGGTTAGAGATGGGGGGGATTTGCCCGCCTTGGGATCAGCCAACAAGTGGGATGCTGCGGATGGAGCCACCCCCGTGAAGTTCGTGCGGCTCGGCTGGTGCCGGGCAGCTCGGGTGAAGCTCCAGGGCAGATTTCAGACCCTAAAACCACCCCTGCTCTGGCACACAGGGAGGTGATGGCGCCCTTGGAGTGCCCTTGGCTGAGTGGATGGGATCGTGCTTGAATCATAGAATCATAGAACAGTCAGGGCTGGAAAGGACCTGAAGCTCATCCAGTTCCAACCCCCGTGCCATGGGCAGGGACACCTCACACTAAACCATGGCACCCAAAGCTCTGTCCAACCCGGCCTTGAACACTGCCAGTGATGGAGCATTCACAGCTTCCCTGGGCAACCCATTCCTGTGCCTCACCACCCTTACAGGAAAGAACTTCTTCCTCACATCCAATCTAAACTTCCCCTGTTTCAGCCTGAACCCGTTACCCCATGTCCTATCACTACAGTCCCTCACGAAGGGTTCCTCCTCAGCATCCCTATTCCAGAATCCCTGCCCAGTTTGTGTTGGAAGGGACCTTAAAGCTCCTCCAGCTCCAACCCCTGCCATTGCAGGGACACCTTCCATAGAGCACAGTGCTCCAAGCCCCTGAGTCCAACCTGGCCTTGAGCACTGCCAGGGATGGGGCAGCCACAGCTTCTCTGGGCACCCTGTGCCAGCGCCTCAGCACCCTCACAGGGAACAGCTTCTGCCTCAGAGCTCATCTCCACCTCCCCTCCTTCCTCTACATCACCACCCAAGCTCCCGCCCTGTGCTGGGCCAGCCCCAGGGTCCAACCCTGTTTTGTCCCACCCCAGTATGTGCAGTCCCTGCGGTGTCCCAGCCCATTGTGCTATTCCCGTGTGTCCCACCCCGGTGTGTCTCATCCCGTTGTCCCCCATTCCACTGTCCCAGCCCCGTGTATCCCACCCCGGTGTTTCCTATGCCAGTGTGCCCTATCCCAGTGTCCCCAGCCCAGTCTTCCCAAGCCCAGTGCCCTTCATCCCGCTGTCCCACCTGCTGTCCTGCCTGGTGTACCACAGCCCAGTGTATCCCATCTCAGTGGGTCTCCCAGCCCATGTCCCCCACTCTGCTGTCCCACCCCGGTGTGTCCCACTCCTGATGTCCCGTGTCAGGATGCGCCATCCCAATGTACCCCATCCCGGTGCTCCCCATCCCGCTCCCGTCCCTCTGCCGCAGCCGCGTGCCTCTGGGCGCAGCGCGGTCGGGCAGCGGCCTCTGGCGGTCAGCGGAGGAACAGCCCCGACCGGACCCACCGGGACCCCCCCCCGGTATCCGCCTGGTCCTCCGCTCCCGTAACCCTCTCGAACCCTCTGGGACCCTCCGGAGCCCTCCGGGACCCCTCGGGATCCTACTGGGACACTGCCAACTGTGTGCATCCCAGCTGGGACCCTCTAAGTGGGATGCTCGCTACCTGGGATCCCTGAAACTGGGATCCCTGTGAGTAACGATCCCTCCGGCAGGCTCTGTGCTAACGGGCATCCCCACTCATTAGCAGCCCGCTAATTAACTGGGGTGTTTGGTAATGGGGATTCTCTTTAACTGGGAGAATGCCTGCTGACTGGAATTGTGCTCGCTGGGATGCCTGTTATCTGGGATCCCTGATAAATGGGATGCTCACTATCTGGCATGCCCTCTAACTAGCATGCTTGCTAACTGGGAGCTGGGATTCCTGGTAACTGGGTTGCTCACTACCTGCAATGCTCACTAACTGAGATGCCTGCTACTGGGAATGCTCACCAACTGGAATGCCCACTAACTTGGATGCCCGCTACTGGGAGGCTCACTAACTGGGATACCCACTAACTGGGATGTTTAGTAACTTGGATGCCCGCTACTGGGATGCTTAGTAACTGGGATGCCCACTAACTGGGATGTTTAGTAACTGGGATGCCCACTAACTGAGATGCTTACTAACTGGGATGCCCACTAACAGAGATGCTTACTAACTGGGATGCCCACTAACTGAGATGCTTACTAACTGGGATGCCCACTAACTGAGATGCTCACTAACTGGGATGCCCACTAACTGAGATGCTTACTAACTGGGATGCCCACTAACTGAGATGCTTACTAATTGGGATGCCCTCTAACTGAGATGCTTACTAACTGGGATGCCCACTAACTGAGATGCTCACCAATTGGGGTCCTTACTCACTGGGATGCTCGCTAAGTGGAAAGCCCAGTAACTGGAATACTCACTGACTGGGATGCTCACTAACTGGGATACTGGCTAACTGGGAAGCCAGGTAACCGGGATGCCCACCAGCTGGGGTGCCTGCTAACTGGATACTCACTAACAGCAGTGTTTGCCGACTGGGATCCCTGCTGCTGGGCTGCTCTGGGGTCCATGTGGGGCAGAGCTGCTCCGCACTTGGGTGCCTTTGGGAACTGCAGTGGAGTTTTTGCTGGAAGCTGCTGCCAGCATCAGAAAGAGCCCCTATGGAGCAGGACCAAAGCAGCATCAACAGGGCAGGATTTGGCCTTAGCCACACATCCCATGAGCCACAGCTCTAAAACACCGTGAACCAGGAACGAGGAAGGTGATGGAAAGAAAACCCCATCAGTTTCCCTTCAGGTGCATGGAAAGGTGCAAAACCTTTAAGGAATTGAAGGGAAACTTTGTCATCCAGCTTCAGTTCTGGGAAGCATTTCGAGAACCCACTTGTCTGCTGGGGGGACCCATCCCAACCTGGAGGGACCCATCCCAACCTGGAGGGACCCATCCCAACCTGCAGAGACCCATCCCAACCTGGAGGGACCCATCCCAACCTGCAGGGACCCATCCCAACCTTCAGGGACCCATCCCAACCTGGAGGGACCCATCCCAACCTGCAGGGACCCATCCCAACCTTCAGGGACCCATCCCAACCTGCAGGGACCCATCCCAACCTGCAGAGACCCATCCCAACCTGGAGGGACCCATCCCAACCTGCAGAGACCCATCCCAACCTGGAGGGACCCATCCCAACCTGCAGGGACCCATCCCAACCTGGAGGGACCCATCCCAACCTGCAGAGACCCATCCCAACCTGGAGGGACCCATCCTAACCTGCAGGGACCCATCCCAACCTGCAGGGACCCATCCCAACCTGCAGGGACCCATCCCATCACTGAGCCACCCACCTCTGCTGCAGGGCTCCCAAGTTTGGGATATGGTGTATTTGAACCCGGATCATACAGCTATGGATGCTGCTACCCGCACTAATTCCATGGCTGAAGCTCTCAACCACCACCAGCTCCTGGACAAGGGGTTCCTCAGGCCAATCCCATGCAGAGTTTTAATAGGAATGATATTTTTCCTGGTTTTTATTCCCTTTGGATCATAAACCAGGGGCTGGCAGCGACCAGCACACTGCATCCTGCTGGAGCACCCTCCCTAGGGCCGGCTCCGGTCTATGGAGAGAAGCAGCGGAGCCGCATATCTTAGGATGCTTAAGGGAGCGCTTTGCTCTGCATCCCAAATCCGGGTGGTGAGCCCTTTACTAACAAGCAAGGAAGTTAATGAATGGATTTCATTAACTGGAGAGTGGGATCCATGGGAGCATCGGTCAGGCCTGGATCGTCCTCAGCTGTTTGATGGCAGTGGCTATCCGAATACTTCCATGGTTTTCCCACTACTTGGAGCTGAATTGGGAGAAATTCCCCCTTTTCCCTGAAAACTGGGTGTCCACAGCCCCCCAGCCCGGCCCAGCACATTGGCAATTGGATACAAAGGGATTTTGTGGAGGAAACACCGGGAAATGGGATGGATGGACGCAGGGATGCTGCAGGCCAGGGGATGCACTCAAGACCAAAGGGGGGGTCCTGTGGGTCTGGTGTCACCCTGAGGCTACCCAGGACATGGGGGTGACCCTGGAGGCCCCATTGCTCTGCAGACACAATCCACACCAGCCCAGACAGAGGCCTAAGGAGCAGCATTGATATTCATTAGCTCAGGAACTGCAGCCCTGGGGCAAGTTTGGCTCCGAATTAGGCAGGAGGCATCCCTGGGGTCACATCCCTGTGGTGGATATGGACAGGGATGAAAGGAGATTGGTTTGTGAGCAGTGACCCCCCAGTTCCATGCTTCCATCCCTCTTGCACCCCTAAGTTATTAACACACACACACACACATCTCTCCAGGACGGGATTTTCCCACCTTATCCCATTTGGTCCCTGTTTAGCATCCCAGCCAGCACAGGCATGCTGAGCACCCCCAGTGCTGCGGTCACCCCACTTCGGGGCAGTGATTTGCTGAGCTCCATCAACCAAAGGGAGAGGAACAAGGAATACACCGAGGGAAAGCACCTTCGGACCAACCAAACAGGCTCATGGAGCCGGGCAGGGGCCTCCTGCCTTTATCTCTCCCATTTCAAGACTAATTCAGACCAAACCACCCCAAATTTGCCTCTCCTTCATCTTTGTACCCCCAAAAAGGGTCTTTATTTGCCCCCAACACAGTGGATATGGGGTGAAGGTCCCAAGATGAGCTGGGGAGTGTGGCATGGTGCCTATCACCAGCTCCTGATGGCACTTCTGCTGGGGAGCCTTTGCCTGTCTTGGATGCACCCTGGTACCATGGGTGGGGGGGGTCCGCATCCCTGTCCCATCCATGCAGCTGCAGAGGACGCTCCATATGGGGCAGAGCCCCATAATGACTTCCTCAGTGACCCTTTGGGATCATTTTCCCAGCTTTAGGAACTCCACACGCATGTGCTGGGCCTTGGGGACCTCATGAAAGCCAAACGCGGGGTCTGCTGCAGTGCAGATGTGGGTCCCAGCCCCCCAACTCCCCTGTGCCCCATTTCCTCCCCAATAAACCCCGAGCCCCGGTGGAGTCCTTTGACCGGGGCTCGCTCCCCGCCGGGCCCAGCCCAAGGTGTGACTTTTCCCAGCTCATTAGGAAAAGCTGCGGGATTTGAGGAATCTCAGCCCCTAATGACCATCTGAATCCCATCAGCAGAGAGGGGGGAGCTGGGGGGGGTGCAGGGGCAGCCCCACACCTCTGCCGCTGCCTCTCGGAGCATCCCTGGTCCTGTCCCATTGCCTCGCTGGTGGATCGTGCCCCTCCACAAGCAGTGGGGTGCATGGCGGTGTGATGGGCTCAGGGAGCAAAGGTCCCCTGGGTACCCAGATGCTCCTGCCTGAGTGTTTCAGGGTCAAAGTCACTCTGGGAGGGGGACAGGGGGGTGTCCACCCTGTGGGAGGACACAAGAGGGTCCCCACCCCAGGGGTAGGGGGACATAGAGGGGGGCATCACCACTGAGGGCAGGGGGATGAAGTGGGGGTCGTCCTTATTGAGGGCAGGGGGATATCCCCATGGAGCACAGAGGGACCGGTGCAGGGAATACCCACTCGAGGGCAGAGGGACGTGGGGGTACATCCCATTGAGGGCACGGGGACATGAGAGAGAACACCCCCATTAAGTGCGGGGGGGACATAAGGGGACACCCCAACTGAGGGCAGGGGGACATCCCCATGGAGGGCAGATGGACAAGGGTGGGGGAACCCCAGTGAAGGGCACGGGGGACATGGGGGACATCCCCATCAAGGGCAGAGAGATGTCCTTATTGAGGGCAGGGAGACATCCTCACGGAGGACTGGGGCACGAGGAGAGGGGACGCCCCAGTCAATGGCAGGGGGCAGGGGCTGACACCCCCATGGAAGGCAGGGATACATCGCCATCGATGGCATGGGGCCACGGAGGGGACATCCCCATGGATGTCCGGGGCCATAGGCGCGCACAGCGCCCTCCCCGCCGCTCCCGCCCGTACAAAGGCAGCGGCCGGTCCCGGGCTCGGTCCCCTCCGTGCTCGGCCCGGCCCCGGCGCTGCTGGGACGTGGGGCTCCCCCCGGGCGTCGCCGCCTCCCGCCAGGGCCGCCCGGGTCCGTGCTGCAGGGGCCGCTGCAGCCTGCGGAGCATCCCGGGTGGGGGCATCTGGGGACGGGATCAGCCCCGGTGGGAACGAGCCCTGATGGGGACATCTCCAAATCGGGGACCTCCTTTCATAAGGGACCTCGGGACACCTCTTCGAATGGGGGACGCTGCTCAAAGGGATCTCTTCTGGGGGATCCGTATCCATTCTCCCATGGGGATGTCTCCAACCGCTGGTGCAGTTTCTCCCACCTTGAGTCTCAGCACCCATCCTAAATCCCAGAGCAGTTTGGGTTGGAAGGGACCTTAAAGCTCCTCCAGCTCCAACCCCTGCCATTGCAGGGACACCTTCCATAGAGCAGCTTGCTCCAAGCCCCTGGGTCCAACCTGGCCTTGAACACTGCCAGGGATGGGGCAGCCACAGCTTCTCTGGGCACCCTGTGCCAGCGCCTCAGCACCCTCCCAGGGAAGAGCTTCTGCCTCAGAGCTCATCTCAGTCTCCCCTCTGGCAGGTTAAAGCCATTCCCCCTGTCCTGTCCCTCCATCCCTTGTCCAAAGCCCCTCTCCAGGTTTCCTGCAGCCCCTTTAGACAGTGGAATCCATCAGGTTTGGTCCTCATGCTCCATGGGAGCTGGGTTGCTCCTTGCAAGGATGCAAAGCAAGTGAGTCTCAGCATCCCCGGGCATCCTAGATAGGAGCATCAGAGGGGACATTGGGTGCTCATCCAGGCAGCACCAGCTCCTCCAAAGTGGTTTTCCTCCATGCCTGCTCTAGGCTTGGGGCTGGAGGGAGAAGGGATTCAAGGGAGGGTTTATTTGAGCAGGTGTGAAAGTGGTGCAAGGAGACCAGGGACAGTTAAAGAGACAATGTAAAGAGAAAGGGGTAATACAAGATGGGGATGGTACCGAGAGAAGGGGACAGTGCAAGGAGAAGGGGGATGATGAAAGGAGAGGGGATGAGGCAAAGAGGCGGGAATGATGGAAGGAGAAGGGACCGTGCAAGGAGAAGGCGATGGTGCCAGGAGAGGGGGCAGCAGCAGGAGAAGGGGATGGTGCATGGAGGGGGGAATGATGCCAGGGAGAGGGGTACAGTGCAAGGAGGAGGGGATGGGGAAATGAGAACGGGGTATGACGGAAGGAAAGGGAACAGCGCAATGAAAAGGAGATGATGCCAGGAGAGGCGGACAGCGCAAGGAGAAGGGGCTGATGCGAGAAGGGGACAGTGCAAGGACCGAGGAGCAGCGCAGGAAGAAGGGGACGTGCCAGGAGAAGGGGATGATGCGAGGGAAGCTGCCCTTTGTCCCGGCTGTTTTCAGAGCCGGGATTAGCCGGCGGGACTCAAAGAGCCCAAACTGTGCCGGTGTCTTCCCATGTCTGCTGGTTTAACGCCCTAATCTCACATGCTGGAGGGTTTATTGCAATCAGCCCCGAGACAACAGGGCTTAGGGGGATGTTTAATATGTCCCAGCCAGGGGCCGAGCTGATTGCCGGAGTTAAGTTGTTCTCAGGACACCTTTAATCCCTTGGGAGCTGGAGCGGTGCCGCGCTCCTCCGGAGCAGGCAGCAGGGAGCACATCCCTGCTCCAGGGGATGCTCCCCAGGGGCTGCCCGGCTCGGACCCATCTGTGGGCAGTGTCCCACTGGGAAAATGACTTTAATTAAAGCTGCTGGGCTTGATTGGAGATGAATTAAATCACGTTCCATCCCTCCGGCACCTCGCGCTTTTCCCATGGTGGGTGATTACCCCTGAGGGGTTTGCTGGTCCCTGGGGATGCACTGGGCTCTGTTCCCTTTCCTACCTGCTAAAGGACACCGGGATCAGAGGAAGGCTCCCACCAGTGATTTGAGGTTCCTTAGGGTGGGAAGGGAGCGGATCTGCAGCACAAAGCAGCTGATTACTGCTCCGGAGGGATGAGAAGTGCCAAACCCCCAGGTCTGGCCCTGATAATGGGATGGAGTTGATGGTGTGTGGAAAAGCTGGATGCAGTTGGGGTATTTTATGCCCCCCAAACCCCAGCCAGCCCTGGCACCCTGCAAAGGGGTTGGGAACGCAGCTTCCTTCTCCCGTTGGAGGCGTCTTCCTGCCCAGTGCAGCTCTTGCACCTCAGCCCAGTGCCGGGCAGCTCCACCAGAACACATGGATTGGGATCAAGCCCAGCCACAGCAATTTGGCACCATGGAAAACAAGGGAGAGAGATGCTCTGAGAGGTCTTGGGTTGGATCAACCCAGCTGGGACAGAGCCTTGGCTCCTCTCACCCCACAGGAAAGATGCGCAGAGGAAGAGCTGCGTGCCCTTACCCACACCCCATACTCATCCCAAAGACACCACAAGTCCCTTCCCAACCCTGTGTATCCCATTGCCCTCTTAAAGAAAGCTTCTTTTTCACCCCTCTGTAAAGCAGGAGTTGGACTTCAGTGGCGGATAATTATACGGGAGTGAGAATTAAGCAGCCTCACTAAGAGGATGAGGGATATCTGCTCAAGATGCTGAGTCCTTCCCAGCACAACTCAGCTCCATAGATAAGTAAAGGGCTTGCAGGAGGACAGGTAGGTTGTGAGACAGGAGGGTGGATGCATTAGGGTGGGCTGTTTGCTCACCCTCGTCTGCGTGTGGATAAGATGGACGGGTGGATGATTTGGGGATGAACACGGCGCTGGTGAATAGGTGCAAATGGGTGGCTGGGTAAATGGGATGGGATGGAGATAGGGGAAGTTATCCCGGATCACTGCAGCACATAGGTCCTCTGTGTTCCCCTTCCGGCCAGGATTATTCCTGCTGAGCACATGGTGACGGACACGGTTTGTTTGCACCAGTTGAGTTTACTCGGGAGGGTCGAGGTTGGGATGCTGGAGCAGCAGGATCCCTCCAGCCCCTCAATCCCTATGACCCAGCCGCTTCCCCAGGCACCTTTTCCATCCCTTCCCAAGCGGGGAGCCCTCTTTTCCTCCTCTGATGGCCCCATCACGCTCTGTTTTGGTGGAGGGGGGGGTGGTAAATGGGATTATCATGTGCTGAGGATGGTCCAAGGAGGTTCAAGGCAAAGCCCGACCTGAGCTGGGACACGGGGCACCGGCTCGGCCGTGCGTGTTTCCAGGCTCCATCTCATCGTGTAATCTTGTTAAATGGGCAGGGAGCATTTCCCTGCTTCTCCCTCCCCTTTAATTCCGGATTGAAACATCAAATAACATTCCCGAGGCTGCTGGGCAGCTCTGACGGCTCCAAGGGGCCTGGTTTCTGGGGGGATAAAACAAGACATCAGGAGCAACGGGAGGGAAGGCCACAGGATCCCATCCTTGCAGTCTTTCTGGGATGAGTTTGTCCCAAGTTGCCGTGCTCAGACAAACACCAAAAGCACCGAGTCTTTGCTTTGAACTCTAAACTGGAGCATGAGAGGCTGAGAGAGCTGGGCTGGGGCAGCCTGGAGAAGAGAAGGCTCCTGAAGGGGAGACCTTAGAGCAGCTCCAGTGCCTAAAGGGGCTGCAGGAAACCTGGAGAGGGGCTTTGGACAGGGGATGGAGGGACAGGACAGGGGAATGGCTTTAACCTGCCAGAGGGGAGACTGAGATGAGCTCTGAGGCAGAAGCCCTTCCCTGGGAGGGTGCTGAGGCGCTGGCACAGGGTGCCCAGAGAAGCTGTGGCTGCCCCATCCCTGGCAGTGCTCAAGGCCAGGTTGGACCCAGGGGCTTGGAGCAAGCTGCTCTATGGAAGGTGTCCCTGCATATGGCAGAGGTGGAATTGAATGAGCTTTAAGGTCCCTTCCAACCCAAACCACTTTGGGATTCCATGAAAGTCAGGGTGAAAGGGGATGATCTGCCTGGAAATGCAGTGGGAAACCAGGCACTAAGGAGACCCCTCACATGGGGTGAGAACTGCGGAGGCCAAAACCTCTGGGGTTTAAAATCCTGGCTTTACAAGGTATCTACGCTACAAGAAACACGGGGCTTTGGACCAGGATGTAAACTGGGCAGACTGGGAGGAAATCCCTCTCCAGCTCCGCTCCCAGCCATGCTCATGGCAGGACCTTCCAGGAACCAGTTTGCTTCATTTCTGTGGAACAAGCCCTTTGGAAACAGCCTAAAAAGGGTGGAAACTGCACCATCTCTCCCTTTGCAAAGGGGTTGTGGCACAAAAGCCCTCAGCCCTGCGGCAGTGCCAGCCCAGGCTGGGCTTTCATGGGGGTGCACTGGGGCTCTGGCACCGGGGACCCTCTGCAACGGTGGGGTTTGACTTTTAAACGTTGATGAAATCATTATTCCTGATGGAATGGGATGAATACGGATCTCACTGGGACATTTGGGACTGGCAGATGGATAAAGTGCTCCCCAGCCCTGTTAAAACCTCCTCCTGGGGCTGACCTGTGCTGGGATGCTCTTGTGCCTCAGTTTCCCCGTCACAGCCTCGGCCATGGAACACATGGATACAGGATGGCTCCCGAGTGCCAGGTCCGATCCCGTTCCACATCCTTGCCAAGAGCCGAGCCGGATAAGACCCTCGCTCTGCCCCATCCTTCCCCCACTGCATCTCTATTGATTTAATAAGATGGAGAGGAATTAACGGGGCCGGAGCATTGGAATAATGCAAGATGAACAAAGGGGCAGCGCTAGCAAAGATGCTGCCAGGTTTTAATGATGAGGCCGGGCAGATCCCCTGCTAGCTGTCCCTTTGGAGTGGCGATTAAGAACATACTGTTATTGTTAAGGCAGAGAGATAAATCCCTGCACCGTTTCTGATGTGATCAGCCGGGGCTTCTCCCTACAATTTGTGATCCTATTGTAGCCGGTGTTTGCCCTGGGCAAGGAGAGTCTGGGAACCACTTATGAACCATCCTTTGGTCATTAGGCTCCTCATTAGCAGAGAACAATGTGGGAGAAAGAAGATAATTGCAGGAGCAGGGGCTGATCCTGCACTCGGGCCCGTACCGGGGCTGCCTCAATGCTCAGTCTGTTCAGAATTCCCAATTAATTTTAAATGCCTGGTTTCGGGATGCTCTTAATGTTCGCGATTGCAACTCCTGGGAACAGGATGCTCAGGTCTGCCCTTGAGGGGAGCATCCTCCAAAGGGTTGTAGCTGATTTTTGCGGGTCACCCATGCTTTGCTGTCGGCTGGGTATAGCCCCATCATGGACTCAACCCAAGCTGCGTTTGGAGGGACACCAGGCAGGCAGATGGGCTCCCAGCAGCCGGGGAGGATGAGGATGCTGGGATGCAGCAGGTCCCGCTCCTTCGTTTCACTGAAATAAGAGGCCGGATGTGCCAAAGGAGAGCACTGCTTGGACTGGGGACATGTCCCCATGGATTCTGCCCCAGCTCTGGCTGGCCTCACTGCAGCTGAATTCCAATCTTGCCATATCATCCTGGGTGATGAAGGACAGGAAATCCCTGAGGCTATGGGGGGAGAGGTGCTTCGCCCCATAAGCTTGGCATTAAGAGGAGCAGGTCCTGTCCCCATCCCCAGGGACACGGTGCAGGGCTCCGTGCCTTGGGGAGGAGGGGGAAGAGTTGTAATTCCTCTCAGGATGCCTGATATTATCAAGTGCTAATGAGACCTGGATGGGGCTGAGGTGCTTTGCAGGCCATTATCCCAAATTAACCTGACAATGCAGCCGGGAGCAGTGTCTGGAGGGTGGCTGTGGTGTGTATTGGCTGTCTGGGCTGCGGGAAAAAGGATGCTCCCGCCCGGAGCAGAAAGCACGGTCCTGGAATTCTGCAGGTTTTCCATTGCATGGACTTGTTCCATCAGCTCCCCAAGAGGTCTGACAAGCAAAAGATGGGATAAGGTGATAGGGATGATGAGGATCAGGGCGGTCTCCTCTGCAGGCCAGCGTCTGGGATAACAGTTAAGGAACCTCATGTTTTCCCAAGTCCATGTCCATCCCATGCTGCTACCTGCTTTCACCATGCCTGGGCAGCGGATCAACCTGCGGAGCACCCAGCTGCAAAGCAACCACGGGCTTGGAGCAACATGCTCTTGTGGAAGGTATCCCTGCCCATGGTCGGGGATTGGAATTGGATGAGCTTTAAGGTCCCTTCCTTCCCAAACCAGGCTGTGATCCTATGATATCCCTGGAGCTGGTGGCTGCCGCTGCGCTGGGCTCTTGCAGGAGGACACATGGGGCTGGCCACACTCTTGTCACCTACAGCAAGGGCTCCCATTGCTGTACAAGACCCCCAAAGTGCAGACAGTGTCGTGCCACCGCTCCTGTCCTCAGCACAGCTTGGGGCTGATAATGGGACACGCTGCAAGTGGCCGGGGATCCGGAAGGAAAAGGGAACCGTGGCTGGATCCGGCTGCAAACAGGAGAGATGGGGTTTGCCAAGAGCTCCTGACAGCAGCACCTTGCTCTGGAGCTCTCTGCAGCTCCCCAGCATCTGACTGAAGGTGGCAAAGCCAAGGCAGAGCAGCACGCTGGTACCCAGCACCTCAGGTGCTCCCGGTGCAGAGAGCACACACAGTATACTGTTACCCTGAGTTATTTCTCTTTTTGAGACTTTATAATGAAGGAGCGAGTATGTATCAATTATTCTGTATAAATAATATTTTACATTGATTCTGTATCAATATGTATCAATTATTCTGTATTTAATATCTGAAGGGGGCTGCAAGGATGCTGGAGAGGGACTCTTCATCGGGGACAGTAGCGATAGGACAAGGGGTGATGGGTTCAAACTGAAACGGGGGGAGTTCAGGTTAGAGATAAGGGGGAAGCTCTTCGCTGTGAGGGTGCTGAGGCGCTGGCACAGGGTGCCCAGAGAAGCTGTGGCTGCCCCATCCCTGGCAGTGCTCAAGGCCAGGTTGGACACAGGGGCTTGGAGCAAGCTGCTCTATGGAAGATGTCCCTGCAGTGGCAGGGGTTGGAACTGGAGGAGCTTTAAGGTCCCTTCCAACCCAAACCAGGCTGGGATTCTGTATTCTCCAGGGAGAAACCCGTGCACCTCTTTTTGCGATGAAGGCAAATTCCCATTCCCTTCTTGTTACAGGATGCAGTGGGATCCAGCTTGGAAAAGGGCAGATCACCACCTCCAGGAGCCACGTGATTTGGGGATGCTCTTCATTGCCTTTTTACGATGGGATTATCATAGTATCACAGCACGGTTTGGGTTGAAGGGACCTTAAAGCTCCTCCAGGTCCAATCTCCTGCACGGGCAGGGACACCTTCCACTGGAGCAGCTTGCTCTAATCCCCATGGTTATTTCTTATGACTATGGATTATAACAGGAGAAAAGGCTGCAAAAATCTGCCACGAGGCTAAATGTTAATGCTCAAAATCCCATTTTTAAGCTAATTTTTATATGTTTTTGAGAGAAAAAGGCACGAGATGACGATTCCAGACTCCTTATGATGGCAGTGCTGGGCTGGTTATCCTTACGATCACCAGCACATGCCTGCCTAAGCAGCCGCACGGAGCCACCTTCTCCCTATAGGACGTGACAGAAAGGATGCTCTGGGCGGCGAAGCTGCTTCCCACCTGCAGCAGGGCTCATGCCCTGGACCACAGCGGCCCCAAATCCCTGTCACGTTTTCACGTGTGCTTGTTGCGCCTTCGGGGGAGATTTCCTCCCCTTCTTGTGCCCGCTGGGCTGCTTTGGAGGCTGGGAGAGGGCTGGAAATGGAGCCAGGCAATCCCGGCCCAGCCGAGGTGTGAAATTTCTCATGGGCAAACAAGCGAGAGCTGCGGGGAGCCCAGGAGAAGGGGACAGAAAAGATGAAGGGAGGGAAGGAGGAGGGGGGGGGGGGAAGAGAAAGCAGCAGCCAAAGAGAAAACACAAATGCCCAAAGCAGAACCCGGCTTGAACAGCCGGGGGGGGGGGGGGGGGGGGCGGTGTTTTCTATGAGGGGATTGTAAAACGCGGCTCTCTTTCCCCTTTGCAGGGGGGAAGAAGGGCCCCCACTCGATCTGATAGTCATTAGCATCAATTAGCCCCGTTTGAAGTAGGCAACATCTTTGTCTCTTGGCCAAAAAAAGAAATCAAAACCCCTTTTCAGGGAGCCCATAATAACATCTGGAGCGAGGAGAGGCTGAACTCAAGTTCCCCACTTTCATCTCTTGTCGAGGTACTTGGAATGTTAATGCAGCCTCATTCTTTAATGGAGTTATCAGGAAATGCTTTTCACCTCCTTCCCTTTGCTCAGGGGGGATGTTTACAAAGGGCTGGGGGCTTGGGTTGGTGTTGGGATTTGGTTTTACCCTCCCCTGAAGGACTCCCCCTCCCCTTTTATGCTCTCCCCTCTTGAAACACAATACTGAAATCATATAAAATAATGAAGAAATAAAAGCAACCCCTCAAACCCAAGCACCCAGCGCTAAAAAGAAGAGGATCAGAGCGCATCCTTTCATCTCCTGCAGCAAAGTCCTGCTCTCCTGGGAGCGGGTGGGATGGGGATGGAGTGGAGGGGGGGTCCCCGCTCTGCCTGGCTGCTGGGTGCTACATTTCCCAAGTCATTACCAGCGAGTGAAAATTTCCAGCTCTCAGGCCCCAAAAGCATTAGCTGAGCACACAGCACTAATGGGAAACAGGACGCGTCATTAGGCAGAGAATACGGCCAAGTGGGAGAAGGCAAAGGGGAAAAGTCAGGGATTTTGCTGCTTGTCTGTCCCTCTGGCTCGCTGTCCATCCATCCATTGAATCATAGCATCCCAGCCTGGTTTGGGTTGGAAGGGACCTTAAAGCTCCTCCAGCTCCAACCCCCGCCATGGGCAGGGACACCTTCCATAGAGCAGCTTGCTCCAAGCCCCTGGGTCCAACCTGGCCTTGAGCACTGCCAGGGATGGGGCAGCCACAGCTTCTCTGGGCACCCTGTGCCAGCGCCTCAGCACCCTCCCAGGGAAGAGCTTCTGCCTCAGAGCTCATCTCAGTCTCCCCTCTGGCAGTTAAAGCCATTCCCCCTGTCCTGTCCCTCCATCCCTTGGCCAAAGCCCCTCTCCAGCTTTCCTGCAGCCCCTTTAGGCACTGGAGCTGCTCTAAGGTCTCCCCTTCAGGAGCCTTCTCTTGTCCAGGCTGCCCCAGCCCAGCTCTCTCAGCCTGGCTCCAGAGCAGAGCTGCTCCAGCCCTGCAGCATCTCCATGGCCTCCTCTGCACTCGCTCCAACAGCTCCACGTCCCTCTTGTGCTGCTGCCCCAGAGCTGGATCAGGACTGCAGGGGGGGGGTCTCCCCAGAGCGCAGCAGAGATTCAGGATCCCCTCCCTGAGCTGCTGCTCACGCTCTGGGGGTGCAGCCCAGCACATAGGGGGGGTTCTGGGCTCAAGCACTCACTGAAGCTGGGTCATGGGGGGCTTCTCCTCCCCTCTCAATACCCCCAAGTGCTGCTCCTCAGGGCTGCTCCATCCATGCATGCATCCAACCATCCTTGCTGCGGTCAGCACCTCGCACTATCACCCTCCTCTGCTGTCAGCTTGCCCATCCCAATATTCACTATGGAAAACTACCCCAGATCATCTCCAACACCTCTTCCCATGGGAACTACAGCAACAGCCATGACTTGCTATAAAGAGGAAAAGAGCTTTAACAGGCTTTTAATCAAACAAATCAAACCCTTGTCTAACGACCCCCCTACTTTAATCCACAGCACCTCTGTGCAAGCAAAGCCAGAAGCTGTGAATCCCTGTGGATTTTTCTTCTCCATGGTGGCTTTTTTGGGGAAGAGGCTTCGGCACTTGCACAGCTTTGAATGTGTGATTTCAATTAAGCACAGAGTTACATAGGGCTGGGGCTGGCTGTTTGGATAAGGAGCAGTAAAGCCCCAGCTGTATTTATTCACATAGTTTGAAGTTGCTGTGGAAGACAGGATGCTAAAAGGCAGAAGAAAAGGGGTTTAAAAGGCAAACTTGAGGGATTCTTTTATCTCCCGTAGGCATCCTCCTCCCTGAGGATGCCCCAGCCAGCCCCAGGGTGCTTCCTCATGAGCAGGATAATCCTGCCCATCCATTCCCATCATTTCCATTTGCTTTGAAATGCTTAAAAATATAGAGATGCTCTTCTCTTCCATAGCAAGGTCTATGTCTGTGGCTTGGGCAGGGGAAGAAACGTTAAATGTCAGGAATCCCCCACCTGAGGCAGGATCTACGGGATACTGTCAGCAAGTCCATGCATGCAGAGATCTTTAACGCTGTTATTAAGCCACGGGGGACTTTTGCTCCATGTTTATTAACCTGGAGACTCCGGTTTGTGGATTTCACAGAATCCCAGCCTGGTTCGTGTTGGAAGGGACCTCAAAGCTCCTCCAGCTCCAACCCCTGCCATTGCAGGGGCATCTTCCATAGAGCAGCTTGCTCCAAGCCCCTGGGTCCAACCTGGCCTTGAGCACTGCAGGGATGGGGCAGCCACAGCTTCTCTGGGCACCCTGTGCCAGCGCCTCAGCACCCTCACAGGGAACAGCTTCTGCCTCAGAGCTCATCTCAGTCTCCCCTCTGGCAGTTAAAGCCATTCCCTTTGTCCTGTCCCTCCATCCCTTGGCCAAAGCCCCTCTCCAGGGTTCCTGGAGTTTGCATGCCTGGGAGTGAATTTTCAGGGCAAATGTGGGAATTGTGGATGTAGGAATGCTGGGCACTGTGTTTGCTGGGTACAGTCGCATCTGAGAGAGGAGTCTGTGCTGTCCGCAGCTCTTCACATCACATCTGCACTTGGCTCTGGGTGTATCCCACAGGAATGGCACCCAAACCACACCAGCAGTTCAATTCCCACAGCACAGTTGACCTGTGAGCTCCTGATGTGCTCTTCCCCTATCCCAAACACATGGACACTCTCCAATAGAGCCGGGCAGGTACGCACAGACACACTCCCCTTGGCATGGTGGGAGATCAGGCTGCCAGAGCCGGTCCTAGGGCATATCTGTGTCCATGGTCTAAGGAGCATGCCCAGGGGAAGGTTTGGGTGTCAGTGTAGTGGATGCTATAGGTGTCGATGTGGGTGCTCACTGGGGAAGGTGAGGGTGCCAGAAGGGTTTGGGAAGGTGTTATGAGGAAGGGACTGGGTATCTGTGGTGGAAGGAGCAAGTGTCCATGGGGGTGTCTGTTTGGAGTCAGTGTTGGTGCGGGGGTCCATGAAGTAGAAGAACGGACACCCACGGAGGAGCTGGGATGGCCGGGGGGGGGTCAGTGGTGAAGAGAGGGTGCTGAGCGGTGAAGGGATGAGATGGGACTGGATGATGGTGAGCGGGTGTCGGTGTGGGGAACAAAGGGTGTCGGTGGAGGTGCCGGTGCGGGCCGGGGGCCGCCCCCCCGCTGCCGCTTTGCATAGGAGCGCGGCTCATCCCAGCCCACCGCGCCCTCCATATAACCCCGCGGGGCGGGCGGCCGCCACCCCGGCCCGGCCATGCTGCGCAGCCCTCCGCGCCCGCGGCCCGCCCCGGCGCCGCACAAGACCCCGTTCCACATCGAAGCGCTGCTCGCTCGGGACCCTCCGCGCCGCGGCCCCGCCGCCTTCTCTTCCATTCCCCCGGCCCCGGTGGCCCCGCACTGGCCCGCGGCGGGCCCCGGACTGGGGCTGGGACCGGGATCGGGGCCGGGACCCGGCGGTTGGGGCTGGGGCTGGGGCTGCGCGGCCGTGCGGGGCGGTGCAGGTGAGCGCAGGGATGCGGGGGTCCCCGGGGGTTGCGGGGTCGGGGGGCGGCTGTGGAAGGCGGCGGGGTTGCGGGCATCACCCCCGGGCAGTAACGCGGTTCGGGGCACCCGGAATGGGTTGTTTCTCCTTCCCCGGCGGCTGTAGCTGCTGTTCCTCTCGACGAGCCCCGGGGCGAAGGGATGGGAAATGTGCAGGGAGAGGGAAGAGTTTCCTATTGCCTTTTTGATTCCCCTCTATATTAATCGATAATGAATGTTAACCATTAACTCCCAATATTAAATGCCCGGGTGAAGTGAAACCCCAATGGAGGGCTTTACATCCCTCAGGCCCGACTTCAGCGGAAGGTTTTGGGTCGTGGACAAGGGATGGTCCACCCACATCCATCCCCACCAGCGTTATAAAGGTGGCTTTGCGTTGGTTTCGCTTTTAATGTGTTAGGAAGGTAGCACAATGTCTTGTGCTTTTATCATGCCCCCGGAAAACTGCGGTCATTTCCCAAAGCCTCATCCTTTAAAGCGACTTTTCCATCACACCAGAGCCCCTCTGCTGTTGTGTGGGGTCCCCTCTTCCTCCAAACCTGCCCTCGTCCATCTGTAACTCTGCTCTCCCTGCTAGTTACCACTCACAGAAGTGAAACTACCGAGTGCTTCACAGCAGCCGGCCCCCAAAACTCTGTTTTCAGTGCGAAAACACCTAAGGAAGAAGGGATTTGTTGTGGATATGTGGGTTAAATATGCACAGGGGTGAGGGATGATACCAGGGCACCGGGCTCTGTGTGTCCACTGCAGAGACACTATAACTTGTAAGTGTAAGAAACTCATTTATTTTAATGAACTACCTCTATTCAGAGTGTTTTCCGTGACATTAAGTATCTTTTTAGCATTCAGAGCCTGATCTCAGCATTGCTCAGCCCAACGTGTATTTGACTTGTATAAGGAGCTCTTGATTTAATCCCAATGGTTACAATATCCAACACCGAAATTATTTGCTACTCTTAATCTTTTTCAACCACTCCTATTTCATTTAGGAGACGGCATTTGCATAGCTGTGTGTTCATCTATGTTTTCTATCAAACACACGGGTATGAAAATACAGTTCAACAATTGGCAAAGCTGTTTCCAGGGAGTATTTCACGTTTGAAATTACACCCGCTATTATCCCAGCGTTAAAAGAGAAAATAGATGTGACGGGTGAAATGATTTTAATGAGGAAAGTGGTTGTCTGTGCAATTACAGCTGTTAAACTGTCAGGTCTCCATCCCACAAAGCCTTAAACGCAGGCAGAACTGGCACCCAGGTAGGGAAATGAAGTAGATCCAGGTGCCAACACCAGTCATGAAAGGAGAGAGAAGTCGGGGTGTGAAGTGCTGTCTTTATGAACAGTATGGCCATAGAAGCCAAAGGAGCACAGCAGACAGATGGCACCAGGCAATGGTTCTGGCTGAGGGGGACCTTTGTAGGTTGTTGGATACAACCTCTGCTCAAAGCAGAGCTGATCTCAAAGCCACATCACAGTGCCCAGGGGCTGAGATGGCAGAAGAGCAAGGGGGGAGCATTAATGGCCTGATCCTGTACATGCAGGATGGGTTTGTACCCAGAGATGTCCCACTGGCTGTACTAGTGGGTGCTCTTAAAGACCTGTGTGTGCCTGGGTGCTAGCGGGAAGAAGCTGTGGTACCATCAGACAGAGAATCGCAGAGTGGTTTGGGCTGGGAGGGACCTTAAAGCTCCTCCAGCTCCAGCCCCTGCCACTGCAAGGGACACCTTCCATAGAGCAGCTTGCTCCAAGCCCCTGGGTCCAACCTGGCCTTGAGCACTGCCAGGGATGGGGCAGCCACAGCTTCTCTGGGCACCCTGTGCCAGCGCCTCAGCACCCTCACAGGGAACAGCTTCTTCAGTCTCCCCTCTGGCAGGTTAAAGCCATTCCCCTGTCCTGTCCCTCCATCCCTTGTCCAAAGCCCCTCTCCAGCTTTCCTGCAGCCCCTTTAGGCACTGGAGCTGCTCTAAGGTCTCCCCTTCAGGAGCCTTCTCTTCTCCAGGCTGCCCCAGCCCAGCTCTCTCGGCCTGGACCTTAGCCCTGTGGTCACTGCAGGTCGAACAATTCGTGTGCAGAGGCATTAGCAGGACTAACAAGTGGATCAGGTCTCAGTCTCCTATCTAGCTGTGGCCTGATGATAACCATAGTTACTCAATTAACATACAATACCCCACCGGCACTGTCACAGGACCAGCTGGCACCAGCCTAAGAGCAGGGATGGCTCATCAAGCCTCATCCTGCCGGCACAGCCTTTGATTCACACACATCTAAATGTACAAAAGGAAATATGTAATTAGGAGTTTCTTGAGCCAGAGATGGGATTTTTGTGCTCAGCAGCTCTCAATGGGCTTTATTTTCTATTACACATATAGAAATCAAACCCTGCTCACCCCACTGCGTGCTGACTTCTTTGGGTCCTGCTGTGTGTCCAGACCTGTCTTAGGTGGCTTCTGTGGGCAGAATCATAGAATAGGTTGGAAGCCACCTCAAAAGATCATCTGATCATGGGAAAGGGAGCCTAGATGAGATGATCTAGGTAGGGACAAAGCAGGGACATCCCTGCTATTTAGTTTCGGTGCTCACTTTCTCCCACTTTTCTTTAGTGCAGCTGCGTTTGGCTTTCAGCTATAGCCAAAGCAGGCTGGAGGAATGGCCTCAAACATGCACACCCATTCATTCACTGCTTCTTCCTTGCAGGCCTGGAGTTGTCTCACTGTGTGGGAGCCAACTCACTGGGTCCTACTGTGCCTTGGAGGTCTGGGGGGCCCTGCAAGATGAAGAGGGTCCGCACCGTCTTCAAGCCCGAGCAGCTGGAGCGGCTGGAGCAGGAGTTCCTCAAGCAGCAGTACATGGTGGGCACGGAGCGAGTGGACCTGGCTGCAACTCTGCACCTCACAGAGACCCAGGTAAGGGCGGGGGGAGATGGGGATGGAGGCATAGATCCTGCTCTGGGTCTGGTCTGCGGTGATGTCCCTGATGCGAAGGGCACTGGGAGGAGGATGTGATGCAAAGCGGATCCTTGCTGCAACATGACATTGAAGCCACACGTGCCTGGAGGGATGCGAGATGGGTTTAGACGGTTTATGGATAAGAACATGCCTTTCTTAATCCATGAAGTGGAACAAAAAGCATTTAGGAGCACAAACATGCTTGCTCTACAGTTCAAGCTGGGTTGACCTAATGTAGCTGTTGTTACGCTCCTCTGGAGACAGTTTATGCTTTAAGTGTTCTTCTATGATACCAGATCTCAATTTTTTCCTGCTCTTCCCAGTAAATTTCTGCCGCTTCCACTGGTTATTTGTTGTGGAAAGGAGGAGTGACATGATCTTCTGTGGTAGGATCTAGATTCAGCTGGGGAGAAGGGAGAGCAAAGGGTGGTTCTGGAGGGGACATGGAAGGTAGGAGTGGGAACAGGGGGAGATGGCTGCTGTCTCATTGTGTCCTCTGACAACCTGGGTATGGGTTTGGTGGCTCCAGGGAGCTTGGGGAGGTGATTCCTCACTCTCCCGGCCAGAACCTCCTCTGTGCATCCATCCTCCTCTCCCCATGTCCTTTCTCCCAGCACCACTCATAGCATCACCTCCTGCTTGCAAGCTCTGTGCCCTGAGCAGAGAAGGGGCATGTCCCCCTCTTTAAGGAACTCTGCTTTCTGGTGACATCTGCCTTGGAAGCATTGGAAAGGGGCTCCTGGAGACCTTGGATTAAGCTGTTGTGCCGTTTTCCTGCTAGGTGAAAGTGTGGTTCCAGAACCGGAGGATCAAGTGGAGGAAGCAGAGCATGGAGCAGAAGGCAGCAAAGCTGTCCCAGTTTGGGGTGATACAGCCTGCTACCGCGGACTCGACCGACATCAAGGACCACGAGGAGGACACCGTGGACGTTGAGCTTTGAACAGTTCATGAGACTCAGCTGCCACCGGTGGTTTCTGAGCCGTGTCTGCTTGAGGGACATACCGGGGATGCAGGAACATCTTTGCTCCAAGTGGGACACGCTCTGCATCCAGAATTTGGAGCTACAGGACTAAACTGCAGCTGGCTGGGAGGAACCCCATGAATATTGTTGGGCTGCTGTTTGCTGACATTCCTGGGGCTTCCATCACCAGGCTGATTGTACTTGAAGGTGCCATGGCTATGGCGTGGTACATAGCATGTGATCTGTTTGCTCTTCAAGGACCATGAACAGTTTGCAGCAGAGAAGCTGGGGTGGGTGACAATCATACGGTGTCTCTGGCTGTGAGCATAACGGCATTTAAACATGGGGTCACTTGTGTTGTGTGTGCTCCTAGGAGGGCGATCTGTGATTCACTTGGAGGAGAATCAACCCCGATTGGGTTTTTTTCTGGCTCACTCCCATATTTGATGCTTTGACCACTACAAAACCCCCTATGACAACTAGGAAGCCCTTTGCTCCCACCCACAGGCTACTGTCGCAATAAGATGCACAGGGTCTGATCCTGCCCCTGCAACAGAAGTGCCTCCTCTTGTCCTGTGCCTTGCTTTGTTGCCTTTTTGACTTCCCAAACCTGGAGGGCAGATCCCCGGGGCGGGGGGTTCTGTGCCTTCTGGCATTGCCTTCACCAAGGTGTGTGCCTGCTGCTGCAGCAGGGAGTGAAGCACTGGGGCTGGCCGAGGTGCGGGGATCTGTTCTACAAAGGCAGCTCTCCAACACCTCTGGTGCTTCAGACGACCCCCTGCCCCTCGTCCAGATGTGCTGATTCTGGTGCAGACGGCAGTTGCTGTGTTCTCTCCTCATTATCCATCCAGGTGCCATAGGAAACAGCTGGAGTGTTCAGGGAGCACATCTGTAACCCGCGATGCAGTCACAGTTGTGGTTCTGGTGGGTGGGAGGCTTTGGGGGGGGGGTCAGGACTAAGTACTTGACCCTGTCTGTGTGTTAGGCTGTCACTTTGCCTTCCCAGGTCTGTCCCAAGGTACCAGGCACCAATCCTGTCAGCTCAGGATACCTTCTTCCCTCTCTTTCTCACCCAGAACACTGTACATCACTTTGCTCTCCTGTTATTTATAGAAATAAGGTTGTTTTTTTCCCCCCCTTTATTAAGTGTTATTTATTTGCTTTACTTCTTAATAAAAATCTAGTGTATTTAAAAAAAGAGATGGGACCGTGTGGAGGGGAGGAGATTTGGGCAGCTCCGTGGGTTCTGAGCAATACCTCCATGCTCCTGTGCCAGGGGGGCATTACCCAGCCTTTCGGCCATGCCCAATTTATCTCTTTCTGAGGAAACCGAATTAGAAATGAAAGTTAAAGAAATGTACCTTTTCTTCCCACTAAAAGACCCCTGTTGTCAAAAAGTAGCACGTTTATCCACCAGAGCTCACAAAAGGGTGATTTCTTCTCAAAAGGGTCATTTCTTAACACGCTTCCATTCCTGACACGCCAATAGGAATATAAAAGCAGTGTGGGTTCTTGTTTCCCCACCCTTGTGTGTTTGCTGATCAACCTGGGCACTCATGTCAGGCTTGAAGCATTTGGAAGGGAGCAATCAAAGCTTTGCAAGAGATCAGCTGAAAACCTGGGAATGCCAAAAAGAACCAGAAGGAAAACGCATTTTCAGCTATTCCCTTTTTCAATCGACATTGTTAACACCCCCACCTCCAATATACAATGTAATTGCATCCTCCCCAAAAGTTTTTTTTATCTTAATAACCTGTCCTGGACAAAATATATGTTAAAAGAGTTGGCGGGGGGGAAACTGATTGATGACCCCATCTCATGGGTGACAGCAGATAACCCTTGTTATCTCTAGTTATCTCTAGGCCAGTTCCTGCAGAGGTAAAACTCCATTTACAGTAAGAAACACCACGTCTTGTTAGCACAGGGTGCTGGGGTCTGGGATGCTGCCCTTGGAAAACAAGGACCTGCAGGTGGATGTGGCCAAAGCTGTGAAGCCGCTGGGCTGATGCTTCCAGGAGCTCAAGTCCAGGATAAGGTTCCCCCTGTGCTTTGCAAACGCAGCAGCAGAAGCGATCCCGGCCCAGCTTCACAAAGTACTTCGCATTAATGCTGTAAGCACGGGTCTGCTCCAGAAGATGCCTTGAAGCGTCGCTGGCTGGGCCGTGATTCAAGTTGATGTGATGCTCTGTGTGTGAACACCCTGCCAAATAGCACTGAAACCCTGAGAGAACATGAAATGCTGTTACTGCAATAATGGCTGGTATCCCTACTGTTGGTACCACAGGATCCCAGCCTGGTTCGTGTCGGAAGGGAGCTTAAAGCTCCTCCAGCTCCAACCCCTGCCATTGCAGGGACACCTTCCATAGAGCAGCTTGCTCCAAGCCCCTGGGTCCAACCTGGCCTTGAGCACTGCCAGGGATGGGGCAGCCACAGCTTCTCTGGGCACCCTGTGCCAGCGCCTCAGCACCCTCACAGGGAACAGCTTCTGCCTCAGAGCTCATCTCAGTCTCCCCTCTGGCAGCTTAAAGCCATTCCCCTGTCCTGTCCCTCCATCCCTTGTCCCAAGCCCCTCTCCAGGTTTCCTGCAGCCCCTTTAGGCACTGGAGCTGCTCTAAGGTCTCCCCTTCAGGAGCCTTCTCTTGTCCAGGCTGCCCCAGCCCAGCTCTCTCAGCCTGGCTCCAGAGCAGAGCTGCTCCAGCCCTCGCAGCATCTCCATGGCCTCCTCTGCACTCGCTCCAACAGCTCCACGTCCCTCCTGTGCTGCTGCCCCAGAGCTGGACACAGCTCTGAAGCCGTGACTGAAACAGAAGTCCTGCGGTAGCACTGCTCCACCGGTGGCTTAGGTCCTCATTTACCCCCATCACTGCACGGTGGAGCACTGCCCTGCACAACCGCCGCCGGGCATCACCGGGACCAGACCCCAAAATGAAGGTGTCCGGGGGGGTTTGTCTGCCCCTCGACACCGGGGCCGTGCTCCTCGCTGGGGCTGTTCCCTCATGTGCTGCTGGCCGCGCCATGGAGGTCGCGGTGTCCCCGCCACCACACAGCGTTAAAGCCGGCCGCACTTGCCCACCGTGAGCCGCCAGTGACACCTACTGACTCCATAGCCCCAACCCCAATGCAGGCGGCTCGCCTCATGGACCGAGTCTGAGCGGGCGTTCGGATTAATAAGTGCAACTAAACCCGCATGGAGGTGTTCGCAGACTGCCCAGCAGGAGGTAGCGAGAGGGAAGGAGCCACGTTAGCGTGTTTTCCAAGGTTTTAGTGGGGAAAGTCGGGGCAGTTTTGGGTGCGCAGGGGCTGAATCCTCGCTGTGAGAGGGGGTCCCTGGCGCGCCCGCCTGACAGGGATATAAAGGCTATTCCTGCGCTATAAAAATAACTAATAATAAATAGGGAAGAGGCAGCAAAACTCCTCTTGGATTTTCGGGAGGCTTTGGAAGCGCCGCAGCCCCGTTTCGGGGCTTCCGAGCGGTGTTTCTGGCCGGTGGCGGTGGGCTGAGGGGAGGGCTAAGATGGCGGCCAGCCCCCCAAAGCCCCGCGGCTGAGGTGGGTGATGGCGGGCACGGAGCCCTGAGGGGGACCGGCAGCCATCTTCGTGCGGGGTGAGGGGGACGGCGGAGGAGGAGGAGGAAGAAGAAGAGGAGGAGGAAAAGGAAGAGGCGCTGCCCGCCCCGGAGGGTCAGAGCGGGGAAGTCGCCGCCCGAAGATGGCCGCCGCGGCGGGGGACGTGTGCGGCGCGGTGCCGGGGAGCCGCGCCGGGGCTGGGGCTGCGGCGGAGGCGCGGTTCATCAGCAGCGCCAAGGTGAGCCCGGCGGTGCCCTCGCTGCGAGGTCCTTCCCTTCCCTCAACCTGCGGCAAGAGGCAGCAATGGGGAGGGAAAGGGGGTGAAGCGGCGGCAGCCTCCCCTCAGGCTGGGCCGGGGGTGGGTTTCGGCTTTGGGCGCATCCCCTTGACCCACGCGTCTCCCTCGGCAGGGGAAAGGCTTGTTCGCCACCAAGAACATCCGCAAAGGGGAAACGGTCTTCGTGGAGAAGCCGGTGGTGTCGTCCCAGTTCCTCTGGAACGCTCTGTACAACTACCGAGGTGAGCGGCTGGTGGTGGCATGGCCCTGTGAGGGGGCTGCAGCGTCCCAAAGGAGCTGCCTGGCTCCCAAGGAGAGGGTTTGGGTTTGGCTTAGCATCCCTGAGAAGGTGGTCCTGCTGCTGTCCTGCCTCTGCTGAAGGAACTGTTGCAAAGGTTGGATGGGGCTTGGAGCAAGCTGCTCCAGTGGAAGGTGTCCCTGCCCGTGCCCAGGGCTTGGAACTGGGTGAGCTTTAAGGGCCCTTCAACACAAACCGCTCTGGGATCCTGTGATGCTATGGGGGTGGTTTGAGGGATGGTGGCACCCATCAGCCCTGGGGGGAAGCACCATGTGCCACCATTGGGCAGCATCTCTGTGGGAACACTGATGTTTTAGTGGTGTGGTTGCTAATCCCCATCACACCACTGCAGAGGGGAGCCCACGGAGGTGCCAGCGTTATCCAGAGGCACCAGAACAGAAACCAAGGGGTGTCAAAGCAGGCTTTTAAAGTTTTTTGTTCTACGTGGACCCTGCTGCTTGCTGAGCTCCATTGCAGGTCAGCAGCATGGGGACATTTGTTGTAGAGCTCTTAAACACTTCTCAGTGTTACAGTGCAGCAGATGAGGGCTGGGGGGGGGGTGTGGGTTAAACTGCAGCAGAAATAGGCATTCCTATGGAGGGAGCTGTAAGAAACTGGTGCTTCCAGCTTGGGGATGGGCATGGAGTCACAGAATCCCAGACTGGTTTGTGTTGGAAGGGACCTTAAAGCTCCTCAAGCTCCAGCCACGGGCAGGGACACCTTCCACAGAGCAGCTTGCTCCAAGCCCCTGGGTCCAGCCTGGCCTTGAGCACTGCCAGGGATGGGGCAGCCACAGCTGCTCTGGGCACCCTGTGCCAGTGCCTCAGCACCCTCCCAGGGAAGTGCTTCTGCCCCAGAGCTCATCTCAGTCTCCCCTCTGGCAGCTTAAAGCCATTCCCCTTGGCCTGTCCCTCCATCCCTTGTCCCAAGCCCCTCTCCAGGTTTCCTGCAGCCCCTTTAGGCACTGGAGCTGCTCTAAGGTCTCCCTGGAGCCTCCTCTGACTTCCTGATGGTGTTGGTACCAGTTACACTGTCTTGCTCTGGTCTCTGGCTCCTTCTCTCTTGGAAGGCTGTGGTTTCATGTGACATCCACCCACGTTGTCTCCCCACAGCCTGTGATCACTGCCTGCGGGCTTTGGAGACAGCAGAGGAAAATGCTCAACGGCTGCTGGGGAAGAGCTCCCTGGTGCTGCCTCACCCGGAGCAGTGCAGCATCCGGAAAGACCTTCACCAGCAGTGCCCCCGATGCCAGGTATGGGGCTGCCGTGGTCATCTTGGGCTTGGTGGCTCCTTCACAGCACCCATCCAGGCACCTGTGCTGCCCTGGGATGTGTCTTTCACTTCTGCATCGCGATGGCTAAAGAACTGGGGCTCCGATGCTCAGGGAAAGGGCAGAGCTGGGCCGAGGACCCCCATTCCCTGCTTCCATAGCCAATGCTGGGCGCTGTGCCCCTCGCTCTAGGTGACGTACTGCAGTGCTGAATGCAGGCAGGCCGCTTTGGAGCAGTACCACCACGTCCTTTGCCTTGGCCCGTCCCGTGATGACCCCACGCACCCCCTCAACAAGCTGCAGGAGGCATGGAGGTAGGGGGTCGACCTGCCTGTGGCTCCGTGGGCAGAGGAGGTGGCTCTTCTGGGCTGGGTGATGCCAATGGGACCAGGGCTGAGGACCATCCTTGCTTTGCATCCTTGCATGGGGTGGCTGGAGAATGGTGATGGCCACAGGTGGATTTGTGTTGGCACCACAAGGGTTTGGATACATGGCTGAGCAGCTCATTTTAATCTTGGTTAAATAGCTGCAAAGCAGAGCTGTGCATCCCTTGCTCCTGAAGATCACCAGCCCCTGCGAGATCTTCCTTGTAGCACCCCTGTGGGTACCTATACTGCTGTCCCTGCTTGTAGATGACAAAATAGGCACAGAGGGGAGAAGTGACATCCCTGAGCCAAAGTTTGTCACTAGCCCCAGCTCTTGCTGCTGTCCTGGGCTCTGTGTGGGACCAGGCTGTAGTTTAATGGGATGATACGGGATGATTTGGTTAGAGCAGGCAGGTGGGTGCAGGCTTCTCCTCACCCTAAGCAGTGCTGGATCCCCTTGTGGCAATGCAGCACTGGGCACACTGGTGTGACACAAGTGCAGGCCTGGCCCCATGGCTGCCAGCTGCTTCTGCCTCCCTCTGTCTTCTTATTTCCATACCAGCACTGATCTGCTCGTCTCTTTTCTTCATTCTTATCCCCCAGAAACATGCATTATCCACCAGAGACTTCCAGCATCATGTTGATGGCCCGCATGGTCGCCACCATCAAACAGGTACGTTGCAGTTTGAGTCACAGCTGCTAGTGTGTGCTTTCCTCATCCCATTGTAACTGTTATTCCCAAGGACTCATCTCTCCTCTGGTGACTGGGGGGCGGGGGTCCTGCTTGAATAGATTTCAACATCTAGTGCTCCCTGGTGATGGAGACAGCAGCAGCAAAGGAGGTTCCTCTGTCCTGAGCCAAGCAGGTCCTTTTTTCCATACCAAAATAGGCAGAACTGAACCTTCCCTTTGACTCTGTTTCTTTGGCTTTCTTGCTGTTTATTCTGACAATAAACTACCACCCTGCAACTGCTTCTGGTGGCTCTTAGTAGCAACTGGATACCTCTGAGCTCAGGGGGGTGTCCTCTCCTCCCTGTCTCCAGGCTGGGAATGAAAGCCATGCCTTTGCTTGATCCCTTTGTCAGGCTAAAGACAAGGAGTGGTGGATCAAGACCTTCTCCCAGTTCTGCAATAAGACAGCAAATGAAGAGGAGGAGATTGTGCACAAGCTGCTGGGGGACAAATTTAAAGTAAGGCTCTGGCGGCTCTTGGATGTGTTCGGGCCCTGAGCCTGTTGTCTCCCTGCCTGTGTCTGTGAGCCCTGTTACAGTTGGGATGGGAGGCACTGGATTCAAGTGGGAATTCCAGTGTTTCCATTAGGGACTGGCTAAGCTGACAGCAAATGGGTTTCTTAGAGGGCTTTGAGCTTGTGGTGCTTCAGTGGGACATGCTGCTCGTTCCTGTGGTGATGTTTGCTGTGGGATGGCACAGGGTGATATTTAGCTGCCGAGTAGGTGATGCTTGCTGCTAAAATGAGTGGCTTTTGCTGCTCTGAGGGCAGCTGCCTCCAGCCTTGCAGGCCAGGATGAGGAGCCCCACTGATTCCTGAGCCTTGTGGCCTGTGCTGGGCTCATTGTCCGCCTGGGTGTGACACCCAGCAGCGTCTCCCACCCTGATGGTGTTGCCATGTCCTGCCAGGGCCAGCTGGAGCTGCTGCGATTGCTCTTCACTGAAGCACTTTATGACGAACATCTCAGCAGGGTGAGTTGAGCTGCATCCTAAATAGCCTATGGCAGGATGCTCTGGCTGGCCACAGCTTCCCCTGGGACACTCCCCATTCCTTGCTTCCCCCAAAGCTTCCCTGTGGGATTTGAGGCACTTACTGGGGTGCTGCTGCAGGCTGGCCTGGTGTCAGCTGCTTTCTCATTTCCCTTCTCTAGTGGTTCAGTCCAGAAGGCTTTCGATCCCTCTTTGCCCTCGTTGGGACCAATGGCCAAGGCATAGGAACAAGGTAATGGGGTTTTCTGGGTGCAGAGTTGTGGCTTGGCAAGGATGTGCAGTCTCAATTCATTACCCAGTGATGGCTGAGTTCAGCTGGAACAGGGGAATGCAGGGGCAAACTTAAAAGCGCTCCTTGGCTGCACCCAACCCTTTTGTGTTCCCCTGCCAGACCTCGGCCACTCAGAGCCATGAGTTTAACCCTTAAATCCCCCCTGCGGGGTCCCACCATGTGGTGACAGCATTGTGGGACTGTAACAGTGCCTTCTGCTTCCCAACAGCTCCCTGAGCCAGTGGGTACATGCTTGTGATGCTCTGGATCTCCCCATGCTGCAGCGGGAGGAGCTGGATGCCTTCATCGACCAGCTCTACAAGGATATTGAGAAGGGTGAGCTGGAGACTCTTCCTGGCGTTCAGGGACCAGGATTGTTTCTCAGTGGGCACTGGGAAATCCCATTCCCCCTGGTCCATGCCTGCTGCCTTGGGCGGGCCCAAGTTTGTAGGCAGCATGGCCCATGCAAAGCTCTGACCCCCTTCTCCCTGCTGCAGAGTCAGGAGAATTCCTCAACTGTGAGGGATCAGGACTCTACGTGCTCCAGAGCTGCTGTAAGTAACATAAGGACTGAGAGGAAAACTAGTGAGGAGGGAGACGTCTGGGGCTGGCCCACCTCTTCCTAACAGCCTCTGGAGAAGGGGTTTGTGATTCCCATCCATGGGATGGGGTGGGATGGGAGCTGCCCAGGGCCTGGCTGCTCTCTTGGGGTCTCCTGGCATCTCACCTAGCTCAGTCCTGGCTTGAATGGGCTTGGATGCCATGTGATCTCTGGGAGCCACGTATGCAAGTTAGCAAAGAGACTGTCTCCAGCCTTGTCCAAGCAAAATGGAGCTGGATGAACTGTTACAGGAGGGAATCTTTTCTTGGCTGGCCCATGGGGATACAGGAGGGGATGTCCCAGCACCTGGCGCTGTTGTCTTTTGCTCCTCAGTGTTAATGGCAGAGCAGGGATGAGCAGGGCCTGGGGACTGGCTGCTGGGACAGCATCCTTCCCTCAGCACCTAGAGGTAGAGGTGGTGCTGTGCATCCCAGGCATGATCCAGGACAGTGGGTTTTGTGGTTCTAAGGTTAAGCCCTGGCCCTACACCCTGCTCTGCTGGACCCATAGTGTGACTGGACAGGGCCGTGTGAGTTGACAGTCCTGTCTCTGCCTTCCTCTTCCTCCGGAGCCGCCCTCAGAGCTGTGTCCCATCTTGCCCACAGGTAACCACAGCTGCATCCCCAATGCTGAGACATCCTTCCCAGAAAACAACTTCCTCCTGCATCTGACAGCTCTGGAGGACATCGAAGCAGGAGAGGTGAGACAGTGGGGTCTGGATGAACCTGGGCTGGCACCACCCCTCGGGAGAGGGTCCCTCTGTCCCCTACACCCCCCATGGACTCCAGCCCTGTACCTTCTGTCTCTGGTGGGGTCCTGGCAGAGGAATTCACACCTCATCCCATGGAGGGTCTGCCAGATGCTGTGTTTTTGCCCGACTTGGAGAGGGACTGAGACAAATTGTGCTGCTTTGGGTTTATGGGCCTACAAGGATGCTGGACAGGGGCTTTTCATCAGGTGCTGTAGGGCCAGGCCAAGGGGGATGGCTTTAACCTGCCAGAGGGGAGACTGAGATGAGCTCTTAGGCAGAAGCTCTTCCCTGGGAGGGTGCTGAGGTGCTGGTACAGGGTGCCCAGAGAAGCTGTGGCTGCCCCATCCCTGGCAGTGCTCAAGGCCAGGTTGGCACAGGGGCTTGAAGCAAGCTGCTCTATGGAAGGTGTCCCTGCAATGGCAGGGGTTGGAGCTGGAGGTGCTTTATGGTCCCTTCCAACCCAAACCACTCTGTGATTCTCAGCCTGATCCATTTCTCTCTGCTGGCAGGAAATCTGCATCAGTTACTTAGACTGCTGCCAGCGGGAGCGCAGCAGACACAGCCGGAACAAGATACTCAGGTAGGGGCTGCTTGGAGGAACCCAGGGTGATGTGGGACCCCATTTGCACCCCTTTTTGCACCCCCAGACTCCATCCCAGCCTCGGGGCCCCATGTGTGCCCTGCTGAGTGGCTGTGCAAGCTGGTGTGCTCATGGCAGGGTGTGCTCGCTTGCGTGTGGTGCTTTGGTGCTTCAGGCTCCTTCTACTCCCTTCTGTGTTGTAGCCTCAGGGACTGAGGGTTTGGGCACCGTGTCTCTGCAGGCTTGCACCCCTCCTGCAGACCCTTTCTGTCCTCACCCTCCTTCTTTTCCTTCTCTGCCCTTCAGGCATAGGGGTTCCTGCTGATGGGCACCATCCCCATGTCCCATCACCCTGCAGGGCTGAGGTGTCCCCCTCTCACCCAGACTTCCTCCACCCCACCCAGCCCAGCATGAGTGAACTCCTGTGGGTTTAACAACGTAGCCCCTTCCTGGCTGCTCCTTGCCTGCCCAGCAGCAGGGTTGGGGTTGTCCCTGTGTCATCGCCATCACTATTCTTTCTTCTCTCCCCTCTTCCAGGGAGAACTACTTGTTTACCTGCTCGTGTCCCAAGTGCCTGGCGCAAGCCGACGATGCCGACGTGACATCAGATGAAGAGGAGGAGGGTGAAGGGGAGACGGATGATGCTGAGCTGGAGGATGAGATGACTGACGTTTGATCCTGGCCCCAGGCGAGAGGAGAGGGAAGGGACAGGGATGAGGATCCTCCCAGAGGCAGCAGCTTTAATTCCAGGAACAGGGTTGTGTTGTGGGGTGAGGAGCTCTGGTGGAGCGGGGCAGCAGCGGAGCCGGAGGCAGGCCCTGCTCCCTGTCCTTGTGTGTGTATGTGTGTGTCAGGCTGTCCCCGTTCCCCCTGTGAGGACAGGCTGGGAGCATCCTGGTCCCCAGCTGGGCTGGCTGGGGAGGCTGGAGCAGAACAGAGCCGAGCCAGCCCCTGGGAAATCATGATGGTCACCCTGAGGCTGCTCCACTGCGTCTGTGCAGCTGTGGTGCTGAGGAGCACATCCTTCCCTTCCCCACATGGACAAGGGGAACACGTGTGTGTGTGTATGTATGTGTGTTGTGCACAAGGGGTACTATTTAATGTCTATAGTAGCACTATCTATACACTATGGAGCTGGGATCTTATATATCCTCCATTCCATGCCCCAGCTTGGAGCAAAAGATGTTGCAGGTGGGACAGAGACACTGTAGAAGGTGGCGGAGATACCTGAGCCCAGTGGATGTGGTGTGGGGCTGTGTGGCTTCCCCACACTGAGACGTCACTGGCAGCAGAGCGTTGTCATCCATCCTATGCCACCCATGAGGCCACACTGCTCTCTGCCTTGTCCCCATCTCTGGACCATACTGGAGGGAGAGGATGGCTCCATGCAATGGACATGCAGCAGGTTGGGGATGTGCCTGGAATACTTCCCTCCCCTCTTGGATTTCGGGAGCTGTTTTCCTGCTGCTGTTACCTCCAAACCTGTGGCAGCTGGGCTGTGGGACTGAAGGTGACACCTCTTGACATGGGCACCTCTGACACTGCCATCCCCACCAGCCCTGCACCCACTGCTCATCCCCACCTGTCCCAGGGCCACGTCCTCTTCGGTGTTCGTAATAAACCGAGACTGGTGACAAGTGGGGCTGTGGTGGTTGTACTGGTTAAACTGGAGGGGGGTGAGGGTGCAGATGAGGGGCTGGTCCCAGTGGGGACATGGAAGTTTGGGAATGGGGGAATCTGGGGCTCTGGATCTATGACCAGCCCATCCCTGGGGATGGATTTCAGAGGGATGCTGTCCCATGAGGCTGTTCCTGACCTGGTGTGTGACTGATCCATGCTCTAATGTAAGCCCTGCCCTGGCTGCAAGAGGAAGTTTCCTAGGGGAAAACATGACAGGATGAGATTTATCCCTCAATTCCCAAACTCCTGAAAAAAAGGAGAGACTTCCCTTTAAAACTTGTTCAGATTTCATCAGCTCCCCCAAAACACACAGATGAGGGCATCTGCTAGAACAGACCAGACCCATCTCACTCTCCCATCCCTGCCAGACCACTTCCACTCTCAATCAGCAGCACAAAACACTGGTGGTATCTTAGGGAACATTAAAATGAGTCTCAGGGAGGTGCTGCCCTGCTCTGGGCCATCTCCTTCCACCCCAAAGTCACTAAAAGGGTGCTCAGTGCTGGGTTCTAGGCCCCCACCACGGGTGCTGGTGCTTGCCCTTCGCAGCAGAACCATCTCCCCGCTGCTGAATCCACTGGGGGAATCTCTGGAGCATGCTGGGATCTTTGGAGCGTGTCGGGAGCCTTTCCTCAAACCCCATCACTGGGACAAGCTCCTGAGATCCATCAAGAAGTCCTGGATCTGCCACAGCCTCTGCAGCTACCAGAAGGTCCAAGGGGGCTGCATCATCTCGTACGTGGGGATGCTGGTGACATTGACAGGAATGGAGATGACGGCCCAGGGAAGTCCATGTTGTTCCAGAGAGCGTCTGATCATGTACCTGGGAGGGTAAAGAGGGCACCAAGAGGGTTACATCAAGAGGGATGTCACCACAGGGATAAAGATGTCATTGTCCCACTCTGCTCGGCACTGGTCAGGCCACACCTGGAATACTGGGTTCAGTTTTGGTCCCCGCTGTACAAAAAAGCTGTGGATGGGCTGGAGAGGGTCCAGAGAAGGGTCACAAAGATGATCCAAGGTCTGGGAAGCATATGAGGAAAGGCTGAGAGAGCTGGGACTGCTCAGCCTGGAGAGAAGGCGGCTCAGGGAGACCTTGTCACCGTGTTCCAGTGTTTAAAGGGTGGCTGCAAAGAACACGGAGACTCCCTTTGGACAAGGAGTCCCATGGGAAGACATGGGGTGATGGGCACAAGTTACTGCTGGGGAGATTCCCAATGGACCCAAGAGGAAAATTTTTCCCAGTGAGATCAGCCAACCACTGGAATAATGTCCCTAGGGAAGTGGTGGATTCCCCAGTGTTGGACACTGTAAAGACTGGGCTGGACAGGGTGCTGGCCCATCTAGTGTAGGTGATGCTTTGCCTGGAAACGTTGAACCAGATGATCCTGGAGGTCCCTTCCAACCTGGGATTCCAGGATTCTACTATAAAGAGGTGATAGATGGTCCTGAGCTGTTTGCCCCTTCAGGCACTGGGGGCTGCTCTAAGGTCTGCCTGGAGCCTTCTCTTCTCCAGGCTGAACGGTCCCAACTGATGGAATCCACAAAAACCCTGGTCCCAAAACCAAGGTGGGACACCCTGATCACCAGCATCTCCCTGTTCTATGGGGACAAGGCCCTTCCCATGAGCTATTCCCCACTTGGGAAAGTGGGATACCCCTTGGCAAAGGCACGTACCCGTCCCTGCCCAGCAGGAAGAGCGCCGGGATGTCGGCCGTGCGCCTGGTGCTGTCCTGGATCATCTCGATGTAGAAGCTGTCGTTCTCATAGGCGTTATCCGCGATGATGACCGCTCGCCCGCCGTGCTCCTGGATCACCCGCGTCTTCGACAGGAACGAGCAACCCCTGGGGCACACAGTCACACACCTCGGGTGGCCACATGCAGCTCCTTGCCAGCTACAAGATCTCCAAGAGCCAGAACTTGCCTGGACATTCCCAAAGGAGGGATTATCCCCCCCGGCCCTGTGCCTCCCGCAAACCCTGCTCTGCTTTGAGGCTGTATTTCAGGCACAGGCCACCCACACTCTGCAATGTTCTCCTTAGAATCCAATCCAATCCAGTTGGGCTTTTTCCACCTTACCACAGGCTGAAGATGGAGGCAACGGTGAAATGTGGACATGGAACCGTCATCCTCTGCACCCTGGGCAGCCCCCCTCTTGCCCCAGTGTCTCTCCCGAACAGCACCCATGGCACCAAACATACCCCCTCTCCACCAAAGCGATCTGGTCCTGGATGAAGACACCATTGTTCAGCTCTCCACAGGCTTCGGGGGGATCCGCCGGGACCAGGTGGATCTGGTCGTACCTTGTGTTCTCCAAGAGGGAGACAGGGAGAGTGAGTGAGGAGGGCTCAGGGCTGCTTCCTGCTGTCCCACAGCCTGCTCATCCCTGGGTGGGGTGGGATTCTGGGGGGCCTATCCCAACATAAGAGGGATGTGGAGCTGCAGGAGCGAGTGCAGAGGAGGCCATGGGGATGCTGCGAGGGCTGGAGCAGCTCTGCTCTGGAGCCAGGCTGAGAGAGCTGGGCTGGGGCAGCCTGGACAAGAGAAGGCTCCTGAAGGGGAGACCTTAGAGCAGCTCCAGTGCCTAAAGGGGCTGCAGGAAAGCTGCAGAGGGGCTTTGGACAGGGGATGGAGGGACAGGACAGGGGAATGGCTTTAACCTGCCAGAGGGGAGACTGAGATGAGCTCTGAGGCAGAAGCTGTTCCCTGTGAGGGTGCTGAGGCGCTGGCACAGGGTGCCCAGAGAAGCTGTGGCTGCCCCATCCCTGGCAGTGCTCAAGGCCAGGTTGGACTCAGGGGCTTGGAGCAAGCTGCTCTATGGAAGGTGTCCCTGCAATGGCAGGGGCTGGAACTGGATGGGATTTAAGGTCTCTTCCAACACAAACCAGGGTGGGATTCTGGGATATTTAATACTTACAAACACGCCACCAAAATCCTTGGCTGGAGTTGCAGTGAAGATGTAGCGGATGTCCCCAGGGCTCAGCACTTGGAAATACAGATATTCATGGAGGCGTAAACCTGGGTGGGCACAGAGAGAGGTGAGAGGAGAGAGAACAGAAAGGGAAATTCCTGAAAGAAAATAGGAGGAAATGCGCTTGGATCAAGGTACATGGAGGGTAAATACAATGGGGTCAGGGTGCAGTGCGGGGCATGCACCGGGATTGCGGTACAAGAAGGAAAAACGCACCCAAATTGGGATACAGGATGGGGAAATGCAACAGGGCCAGAGTGCACCAGAGGTAAATGCAACCAGATTGGGGTGTGGGATGGGGAAATGCAATGGTGCTGGGATGCAGCGATGGGAAATGTACCGGGACCACGGTCCATGGAGGGAAAATACAATGGGTAAGGGTGCAGCGAGGGGACACGCATCTGGATCGTGGTGCTTGGGCGCAAAATACACCCAAATTGGGGTGAAGGATGAGGAAATGCACCTGGATTGGGATGCACTGAGGGGAAATGCATCTGGATTGGATGAAGGAGGGGAAATACAATGGAGCCAGGATGCATCAAGGATAAATGCAGCTGGATTGGGGTGCTGGATGGGGTAATTTAATGGGGTTGGGGTGCATGGAGGGGAAATGCACCTGGACTGGTGTGTGGGAAGGGGAAACGCAATGGAGCTGGGAGGCAGTGATGGGAAATGCACCTGCATCGGCGGGTGGGATGGGGAAATGCAATGGAATTACGGTGAGTGATGGGAAATGCATCCGGAAGGGGGTGCACAGAGAAGAACTGCACCTGAATTGGGATGCAGGATGGGGAAACGCACCCGGATCATGGTGCACGGAGGGGAAATGCAATGGGACAAGGGCACAGCGAGGGGACATGCATCTGGATCGTGATGCTCGCAGGCAAAATGCACCCAAATTGGGGAGCAGGATGGGGAAATGCACCCAGAACGAGGTGCTGGACAGCGACATGCAATGGGGCCGGGGTGCACTGAGCGGAAACACACCCAGGTTGGGATGCAGGAGGGGGAATGCAATGGGGCGGGGGTGCACTGAGCGGAAACACACCCGGGTTGGGATGCAGGAGGGGGAATGCAATGGGGCCGGGATGCACCGAGCAGAAACACACCCGGGTTGGGATGCAGGAGGGGGAATGCAATGGGGCCAGGGTGCACCGAGCGGAAACACACCGGGGTTGGGATGCAGGAGGGGGAATGCAATGGGGCCAGGGTGCACCGAGCGGAAACACACCCGGGTTGGGATGCAGGAGGGGGAATGCAATGGGGCAGGGATGCACCGAGCGGAAACACACCCGGGTTGGGATGCAGGAGGGGGAATGCAATGGGGCCGGGATGCACCGAGCGGAAACACACCCGGGTTGGGATGCAGGAGGGGGAATGCAATGGGGCCGGGATGCACCGAGCGGAAACACACCCGGGTTGGGATGCAGGAGGGGGAATGCAATGGGGCCAGGGTGCACCGAGCGGAAACACACCCGGGTTGGGATGCAGGAGGGGGAATGCAATGGGGCCCGGGTGCACCGAGCGGAAACACACCCGGGTTGGGATGCAGGAGGGGGAATGCAATGGGGCCGGGATGCACCGAGCGGAAACACACCCGGGTTGGGATGCAGGAGGGGGAATGCAATGGGGCCGGGATGCACCGACGGGAAAGAAGCCGCAGGGGTGCAAGGGTAGCCGGGGGGCGCAGGGACCGGTCCGGGGGTGCCGGTGCCGGTCTGGGGGTGCCGGGGCCGGTCGGGAGGTGCCGGTGCCGCTCTGGGGGTGCCGGGGCCGGTCTGGGGGCGCAGGGACCGGTCTGGGGGTGCCGGTGCCGCTCTGGGGGTGCCGGTGCCGGTCTGGGGGTGCCGGGGCCGGTCCGTGGGTGCCGGGGCCGGTCTGGGGGTGCCGGGGCCGGTCTGGGGGCGCAGGGCCCGCTCTGGGGGTGCCGGTGCCGGTCTGGGGGTACCGGGGCCGGTCTGGGGGTGCCGGTGCCGGTCTGGGGGCGCAGGGCCCCCTCGCCCCGCCCGCACTCACCACAGCCCGGGCAGCAGCAGAGGCAGAGGCAGAGCCACAGCGAGCGGCGCAGCATGGCTGCCCCCGGCACCGCCCGCCCCCGCGCCGCGCCCATTGGCGGAGCCTCCGCCCTGCGCCTTCTCATTGGCTGACGCCGCTGTCAATCTCCTGAGGGACCCCCTGCCAAAAAAAGTTCCATCCGCCAGCGCTCCGTGCTCCGTTGCCCGCTGCCAAATAGTGATCCTCCCCCCGGCCCCGCTCCACGTCCCTGCTCTCTATGGTTGCTGCGGAGCGAGCGGCGCCCCGCCGGGGGACGCTCTACCGCCCGTACCATAGAGCACCCCCGGCAGCCGTCGCCTAGCAACGCGCGCTCTCCCCGCCCGCCGCGGGGAAGCTTCTGGGCGGGCGCGGTGCATTGTGGGGTGGAGGCTGCCCGGGGAGCGCCGCCGCGATGATGGTGAGTGCCATCCGCCGCCATCCGCCGCCATCCGCGCCGCCGCCGCGCCCCGCTGCCCGATGGAGGCCCCTTCGGCCTCCGCCACCCTCCGGGGACCCCGTTCGGAGGGGTTGTGGCGCGGGATGGGCGGGCGGGGAGGGGATGGAGGGAGCCGGCCTGGCGCGGGGGCCTGCGGCTGGAAGGGGACGGGGTGGTGCAGGCAGCGCGGAGTGCCCGGGGCTGTGGCTGCGGAGCCGCGCTGTGTTCTCGGGGGTAAAGGGGTTCTGCCCCGTTCAGATCCCCGCTTTGGTGGGTGAGGAGCAACTCCTTACGGTCCGCCCCACGAACGTAATTCCAGCTTCTGGGAATCCTGACCGTGGTCCTCACAGCCGTCTCGTACTCGCACACCAGCCCCTCAGCCTCATGCTCGTCGGTGCGGCAGCCGTAGTACGATGTTGTGCCCCGCGGGTGGCTGTGGGGAGCTGGGTGTCTCACAAACCTCGGCCGTGACTGGGCTTTGGGCGCTGCCTCCGAGGCACGTTCGGTTTGAGCTCTGTAAAGGGCTGGTGCTGAGCACTGGGAAACCCTGGTTTGCTGCTGCCCTTGGTGTCCTCTGCGCTGTCTCCAGCACTGCACACTGGCAGGCTGGTGTCGTCGCTTCATAGACTCACAGAGTGGGTTGGGTTGGAAGGGACCTTAAAGCTCCTCCAGCTCCAACCGCTGCCACGGGCAGGGACACCTTCCATAGAGCAGCTTGCTCCAAGCCCCTGTGTCCAACCTGGCCTTGAGCACTGCCAGGGATGGGGCAGCCACAGCTTCTCTGGGCACCCTGTGCCAGCGCCTCAGCACCCTCCCAGGGAACAGCTTCTGCCTCAGAGCTCATCTCAGCCTCCCGCACATCTTCCAGCAGTTGCTGTCCTTGGGGCAGCTTGGACTCTTGATTTGAGGTGTGAGGAGCAAAAGGCTCTGCTGTGTCTTGTTCTGCTTATCACCTTGCTGGTGCTATAATAACAATACTAAATCACTGATCTGTTTGCAGCAGTTCTGCAATTCCCTGCTAAGTACTTACTGTGTGTACTCCCTCATCCAGTCAGCTTCACAGTCGGAACTTTGCAGTTCCTGCTGTGTTAGGGAAGCCTGCTTGTTCTGGGGACAGTTATGGTGTGGTCCCAGAGAGAGACAGCTGGGTGGGTTGAAGAGAAGGACTTGGGGGTGCTGGAGGAGGAGAAGCTCCCCATGACCCGGCTTCAATGAGTGCTTGAGCCCAGAACCCCCCTGTGTGCTGGGCTGCACCCCCAGAGTGTGAGCAGCAGCTCAGGGAGGGGATCCTGCCCCTCTGCTGTGCTCTGGGGAGACCCCCCCTGCAGTCCTGATCCAGCTCTGGGGCAGCAGCACAGGAGGGATGTGGAACTGTTGGAGCGAGGCCAGAGGAGGCCATGGAGATGCTGCGAGGGCTGGAGCCGCTCTGCTCTGGAGCCAGGCTGAGAGAGCTGGGCTGGGGCAGCCTGGAGAAGAGAAGGCTCCTGAAGGGGAGACCTTAGAGCAGCTCCAGTGCCTAAAGGGGCTGCAGGAAAGCTGGAGAGGGGCTTTGGACAAGGGCCTGTAGGGACAAGCCAAGGGGAATGGCTTTAAGCTGCCAGAGGGGAGACTGAGATGAGCTCTTAGGCAGAAGCTGTTCCCTGGGAGGGTGCTGAGGCGCTGGCACAGGGTGCCCAGAGAAGCTGTGGCTGCCCCATCCCTGGCAGTGCTCAAGGCCAGGTTGGACCCAGGGGCTTGGAGCAAGCTGCTCTGTGGAAGGTGCCCCTGCAATGGCAGGGGTTGGGACTGGAGGAGCTTTAAAGTCCCTTCCATCACAAACCACTGTGTGATGCTATGACTTCCCATTGCACTGTGAGTGATGGAAAGCATTTGGATTGTGTGAAGGTAGGGGAGTATTTAAGGAGGCTGTAGGGTTTGGTCTGGTTTCATGACGGCAGCCTCCTGGGTTGTGCAAGGCCTTAGCTCTAGCTTATCCACCCACAGGCTCTTGGGCTTGGAGTATTGACTCTGGTGTGTGTTCTGTCTCCAGCCAACCCCAGTTATCCTGCTGAAGGAGGGCACAGATACCTCGCAGGGGATCCCGCAGCTCGTCAGTAACATCAATGCCTGCCAGGTTATCGCCGAGGCCGTGCGCACCACGCTGGGACCTCGTGGCATGGACAAGCTCATCGTGGATGACCGGGGTAAGCACTGGGCTTTCCACAGCCATGGAGAAGTGACTGGAAATCATCTCCGTATGTACTCAAATCTTTGTAACGATTAAAACCGGTGTTCAGACTTCAACTTCCTCACTCCAAACAAAGCTGAAATCTTACAGTAAAGGTTCGGTTTCTGTCTCAATGCTCACTTGAACCCCTTGGCTCTGGCCTCTGCTGTTGAAGAGAAGAGTATTATTAGGCTTACCTGAGTTACTACTTGTTTGTTCTCTACTGGCCTGAGTTAAGGCAGCTGTTGGTTTTGTTGTGAGATTGGGTAGACCCAGTGTTAACGGGACTAGATATGAGAAAGTCCATGCCAGAAAGGAGAAACAGTGTGTCTTGAACCACGCCTTCATCTATCTGGTCATTTGTATTTATTCTTTAAATGAGGCTCCTAATAACTGTGAATTTACTCAGCACTTATGGCTGGGTGTGAGGTCAGTGGATGTTGCTTGGTTGAGTTCTACTGTTTTAGGTGTGAGTTAGGGAAGAGGCTTCCCCCCACTCTGAAAAGACTTTACTCACAGCGCTCTGATCTTGCCATCCTTTCCTACATCACCCCTAGGCAAAGCCACCATCTCAAACGATGGGGCCACCATCCTGAAGCTCCTTGATGTTGTCCATCCGGCTGCGAAGACCTTGGTGGACATCGCTAAATCTCAGGATGCTGAGGTAGGAGGAGAACCTGCCTGTGCTCAGGAGCACAACCTGCAGCAGCAGGCTTGTGTCTGGAGGGGGTTCTGTGGGCTTTTTAACTGCTGGGAATTGCACATGGAATGCTGGTGTTTTTTCTGGTTTCTTTACTCATGCCTTCTCTTCTGTGATAACTTTCAAATCTGTGTCCCTGCCCATGGCAGGGAGTTGGAACTGGGTGAGTTTTAAGGCCTCTTCCAAGCCAAACCAAGCTGGGGTTCTATGATTCTATGAAATCTGTTTTGCCCTTGAACCTCTTGCATGGTTTTGAAGCTCTAGCACAGCAGCTCTGCAGTGTGAGGGTGACACAGTGTTTCCTCTCCATGCAGGTTGGTGATGGGACCACGTCTGTGACTCTGCTGGCTGCTGAGTTCCTGAAGCAAGTGAAGCCCTATGCGGAGGAAGGTCTCCATCCCCAGATCATCATCCGTGCCTTCCGCACAGCCACAGAGCTGGTGAGGCAGAGCTGCTCCTGCTCAGGGCTGTCATGGGCTCCTCCAGACAGGAATTCTGGGCCAAAGAGCAAAACCAACACACTTCAAGGCAAAATTCATTTATGAATGGGTGTGGGGAGGCACATTAGAGATCTCACAGTGTCTTAATGCAAACATCAGCTGCCTTTTCTGGTGTCAGTGAGGTGTTACTACTAGTAACTACCTCTGGAGCACTGTTGCTTCCTTTGTGTTTTCTTTTTTCCCAAGGAAGAATGAATACATGGTAGAATCTGGTTCCCATTCTCCTGATCTCTACTACTCTTTAGTAAACCTTCTGCCTTATGAAGCCCATCAGCCCCACCAAGCTGAGTCTTCTGTGGAGGTGAACTCCCTCTGTAGCCCTTTGGTTCCCCAGTTCTCTGCTGAAGACAGTGGAGCAGCTGTGAGCCTCTTCCCAAGCCTCTTAAACTTCCTTTGGTGTGTTTTTTACTATGCTGGAATAGCCTAAATGCCTGAAACTTCAGTGATGTTTAAGTAAGGAATAAAAGATACCATAAAACACAAAGAGAGGAGTCGGAGATGGGATCAGCTACGAGCATGAATCATTAACCCAGCTTTTGCCTTGTGTTTTGACAGGCTGTAAACAAGATCAAAGACATTGCTGTTTCAGTGAAGAAGGAAGATAAAGAGTAAGTTTCCCTTGGAGATGACCTGGTTGTGGAGCTGAGCTTCAGTCAGATGCTGTGAGGGTGTTGGAGTTCTGCTGGGGCTCTGGCTGAGGTCTCAAGGTCAGGATAAACAGCCTCACACAAGGGTTATTCCGGAGTGTTTGGGAATTTCCTGCTCCTCCAAGGGAGATGCCCTGTTCTCATTTGGACTGCAGTGGTGTATCTAGGCCAGTGTCTTCCTCTGCACATGGAGGAAGCTGGGGACCGAAATAAGTGGCCTCATTTCTTTGTTGCAGTGGTGGTGACTTGCAGCTCTTGCTGCAGTCTGGGACAGTGTTAATGCTGATTTACTGAGAATCAGATCACTTTTAGCTGTCGGGTCCTTATTTCCCTGGTGTCCCTTGTATCATCCACTTTGTTATGGCATACATTACCTGAGGTCATGGGATCACAGAATCCCAGGTTGGAAGGAACCTCCAGGATCATCTGGTCCAACCTTTCCAGGCAAAGCATGACTGAGGCTTGATGTTCTAGCACCCTGTCTTAACAGTGTCCAATGTTGGGGAATCACCACATCCCTGGGCAGATTGTTCCAATGGTGGTTCTCTTTGGGAAACATTTTCCCTCTTGTGTCCAGTAGGAGTCTCCCCAGCAGTAACTTGTGCCCATCACCCCGTGTCTTTCCATGGGACTCCTTGTACAAGGGGAATCTCCATCTTTGTGGCCACCCTTTAAGTACTTGCACATGGTGATAAGGCCTCCCTGAGCCTTCTCTTCTCCAGGCTGAGCAGTCCCAGCTCTCTTAGCCTTTCCTCATATGCTTCCCAGTCCTTGGATCATCTTTGCAGCCCTTCTCTGGACTTTCTCCAGCCCTTCCATATCATTTTTGTACAACAGGACCTAACCTGAACACAGTGCTTCAGAGAATGTGCCACCTTTAGAGGGTTTCATACACTTCCCACTGCCTTTGGATGGGGGGGCTGCTGGGCCCTGTTTAGCTCAGGCCTGCGGTGTCTAAAAGCCAGCTGACCTGGTCAGTGCTAGTCAACTGCTTGGTTTTACAAGGGAGAATTGTACTTTGATAGTCTGGGCTTCCTGCATGTGCAGTTTTCCCTTGCCCGTAGAAGGGAGCTGTTCTTTGCCTCTGTCAGAGTGGATTTATGCCATACGTGCTGGTTTGTGAGCCTGCAGATAGAACCAGCAAGTGAACAAGACCTTTCTCCTTCCTTTCTTGCAGTGAGCAGAGAAGCCTCCTGGAGAAGTGTGCAGCCACAGCCCTGAGCTCTAAGCTCATCTCCCAAAGCAAGGAGATCTTCTCCAAGATGGTTGTAGATGCTGTCATGATGTTGGATGACTTGTTACAACTCAAAATGATTGGGATAAAGAAGGTGCAAGGAGGTGCTTTAGAAGTAAGTGCTCTTAGATCTGGTCTTAAAGGGGTGGGAGACAGGCATCACAGCACCTTTGACTGTAGCAGGAATACAACTTGTCTTCATAATGCCTGTTTGGGAGTTACTAGAGCAAAGCCAAGCTGCTGATGTGAGGATAAAGCTTAGTGAGTAGGGCTTGATTTCTTCTCTGTAGGCAGAGAATGTGTTCTGTTGAGCCAAACACCCTCTGACCTCTCTGTCCTCTGCCGCAGATGTTGTTACTGTACTGGAAGGGATCTTAGGCTCATCCAGCTCCAGCCCCTGCCATGGGCAGGGACACCTTCCATAGAGCAGCTTGCTCCAAGCCATGTCCAACCTGGCCTTGAACACTGCCAGGGATGGGGCAGCCACAGCTTCTCTGGTCACCCTGTGCCAGCACCTCAGCACCCTCACAGGGAAGAGGTTCCTATGAGTGCTGGTTGTGGACATGAGCGCTGGGTGGAAACATGGAAAGGAAACCTGGTGAAGGAGCTGATCCAGTGGTGGGCAGGAGGGCTCTGGGGTTCATACCACAGTGCTGGAATACCTGTGTGTATGAGGCTGCATCTGGGTACATGGCAGGGAGTTGTTCCTGGGCTGTGGGCAGTTGGTGTGTCCCTGCCTGTGTGCTGTAGGTTGGGTCACTTGGGACAACAGAGTTGTTCCTCTGTTACTGTCCGTAAACACTCTGCAGGAGCATCGTCATTGAGAACAGACATTATAATCATCCCCAGACAAGTGATGTAGTGAGTTAGGAACACCTCAGCAGCTGTTTGTGTGGTGTCTGAGACTTGCAGAACTTGGTGGTGTCTCCTGTTCTGGATTAAAGCAGCCTTCCTTACTCCAGATTGTTTGGCCTTTGGATTCTGCTCTCAGACTCTGAGGCTGGTATGAGGATGGGGCAGATCATTTAGCAGGTTATTCTCAAGGCTCGTTTGTGAGAGACCCTGGTACATCTCACCCTGTCAGAAGAGCGAGGCTGTGCTTGTCCTGGCTCAGGAGAGGCAGGGATCCTGTGGGCTTCAGTGCCTGGGTAGAGCCACCCCTGCAGCATGTAGTTAGATACTCGAGAGTAGAAGGTTCAGGTGCTGGTTTCTCTCCCAGCCATGAAGTGAAGCAGTTCACATCAGGGGGCAATGTTGGGCAGGGCAAATCCTACTGCAGAGCAATCCTGGAAGTAGTGATGTAGTATGGAAAAACGGGAAAACAAATCCTCGAGTGTGTGGCTGGGGATGGGAAGTATCCATCTTCAAAGGGAGAAATGGGAAAGACATCAGAGGGACAACGGATGCTCCATCCCTTGATCTTCAGCTTGTGTGTAGCATCTTTTGTTGTGGCATCTTAAGGATAGGAAGGGAGTGATAGAAGCTGCTTTGTGAACAGGGAGAGGATACTGCTTGTTTCCCCTGAAAGTGGGTTACTCAAAGGAGACAGCACTTTGTGAACACTTTGGAAATGAGGACTCGAAGCAGGGAGTCTCCCGTGGGAGTTAGGAACCTTGGGGGGGCTGAGCCTAACACAGATCCCTGTCTCGAAGGACTCTCAGCTGGTGGCTGGAGTGGCCTTTAAGAAGACATTCTGCTACGCTGGCTTTGAAATGCAGCCCAAGAAGTATCAGTGTCCCAAAATCGCCTTGTTGAACGTGGAGCTGGAGCTCAAAGCTGAGAAGGACAATGCTGAAATCAGAGTGAACACTGTGGAGGTAAGAGCTGAGCCGCGCCTGCTTCCTCATGCCTGCTGCCTGCTTGGGAGCCACTGGGAGAAATGGCATTCCCTTCTGCACAGCCGTTTCTTCCCTGAAAATAGATGGGGTTGGAAGGGACCTTAAAGATCATCTAGTTCCAGATGGCTCATGTGGGAGAAGGGAATGTAGACTCTGACAGGTTTAAGGGCATGTTTCTGCTCACCCACGGTGCCTCAGCCATCCCATGGTGTGCCATCAGCTTTGTCATGACCTCTTTATGCCTAATAGTGCCTTTCCAGTGCTGTGAATCCCAAAAGAGTCTCTCCATATTTAAGCAAACAATTGGACAACAGTTTTTCATCCGTCTTAAAAGTCCCTCTATGAGTCGTGGTCATTCTCTTTGTCACCTTCTTGGGAAGCTGTATGCCTTTGGTTCCTGTGTGTTTGTGGTACTAAAGACCTCTGGGTGCCTTGCTTATGGGGGCTTGGCCCCACTGTGGTCTTAACAATTGTTTCCTTAAAGCCCTCTCTCTGCTGTGATGGACACAATGGTGTTTACTGTACTTGGCTGTTGTTCTGGTGTTGCCGTGTCCTTGGGTGGGATACCTAGCTGTTTGTGGCTGTGTTTCCCTAGAAAGGGAGCACAACAGGCTGGTGAATCCCAAGCACCCTGGTAAAGTAGGTTTCTTGGGATCAGTGTTTTCCCTCTATGATAACTGTAAATCTCTGCACCCCAACATCCCTGTGCAGTTCTGTGAGCACCTCTCAGACATCAGTATAACCCCTTCCTCCTGCTTGTGCTCTCTCTTGAGCTGTCACTGCCTCTGTACCAGTTCATCCATCCCCTTTATCGACTCTGTTCTGCTTCTGGAAGCATTTTAAGAGTTGTGGCTCTTTGGCATAAATCAAGTGCCCTAAAATCATCTCTAGGTCTCAGGAAGCAGCTGTCTGGGGCTGAATGGAGCAGCACCACTGCTGCCTTCCTTGGAGAAGAGCTCTCTGCTTGCTGCGCTGCAGGATAGTGTTTGTAGCCCTCTGTAACATGAACACTTCTCCCTTTCCCCTCCCAGGATTACCAGGCCATTGTGGATGCTGAGTGGAACATCTTGTATGACAAGCTAGACAAAATCCACAAGTCAGGAGCCAAAGTTGTCCTGTCCAAGCTTCCTATTGGAGATGTGGCCACTCAGTACTTTGCAGACAGAGACATGTTCTGTGCTGGCCGTGTCCCAGAAGAAGACCTCAAGCGAACAATGATGGTGAGATACTTCTGTCACAATGAAGACTTGATTTAATGTTAACAGTGCCAGGCTGATCACTCCCAGACAGGGCAGCAGTTGGTGGCTGAGCACAGAAAGATTTAAAGTTAAAATCACATCATGTTTGCCACTGTGGTTATGATGTGAAGTTGCCATATACTGACAAAGCTGTTCCTTGATGGAAGGAACAATCACACCCTCAATGCGCCTGCACTGCCTTTTGGTTTCTCTGCTATTGTTCTCTATTAGGGTCTGTACATTCCATCAGCAGAGGTTTATTATCCCATGTCCTTCCCTTTTCCATCTTGAGTGGGTTTTAGCTTTCTTCTGTAGCTGCTGGACTCCAGAACCTGTGAGTCAGCGCTTGGAAGCAGCACAGTCTTATTTTGCTGTCAGGGATTGTTTCTGTTGTTGGTGCCTGCAGGGATGCACGAGGTGGGAGGGGAAGTAGAAGGGGTTTTCCCTGAATCTGGCCTGTGGGGTGGTTGTTATAGCAGTAAAAGGCTGTATCTGAAGTGTGGAGCCTGCTGGGTACATGTGTCTTGTTTGTCAGTGTTGGTAAGGTTGGGCGTCTTTCTCCTCCCTGCAGGCCTGTGGTGGTTCCATTCAGACAAGTGTCAATGCGCTGTCAGATGATGTCCTGGGCCGATGTGATCTCTTTGAGGAGACTCAGATTGGAGGAGAGAGGTAAATACACCAGTTGAGAGGATGTAGTGCTATGTAAGCATAGGATCACAGCCTGGTCTGGGTTGGAAGGGACCTTAAAGCTCCCCCAGCTCCAACCCCTGCCATGGGCAGGGACACCTTCCATAGAGCAGCTTGCTCCAAGCCCCTGTGTCCAACCTGGCCTTGAGCACTGCCAGGGATGGGGCAGCCACGGCTTCTCTGGGCACCCTGTGCCAGCGCCTCAGCACCCTCCCAGGGAAGAGCTTCTGCCTCAGAGCTTATCTCAGTCTCCCCTCTGGCAGTGAAAGCCATTCCCCTTGGCCTGTCCCTCCATCCCTTGTCCAAAGCCCCTCTCCAGGTTTCCTGCAGCCCCTTTAGGCACTGGAGCTGCTCTAAGGTCTCCCCTTCAGGAGCCTTCTCTTGTCCAGGCTGCCCCAGCCCAGTTCTCTCAGCCTGGCTCCAGAGCAGAGCTGCTCCAGCCCTCGCAGCATCTCTGTGGTCTCCTCCGGACTTGCTCCAGCAGCTCCACGTCCCTCTTTGTAACCCTCCTTGCACTGTGCTCTTGCAGGTACAACATCTTCACAGGCTGCCCCAAGGCAAAGACCTGCACAATAATCCTGCGGGGGGGCGCAGAGCAGTTCATGGAGGAGACAGAACGGTCCCTGCACGATGCCATCATGATAGTCAGGAGAGCAATCAAGGTAAGGACCGGAGGAGATACCTCCCTGCTGGTGTGACTTTGGGCTTATTGGGGTGAACTGGCACAGCTGTAACTCCTAGAAACATCACACAGCAGCATTTGGCTGTGACGGCTTTGTGGGGAGACCAGGAGCTCTCAGCTGATGGAGGGCATGGATGGGCAGTGTCTGATTGAGGAGCTCAAGTGCTGTTCCTTGGCCAAAGCGGTATTGTCTCTGCAGCTTCCCAACTGCTCTTCAGGCACTTCTGCTCTTCAGTACAGCTGTAACTTGTGCCTGCTGTGTTGTGTGTTGTGGAGACATCTCCATCCTAAAGGCAATATGAGCTCCTGGCTGTGTCCGATAGATCTGCAGTAGGTTTCAGTGGCAGGATTGATGTGTGTGTGTCAGAGCCTGTTAAAGCCACGTGTTCCCTCTCTGAATAACCAGTCTGAAAGGTCACTGTCCCCTGGCTGTAAAGGTGGGCTTGGAGCACCATGGGAGGAGTCTGAGGCATGTGATGGATGTTTGCTCTGCTTGTGGAGTTGCTGGTCCTGAGTGCCACATGCTGCCTAACTGAGGGTCTTTTGAGTTCTGCAGAATCACAGACTGGTTTGTGGTCACAGCTTCCTTCAGGCATCCCCCTGGTCCATTGTGGGGCCCTCCGTGTGCTGAAGGTGGACTCTTTTCCACCATGGACCTTCATGGGCTGTGGGGGCGCATCCTGCCTCACCGTGGTCTGCACCACAGGCTGCAGGGGAACCTCTGCTCTGGTGCCTGGAGCACCTTCTGCCTCCCTCTGCACTGACCTTGGGGTCTGCAGGGCTGCTCCTCTCTTGTTCTCCCTCTGACTGAAGTTTCTCTTGTGCAGGTTTCTTTTCCCCTTCTTAAATCCCTTATCCCAGAGGTGCTGCCTCCATCACTGATGGGCTCATCCTTGCCTGGTGGTGGGTCCACATTGGAGCCAGGTGGCTTCAGACATGAGGGAAGCTTCCAACACCTTCTCACCCCTGGAGAGCCCCCTTTACCAACTCCTTCCACCCAAACTCAATACACAATAGCAAGCGTTTCCCCTTTCCTTCCAGAACGACTCGGTTGTTGCCGGTGGTGGTGCCATAGAGATGGAGCTTTCCAAATACCTCCGGGACTATTCCAGGACCATTCCAGGCAAGCAGCAGCTGCTCATAGGTGCTTATGCTAAAGCCCTGGAGATCATTCCCCGCCAGCTCTGTGACAATGCTGGCTTTGATGCCACCAACATCCTCAACAAGCTCCGAGCCAAACATGCACAGGTAGGTGCCCACCTCTGAACCTCCAGTTGGGAAGAACCCAGTGGCCTGTATGTAGCTTCTTTCTCCTTCTTTCTCCTGATGGATCTGATGGAATTCAACCCATGTGAGGTTTGTGTCCCATTTCACATCACTTGGTGCAGGTTCCTATAGAAGGAACTGATGTGCTTTCCCTTTGATCATAACTGTTGGGTGATGGGAGGTTTGAGTTGCTTCTTAAAGATGCATCATTTGTCAAGGGGGAGCTTCTAGATTCAGCGTCGAAGTCATTCATGGAGTCAGGTTCCATGGGTTGGAAAGGAACTTACGATCATCCAGTTCCAACCTCCTTGCCATGGAATATAGGAGTTGGCTATGTGTTCTCCAGAGGAGCAGGGGATGGAAGGTCCTGGTTGCCTCCCATCATTTTAGACCTTGTGTAGCACCCATGTGTTTGCAAATCCTTTCTAATTCAGGCAGCAGTTTGCCCCTTGGCTTCTCTCAATAGCAGCTGCTTGCTTTGAGGGGTCATTCCCGCCACGTTTCATCCCACTGATGACTGCGGGGATCGAGGGATGCCCTGGAAGGAGCAGCTCTATCTTGGGCTGTAAAACTGGGGCTCTGAGTAGTGGAGTGGGACAACAGTGGTGTGGAAGCAGTCCTGAAGGCTACTACAGCTTCTCTCTGAGATGGAGCACGCCTCTTTTATGAAGCTTTGCTGACAACAAAGGCTTTTGGGTGTTTCCCTCAAATGTTCTTCTGGGAACAGGCTGCCCAGGGCAGTGCTGGCGTCACCGTCCCTGGAAGTGTTCGTAAACCATGTAGACGAAGCCCTGAGTTCCATGGGTTAGCGGTGGCCTTGGCAGTGCTGGGGTAATGGTTGAACTTGATGAGCTTAAAGGGCTTTTCCAGCCTGGTTGATTCCATGATTCTTCCTTCACACAGCATGGTCCAGTCTCTGCCTCTCCCTGCATGTCTTTGCCTTCCCAGTGCATGGCTTGAAGTCCCAGACTGGTTTGTGTTGGAAAGGATGTTAAAGCTCATCCAGTTCCACCCCCTGCCATAGGCAGGGGCACCTTCCACTAGAGCAGCTTGCTCCAAGCCCCATCCAACCCTACCAGGCCACTAACAACACCCTGTCCCCTCCTCTATCCCCCAGGGGGGCACGTGGTACGGCGTGGACGTGAACAACGAGGACATTGCTGACAACTTCGAGGCCTGCGTGTGGGAACCGGCCATCGTGCGCATCAACGCTCTGACGGCCGCCTCCGAGGCCGCCTGTCTCATCATCTCCGTGGATGAAACCATCAAGAACCCCCGTTCCACTGTGGATGCTGCGCCCAGTGCCCGGGGCAGGGGTCGAGGTAAAGCCCACAACCACTGAGACCTGCTCCCCGTGGGGCTGGGGCTCTCCTCCAACGTGCAAAGTGAGAAGGAAGTAGGATTTCGAGGTGAATTAAGAGGCTCTTCACCACATGGTCACTTTGAGGGCTTTAGGCAACCGCTGGCCTTGTTGAATTAGAGTCAGATCTTGGCCTGGGCACCACAGCTCCCCTGGGAGATGGCACGGCCCCAGCATTTCCTGCACAGCACTGGTCTCCTTAGGCTTTGCCTCCCCATTCCACATGGAAACCACGCTGAGTTGAGCCCTTTGGGCGCAGGCAGGTTGTGCAGCCACTGTGGGGCTGGTTTGTATTTATACTCCTTTTATTTCCTTTCTGTTTTCCTGCTGGAGGGTTGGAACCCAGGCTCAGAATAAAGAGGTGACTTCATTTCAGTGGCACATTTGGGGCTCTCTCTGTTCTCTGCTGCATGCTTTGCTCTGCAGGGTGGTAGTTCATGGCTGGAGTTAAAGGTGAACCTCTCAGACTGGTTTTTGCCCTGTCTAAAAGCAGGTTCTGTGGTGGGAAGCAGGATCTGCTTCCCTGTGCTTCCCAGACATTTACCTTTGTGCAGGGGTGCTCTCATGGAGCTCCCACCTATTGCTCAATGACATTTCTGCTTGCTTTTACTTAACTGTCCATTTAAATCCCATCTTTTTCTTCCTAGAAGGAGGTTCAGAGCAGTAGCTGTGTCTGCCTCTGCCCCTGTGAGGGGCCGTGTGGGGCTGATGGTACTTCAGAGCTGCATCCTGGCACTGGGACCATCTCCCACAGAAAAATTCCTTTGGGAAATAGGGAGTGTCTTGGGTCTGATTGGTTGGAAGTGTTGATAGAGGAGAATGGCAGAAATGTGGTATCTCTTTGATATCAACCCTGTAAGATCTAATTTAATTAGGGAAGTTGATGGTCTGTTACACCACAACGTTCATAAAGCTCTGCCATGTGACAGGGATTGGACATGTCCCTTAATGTGGCAGCTGTGGCTCTTCCTCTCTGCTGAAACGCTTTCAGCAGCACGTGAGGGTTTGTACTGAAGAGCCAGTGCAGACACAGCTTCTGTGTTAAACCCTCTTGGTTCCTTCGGGGGGCCCCAGAGCGCAGCAGAGGGGCAGGATCCCCTCCCTGAGCTGCTGCTCACGCTCTGGGGGTGCAGCCCAGCACATGGGGGGGTTCTGGGCTCAAGCGCACACTGAAGCTCTGTCATGGGGACCTTCTCCTCCTCCAGCACCCCCAAGTCCTTCTCCTCAGGGCTGCTCCATCCGTACATCTTCCAGCCTGTGTTTGTGCTTGGGATTGCTCCTACCCTTGCACTTGGCCTTGTTGAACTCCATGAGGTTTGCATGGTCCCACGTCTCCAGCCCATCCAGGTCCCTCTGGATGGCAAACAAGCTGGGAAATGGGAATCCTTCAGCCATCTGGGCTCTCCTCCACCAAAAATCAGTCCCCCTTTTCCTTGTTTTTCATTCAGGTCTGTTCACAAATACATGTTTAAGGTATTTTCAACAGAGAACTGACACAAAAGTGTTCAAACTCACCTGTTCCCTCTGCAGCGGTCCAAGATCAGCCCCCTCCATTGCCAAAAGTCATTGGGATGGGAGCTGAATCCTTCTCATTCCTTTCTGAGCCCTCCCTTTGCCCACTGCTGCCTTCCACAGCCAAACACTTTCAGGGCACCACTCTGCCCAGTAAAGCCCCACGCACCAAACTGGTCCCACTGGTTTGGTGCTGGAGCAGGATGAAAGCCCCACCTCAATCTCCAGAGTCTTTATTCAACACCGAATCATAAAATAGCTCTTTACACACCTTGGGAAGAGGGTTAATTCTTGGGTTTTCCTGGAATTCTTTAAATACACATGGATTACACTCGGCAAATGTCAAAGCAACAACATCAAAGTGCATCTACAGGTGATAGTACCAACCAAAGTGCTAAAGACACGGTCTGCTGCCACCACCACCACCTTGTCCCTTGTCCCCACCGCTCTTCCCAGTGGATTTAGCAGCCAGGACCCGGTTTAGCAGGACCAGGGGATGGGGAAAAGGGACGTTTGGTTCTCCAGACACTGGCACATGGCTGCAAAAAAGACTTAAAATAAACCTCAATTTGGATAGGGTTAAAAAAATACCAACTCAGGAGGCAACTGCTGCCTTTGGGAATGCTGGAAAACCACTGGAGCAGCTGCTGCCGTGAGGTGCATTAGGGATATGATTGTGATTCCTGGATTTTATATATATATATATCATATATATATATTTCTCTCCATCCTCTGATTATCTCTAAGCAAGAGAAGCCAAAAGCCATCCCACACCATTGCACCCGTTTGGCCCCGGCCCCAACTGCCTCATCCCACCCCTCCGCGGGGCTCGATCCTGAGGCTGGATCGGACAATCCCAGTTTTCCCTCCTCTGTCATCCCAGGGAGGATGTGCAGCAGCTTCTCCTTGGGCAGAAGGGATCGTTCCCCTCACCACAGGGATTATTTTGCCTCCCATGGTGGGGAATGTTGTGCGTCAGCACCACTCGTGATGCTTTGGTTGCAACAAACCATCTCCAGTTGCTAGAATCTCCCCATTCCATGTTCTTTTTCTCTTGGATTTTAGTATTCTAAAGCATGTTGTGATTTGGCACCAGTTCCCAAATCCTTTTACTCCTCCCAAATGCTTTTATTCCATCCCAACCTGCAGGTTTTCAACCCAAAATCCTGAAACCAAAGCATGGTTTGTGTTGGAAGGACCTTAAAGCTCATCCAGCTCCAACCCCTGCCGTGGGCAGGGACACCTTCCATAGAGCAGCTTACTCCAAGCCCCTGTGTCCAGCCTGGCCTTGAACACTGCCAGGGATGGGGCAGCCACAGCTTCCATGAGGAACCAGCTCCTGGGGTGGGAGCTTCTTTAAGAGCCACCAGAACACATCCATCAACCACTTCAAGAGCCTTTATCAACACTTCCCAGGGGGAGTTTGGTCCGGTTTAACCACATTTAGAGCCTTTTGGAGGATCCAAGCACTCTGGGCATGGATGGTCCTTGGGTGGCAGCTGGGACCATGCCTCATGGCAAGACATGGGATATTTTTCCTGTCTTCTTCGCTTGATAAAGAGGTTTAAAACCTTGGGCAGAGCCAGTGTGAGGATTCCTCTTTCCTTCACGGCCTTCCACCCCTGGTCCCATAAAGGGATGGAGGCAGCTGGTCCCTGGAGCATCCTTGGCTCCTGGGGGCAAAACTCAACACCCCATTGAGAAAAACATGGATTTGGGATAAATTTGACCTCCAAGCTGGCTCTGCTGGTGGTGTTCCTCATGAGATCCCAGCACCCAAATTCAAGTGAAGGGTTTGCCACAAAATGGGAAATCTGGGGCAAACTCACTGGAAAAAGACTAAAATTCCACAAAACTGATCCTGTGGGAATCGGGGTTGGCAGGAACCATCAGCTCCATCCATCCAACCTCCTTCAGACGTGGCCATCACCATGACTCTGTACTAAAGCTTCTCACCACTGATGCTCAACCCATCTTGGGTGGCTGTGCCCTGGCTTTTGCTGGGGATTGTCGTTGCAGAGGCACTGCGGGGCTTCTCTAGGGTCTAGTATGGGGTTGAGCTCACGCTGCTGCGGTCCCTTCCCTACCAGCACCTTGATTTCAAGGCATTCCCGGGGGATTTGATAATCTCTCCATCGTATCCAGAGGAAATGGAGTTGAAACCCCAGGATGGATGTGGGGAATCCATGGGCAGCGTTGCCAGAGCATCCCGTAGGGGTGGGGGAGGGCAAGCAGCAGGGAAAGGATCAGTCTGACATTTCAGTGGAGGAAACAGGGAGCTGTTAATGAACTCATTGCCATTAACAACATGGCTAATGAGGAGCTACCGGGAGAGATGCAGGGCTCTGGTGACCACTAAGCCTGTGTCACTGTGCCAGCCCCCTTCATCCCAGCTGAGGAGGAGGAGGAGGAAGGGACTCATCCAAGTCTGGGCAACATAAAATCATAGAATGGCGTTGTGTTGGAAGGGACCTTAAAGCTCCTCCAGCTCCAACCCCTGCCATTGCAGGGACACCTTCCATAGAGCAGCTTGCTCCAAGCCCCTGGGTCCAACTTGGCCTTGAGCACTGCCAGGGATGGGGCAGCCACAGCTTCTCTGGGCACCCTGTGCCAGCGCCTCAGCGCCCTCCCAGGGAACAGCTTCTGCCTCAGAGCTCATCTCAATCTCCCCTCTGGCAGGTTAAAGCCATTCCCTTGTCCTGTCCCTCCATCCCTTGGCCAAAGCCCCTCTCCAGGTTTCCTGCAGCCCCTTTAGGCACTGGAGCTGCTCTAAGGTCTCCCCTTCAGGAGCCTTCTCTTCTCCAGGCTGCCCCAGCTCAGCTCTCTCAGCCTGGCTCCAGAGCAGAGCTGCTCCAGCCCTCGCAGCATCTCCATGGCCTCCTCTGGCCTCGCTCCAACAGCTCCATGTTCGTATGTTGAGGACACCAGAACTGCACACACGGTGGCTCGTGTTCAGTTCCTCCTCACCCAACACTCCCAAGTCCTTCTCCTCAGGCTGCTCTGAATCAACTTCACCCAACCTATAGCTGTGCCTGGGATTGCCCAACCCTGGTGCAAAACAATGCAAAAGGTGCAAAACGGGGCAGAAAACCCAACTTTCCATCTTATAACCCTCAAACCTCCTCAAGATCTGGTGTCATCGCCGGGTTTCGGTAAAAACGTGGCTTTGCTAAGCCAGCAAGTGGGCTTTTTGGGAATCACACCCCAAGGGGAGGTGGATGAGTTGCTCTGGTCCCATCAAAGCACCAATTTTGGGTGAGGTTGTCCTGGTGCAACTCACAAAACCCTCATGGCAGCGATGGGATGGGGACATCCCACCTCCACCCAACGCTCCACATCCACCAGCCGTGGCCACCAATGGCACCAATGAGCACAGAAGGTTTCTCCAAGTGTCCTCAACATTTCTCCCTGCTTTCCATCATCCCATCCTCCCCTTCCCATGGCCTGGAGGAGCCAGGTGAGGAGCTGGGAACACAGCAAACCTGGAGCAACCACCTTCAGTCTTCAGCCATGGCTCTCCAACATGATAGTCTTTAAGCATAGAGGGTATAAACATGCTGAGGATAGAACTTGCCTTTAAACTCTTTTTCTTCTTTTCTGTATAGAAATAAATACTTTGTGGGGTTTCTTATTTTTTAAGGGAATTTCACAAGTCTCTGCGCTGTTTCCAATGGGAACGTCTCCACTTGGGACCACGCTGGTGGGATGAAGGATGGATGGTCCCTAGACGGTTGTAGCTTTGCTGGGTGGTTCTGTTTTGCTGGTTGGGGCATCTCTTGCTCTTCTTGCCCCTGGATTATGCATGTTCCAACCTCCTGGGGTGGAGGTAGAGTGGTGGTGGGCACGTTGGGAGCTCATCCAGTGCTGCCAATTGGGATGTGATGGGACAAGGTGGTTTCTCACAGGCTTTTTTGGCCTCCCACATTTTGTCCCTACAGGGAACAGCCTTCTCCTGGAAAGCTGCAGTCAGGGGGGGAATGGGGGTGCTTCAAATAGGGGTTATGGCCAAGAACCTCAGCCTGTTTCAGAGCAGACAGCATAGATGGGACGATGGGTGGATGACATGGTCTCCTGAGGTGCTTCCTGGGGTTGGAGACCTCCAGCCCACCACCAGCTTCATTTGGAATCCAGTCTGGTTTCTACCAGGGTCCCAGTGGGCTATCACATGCTGGGAGCCCTCAGCTAAGGTCTGCAGCTCTCGTGCCATAGGTGAGGAAGGAAGGTGGTACCAAGGTGGGTCCACAGCCTTCATCCTCCCGGGGGGTGCTCCATGGCAACCCATCACCTCCAGGAAGGGGAGATGCCCTGCGAAGGGCTGTCTCCTCACATCCACATTGACCAACAGCACCAAACCCTCCAACGATGGTCCAGAGAAGAGGACACCCCCCACATCTGCTTTTCTCTGTTGGCTCCTCTCAGCTCAGCACGTTGGGTGCAATCATGCCTGGTGTTGGGGCTCAGGGTTGCAGGGTGCTGATGTGTCCCTGATGCTGGCAGTGCTGTGATGGGTGTCCCCATGGCATGGACACCTGGCACCTTCAGAGTGGAGGATGGAGATGCCTGACCCTGCTGGATGCCTTCCCAAAGCCTTTTCCTTTGGAATAAGAAGGGTATTTTGGGGGTGATGATGTCCCCGCAGGCAGAAGATGGAGAAGAAACAAAGAGGGATTAAAAACCAGCTGTGGCCATAGGTAAAGGATCTACAGGGCAGTTGGGTTGGTGCTTTCACAGCAGCTTTGGATGTCAGGACAGTTTGGCCAGGATTTCTCCTTCAGGCTGCTCAGGAAGGCGATGAGATGGCAAATGTGGGTGTCCCATTCCAGTTCTCATCTCCGCATGGGACAACGCGCTCCGGTGGGACTCTGAGCTCGGGTGGATGCTGATGGGGACAGAAGCATGACCTGGTGGACGTGCGCTTTGGAGATGGTTTATTGCCTTGGCAGGAGGGTTTGGGTGGGCGTGAGGTGAGGCTGGAACCATCATCTCCCTGGTGTCCTCTGGCTCCTACAGCCCCGCGATGCAGCTCTGCCACCCAGGCTTCTGCTGTGGTGGCTGCTGGCTTCTGGGCAGTGTTATCCCAGGTTTGAGCGTCCCTCCGATACACAAATGGACATGGAAACAAGTGGAGATCCTGCAGGAATGCTGGGCACCGTTTCCTCTGGAGGAACAACAGCTTCCCACCCAGCCTCCATCATCCCATGGATGGATAGGGATGGTCCAGCCGTGATGCTGATAACGATGGGGTCTTGGCAGATCCATCCTCAGCTCCCACACCGCCAACCAACCAAACCCCCCCCAGAAACAGAGATTGAAGAGAAAGACATTCCCCAAACAAGGATCCTTGGCAACGAGCAGCCACAAAGGGAGGTTTGAAGTCATCTTCCCTCCCAGGAGCAAGCCCTGCCTCTTTGGGCAGCCAAAAATGTCCGTAAGTAGCACCTTTTGCCCATGAGCTGGCCTTGGGAACAGGCTCTGGTTGCCCATCACTGAGGACTGCAAGGGTTCAGGGTTTCTTTGTGCATGAGCCGGTGGCTCCGTGCTCCCGGTCCAGCAACGGATGAGCAGCGACGGTGGGTTTGGTTTCACAGAGCCTCTGGGAATGTGCTTTGTGATTCCCTGAAGGACTAACAACCTCCTTCCACTTTGATGTGCAAGATCTTGGAGAAGCCGGGTCTCTTCCTCAGGGCCTGGAAGAGGAGCAGAAAGTGGGGTTGGTGGGGGCGGACATGGAATCATTGAATCATGGAATGGTTTAGGTAGGAAGGGAGCTTAAAGCAGCTCCAGCTCCAACCCTTTCCATGAGCAGGGACCCCTTCCATAGAGCAGCTTGCTCCAAGCCCCTGGGTCCAACCTGGCCTTGAACACTGCCAGGGATGGGGCAGCCACAGCTTCTCTGGGCACCCTGTGCCAGCGCCTCAGCACCCTCCCAGGGAAGAGCTTCTGCCTCAGAGCTCATCTCAGTCTCCCCTCTGGCAAGTTAAAGCCATTCCCCTGTCCTGTCCCTCCATCCCTTGTCCAAAGCCCCTCTCCAGGTTTCCTGCAGCCCCTTTAGGCACTGGAGCTGCTCTAAGGTCTCCCCTTCAGGAGCCTTCTCTTGTCCAGGCTGCCCCAGCCCAGCTCTCTCAGCCTGGCTGAGGTGTCCTTGTGCATGTCAGAGGGTGGGAACTGGATGAGCTTTAAGGTCCCTTCCACCACAAACCACTCACTTGATGATTCTATGACTACAGCAGTGGGCGAGTTTGTCCCCAGCCTCTAAGGGGACCTGGGGCTGGTGACACGGGGGGGACCTGGGATTCGCATCCTTTACCTGGAGTTTGTTCACCATTTCCTCAAACATCTTCTTGGCTTCAGGGCTATGGGGCTCCTTGAAGTAGTCCACGATGCCCACCTGCACGACGATGGACTTCAGGTTCCGGCACACACCTGCGGTACAGATAGTGCCTGGTGTCTCCGTAGCTGGGGTCAGACACCATGGACCCGAAAACCCACCTCGTGCTCCTCAAGAGCTTATTCTTCTGGGCAAACCTCACCTTGAAGGTGGAGGAGACATGTTTTTGATGACCAAGACCCCTGTGGGGATGACAGTGGTGTATGAGATGGTCCCTGACTGTCCTATCCCAAATCGCCCTTGGGAAACCCTTACTCTTCCACCCAGAGGATGGTTCCCAGCAAGTCCAACCCCAGCCACATGTGCGTGACCACCAGGAGCAGTCCTCAAACAGACCCTCCTGCTGCTGTCAGAGCTCTTTCCCCCAGGATCTCCTGTCAAACAGCTTCAGTAAATGGTGTGACTCCAAACCCAGATGGGGGTGAACCTCAGGTGTACCACAGACATTGAGTTCTTGATTACATTCAGTGGAGACATTGAGGTCTCCATCTTCCTACAGCCCAAAGGAAGATCAGCTCTTCTTAACCCATCCTTGGCAGGGATCTGTTGGATCCCCTCTTAGAAGCCTTCCACCATGGAGCTCCATCACCTTCCAGTGTTGGCACTGGGTGCTGTGGGTGGGCTGGAAGGCAGAATCTGGTTCATGGATCTGGATACCTGGTGGCCTTTTGGCCAATGGCCAATGCTTTGCCTCCATCCCTGGCATTGCTACTCACTGTTGAAGTGCAGCAGGGCCTTGGGGGTGACCGGCGTGGAGGTCAGCACCAGCATCTCCAGCCCCTTCAGCCCCTCCCGACAAACCTCTGCTGCAACCTCCTGGTTGATCTCCGCCACGTGGTCCAGCTCCAGGACCTGAAGCCTCATGCAGTTTCGGGCTGGAAGGACAAAGAACCCTCCTAAGTGTTCCCAAACCCATGGAGATGAGGCCCTCAGTGCCGTGGGTCAGTGGTGGCCTTGGCAGTGCTGGGAATCCTCAGCCTGGATGAGCTTAAAGGGCTTTTCCAACCCGGTTGATTCTCTGATTCCATCAGGGAAGGGATGAGGCCGCTGATGGGGAAGGGGTGATAGAAGGGATGGGTGGCATCAAGGAGGGGCAGGGTGCACGCCCGGGTTCTTGGGGTGGGTTTCTTCATAGAGGTCCCCATGGGGCATCTCCTAGGGTTGTGCCCTGCCCCCAGCAAGGTCCCTTCCCCTTGTCCCCCCGAGCAGAGCTGCCTACCTAAGGAGGCCAGTCCCTGGACGCCGCATCCTGCCCCTCCAACGCCCAGCGCCCGCAGGTGGGGCCAGCACCTCCCGATCATCTGGAGGCAGCGGTTGCTGAATCGCGTTGGCTGCTGGCTGGGAACGAGGAGAAGATGGGGATGAGACATAAGGCAGAAGCTGTTCCCTGTGAGGGTGCTGAGGCGCTGGCACAGGGTGCCCAGAGAAGCTGTGGCTGCCCCATCCCTGCAGTGCTCAAGGCCAGGTTGGACACAGGGGCTTGGAGCAAGCTGCTCTATGGAAGGTGTCCCTGCAATGGCAGGGGTTGGAGCTGGGTGGGATTTAAGGTCCCCTCCAACCCAAACCATTCCATGACTTCATGATTCTCTTGCCAGGAGACGCCCTCCTCTGTACACCTCAATCCAGGCTGAGGGGGGACGTGCCATTGCAATGAACATCCCAGGACAAGAGGGAAGCGTGTCAGGGGGCAGCCTCATGCCATGGAGGTGACCTGCTCTGTTCCATGAACCCCTGAGCACTGAGACGTTGTGGCGTGGGGATCCACCAGCAGCTTTATCCCCCCCAGATGCTTTTCCAGAGCGAGAACAACTGCAGGCAGCTCCCTAAGCAGCGACTCGATGTTTAGAGCCATCCAGGCCCTTCAGGGCTGCTGTTACATGAGCAGTGAGGAGCTCAGATAAGCTTTTGATGTTCAGTGTCACCCATCACAGCTCCTCTTTCATCTCTGGTGTTAGCAGTGCCCTGGAAACATTCCTGGCTCATCAGGGTTGTGTCTATTCCCAGCAGCTCCCAGCCAGGACAGGGAGGGATGGGGCTGAGATCCTGATCCCCAAAACTGGCCTCAAGGAGCTTCCCCCCCATCAAATCTGGATCTTTCCAGCCTGGCCTCCTCCTAACATGACTCTTACCACGGATGCAGAGGTGCGACCTGGAGGGAGATGATGTCCCTGCAACCTGCTCCAAGGGCCCAGATCACTTCATGACCCACAGGGTCTGTAGAGCTCCTGGAACAACACAGAGGACACGTGGTGGACCCCCCGGCAGCGATGCTGCCCTGGGGGCTGTGTCTGCAGCCTCTGTGATGCTGCATCTCCCTGCACCTGGAGCTACAAATCTGGTCATTATTCACAGCCCATGGTCAGACAATCCCAACAGCAATCCATGCGGGAAGGCTGGAGGCATTTCTGTCTGGACGTGTGCCTATGGATGTGGAATGGCAACTAAGAATGGAGGAAGGTGAGGTTGATGTGAGGCTGAAGGTGAGGTTGAAGATGAGGTGAGGATGAAGGTAAAGGCTGAAGGAAAGGTCAGTGGTTGAAGGTGAGGTTGTTGGTTGAAGGTGAGGTTGATGTGAGCCTGAAGGTGAGGTTGATGATGGGGTAAGGCTGAAGGTGAAGCTGTTGGTTGAAGGTGACGGTCAAAGTCTTCCAGATGCAAAGGTGTCAAGTGATGGAACCAAGCCAGCCAGGCCATGTACCCTTGCAGAGCAAATCCCTGCACGTCCCATTGGGTTGGATTCATTCTCTACCTGCCCAGTCTGGATGGGGAAGGTGCCAGGACGTGGTTAAGGATGTTTCAGCTGAGGGATGGTAACTCCATGGCCTTGTACCAGCTCTGCGGTTGTGCCACCACATCTGTAGGTGGCTGTTGGCCAGATGTTGCTGCAGAGGTTTGCTGTAGGGTCTTCATTGTGTTTTGGAGGCATCAAACAGACGTCATGGGTGCTGCTGGCTCCATGGAGGTGGAGGTACAGGTTTTGGCGTGCTGCCTGCCCACCCACCATTGGTGCCACTGCCTTCACTGTTGGCTCCCAGCACCACGTCAGTGGAGGAGAGAGGTCAGAGAGCATCATCCTGATGCCACCAGCCCAAACGCTGTTTCCCCACGTGAAGCTGCCTCCTGAAGACCAGGGCCACGCTTCCCGACTCCAAATGACCCACTTCAGAACTAGAGGCAAGCCTAAAAATAGGCGATGGATGTTATCTGGAGCGTTCCACGTGTCTCCACTGAAGATGCTTCCAAGGGCCCCTCGTGAGTGTTTGGGTTAATCAGAGCATGAGTCAGTCACAGGTTAGCAACGTGCCAGGAGAGCTTGAGCCTGCTCCAATGCCCTTGGAAGGGCTGATGGAGGAGTCTTGGGGTCAAACCCAGCAGCACTGGGCTGTATCATGGTGTAGGGTGCCCCCCATCAGAGCTGTGTCTGAAGCAGTCTCCATCCTGGGCTGGATGAGGGCACCCATCAGCTGCAGGTCAAATGGATACCACGTGGTCGTCTGTGTGGTGCAGGGGAGCAAGGATCATCCTTCCTGAGTGTATAGGAAAGGTAAATCCTGTCTCCACCCAAGGAAGAGCCTCTTCTGGAGGTGGCCAAGACCAAGGAGCAGCCCAAGATCTCTCCTCAAGGGCCTGTGAGCTCCTTCAGGACCTGTATCATGATCCTTGTGTCTTTGATCTTGGGCAAGGTCTCAAGTTGGGTCTTAGCAATCCTGTGGCAGAGCTGTTCCAAGGACAGAGGGACCCCAAGGTCTCTTCTCCCCATTAGAGGCCTTCCTTAAGGGGTAGCAGTCAGGTGGGACCTCACTGGGGCCTGGTGTTGGTGCACCTCTTCTTCACCCTTCTCTAACAAAAAGCAGTGTCCCCACACCAAGACCCCGTTGATGAATCCAGATGAGGTGGGAATGGTACTTGGATGGTGGGAATGGAGCTGGAAGGGAAACACCTGCATGGGAGCATGCCAGAAGAGGATGAGAGTTGGGGGGACAGCTTGCTCTGGGGACATGGAAAGGGGAGTCCTTCACACCTGGCCTGATGGCCTGGGTTCTGAAAGGCAATGGGGATGGGAAGCAGAGGAGTCCCAGCACACCCAGCAGGTCGAAGGAGGTGATCCCTCCCCTCCGCTCTGCTCTCATGAGACCCCACTTGCAGCACTGTGTGCAGCTCTGGTGTCCTCAACATAAGGAGGACATGGAGCTGTTGGAGCAAGTCCAGAGGAGGCTGTGAGGAGGATCAGGGGCTGGAGCAGCTCCTGTACGGAGCCAGGCTGAGAACATTGGGGCTGTTGAGCCTGGAGAAGAGAAGGCTGCGTGGAGACCTCATAGCAGCCTTCCAGTGTCTGAAGGGGGCTACAGGGGTGCTGGAGAGGGGCTCTTCATCATGGACTGTAGTGATAGGACAAGGGGGGATGGGTTCAAACTGACACAGGGGAGATTTAGATTGGATGGAAGGAAGAAGCTCTTCCCTGGGAGGGTGCTGAGGCGCTGGCACAGGGTGCCCAGAGAAGCTGTGGCTGCCCCATCCCTGGCAGTGCTCAAGGCCAGGTTGGACCCAGGGGCTTGGAGCAAGCTGCTCTATGGAAGGTGTCCCTGCAATGGCAGGGGTTGGAGCTGGAGGAGCTTTGAGGTCCCTTCCAACCCAAACCATTCCATGATTCTACAATCCTATCCCATGGATGTTCCCAGCCGAGGAACCACAGCATCCCATGGTAGCAAGGGGGGATGCTGGTACCACCCTTACCGGTAGGTGACCGCCTGCAGAGCCCGGCAGTAACAGCTCGCCAGCCACAGCGACCGGTCCGTCAGCACGTTGGGGCAGTGCGAGATGCGGAGGATGAGCAGGTTGCTGCCTGTCGCCTTCAGCAGGGACTCCAGCCCGGCTTCCAGGCAGCCCCTGGTGGGAATAGAGGCAGCGTCAGGGGATCTGTGGCTCCAGGACACCCAAAACCCACAGCAGGAGCCGGTCCATGAACGTCCATCAGTGGAAACGGGATGTTGGCGCTCATAGAGCATCATCATCCCTGAGGACCAGTGGCTCCGGCTATGTGAGGAGGATGCTCAGGGCTCACCGTGTGCTCTTCATGTAGTCCTCCTTGCTCTCCTTCTTCCCTCGCTGCCGTGGCTTGAGGTTTTGGAGGGTGAGGGAATGCATCTGGGTGCACCACTGGGACAGCATGGCGAGGAACTGGGGGGACAGGGGCGGCCGTCACTGATGGGGGATGCCCTTGGCATGTCTCAAACCACCCATCCCTGGGTCATGCACATCCGTACAGGCATTTCTGCATGCACGCACATGTGGAAATGCAGACATGAGGTCATGCAAGGCCGTGTGCAAGAAAATTGCATGTATGTGATCACAGAAGCACATGAAAGCGTGTACATGTGAGCTCATGCCCACAGGCATGCACATGTGAACGTGCAACGCATCCAGCCACTGGTGCAAGCACACAGCTGTGTGTTGCCGTGACCATAACGCCATGACAATCACCGCCAGCGCGATGGTTGCTCAGCTCCACCATTCTAGATGGAACCGGATGTTCTTAAGGCCCTTTCCACCCCAAACCACTCTACGATCCCAGAGGAAAGGTCTCTCCCAGGCAGGGCCATCCCATCCGCGGTACCTTGGAGGACACCCTGGCGTTCTCCAGCAGCACCCGTGTCCACACAGCCGGGTGCCGGGCCACGAACTTCCAGTCCTTGCACACCTCGGCCGCCCGCAGCAGGGTCTTGGTGTCCAGGTAGGTGAAGATGCAGAAGAGAGCCGCCCGCATCTTGAGGATCTCGGGGCTGATCACCTCACTGGAGTGCCCGGGGCTGCCCCTCTCCAGCCGCCCCGCCTTGCCCCCGGCCCCCTCGGTCCTGGATGCGGGGCATCCATCAGTGGCCACTGTTGGAGGATGACGAAGGGATGCTCTGAGTGTCCATCCGCATCCCTCACCTTCCAACCTCCCATCCCACCGGTAGACCCCTTCGCGCCTCACCCGTGAGCCGGCAGCTGCCGGTGGGTCGGGATGCGGCGGATCCGGGCGCCTCCGGCTCCCATCCCTCGGCCTCGGACTCGGTGGTGCGGGAGCCCACGTCGGACACGTCGCCCTCCTCGCCCTCGGTGCTGTTGCGGTAGGGCCGGCGGTGCCAGTTCTGGATGGCCTGACGGCGCAGCCCTGAGCCCCGGCCGCCGTCCCGCGTGGGGTAGGGGTGCCCGTCCGCAGTGTCATCCGTGGGGCACGGCTCTGCGCTGTCGCTGTCATAGCAGCCTGAGCTCTGTGATACGGCTTTCGCCCGGCTGGAGGCTCTGGAGGACAGAGATGCTCAACCTCGGTGCTCACCGGGGGGTGGTCCCCCTTCCCGGGATGCCCACCAGAACCTGAGCATCCCATCTGAATTCCAATCAGGAACAATGGATGGGCACTCACCCTGTGCTGGAGGAGGAGCGCTGGTTGGACACGCCATAAGCGCCGTGCACGGCCACCCCTGGCCCTGGGTGCCGGTCTCTCTGTGGGGAGATGGACGAGAGGAGCCAATGCGGTGGAAACCCACAGGGGTACAGCCAAGGGAGGCAGCCCTGATAACCCACCCTGGTCATCAGGGCCAGGTTTGGGGTGAGGCCATAGCCAAGTGGGATGCAGAGGAGCATCACGGAGGAGGCCATGAGGATGATCAGGGGCGGGAGCACTGCCCATGTGAGGACCTCAGAGCACCTTCCAGTGTCTGAAGGGGGCTGCAGGGAAACCTGGAGAGGGACTCTTCCTCAGGGGCTGTAGCGACAGGACAAGAACCCATCACAAGGACAAGGGCTTCAAACTGAAACAGGGAAGTTCAGGTTAGATCGAAGGCAGAAGCTCTTCCCTGGGAGGGTGCTGAGGCGCTGGCACAGGGTGCCCAGAGAAGCTGTGGCTGCCCCATCCCAGGGGCAGTGCTCAAGGCCAGGTTGGACTCAGGGGCTTGGAGCAAGCTGCTCTATGGAAGGTGTCCCTGCAACGGCAGGCGTTGGACCTGGATGATCTTAAGCTCCCTTCCAAGCCATTCTATGACTCTATGGTCGCCGGCATCACCCCATCCCCTCGCCCACACTGGAAACCACCAAGCAGCAGCCTCCCTTTAGCATCCCCCCCCCCAGGACCATCCATTTCCCCATGGCAACCACAGGGGCATCCCCGCGCCTCCCCACCCGACCCGGCGGAGGGGGGGGGGGTACCTGTGCCCGCGCAGGGAGCGCCCGGGGGGGGGCCTTGGTGCCGGGGGTGCCGCAGCGGCCCAGGCTGCCGTTGGGGGTGGTGCCGCAGCTGCTGCTGATGATCTGGAGCTGCTTCTCGGCGCGGTCGGCGCGGTCCAGCAGCTCCTCGATGAAGCGCTGCAGCCGCACCTTGGCGTTGGCCTCGCGGGCCGCCGTCTCCTTCAGGAACTGATCGATCTGCAGCACCTCCCTGTGCGGGGTTGGGGAGCAGCGGGTGACACCCCGGACCCATCCCCTCCATCCCTGCGGAGCACCTCTGTTACCCTCCTTTGAGGCTGAGGGGGGTGCTTGCGGCGTGTGGACCACTCATCAGCCTGATCTGTGTCAGCGCAGATGGGTCCTGGGCACGGGTTGGGGCAGAGCGGGGACCGAGGGATGCTGCAGCACGCGGGGGGATGTTGCCACCTTGTTTTGGGGGTGGATGACATCCTCAGCATCTTTGCTGGGGTGAACATTGCTCCCAGGACGGGAGGCCCTTGAGTGCAATGGGGTGGAGGGAATGGGATGATGATAAGACAAGGGGAATGGCTTTAACCTGCCAGAGGGGAGATGGAGATGAGCTCTGAGGCAGAAGCTCTTCCCTGTGAGGGTGCTGAGGCGCTGGCACAGGGTGCCCAGAGAAGCTGTGGCTGCCCCATCCCTGGCAGTGCTCAAGGCCAGGTTGGACCCAGGGGCTTGGAGCAAGCTGCTCTATGGAAGGTGTCCCTGCAATGGCAGGGGTTGGAGCTGGAGGAGCTTTGAGGTCCCTTCCACCACAATCCGGTCTGGGATTCTCTGATGGTGTGGTGGGATGATGGAGGAGTGTGGCCCCCATTTGGGGCAGACTTAAAGGAAACACCTTAAGGGCAACCTCAAGTCCTTAAACCCAACTCAGCCCCAAACTGCCCCCAGCTCTGGGGTGGACACTGTGCCAGCAGCTCACTGACCTGATGTGGCCCCATCTCACCCTGGATGCACACATTAGGGTACACACAGCACCTGCACACTGCGTGTCATGCACACCCACAAGTGCGCCCCATGCATGCAGAGAGCCAGCCCACATGCACGAGCACCATGGAAACACAAATGCAGATGTAGACCCCGAGGCACGTGCCCAGCCAGACACATGTACAGTTGGCTGCATATGCACCCAAAACCACCCACACAGCCAATGGTGCACACACACATGGGCACAACCGCTCTCACACCTTATCTGGGTATCCATGAACCCCTCAAGATGCACAAACACAGCTCCGTACATGTCTTCTGCACACCCAACCATGCACACCCAACCCTGCACACCTGACTGTGCACACCCAACCGTGCACACCTGACCATGCACAACAAACCTTGCACACCCAACCCTGCACACACAGCTATGCACACCAAACCCGGCACACCCAACCATGCACACCCTCCCATGCACACCCAACTGTGCACATCCAACCATGCACACCCAACCGTGCACAACCAGCCCTGCACACCCAACGATGCACACCAAGCCATGCACACCCAACCATGCACAGCTGACCATGCACACCCAGCCATGCACACCCAACCTTGCACAACCAACCATGCACACCTAACCTTGCACACCCAACTCTGCACACCCAACCATGCACACCCAACCATGCACACCCAACTGTGCACATCCAACCATGCACACCCAACTATGCGCACCAAACCCGGCACACCCAACCATGCACACCCTCCCATGCACACCCAACTGTGCACATCCAACCATGCACACCCAACTATGCACACCAAACCCGGCACACCCAACCATGCACACCCTCCCATGCACACCCAACTGTGCACATCCAACCATGCACACCCAACCCTGCACACCCAGCCCTGCACACCCAACTCTGCACACCCAACCATGCACACCCAACCATGCACACCCAGCCCTGCACACCCAACGATGCACACCAAGCCATGCACACCCAACCATGCACACCCAGCCCTGCACACCTGGCCTTGCACACCCAACCTTGCACAGCTGACCATGCACACCCAGCCATGCACAACCAACCATGCACACCCAACCCTGCACAACCAACCATGCACACCCAACCTTGCACACCCAACTCTGCACACCCAACCATGCACACCCAACCATGCACACCTAACCATGCACACCCCCCCATGCACACCCAACTGTGCACACCCGACCCTGCACACCTGACTGTGCACATCCAACCATGCCCACCTGACCATGCACAACCAGCCCTGTACACCCAACGATGCACACCCAACCCTGCACAACTGACTGTGCACACCCAACCATGCACACCCAACCATGCACACCCAACCATGCACACCCAACCCTGCACACCCAACCGTGCACACCCAACGATGCACACCCAACCATGCACATCCAACCATGCACACCCAACCCTGCACACCCAACCCTGCACACCCAGCCACACCAATCTGCACTGGAGTGTGAAGGAAACAGGGAGCAACCCTTAGGGACATAATTCCCTTTGCTGGTTATTAATTGCCATTTAATTATTAATTAATTACCCCCCAACCTGCCATTTGCAGGGTGAACCTGGGAGCTCCTCAGGAATGATTTGGGAAGGCTCCCAGCCAGGGGCCTCAGGGGATTTGGAAGGCAAATGGGTGCTGGCACAGCGTGTAAGGTGATGCTGATGGTTATCACCCGCATCTCTCACATTCCCATGGACCGGGTGGAAAAACACTCCTGGCAAAGCAAACGGAGCCCAGGAGCAAGAAGCCTCCCATGGGGACAAGGGGTTAGGGTGGTTTGGAGCTGGCAGGGCTGGGAATGTTTTGGTCTGGGAAGGGTGAAGCTGGCTTTGCTGATGGAAATGGTTTTCCCACTTATAGGCAAAAGAATCTGTTTTCATCAGGTCTCCTCATGCTCCCTCTGCAACGTGGCAACTGATTCTGTCACTGTGGCTGGAGGAGGCTGGAGACAGACGAGGACGGGCAAAGGGATTCTCTATGAAAAGGGAGGTCCAGGACATAGTTTTGGGCATAAAACCCAAGGGTTTTTGTGGCCATGGTGTCCAGGGTCCACCATGGACCAAACAAGGTGCATAAAATCCTTCCCTGGGAGGGTGCTGAGGCGCTGGCACAGGGTGCCCAGAGAAGCTGTGGCTGCCCCATCCCCGGCAGTGCTCAAGGCCAGGTTGGACGCAGTGGAAGGTGTCCCTGCAATGGCAGGGGTTGGAGCTGGAGGAGCCTTCACATGCATCCAAACCAAGAGGTGTTGCCCTTATCCAACCCCAGCATCACCTCGCTCCTCACCCCAGCTTCATCCCCAGCGCCAGCAAGTCCTGGGAACCTCATTTTGGAGTCAGAGTCATTCATGAACACGCTGGCTATGGTGGGGATCAAGACAAGACCATGACTGTCCCCCACTGTGCTCCTCACTGACTTTCTGGACCCTGTGGTGGCCTCCAGCTTTGCTAAGAAACCCCTGAGGAACAAGGTCTGGTTTGCTTGAGCGTCAACAATGGGCAAATTGACCTAGTGCTTGACCAGAGGGAAACTCAGGAGCAGGACTGGATGGGAAGGGGGTATTAAGTGGGGTACATGGGATGAAAATGAGGATGGAAATGCCATGGTCCTAACAGCTAATGGAAGTCTATTTGGGCTCTTTGGGCTATCCCATCTTCCTTCTAGGGGAAAAGCCAAGGTGGGCTTTTAGACATGGCCAAGGTGGCCCCATGGGACAATCATCTCAGTGGGATTCCTCAGGCTGTACAGGGCTGGACAATTCAGCTGTGGAGCCAGAGGGGTGACCCAGGGTTTTGGGAGGACACCTTTTGGTGCTAGAGATGGGCTGCAGCAACATGGCCACCACCACGTCCCTTGGCAGGACATCAGGATGGCCATGAGCACCCCCATGTGCTTCGCCATGTCCTGGGAGCGCCAGTGGCTCTGGGACAAGGTCTGGTGTGATGTGACCAAGCTATAGAAAGCTTCAGGTCTATGTGGACATTGCATGGGAGAAGATGCAAAACCTGATGAGAGATGATCCCAGGCACAGCTCCAGGTTGGGCAGAGAAGAGATTCAGAGCAGCCCTGCACAGAAGGACTTGGGGGTGTTGGTCAATGAGAAAATGAACATGAGCCGGCTGCAGTGTGCACTCGCTGCCCAGAAACCAACTGTATCCTGGGCTGCATCAAAAGGAGCGTGACCAGCAGGTTGAGGGAGGTGATCCTGCCCCTCTACTCTGCTCTGTGAGACCTCACTTGGGGCATTGTGTCCAGTTCTGGTGTCCTCAACATAAAAGGGACATGGAACTGTTGGAACAAGTCCAGAGGAGGCCACGAGGATGATCAGGGGACTGGAGCACCTCCCGTATGAAGATAGGCTGAGAAAGTTGGGGCTGTTGAGCCTGGAGAAGGCTGTGTGGAGACCTCAGAGCAGCCTTCCAGTATCTGAAGGGGGTCTATAGGGATGCTGGGGAGGGACTCTTCATTAGGGACTGCAGTGATAGGACATGGGGTAACGGGTTCAAACTGAAACAGGGGAAGTTTAGATTGGATATGAGGAAGAAGTTCTTTAGTGTAAGGGTGGTGAGGCACTGGAATGGGTTGCCCAGGGAAGTTGTGAATGCTCCATTGCTGGCGGTGTTCAAGGCCGGGTTGGACAGAGCCTTGGATGGCATGGTTTAGTGGGAGGTGTCCCTGCGCATGGCAGGGGGGTTGGAACTGGATGATCTCAAGGTCCTTTCCAACCCTGACTATTCTATGGTTCTATGATGCCAACGGATATTGCCAAAGGGATTGTGCCCTAGCACTTGGTCTGAGGGTTTGGTGATGGGCTCCTCAGGGTTCACCATTCCAACAGAATTCCCCCCGCCTCTTAACCAGGAGATGGGACAAAAGACTCACTGTTGCTTGCGGGTGAGCTCCTGCTCCTTCTGCACCAGGTCCTGCTTGAGGGAGGCCAACATCTCCACGCTGACATCCACTTGACGGGACAGTTCAGATGCTCGGTCCTCCAGCTCCTGCTTCTCCCTGCTGAGCCTCAGGCTCTCCTGCTTGGCCTTCTCCAGCTCCGAGCTCTTGCGCTCCAGCTCCACTTGGAGCCGTCCCACTTGGGAAGCGATTTTCTGCTCCACCTCCTCCGTCAGCTTCTCCAGCCGCTTGTCCACCTCCAGCTTCTCAAAGGCGCGGATCTTCAGGCGGGCCAAGCCTTCTTCATAGGCACTGTCCATAGCGGCCGGCGGCGTCGGAGCCGGCGCCACGGCTTTGCTCCGGGTGAAGATCTCGGTCAGCGGGATCTCGATCTCATGGACATAGCGCGGCGATGGGGAGGAGGACGGCGCCGGCTCCAGCTCCTCGGCAGGGACCAGGTCGCAGGAGAAGCGCTGGTCCTTGCCTTGGAAGGAGGTGCTCTCAAAGTAGTCCCTGCGCGCAGCCGGCGTCAGCAGAGCCCCGTCGGCTGCCAAGGGGAAGACGGCGGCATCGCAGATGCTGTTGGTCTTGGAGAGGACGTAGAGGGTCTCGTAGGTGTGGTTGTACTCCAGGTGCGCCCGCAGCGAGGAGAGGCTGCGGAACCGCTTGTGCTCTCCACACCGCGGGCACCGGTAGGGCAGGTCCAGCGAGGCCATCCCTCAGCGACGCACCCCGGTACGCGGGACCCTGCTCATGGCAAGGGATGGGCGGACCCGGGGCACGTGGGATGGGGTGCGGAGCCCCCCGTGGTGGGGCTGTGGATGCGCTGGGGCATGGCGGGGCGGAAGTGGGGTCCGGAGGTGCTGGGGTATGTCAGCATCGAGCGGTGGCGGGCACTGGAAGAGATGGGGGGCAGTGATAGAGGGATGTGGGTGACCAATTGTCACACCTTGGTCCTACTTCTTGGTCCCCTCGCTGCCTCCATCCCACCCTCCCATGTTCCTCGCATTGAGGCACAACCCTTGGGAAGCTCCATAACCTTTGGGAAGATCCACAGCCCTTGGGAATATTCACATTTGGAAAGCTCCACAACCTTTGGGAAGACCCACAAACTATGGAAAGATCCATAACCTTTGGGAAGATTCACAGCCTTTGGGAAGTTTCACAACCCTCGGAAAGCTGCACAGCCCTTGGAAAGATGTGCAAGGTGTGTAACCCTTGGGAAGCTCCATATGCATTGGCAAGATCCATATCCATAACAGCTGGCAAGATCTATACCCATTGGGAAGGTCCCCCACCCCTTGGAAAGGTTCACAACAGTTTCGGAGGGTGCAGCCACAAGGAAGTTGGACATCCCATGGGAACTTTCCCTCCATCCACCCTGAGCACCGACAGAGGGGTGGCCATGTCCTTTCTTGCCCAGCCACCCCTCATTGAGCCCCTGCAGTGTGAAGGGTCTCCAGGAGCATCCCTGTGTCCAACGCTGGGTCTGGAGCCGCTTTCTCCAAGCGAAGGGTGGCCCATTCCTGCTAGCTCAGCCCATGCAGCCTCACAACAGGGTTCATTCCCAAGAGCCACATCTCGTCAGTGACCACTCCAGGGCTATGGGACCCCCACACTGTCCAATGCCAAGGACATGGTGGTTTCCCAGCCAAGTGAGGGTCCCTTTGGGGACCTCGTTTATCCCCTCCATCATCAAATCCTCCATGGCATTGCAGGGGAAAACCCCCCTTACCCTTGTGGAAAGGGAGCTTGGGATGTCCCCATGGTCTTCTCCAGCCTGGGAGGCACAAGCACACGTTGGGGTGCATCACTGCAATGCCTACACCCCAAAGCACCCACAGCACCCATGGGTGGGAGCATCCCTTCCTCATCCCTCTGCAGTATCCCACGAAGGGCTCTTCCCACCATCCCAAAGCCCCTCTGAGCCCCCCCTGCACCCCACAACCCCCATCCTTGGTGAGCACTAAACCACCCTGAACCCTCCATCCCTGCTCATCCCCATAGCTCAGCACCTCCTCAGTGAGCACAACCAGGCCAGGAGGGTTTGGGAAACCATTTTAAAGGGAAAAACCAGTAAAGGTGAGAAATCCATGGAAAAACAAAGCTGGGACGCGGTGGGAGGAATGCTGGAAGCGCCTGGCTGGGTTTGGGGGCTACAAAACACCCTCACACCTCAACGCCGAGCACCCAGCACACACAAAGCACCGCCGGCAACTTCAGCTGCCGCCGATGGGATGAGAAAGCGCTTTTCCACCATAGGGATGGGGCCACAGCATCCTGCCACCCATAGCTCAGGCCTGGATCCCTGCCGGCGTCTCCTGCTCAGCCTCGGTCCGTGTTTCCCAGCCATCAAGGCAGGTCCCAACGCTCGCATCGCCCCATCCCTCTCTTAGGCAGGTTCTATCCTCACCACAATCCTCTCCCACCCCCAGGCACGACCAGGATTTAAGGGAATTATTAGCGGAGTCATTACTACGGCAGCCGCACTATTAAATCCCACAGACATCGGGAGCCGGGAAAACGCTCCCGGCTGCCGGGAGATTGCAGCATTCCCGGGCTGCTCCGGCGCCGCTACCTGCGCTTCATCATGGATCCTCTCCGCGCATTGTTTAGCAGTTTTCCTGCCTCCAACCCCAAAATGTAGCATCAGCAGGCATCACCATTCCCGCCTGCTGGAAGAGGGAAGGGGAGGATGGAAAAGGGTGGTGGTGGTGGATGATGCCGGGTGGCGGATGCTCCCCGTTCCCGCTGGTCCCCATCCTTCCCCGGCTGAGGCTGCTGCGGGGTGGGGGCACCACGATGGGAGAGGTGCAGGGAGGCTCGCATGGAAAACCGGGATGCATTCATCCCCCGTCACCTGCAGCGAGGAGCAGCGGGTCCCTCCTCACCCCACGGCAGTGGCTTTGTCCCCACCGCATCCCCCCTGCTCCCCGGGGGTCCATGGCGAGGAGCAGCCTGGGGACGAGCCACCACCTCCCCATGAGTATCCCGCTTCTTCCCGTACCTGGTGCTGAGCGCTGAGCTCCCGCGCTTGGCTCCTCTGATGGCAGCATCTCTCCTGCTTCCAGCGCCGAGCGAGCCGCGGGGATACGGGATGGGGGCTGGACCACGCACACCCCAACACCCGCACAAAGGAGGAGGCTCAGGGCTTTGTCGGGAAAGAGGGATGTGGTTCGGGGGGGATGCAGCCCGGGAGGGAGGCAGGAATGGCTGGAAGCATCCGGCTCCCTGCGGCCAGTGCCTCCATGCCAGCCAGGCCCTGGGGAAGGAGGGAGGGTGGTGGCTGCGGGAGGAGGAGGAGGAGGAGGAAGGGAGCAGAGGCTGAAGGCCTCGGGGGGAGGATGAGGGATGCTGGGGCACCCTGGGGACAGAGGGTCCCCGGGCTGCGGCGCTCAGGGGGGGCTCTGCATGGCGAAGGGGCGAGGAGGGAGGGATGGAGGGAAGGAGGGAGGGAGGGCGAGCGCTGGCAGCCTCCTCCTCCTCCTCCTCCTCCTTTGCAGCCCCAGCCCGGGCTGTTTCCCTCCGTCGCTTTTCCTCCTTCACAGCTCCCTCTGCCTGTGTCCCCACGAACACCGCGGGCGCTCCGCCGGCCCTGCTGCCATGCGGCCGCCCCAGCCCGCATCTCCCCGGCCCCACAGAGCCCCCTTGTCCCCACCCGTACCCCTTTGTCCCCATCAGTCCCCACTGCCCCTCGCAGCGCCCGTCTGGGATCATCCCTGAGCATCCCCCTGGATGTGGGGTGTGCGGCTGAGCCCGGGCATCTGCGGCGCTCCTCCTCCCTCCCAGGCTGGACCCACAGCTGCAGGGATTCTGGCTTGGTCCTGATCCAGTCTCTGAGCATCCACCCTTGGTCCCTGGCTTGGTTCTCATCTGGTCCCTGATTGCCTTGGATTAATCCTGACTGAGTCCCCGAGTACCTTGGCTTGATTCCTGGCTTGGTCCCCAGCTGGTCCCCAAGCGCCCTGGCTTGGCCCTGATCCAGTCCCCAAGAACCGGGCACCATTCCGATCCAGTCAACAAGCTGGTTTGGTCCCTGACTTCATCCTGATCCAGCCCCTGACCACCATGGCTTGGTCCCTGGCTTGGTCCTGGTCTGATCCCTGATCACCCTAGTTTAATCCCTTCCTTGGTCCTGTCCTGGTGCTTGAGCATCTTGTCTTCATCCTGATCCAGTTCCCAAACACCCTGGGTTGGTCCCCAGCTTGGTCCTGATCCAATCCCTGAGCATCCGGACTTGTTCCCTGGCTTAGTTCTGATCTGATCCCTAATTACCCTGTCTTAATCCCTGCCTTGGTCCTGACTGAATCTCCAAGTACCTTGGCTTCATCCCTGGCTTGGTCCCCAGGAAACCTGGCTTGGTCTTGATCCAGTCCCTTGAGCATCCAGGCTTCATTCTAATCCAGCTTCCAAGCACCCTGGCATGGTCCCTGGCTTGATGCTGATCCAGTCCCTAAGTAACCTGGCTTAATCCCTGTCCTGGTCCTGGTTGAGTCCTCAAGCACCTTGGTCCGTGGTTTAATCCCTGACTTGGTCCTGATCCAGTCCCTGAGCACCTCAGCTTGGTCCCCAGTGCCGAAGATACCCAGCACTGATGTTTTCTTATCTCTGATGTGGACACGAGGGAAGATGTTGGAGCCCCGGGTGCTGCTGGCCTGCGCTCAAGTGGTTTATCCCCATCCCTGGGGTTTGGGATGCCCCTGATCCTCTCCTCAGCCCCATCCTACCCCAGGAGCTGCTGCTGTGATGGGAGCAGAGGGTGAGGGCTGGAGCCCCTCAGAGCTCTCAGGCTCAGCATCAATAATAGATGCACTTCCAGAGGGGTATTAATAAAGGCCTCATGCATGATGCATGAGCAGCGGCAAGGGGAAGCAGGGCTGCATGCTGCTGACACGAGCTGATGTCCTGTGGAAAGGTGCCCAGAATCCATCCTCTTCCCAAAGCAAACCTGGGTGTCGTGTCCCTGTGAACGATATCTGGAGTGGTGTCCCCCCCCCCCCGGGAAAGGCTGTTTTCTGGTGCCTGGGCTCATCTGCATCCCATGGAGTGGTCCTTGCTCGGGATCATGTCCCACACACATGGGGTGGTTCAGCTGCTGGGGCCGGCAATGCATGAGGCTGGTGGGGCAGGAGCACCCTTGGGTGCCATCAGCGGTGTGAGCTCTTGAAGGGACAATCAGGATTTACCCCTCATCCGGGTTTCCTGCTGAATCCTTTCCCTTTCCATCATATCCCATCTCATCCCATCCTGTTCCCTGGGGGCCTCACATCCCCTTCCCAGCTTCCCATCTCAGCTCCATGGGGTCCCCCCAGCCCACATCAAGCTCAGTTCAGGGCCTCGGATTATACTGGAATAATGGTATGAATGGGATTTAACCCTGGGATGCTCCAGTCCATGTGTTGGAACAGGGCTGGGGACACAAGGGGGCAAGACAAGGAGACCCCCCCTTTCCTCCACAACATGGCTGGGGACAGATCCCCCCTCTCCAAGGGACAAAACCTGTTGGGCAGAGCAGGTTTCCAGCCATGCCCCTTCCCTGCCTCAGTTTCCCTGCCTCCATTCCCTGCATCTTCCAAGCTGCGGCATCTCAGTTTCCCTCTCTATTCCCTGCATCTTCCAAGCTGCGACATCTCCTGTGCCGCTGGATGTTCCCAGGAGAAGGGAAAAGGCATCTCTTGGCTGTGGAACCTGCCAAAATGGAGGGAGCAAATGTCCATCCTGATGGTGCCTGGATCCCCTCCAGCCCTGGGGATGTGCCAGGTTGAAGATGGGGAGCAGGGGCTCTATCCCACCCCATTTCCTGCAGGAGAAGCCTGCTAAGGGCACATGGACGGACCAGAATGGAGGCTCCGGGCTGGGATGTGGGGTCCCCACAGTGAACCCCATGGCTCTGGACCCAAGTAGGGCAGATCCCTCCAGGGCTTGTTCCCATTGGAATGAACCCAGAGCCACGTCCCTGGTTTCCGTGAGGGACTCGTGAGCCGGGAGAGGGGATCCCTTCCCTGCTCTGTGCCGGGACAAGACCCTTCTCCTGGGATAAGCCACCCACCGAGGGGATTTGGGATGCTCGGGAGCAGGGCCACAACCCCCCCCCCCCCACTCTGATTGATGTTCCTCTCTCTGCTATTTAAGCACCTTCTTCCCCATGCGAGAGGTCAAAAGCAATGGAAATCCCACCGGCATCGGCTGCTAAACGGGATATAAAGGCAGGAACAAGGCAGAGGGGGCTTGGATCAGCTCAAATCTTTAATTAGAAAAATAGACAGGATTTTCTCATCCCGATAGAGGCTTTTTCCCATTTACAAACAGGATAATAACAACAGCAGTAATAATAATGACATCACCTTTCCAAAGGGACCATCAGGCACCGGCTGCTGGAGCCTGGTGGCATCTCCCTCCTTTGGGAGAAAGGGTCGGTGCTGCGGCAGCCCCCAACTGTGCTGGGTGGTAAATAACCCATCAGGAGCATCCTGTAAAGTGCTGGCAGGGGGAACCTCAGTCCGGTCGCTATAGACACACATTGTCCGTGGGTCCAGGGGTAAAAAAACCCGTTTCTTTCTGTCCGTGGGTTTTCCATTCCCCTCCTTGGAATAGGAGCTATAAAAATGCCTCAGTCCCTGCAGTTTGGAGACGGCTCCGGGGCAACCGGAGCTGCCACATCCCACTTCGGTCCAGCGCCGTGGCACCACATCCACCTCCCGGGCGCCCCTCTCCATCCCAACACGGGCCCGATCCACCGCCATCCTCTTCTCCAGGGCCACCCCAGGAGGATGTTTCCCACCCCGGCTCTCCCAAGAGATGCTCGGGGGAACGTCGGGAAGCGCTGCGTCCCAGTGCCGGGGTCGGGGTTTCACAGCGTCCCGAAGGAGAGCCCCACCGAGAAGAACCCCAACCCCTTGAGCTTCTCCTCGGTGCGGGCTTTCTGCTTGAGGTGCACCTTGCTGTGGCGCTTCTTCTCGTCACTCCTGGCGAAGCGGCGCCCGCAGGTATCGCAGGAGAAGGGCTTCTCGCCCGTGTGGGTGCGGATGTGGGTGGTGAGGTGGTCGCTGCGGCTGAAGTTCCGCAGGCAGATGCGGCACTGGAAGGGTTTGTGGCCCGTGTGGATGCGGAGGTGCCTGTTGAGCTCATCCGAGCGGGCGAAGCTCCGGATGCAGTTCTCCACGGGGCAGGCGAATGCTTTCTCGTGGGGTTTAGGGCAGAAGCATTTGGAAGAGCACTTGGTCCGGCGAGTCTTCTTCTTGGGCTCGGCCAAAGCGGGAGGGTTGGTGGGAAGCAGGGAAGGGATGGAGGAAGAGGTGGCGTGGCCCAAAAAGTCCGTGGTGGGGACGGAGGGAGAGGGATGAGGATGGAGGAGCTCGGTGGAGCTCATCAGCCCCGGCAGCACTTCAGGCTGGGTTAAGGAAGCTTCGAATTCCGGGATCAATGGAGGAGGGAGGTTATGGATCTTGGTGTCGGCTGGGAAGTTCTCTGGCTCGCAGCCGAAGCCCAGATGGGTCCCGAAGCAGGGAGCATCCTCTGCCAGGCTGCCGAGCTCCGACTGGCAGCTGACGGACAAGACACTCTCCATCTTGGAGCCCAGGGGATGGAACAGCCCCTGGCTGCTCTCTCCAGCCGGGAATGCTTCGGGAGATGGGTAACCAGAGGGTAAGTAGGCCTGATGCTGGGTGATGGGCTCCCACTGGGTGCAGGAGGCTTTAAACTTGTCCAGGGGTGGGGAGCCAGAGGTCAGCTTGATGTCCTGCTTGCTGTCCAGGAGCTTGGGTTGGAAGAAGCACTGGGAGGTGTTGCCCAAGGTGGGCTGTGCCTGGAGGGGTTGAGCAGCATCCGGAGTGGGGAAGCTGCCGTAGCCCTGCTCCGGGAATGGGGTTTGGGTGGATCCGTTCATTTCAGGCTGGCAGTTAGGATAAAGGTCCAGCTGGCTCTGAGCCACATCGGGACATGGATAAAGAGCATCCAGATGCCTTTGGTGGCCCTCGGAGGAGGCAAAGGGGGAGATGCCCAGGATCCCTGACATCAGGTGGAAGAGGGATTCCTGGTCCTGGGGATGCTCCGGTACCGCTTTGATGAAGAAGCTGCCGGTGTAGCTGAGCGAAGGGGAGGGCTGGCTGCCCAGCAGGGAGTAATCCACTGCCCCGCCGCTCATCGGGGTGCCCAGCACCTCACCTGAGGACACAGAGGGACCACCGTTATAGGGATGCAGGGCTGGGGGGGGGGTGGGGGGGGGGGCAGGATAAAGGGGAACAGCGGGATGCTGATGTTGCGTCACTGCGAGGTCCCCATCCTAGACGCGTCCCCGGGGATGCATGGAGAGACCTGGGCTTCACCCCCCTTCCCCAGCAGGACCTCCCCCCCCATGGATAGTGGGGGGCTGTTGAACCCCTATCCAGGGACTAGGGGGATAGAGAATGGGAAGATTCCCGGTTCCTGGCTGCAGCTCCCACTCTCAGCAGGATCCCTCATCCCTGCCCGGCCCCCTCCGGTCCTTACCTCCGAGGAAATCGCCTTCTGCCAGGAGTTGCTGCTCAGCCTGCCCCAAGCCTTGCAGGTCCCCGGGTTTCAGCTCGCAGCTTTCCTCGTATTTGGAGTAAAGAGGATCCGAGCAGGAAAAATCCATAACGTTGAGCATCTCCTTTGGAGGCACGGCCGGAGCTGGGGGGGGGGGGGGCGGGGGGGGAACCGGGCTGGAGCGAGCTCGGAGGAAGCAGGAGGATGCTCAAGGGAGAAGGAGGATGCTAAGGGGGAATACGAGGATGCCCGGGGGGAATAAAGGGATGCTCGAGGGAAGGAGAGGGATGCTCGGGGAGAGCAGGGGGGTGCTTGGGGTACCCGGACCGAGCCGGGGGATGCTGGGGGTATCTGCCACGGATGCTCCGGGATGCTTGTGGCAATGGGGGGATGCCGGGGGCGGGTGCCGGCAGCGATGCTGCACCCCGGGGTGATGGAGGGGGGGTATCGGGGGCCGGGCAGGGGCGGGCAGGGGCAGGCAGCAGCGGCAGCCCGAGCGGACGCCCGGCTCTGCCTCCCCTCCGCTCCCTTTATAGCTGCAGCGGGGCTGCTCCGACCTTCCGCCGCAGCCATTTCTGGAGTCCCCAGTGAGGCTGCCGTGACGTAAATGCCCATATATGGACTCAGGATGTAGGCTAGGGAGTCCCAATAAGGAAATCTCTCCCGTGACGCGGTGCCCCCTCCCTTCCCCTCCCCCTTTTCTCTCCCTCCGTGTTTTTTTCCCCCTTTTCCAGCTCTTTTTAACCGATAATCGCGATATTTTTATCAAATCGCTGCTCTGGGTGTGCACAGCATCACCCCCTCCCCCCCCCCCCCAACACCCTGCCCGCACCCCCCCATCGCATCCACACCACCAGGCACAAGCATCTGCAGCAGCCAGGGCTGGGAATGCACTAAGGGATACTGAGCATCCCTCTGGATCCCTAGCGAGGACCCGGGGCTCATCCCCCCTCCATCATGGGCTGCTCTTCCTTCCAGAGTCATTCCAGATTTGAATCTCCCCAGGCTTTTATTCTCCTCACGCTATTCCCCCCCCCCCCCCCCCCCAATGCCTTTTGTTGCTCTTGCTCCTTCTAGAAGCGTGAAAGGTGCCGGGTTTGCTGTTCCTCCCCCCTTCCTCCTCTCCCTCCTCTCCGTTCCCTGCCTGGTTTTGCGATGCTTTCTGCTGGCAGCTGGGCTTTGCTTGGATTTGAAGCCGTGAAGTGGATGCCGGCTCCTTCTGCGATGGAGCGAGGAGCCAAAAAGAGACGGCAAAGCTGCGGCCAGCTCGGTTCAGTCATCCGAGTTCATGGCTTCCGCCCAGGCTGGCATGAAAAAGGCATGGATCTGAGCTGGGAGAAGGAAGATCCATCCTGTAAATCCCACGGGATCATCGAAAGGGGATGTTCTATCTCCGGACTCAGCACAAGCAGTGATTCGGAAGGATCCCAGCAGTGATTTGGAAGGATCCCAGCAGTGATTCCACCCTGAGCATCCTCCCGCACCCCCCCAGGTCACTGCATTGGGGTGAAGCCTCCACTGAAGCAAGGCTGGAGGCTGCTGCTTTTCCTGCTTGGTTGTTTGGGGACGTCTAAATTGCCAGCATCCATTTGGAGCTGATCCTGGATGAGTGGTGATGCTCCGGGGAGCAGATCACAACCAGCACAGACAGTTTGAATGGGGAGGGGAAGGTTTTCTCTGGACAATCTGGTTGCTGGGTTCAGAGCACTGAAAACCACATCTATAGCAGTATTTACAGGTGCAAACCCACAGCTTCTCAGTGCAAGGTGGCCCATGAGAAGGTCAATTCCACGATGGGGTCCGCAGGAGAAAGCTGAGGGGTGCGAAGAGCTAAAAAGAAGGAAAGGACCTCTCCCCATCACCCCTACCTGTGTGTTTTCATGGGATAGAAGGAATCCCAGACTGGTTTGTGCTGGAAGGGACCTTAAAGCTCCTCCAGCTCCAACCCCTGCCATGGGCAGGGACACCTTCCATAGAGCAGCTTGCTCCAAGCCCCTGGGTCCAACCTGGCCTTGAGCACTGCCAGGGATGGGGCAGCCACAGCTTCTCTGGGCACCCCCTGACAGCGCCTCAGCACCCTCCCAGGGAAGAGCTTCTGCCTCAGAGCTCATCTCAGTCTCCCCTCTGGCAGGTTAAAGCCATTCCCCTGTCCTGTCCCTCCATCCCTTGGCCAAAGCCCCTCTCCAGGTTTCCTGCAGCCCCTTTAGGCACTGGAGCTGCTCTAAGGTCTCCCCTTCAGGAGCCTTCTCTTCTCCAGGCTGCCCCAGCCCAGCTCTCTCAGCCTGGCTCCAGAGCAGAGCTGCTCCAGCCCTCGCAGCATCCCCGTGGCCTCCTCTGGACTGCTGCACATTCAGACAGGTTTTCCCTGCCTTCATGCGCTTCCAGTCCTTGCTGGAAGGCCAAATCCATTGGGATGTGCAGCCGCGCCTGCATCCACAGCCACGAGGCCAAGCGATGCTCGAGCCGGGGTGCAGCAGCTGAATCGGGGCCCTGCTCCGGAGCTATTCCTGGCTCCAGCAATGAGTCACTGCGTTACCTTGGGCAAATCACTCTGAAATGTGTCTAGCAGTGCTTCCCCACGTTGGGGGCAGGCTGCTCAGCCTTGCCTCTGCAAAGGAGTTGCAAAGAGGCATTGAGCCCTGCCTGGTGATGCAGGGAATGTCAGGGAATGCGCTGCAAGGTTCAGGTTGGAAATAAGAAGAGGGGATGCAGAGAGATCCAGAAAACCATTCGAATGTGGGAATGGCGAGTGGGATCCAGGTGCTCAGTTTCTCATCCCATAGGAGCTGGGGGATGCCTAGTGCAACGGACAGAAAGTGGGATTTGGGCAAAGCAAAGGCAATCTGAGCCCTGCAGTGCTTGCTGGAACTGGAACTGAGAGCTTCAGGGCATCCTGGGGGCCAGGATGATTGATACACAGATTCAGGGTCTGTGGCTACGAAACACAACCCCAGCCTGCTGCTTAGGGCATCTGCTGGTGGTACACAAACAAGGGATGGACATTGGGCTCCATGCTTTCTTCTTCACTTCTCCTTGGCTGTGTTAGATGGACCTATGAGGCCTTGGTCACTCTTCTTTTACCTCCCTGTGCTGCCTTTTAACTGGGATGTCAGGCTTTAGGGTGTGTAGGATCTCCAGCCTCTGAGCTGAAATCCAGATCCACATCCCTACCAGGGATGTGCACATCCCTACCAGGCCAAGCAGCTCTCCTTTCCTCCTGGAGATGGAAAACACCATCCCACCTTTCATACACCACCAGCTTAACGTGCCATGGGAAGGACGCTGCTACTGCTGCGGGGCAGAGGCAGCTCTGATGAACCTCTGTTCATCCTTAAAGATGATCTTAAAACAGTGGAGCCATTTCAGATCCCCAAACAAGAAAATAAGCCATTACTGTGTGGTTTATATATGCCTCATCTTCATGGGAGAGATACATGGGGCTGCGTAGACACTGATACGCTCTATTCCTCTGGACAAGCACCTTTTTCTTTTAAGCCTGAGATAGAGACCCACTCATCCTAAACCCAGCCTAAAGTGACCCTCTTGTATGGCATTTCCATGGGAGGAGCGTGGCTGCGTTAGCTCCAACCGTGGAGGTGACACCACGCATGAGGTAATGGGAAAACGTGACCATGACACAAGCCAAGCTCCAGGACCAGGAGCTGGCACAGCGTTTCCCTTCCCAGAAGGAGCACTTGGCTGGCGAGGAGGCGGGATAGCCTTCCTGGGTTGCAATATGTCATCATACACATGCAGGGAGGAAATCCCTGCAGCGGCCAGGTCCCCCCCGCCGCACATGGGCACCCCAAAGCTCAATCCCTGCTCCGGGTTTTGGGTCTTCTCCCTCTTTCCCGGGTCCCTGAGGTGCTGTGGGAAGAGATGAAGTGGTTTGGAAAGCCACTATGGCCGTTCTGTGTGTGTCCACGGGGCATCTCGCAGCCAAGCAGAAAAGCTCCGTGCTCCTCCGTGTGACGGGAGCATCCTCAGGGCGGTGAATGACAATCCCAAAGGAAGCAGTGGGTTTGCTCCAGCGATGCTGGGAGCACTAAAGGCACCTCGGAGCTTTCTGGCTCAGCACCAAGCTCACCCCCAACCCCATCCAGGACTGCTCCGAGTCTCCCCCAGTCACCAGCCATATGGAGCAGCCTGGCACAAGCCACCATCACCAGCCAGGGTCAGCATTCCTTGGCGAGCTCCTCACTGACTCCTGCTGATCCACTCTCATGTTTCCCAGCCAGCTTCATCCCAGGGGTCACCTTTGTCCTGACCACCCCACTGTACAGCGTGCAATCCATTGGGATGGCGTGTTAGCATTCCTTCCTATCCACCTTCTAAGTCTGTGCTCCCGTTGGGGTTGTGGCATAGAAATTAAGCCTTAATTCATGGCTTTTTTCCCCCTTTCTCCCCATTTTGGAGGCTTCGTTTGGGATCTTCACTATAGTCTGGGAGGATTTTGGCAGATGGTTGGATGCTCCCAGCCCTGTTTAAGAGAGAAGCAGCTGCAGAAAGGAGGCAAATCACAGAATGCCAGCCTGGTTTGGGTTGGAAGGGACCTTAAAGCTCATCCCGTTCCAACTCAATCTCCCCTGTGGCAGATAAAGCCATTCCCCCTTGTCCCTTGACCTGCTGCTCATGCTCTGGGGACGCAGCCCAGAACCATCCTCTTCCTCCTGCCTTGCCACAAGCCAGCCAGGAGCTAGGGGAAGGTCTGGGAAGCGCTTCTCCCACTGCAGCACACAGGTTGGGCAAGAGGAGCAGCCCTGGAGCTGCTGGGAAGGGCAGAGATGCGCAGCGCTGATGTGAGGCTGGAATTCATTTTTCCAAAGGGATGGGCCGAGTGCTGGTTCACGGCAATACTTCTTTGGCAGCCAAACTTGCATCTGCGTGCCCAGAGCCGACAGATACTGAAGGAAAAGTGTCATTTCCACGTGTCTTCTCCTAGCTCCAAGTATTCACGGCTCATGCACCTTCTGCATTCAACCTGATGCCCTCTATTGAATAGTCCGCAATGGATGTTTTCACTGCCTGATCCCTAATGAACCTTTATCGCCTCCTGTACTGTGAGATGATGTAAGCTTTAGGTGAAGGAGTATCTCTGCCTGGTGTTTTGGAGCATTCCCACCATCCCCACACTTCCAGCTCCAGAAAAGCCTCCGAGCAAATGTGCAATGAATTCCCTCCTCCTGGAGATGAAAACCTCCCTGCGGTGATGGCTACAGCTGGGAACATCCCTGCTGGCAACACTAACCTCTTCCAAAGGCTTCTCTCCTGGACGCAGAGTGGCTCTGTTGACACTGGGGCTCAATATTCTGTTCCTTCACATGTTATATCAAGCCCTGCAGTGTTGCCCGCCGCCCCTTGCTCCCCACCATCTCCATCTCTTACGGCCAACAGTATCCATTGGGTTTTCTGCTCGGTGCTCAGGTTTGCTCTGCTGATGGGGTGGAATCGGGCATTTTAAAGCACTCCCTTGGGAAGTGCTGCTGCTTCTCCCTATGGCATTAGGTGGGCACCCACAGCTCACACAGTGCTGTTTGGGTGTGCAGGAGCTGCCGGACCCATCCTGTGCTCCACAAAGCACTCTGAATTCCCTTCCACAACTCCTATCTTCTGGATGCAGAAGATAGGATGCATTATCTGGATGCAGAAGATAGGATGCACTACCTGGATGCACTATCTGGATGCAGTCCCACCAAAACCACACCAAAAGCCAACCACAGCCCCCACATTCCTTACAAACCATGCCAATTTCCATTCTGCCAGGCATCTAGGATGGAGAAGGGAGCAACATCACAAACACCTGAAGCTGGCCATGGACTTCATGGGGTGGTGGATGGCACGATGCAACTCAGCAGTGATTCCTAGAATCCCAGAGTGGTTTGGGCTGAAAGGGACCTTAAAGCTCCTCCAGCTCCAACCCCTGCCACGGGCAGGGACACCTTCCATAGAGCAGCTTGCTCCAAGCCCCTGGGTCCAACCTGGCCTTGAGCACTGCCAGGGATGGGGCAGCCACAGCTTCTCTGGGCACCCTGTGCCAGTGCCTCAGCACCCTCACAGGGAAGAATTTCTTCCTTACGTCCAACCTAAGCTTCCCCTGGGCAATTTAGGTTACATATAAGGAAGACAGGTTAAACAGGAAGATAGGTTAGATATAAAGCCATCCTCCAGGGACAGCCACTGCAGATAGCATGTTGATGGGTCACAGCCCATCCCTCTGGAGATGGACCTCATCTCTTTGCCCTCCATCTCTTCCCAGTTTGCTCCAACCATCTCCCCTTCCACGAAAACTTCTAGAAGACATCGCTCTGCATTTCCATAGCAACTGGCACGCGACCAGCGGTGCTGGCTCTGCTGCATCCCTATTCCTGGCACTGTAGAGAGGATGCTTGTGTGACAGAGGAGACAACACAGAGAGGTGGAGAAGGAGATCACCATCACCTCCTGGCCAAGTCACCAGCCACAGTGCGGCAGCGAAGGGACGCTCTGAGCATCTTCACCAAAGAGCATCTTTCCTCAGGCGTGTCCTGACCTGAGGATCTATAAAATTCCTGCCAAAAGGGGCTTTTGATTTCATTCCCAGGCCCAAGGGAGGAATTGCCGGCTGGAATTTCAGAGCCTGGGCACGGTGGGAGGTCGGGGCGGATGACTATCACCTCCTCCGGGTTTTATGTTGCTGCGCATCCCATATTCTCCGGGTGCTCAGCTAGCGATAGCAGCTCTTCCCTTCAAACGTATGGATTGTTTCTCCTGCATCCTTGGGGTATTTTTAGGGTAAAATCCCTTAAATCTGGCTGTTACCTGCAGTTTAGCTGAGGGGAATCACAGCCTGGGAGCTGCTGCCTGTGGGGATGGCAGAGCAGCTTGCCAAAGCATCGCCTCCTATAAATAGGCTCTAGGCAGAAATAATCTCATCTCCTGCCCCCCAGATAACGGAATCAAATCCAGTTCTGGTGGCAAAGTGCTAACGCTGGCAGCGCTGGGAGGGAGCAGAAGTGGGTTTTCTGTTCTCCCCTTCATCACGTGCTTCCAATCGCAGTATTTTTAGCATGTGCTTTTGCACGTGTTGGTCAGGGGCAGGGAGAAGCAGGATAAGCACAGGGCTGAGGTTGGGGCTGTGAGGAACGCAGTGATTCGGCTGGAGTGAAGTGATGAAGCAGGAGGGGATGGTTTTCTCAACTTCCCTGCACATTCACATGTTTCTTTCAGAGTCTGTCTGCCTCCATGTATTGACTGGGAAGCTGCAAACATTTCCAAGCGGGCTTGCTATCCAGCTTGAATGAAATGATTCATTGAGCCCCAAATAAGCCTTTTTCCACTCATTCTTACACTGGTTTCAATCACCTCTAAAGAAGAAAAAAAGATGTCTATTTTAAAATAAAATGTTCTTGAAACCAAATTATTGGATGGTTTTAGTTAGAAAAAGCCGGAAGCAAAATATTTGGATGTCAATTCTTTAGTTTCTGGGGGGACTGAGCTCCAAAGTGAGCCCTGAGCATCGCCAGGCTCTATCCTCATTGCGCTGCACTACAATGAACAGCCTGAGGGGAATGGCTTTAACCTGCCAGAGGGGAGACTGAGATGAGCTCTGGGGCAGAAGCTCTTCCCTGTGAGGGTGCTGAGGCACTGGCACAGGGTGCCCAGAGAAGCTGTGGCTGCCCCATCCCTGGCGGTGCTCAAGGCCAGGTTGGACCCAGGGGCTTGGAGCAAGCTGCTCTATGGAAGGTGTCCCTGCAATGGCAGAGGTTGGAGCTGGAGGAGCTTTGAGGTCCCTTCCAACCCAAACCAGGAGGGGGTTCTGTGACATCTCCATTCCCATTGAAAACCAAGAGGGCTGTTTCTCTTCTATAGGCCCTTTCTTCCCCGGACAGGTTTCTTTAGGACAAGCAGAGGCGCGCTCAGCACCAGCAGCCTCAGGGCTGCGGCTACGGAAGTGATACAGAGGAGTGCTCTGAATGAGATGCAAACCAACCTTGGCCCCTTTACCACCCATATCATCTGGAGAGCTCCCCTGTAATCAGATACAGGTGTTCATTAAGAAACCATTAGAATAAAATCCCTTTGAGAAGGACAGGTAAGAAAGGCTGGAGAGGGAGGAGCGAGTTTCCTTGCCCAGAGAAAGGAAGAAAGCCTCAAGGTTGTATCATTCCACCCATCCGTCCCTCTCTGGGCACCCAGCCGGTTTCAAGACCCAGTTTCCCAATGCCCAGAGGGATTACAGAGAACTGAGGCCACCCTGGGAATGGGCACGGAGCTTCCTCAAGAGACCTGGGGTTAAAAGGGAATGTGTTATACCCAGTGATGCAAACTGAGTGAATCGACCGAGGATGACGCGGCTTCAGTGAGTGCTGAGCCCAGAACCCCCCCGTGTGCTGGGCTGCACCCCCAGAGCGTGAGCAGCAGCTCAGGGAGGGGATCCTGCCCCTCTGCTGTGCTTTGGGGAGACCCCCCCTGCAGTCCTGATCCAGCTCTGGGGCAGCAGCACAGGAGGGACGTGGAGCTGTTGGAGCGAGTGCAGAGGAGGCCATGGAGATGCTGCGAGGGCTGCAGCAGCTCTGCTCTGGAGCCAGGCTGAGAGAGCTGGGCTGGGGCAGATGGACAAGAGAAGGCTCCTGAAGGGGAGACCTTAGAGCAGCTCCAGTGCCTAAAGGGGCTGCAGGAAACCTGGAGAGGGGCTTTGGCCAAGGGATGGAGGGACAGGACAGGGGAATGGCTTTAACCTGCCAGAGCTTTTCATCTGTGAGCGTTATTTGCTTCCATGACCAGCTCACTGCTCCTTTTCAGGGAAGTTTCCAAGAATCCAGAGAGATGCTCTCTGGAATCATTAATCAGAGCAGCATGAAGATTTATTAACTCTGCCCTCCATGCAATAAAACCATCAGCCTCTGAATTCAGCTTTCTATGCCATCAATTCTTCCTCCCAAGTACATCTAAAGGCTGTCACCGTCAGCTGCTAATGAAGGCAAATCCATCTATCAAGTTCTGATGTGTTGCTTGTGGTTACAGTATCGTGATCTCGACTCTCATCCAAAATACAGGAGTGGAATGATAGCAGCCCCTTTTTTTTTGCCATTAGAATTAATCATGTTAATCAAATGTAATGATATTCATGGCAAAGGTTGGAAGTGCATGGAGATTCATGGAACTCTTTAAATAAACTGCTCTGGTCTTTCAGCATGTAATTAGGAAAGGTATGAAATACAGTATGGTATGGAAATTAATACAGGTTGTGTCTGCTCTATAGTCCAGCTTTGAATCTGGCCCCTCACCTGCAGGGATCAGCCTGCCCATCCGAGGTCTAAATGGGAATAGCGTCGCTCTAAAATGTGTATGCTAAAGTGCATGCCTTACCCCAAAATACAATGTTTGAATGCTGATTTTGACTCCTGAAAACATCTTAACCTGCATTTTGCAACCAATTGCTACAGAGCCTGGAAGGACATACCAAGGGAATGTAAGTGCATATGGATGCCCCCTTGAACCTTCCTCCAGGCATCCATCAGTGCCCACTGTGAAAGGACAAAGTATGTGGCTTACGTCCCTAACATGAAAAGGACATGGAACTGTTGGAGCAAGTCCGGAGGAGGCCGTGAGGATGATCAGGGGCTGGAGCACCTCCTGTATGGAGCCAGGCTGAGAACATTGGGGCCGTTCAGCCTGGGGAAGAGAAGCTGCGTGGAGACCTCAGAGCAGCTTCCAGTGTCTGAAGAGGGCTAGAAGGATGCTGGAGAGGGGCTCTTCATCAGGGACTGTAGTGATAGGACAAGGGGTGAAGGGTTCAAACTGAAATGGGAAGTTCAGGTTGGATAAAAGGAAGAAGCTGTTCCCTGTGAGGGTGCTGAGGCGCTGGCACAGGGTGCCCAGAGAAGCTGTGGCTGCCCCATCCCTGGCAGTGTTCAAGGCCAGGTTGGACCCAGGGGCTTGGAGCAAGCTGCTCTATGGAAGGTGTCCCTGCAATGGCAGGGGTTGGAACTGGAGGAGCTTTAAGGTCCCTTCCAACCCTAAGCTGTTCTATGCTTCTATGATAAATAAACCCAATGAGAGGTGTTGTAGAAGACCACAGTGTGCCTCCTTGCTTTGTCGCCAGAGCTCTGCCGGATGGAGGCAGTGGGAATCCTGTGTTGTTCCAAATGGACAGAGCAGGGCTGGGCCCACTCTGGCTCACTGACAAATACAGATACATATAACTGGCACGAAGCACAGACTGCCTGCCAGGACAGTGCATTGTCTCCATAGAAACCCCTGACAAGAGAACCTGAGCTAATTTAATGGTGGCGGGATGATGCTGTAGCCTGTTAATGTTGTCAACTTCCTCGTTTGGGCTCTTCCTTATTCTCTAAAGAAAAACGGGATGTAATTGCTGCTGGATGCAAAGCAAGCGATGGACACGGTGTCTGCAGTGTTGTGACTGCGAGTGATGACAGATGCCTGCTCAGCTCACACTGATTTCTCCTCCACTGCTCCAGTTCCCAACTAAAAATAAGCAGGAGCTGAGTCTGCTACAAGGAGCTGCGGGGCAATGGATAAATAGAAGTGAAAAGGGGTATTCCTGAGTGCAGGCATTCCTGACGTGAGTCACCTCCTTCAGTGCTGGCCCTTGAAACCTCTGCCCAGGGTAAAACCGTCACATCAACCATTTCCTGTGGAAAAGAATCATTCCCTTTCCCATACGCCCAGGGATGAGGATGCAGCCAGAACCCCGGACCCAAAATGCTCATGAAACACAAAGGTGACTCCCCAGGCTGATAGATGTGTATAGAGAGAAGGTTTGATTGCTGCTTGGTTTGAACTTGCTTTCAGGTCTTGAGGCAGTGCTCACATTCGTGTCTGACTGCTGTGATTGCAGGATCTAGGTTAGGCAGCACTAACACGCCTAAACCAAGGTTAGAGTTTCACTGGGAAATCCTCTGGAAGTCCCAAGTCTGTCTCTCCCACTCTCTGGATCCATCCCAGCTCCATATCAAGGTGAACCCTGGGCATAACCTACCCCTCTTTTCCTCTTCGTCACCTAAGCCTGGGTACACCAGAAAGGATATGGAGAGAGCTCTGTGCTCAGTTTAGGTCTTGGAGGGATCAGGATCCCACGATAACGAAATAACCCAGTGAGTTCAGCTGCACATTTGAGCACTTCCAATCAGCACCTGGAATGAGCAGCTCTTCCTATCAGCTGAATAGTGGGATTTGAGCTCCCAATTAACCATTTAATTGCCCAAGGTTATCTGGGATGCATCCCATCCTGCACTCCCTCTGCAGCCTTTCAGTCTCTGTTCATCAGACCAGGTTTATATTATGCCTTGACCATGCCTCAGCTCCCTGATGGGAAAAGACCTAGTTGATCTTAAAGGTCTTTTCCAACCTAATGATCTGATGATTCTACATCAACCTGAATTGATGACTCTACATTAACTCTCTATCCCTCACCTCGGTCACCTATAGAGAGGAAATGGATGTAGGTGCTCCACAGCCATGAGGTTGCCCAGTGCAAGTGACTGCAGCTTGGGGACTCCAGAGAGGATGACCTGCATGATACACTTCAGTGAATTAAACACGCATGAGCACTTGGGACTGAGGGCAGCTGGTTAATAAACTCCTTACCCTTCAAAACAGGAGAGCTTCCTGCAAGCTGCCTCCTGGGAATGGTCCCTGGCCTTGCTCCCAGTCTGTGAGAACCCAGCAAGAAGCCAAACCCAGGAAGATTGATTTGATGAGCGGATACAGAGGAACGTTGTGAGATCTAATTCATTAAATGCTTTAGAAACGTTTTAGAAGGGACTGTGAGGTGAAAAGCACAGAACCCCAGACTGGTTTGGGTGTGAAGGGACCTTAAAGCTCCTCCAGCTCCAACCCCTGCCACTGCAGGGACACCTTCCATAGAGCAGCTTGCTCCAAGCCCCTGTGTCCAACCTGGCCTTGAGCACTGCCAGGGATGGGGCAGCCACTGTTCAATCCTCTGTCCAATGTCATGCATGCTGCCAATCACCTGCAAAGGACTTGAGGAGTGAGACCTGGCTACTGCAGGGACCTGGTGGTGGGAATATTGTTGACTTCAAGGGTGCCAACATTCCCGGCAGGTTTCCACCCCACCTCGGGCTTTACGCACACAGAGACATTTGATGCTATGTAGAGTTCTGTTTGCTGCACAACTGTTTGCTCTGGATTCTCCTGTTCTCTTCTCCCAGTGAACTAAATAAAGCTGATTTCTCAGGAAATACCCATTTCCTGATTTATCCTGGGCATAATCCAGCTGTCCTCAGGGTCTGAAACGTGATGACAACTATTTACTCTTGGCTCTGAAACGCCACCAATTTTGGTACAGAACATGCTAATATTTTCTATTTTAACTTCCCCATGGCATTTTCTTCTGCTTTTTCTCCTCTTTTTAGACTTCAGAATCAAATAGGGATAATAAAAGGTCGAAAAGCCACAAAGCACTGGAAGCACAAAGGCTTTGGAGGAAGAAACATGCCTTGTTTCCGTGACATGAAACCACACTGTGTTTCACGGGCGCTGCCGTGGCTTCCTCGTGATGAAACACTTTGGAGGTGTTTTACGTCAGGTGTGCACTCTCTCCTCATTCCCTTTGGTGATCAGAACCTCTCTCTGCTCCATCTTTCTCTGCGTCACGGAATAAGGTGATTAATAATACTTGCTATTTCTCTACTGTGTTAAACAAAGCACTGTGGTGTTTTGCAGATGTCAGGCTCTTGCCTGAACCGAGCCTGGAATGTTTGCTTCCGACTGTCAGGTTTCACTTCCCCTTTGTCGTGTTGGAGTCCATGGAAAACAAGGCATTGCATTTCAATTTCCATTGAATCACAGAGACACTGGAGCCAACCACAGCGAAACGACTGAGGAGCTGACTCATGAAGTTGGCTGGGGTTGAATTACTCTTCCAGAGAAAACTGAAGGCTGAGGTTTTAACTCCCAAGCGATGCTCAAAACCCCATCGCACTCAATGCCAGTGCATCTGTATTTGCTTTTCATTATTATCCCCAGCACTTGTTATATCAGGATAATTTGGAACAAAAATAAGGCAATACATGCACTAAGTGCTTACAAACCATTTGCAGAGATTCCACCATTCGCAGAGATATTGCCTCCAGCAATGCAAACATTATGTGCCTACAGCACGCACAGAACTGACTGTCCCAAGCTGGGAATGCCAGAAGGAAGGCTGTCTGTGTGGTCCTTTGTAGATGACACCAGTCGACACCAAAACTAGTGCAGCATGTCTTGAGGCACTGGTTCCAAACTGATTCATGTCAAGGGCAAGGCTACAGTGAGGTGTACATCCTTTGTACCTCATCCACCTGAGCCGTTTGAATCATTGAATCCATAGAATCTCTTCCTTTTCCTTCCTCCCCATCTCCCTACCCCTTTGGTCCTCCTATACAAGGGAGACGTGCCGCACGCCTCCATGGGGCCTTGGGAAGAGGCAGACAGACTCCTGCTATTCATGTCAGCTCTTGCCTGGATCATACTTGGCACTGGAGAAGAAAGCTCTCTGGAGCTCCTATATTCCCAACATACGTCCCATGTGCTGCAGGAGCAGAGCACACGCTGCTCACATTTAGGAGTTGAGGAGAGCTGAGACACCCATCCATGTTCATGGAACATGCCTGTAAACTTGCCATAAACCTCATTGAACACAAGGAAAAAGGCTGCATTTTTCCAAGCTGTTAAGCCAAGCATGTTCAGGGGGATTTTCCTGGGATAGGTATCTCCTTGGTCCTTGCATAACACATTCCATACCACTCCAAAACATCTTCGGATCTGGCAAGACAACATGTTTTTCTCCTCCGCTCATTCCTGAAAACCACGGAGCTGTTTCATCTGAAACTTTCCACACAACCACGGCGGGAGAGAGACTTTCGTCCCACAGAGTTCTGGTCCAAACAGTTACAGTTTGGCAAAAGTTCTGAGCAACTGAAAGCAGGTGTTGGAAATGGGAAAAGCCTGAATGAACAGAGCAGCCGGAGCAAGGGGAACCAGCGATGGGCTGTGTATGCTATCTACAGGCACAGGTTCTTCAGCTTTGTCTCATAGAGTGGTTGGAAGGGACCTTAAAGCTCCTCCAGCTCCAACCCCTGCCATTGCAGGGACACCTTCCATAGAGCAGCTTGCTCCAAGGCCCTGGGTCCAACCTGGCCTTCAACACTGCCAGGGATGGGGCAGCCACAGCTTCTCTGGGCACCCTGTGCCAGCGCCTCAGCACCCTTGCAGTGATCTATGAGCAGCATCCATGAAACAAAGCTCATTTTAAACGTTCGGCTTCAGTACCAGCAAAACTCATTGGCAAAATGTTCTACCACAAGCGCCCTTACTACTTGCCTGCACTGAGTGGGGTCTTGCCTCTTCCTTCCTGATGATCACCCTGCCTCAAGCTCAAAACCATGAAGGTTTTGGCCTTTATGACTGAACTCCATTGCAGCAGCGAATGAACCCAAAAAGCGGGAGTCTTCTCTTCCTGAGGAGGTAGGCGAAGTTCTGGTTAGACATAAGGAAGTTGTTCCCGTGAGGGTGCTGAGGCGCTGGCACAGGGTGCCCAGAGAAGCTGTGGCTGCCCCATCCCTGGCAGTGCTCAAGGCCAGGCTGGACACAGGGGCTTGGAGCAAGCTGCTCTATGGAAGGTGTCCCTGCAATGGCAGGGGTTGGAGCTGGAGGAGCTTCAAGGTCCCTTCCAACCCTAAGCTATTCTATGATTCAATGATCTTCCAGGGATATGTGGTCAGCCACAGCAGGCTTGGTTTTCCAATGGGAATTCTTGAACTTGTGAAGCACAGATTTCCAAAGGAGCTTCTAAAATCTTAGTAGAGTGGATCACAAATACATGAACCAAGGGCATCTTGCTTCACAGATGGAAAGATACAGAAATGATGCTGATAAAAAGCCTGCAAACTGTAACACACCCACAACACACAGGCTACCGTCTATTGGGTTTTTGCGTGTAAATTCCGGGTGAACCTTGTAGCCAAAATTGGCAACTGAAAAAGGAACCTGAGGGGATGCAATTCCTTCCTATGAATTTGGGGTCCAAGAATAATGATGCGTGTCAGCTGTGTGCTGAACCAGCCAGAATGATTCAGAATGGTTGGCAAAATGGAAGCGTTAGTCATTGGGAAAGATCAAGAAGTTACTGTTGGCATATTGTGGGTATGTCAAGGAGAACAGAAAACCAAATAGGGAAAAGGAGAATGGGATGGAAGAGAAGCTGAGAGGGAGATGGAGGTGGAGAGGGTAACTTCTCAAATAAGGGATATTCTGCAAGATGATGGGCTAATAAGGACATTATGGAGTTCAACAGGAACAAGTGTAAGGTCTCGCCCCTGGGTAAGCACAATCCAAGAGTGCAGCACAGGCTGAGATCTGGGTCCAAAGAAGGGCTACAGAGATGATCCAAAGACCGGGAAGCGTGTGAGGAAAGGCTGAGATTGCTGGGACTGTCAGCCTGGAGAAAAGAAGGCTCAGGGGGGACCTTAAAGGGTGGTTATAGAGAAGAGAGGGTCTCTCTTTTTACAAGAAGTCCAATGGAAAGGAAGAGGGGTGATGGGCAGAAGTTACTCCTGGGGAGATTCCGACCGGACACAAGAGGAAAAGGTTTCACACTGAGCACAACCATTGGAATAATCTCCCCAGGAAGGTGGTGACTCCCCAGCATTGGACACCGTTAAGACTGGGCTGGACAGGGTACTGGGCCATCCAGTCTAGGTCATGCTTTGCCTGGAAAGGTTGGACCAGATGATCCTTGAGGTCCCTTCCAACCTGGGATTCCAGGATTCCATGAACTCAGGGGTCAATGCCCGACACTAAGCATAGACAAACTTGCTGGCTACAGATGGGAGAGCAAGCTACAGTGGGGCATGGAGTATCGCTTGACTTCTTCGCCTGACAGGTAGCTTAAACGAACTCAGATTTAACCTATGTTTAAAACTGGCAAAGTGAGACCCCCACACATGGTCTGCTTGGCCCACAAAGTGTGAGGGATCATGTAAGAGAATAAGGTGGGCAGTGTTAAGTAGAACCAGTGAAGCCTGGTATCTTACAGAGGCTGTAGCTCTTCATTGGGTCCCCAAGTGTCTGTAATAGACGCTATAAAATAGACTCTAAGAGAGTCTAATAGGCTCTAATAATAGGCTTTAATAGACCCTATATAAATCTTTCCGTGCTTGGGATATTCACATTTGGTTGAAGCCCAGTGGCTATCAGCCAGTTAGCACTTTATTCCTTTAAAATCAAGGAGCTGAACAGACAGACGGATGCATGCAGTCATCAAAGCCTTGTTTCCAAGGAAGCCGGGCTCATAGATGCCTGAAGGAGCTCAAGGAATTAGGATGGACATCTTACACCTCTCAAGTGTTGATTCACAAGCCCCCACACTAGAATTGACCTGCCAGACAAAAGTCAACATCATGCTCTCTTGGTAACACGCTCTGACAATGAGCCTGGGTGTGAAATACCAGCCTGGCAGCATCCAAACAGGCACGGAAGGGATGGAAGTGCACTTTTTAAAGCAATCCCTGCTTTAGATTTGTTTCTATATTGAAGAGAGCGGGGGAGAACACAGAAAGGTTGAGGTAGCAATGACCAAGTGATTCACCAGGAAAGCGAAGGTCAATAGGTAGGGGTGGGTTCTACATTTAATCTCTGTGCTGGGCTTTCGGGAATACAAACAGCTGATGACTCTTCGGGACATAAGTGGATGTGTGGTCCCTCCTAAGGCTGCACTGTGGGTTTGTATTATGTCTTTGCAACTAAAAATTACAGCTGAAAACCTGAGAAAGAACAAACTGTAGATATCTGGTTCAGTAAAAAGAATCTGCAAAGGGCAATCACAAACTTGGGGGGGTTTGGAGTAAGTTGAAGTTTTAGGCTGGAATAAACAGGGTCTATGTCTGTGGTTCCACAAACACCTGAGCTGCTCGGGTGGTATAAAGAAGAGCATGGTAAATACAAGCACATTGGTTGCCCAGAGAAGCTGTGGCTGCCCCATCCCTGGCAGTGTTCAAGGCCAGGTTGGACACAGGGGCTTGGAGCAAGCTGCTCTATGGAAGGTGTCCCTGCCCGTGGCAGGGGTTGGAATGGGATGAGCTTTAAGGTCCCTTCCAACACAAACCACTCTGGGATTCTGTGATTGTGTTATCAGTAGATGCTTCCTACAGGGGCCCCCTTTTCTTCCTTCAGTCTTGATTTATACCCCAGAAACTTCTCAGGGTTTGGATGCAGATTCACTCCAGGGAAACGCAATATCGTGATCAATATTTATGACCTGTCATTGTAGAACAAAGTGCTGGGCACTGCCCAAGTGGAGGAAGGAGATTTTTGCTGGACAGAGTCATACACCAAAGACTGAGACAAGAAGTAATCACCAAAACTGGTGGGAACAGCCACCTCTCTGGGGCTCTGGCTGTAGAAAAGACCCTTTTGAACCTTTGCTTCACCACCAACCTACTGGAAGTAGCTTCCTCAGAAGTTCCCATCATGAGAGCAGTTGTGAGCTCTTCCTGATTATCCTCAGAGATTCTGCCCCAGGCTCCTCTTTGTGACAGGTCACCTCTGCATTGGAGACAACAGGTTCTCATAGAGGACAGAGCAGAGCCTAAGGACTTGGAGCTGCTTTCCATGGTACCTAAGCCTGCCTTGAAGGCACGCACTGATCAGTAGCTCTTTGGAAGGAGAGTTTATGTGATAACACCATTAACTTCACAACATCTTGAGAAGAGAGAAAATGAACCTTCTCCATCACTGCACTTTGCCAGTTCTAAAGAAGGAGAATGACTGCTGGGGAATAGTAAATGTTTCCCATTGGCAGGTTTCCTTCTCACAGCCCACAGCTCCCCATGAGGGTGGCAGCCACTTGCTTTGCCTAAGCTGAGAGCCAGCCTTGGTGAAGGAAATGATATTCAGGTCTCTGCTATCATCGGTTCTAAACCATTTGTGCCTGTTTCAGCCCACGGATGGGATTCTGGTTCAGTTTACAACATGGTCTCTTTGCTGCCTTGGAAGATCGCACTTCCTCATCTGTGCCATTGATTGACATCCAGTGATGCAGCGTCCATTTAGATGGTGTGAGGACCACCAGCCTGGAGCTGAAGGGTGATAAAAGAAAGATGAGATGAAACAAAGTGAAAGATGATTGATAAAAATATAATTGCACTGATAATCCCATCTGTCAGTCTAATAACTCATAGTGTGTTTTTTAATAATAACTTGTGCTCAAATAACAGCTCCTGTATGTGGGTTTTTAAGCAGTTTGTAAGTATTAACTAAAGCCCCAAAGAGCCATGGGAGGCAGGTGGGAATTCACATGGAATAGCACTCTCAGTGCCTCCTCATTCCACAGGCAAAGAAGTTGGCAGCGCTGCAGGCAAAATGCAGTTTGCTCTGAACAAACTAGCTCCCCTTGGTGGTATCCAGAGACACAGGCATGGAACAAGGTCGGATGAGCAGGCAGGAGGGTTTGGGCTGTCTCCTGCCAGCACTGCTTCATTCGGACTTCAGGTCCAGCGGTCCCTGGGGGGATTCTCTGCTGTCCTGAGCCAGCAGAAGCTGTGCAGAGCTGTGGTCGCTGCTGTGATGTTCAGAGTTGTCTTCACCTTGCTCAAAGCTCAGGTTCTGATGCTCTAGGTAGGCACCTACTTCATCTGGGTCTAAAGACAGGGCTGGCAACGGGCAACCCAGTGCTGGTAACAATCTGTAATCAACCCTTACGATCAACACCCCTAATCATAGAATCATAGAACAGTTAGGGTTGGAAAGGACCTTAAGATCATCCAGTTTCAACCCCCCTGCCAGGGGCAGGGACACCTCCCACTAAACCATGCCACCCAAGGCTATGTCCAACCCGGCCTTGAACACCGCCAGCAATGGAGCATTCACAACTTCCGTTGTTGAACAACCCATTCCAGTGCCTCACCACCCTTACACTGAAGAGTTTCTTCCTCATATCCAATCTAAACTTCCCCGGTTTCAGTTTGAACCCGTTACCCCATGTCCTATCACTACAGTCCCTCATGAAGAGTTCCTCCCCAGCATCCCCATAGGCCCCCTTCAGATACTGGAAGGCTGCTATGAGGTCTCAATGCGGCCTTCTCTTCTCCAGGCTGAACAGCCCCAACTTTCTCATCCTAATCCTAACTCCTCTTCAAGGAAATCCTCTTTCCTTCTTGACTGTGCTGGGAATGACCAACTGGGACATCTGGATCCTATAAAACACTTGGGACTCAATTGCTTTCATGCTGTTCTCGCTCAGCCCAACCATCCCATCTGTGGAAATGCTCTTGTATCTGTTATTTGCTACACGTTTTCTTTTAATTGCTGCATTTAATTTCTGATGCTCTTGCACTCTAAAATAGATAACCTGCTTGGCAGCATGTGTTCCTGAAATAATCAACTTCATTAATATGATTAGGAGCAAAATCTTTTACTGCTGTGGGCAACTGAAGAACGAGCATTTAAATACACAGTTTCTTGTTTAGGTCTTTTTATTTTTACAAAGTACAAAAAAATCAGTTAATTTTAAAGTTTTCTAGCCCAAAATAGTACTGATTTTAATAGTAAAGTCATAAAAAGGCATCCTTCCATGAAGAAAGAAAGAAACAAAATGTTAAATACTGTATGTTCTCACATATTCATTCCATGAGTAATACCTGAATGATGACTTTTGACCAGTCAAAAAATCAAGACATAAGGATGCTCTGTAATGTGAAACCATCAGAAAGATGATGGTGCAGTTAACACGGGCTGATGGTTTAGGATTTGTAGGATTTCTGTTACTGTGCTAAATTTACATCCTTAATTTGCTTAAATTACAATTTCTCAGTCTGCTTACAGCCTTTTCTTAGCCAAGCCTGAAAATGAGCTACAGTTGCATGTTATTAGTCTTATTGTGGAGGTTTATGAGTGTAATGACAGTGATTTAAGGATGCTTGGATGGTTAAAACTGAGGTAGACTGCAGAGCATTTGGGGAGGTCAAGGCTTGTACAAATTCAAGCCTTCTCCTTCTTGCTTGTGAGAGTCAAAGGCACATTACTGTGTGCTCAGTAAAATAAACTCTCATTTTACTGCACATTTATCATTCAAGTGCTTCTCAGCCATACTCACAGACAAGGCCATGCTGTGCCATGCACTGCACAGGCACAGAAATAAAAGGACAGTCTGTGTCTCACAGAGGCTACGGTCGAAGGATAAAGCAAGATAGAACAGATGGAAGCAGACAGATGGAGGAAAGCAAGAAAACAATGATACAATGTCAGCCAGCGTGACGGGAAGTCAGCTCAGCACGCCAGGACACTGCTAGGCAGCTTTTTGCAGGAATCACAGCAAAATGCTGGGAATGGCGAGGGGAAAGGCCCTTGTCTGTGTGGTAGGAGTGGGATAAGGAATGCTGGCGCTGCTGGAAGAGAGGACTGGCTTCCTGATGCTGATGAAAGGTGACGGATGCGCTGGGAGCAGGTAAATAAGGCTTTGAAAATGAAGAGCAAGCCTTTGAGTTGGAGGCAACAGAGAAGGAGTTAGAGGGTGCAGAGAATCAGAAGTTAAAATGTTTGGGTTTGCAGTTTCCCCTTGGGTAATAAGCAGTTTGCAAGTATTAACTAAAGCCCAAACTAGCTGAGCGAGGCAGGTGAGGTTAGGCTGTGATGTCCAGAGATAAGGATATATCACAGTGCGATATCACACTGTCTGGAATGGGAAATGGTTGGATGTAGGTAACTGCATCTCTGAGCCTTCAGGTGGAAAGAGTCAGAGGCGTTTAGACAGCTTGAATGAAGGGACTAAGAGGAAAACCCAAGTCAAAGGTGGGACCCAAAGGGAAGGCCTGAGTAATGGTCTGCTAATAAAAGATGAGAAGGGCATTCAAACCTTGACCTGACATCCATGATAAAAGGATACCAAACACAGGCTGGGTCTCTGCTCCAGATGCAGGTGTAGTAAAGGGCTGGATCTGCGGGTTCCTATCACAGGGGCAGTACCTGGGTTTGTGTCTGTGAGATTGTCCCAAAGCAGATGTGACCAGGAGACCATTCAGCACAAAGAATATAGAGCCCCGTGAGACCTGCACATAGCCTGGGAGCAAGAAGAGAAATATTCTCCCAAGTCCATACTGAAGGAGCTTGTGGAGAAATAGGAAGATGCCAGAGAAGGACAAGACTCCAAGAAGAGCAGTGTAACTTCTGGAATTGATTGACAGGGCAGGGAAGGTGAGGATGAAGTGTTGGCTTTGAGATTTAACTTTAAAGAAGTCATGAAGGATTCTGGAGTGAGCATTTCTTGGGTATTGAAAGGGACGGACACTGGTAGAATTCGATATAGGATCCCTGGAGATACTCAGAACTTCACTGGACAAAGTCCTGAGCAAAATGATCTAACTGAATCTGCAAGTCCCTTCCAGCACTTAACTATTCTATAATGAATCTGTGGCAGCAATTGTTCAGTGTGTTCATTGAGCTTAGAGGCGGAAAGAGAAGGCAAGGTGGAGCAGGGATGGAGGTGGTGGACGGGTTTCAGAATGGAGCTGATTGGGACGTGGAGGAATGGGTTTGGAGATGATAAAGCATGGTTGTACTGAGAGGGAAAGTTAGCAGTGAGGAATGAGGGTGTAAGGACAGAGTGGGAGATGGGATAAAAGTCAGTGCAAGGGGGACAGCTTGAGACATTTGAGGCAAGTGTGGGGATGATCAAGAAGCCCCTAAACTGGTGACCACAGAGGAGAACAATGAAAGGCAGATGGAGGGCAGGTCCGGATCACAACATACATCTTCCACGAACTCTTGGGAGTATTAGGCAAGATATTGTCCTGGAAGAGAAGCAGAGCAAAGAAGAAAGGGAACCTCAAAGAGTGAACAATGCAAGAGACTTAACAGTGCATTAGCCAGGCAGAACTTGAGATTGAGTGAACTGACTCAAAAGAATGAATATACAAAGGATGAAGTCATCCTTGTTCTTCATCACTGCGATTCATCGGACCAAAGATAGACTTTTCGTAGCACAGATATCTCCATTTGAACATGGGCTCCGTTAAAGTCAACACAGAAGAACAGAAACTTTGAGGGTATGCTTCATCTCCTCCTAAAATAGAGATCTAAAACAGATCTGCTGACTCATGCCTTAAAAGAGTACGATTTTTCCCCACAGATTAGAAAGGGAGCTCACACACACGAGTTCAGATTAGAAGCCTGTACTGTAGGAATATAACCTTTGATAACAGCTGTGCTGCCAATCCACCCCAAACACTGCAGTCTCGACATGGGACCAGGGATGAGCTAAGACTGCAGCCTTGTAGTGGGAAAGAAGGGCCAAAGAAACAAAGGTAGAAACGATGGCAGAGTGGAGGTCAGACAGATCCAGTGGTAATCCAGACACCATGGAAAAACTGACTGTGGGTTTATGGTCAATGCCTCCAGAGTACTCAGTGTGTGGCTCCTCTTGAGAGTGCAAAAGTTGACTGAGAGTTGCAGGCACAAGGCTGGAGCTCCTGAAACAGAAGCATGTGACCATGTGAACATCTGCATCTGAGCAAGGTTTCGAAGCTCCCTTTACAGTCAGCTAGAATCTGAGGATCAATTCTGTTGCCCAAGCATAGGCATCGAGTGCCACTTGAAAGGCCCAGCAGTATCACATCTCCATTTCCATAAGGGCACAGGTCTCCCATAGGTCTGGTGTCGGATTTACGAGCTCTGCATGGATGCCTCAGGCACTCTGTAACATCTCAGGTGGCACGAGATGTCTGTGGCTAAGTAACAAGAGTTGAGCCCAGGGAAGTGTAGGAGTGATGCAACTGACCCTAGAGTAGATACCCACATTGTGGCAGTTAAACGCCTCAGGAATCACTGAAAGCTGCTACTGCAGAAGGGTGAGGGCTGTCCCCCCACCAGCTCCATGCAGATGTGGTGGTACCTTGGACTGAACTAGGTGTTATTTTTAGGCAGCTGGATCCAACCCTGCATTGCTACCAATTGTAGAGGGGTTTGAACACACAGTGCACAGGTAGAAACCTCTGTGTAGAGGCTTAAACTCAGGTTTAAGTCCTCTATCAGCTGAACTTCACTCTTGGTCTGTAATTCAGATATGCCAAGGCATAAGGGCAGTGGTGTGGTGGGTGGATTAAGAAGACTGCTACAGAAGAAGACAGACTGAACACTTAAATAGCCTCCTTGATGTTTCAAGCATAAAACACGTCTCATCTTCCACAGACACAGCCTCAGATGCTACTGCAGATCTAATGGGGAGGTCAGTCTGAAGAACTAAGTAGCTCTGGCACAATCAGGTCCAGAGTGCCAAAAGCCACCAGCACACTTAGCAGAGATGAGTATGTTTCTGGCAACCCCTTGCAGCACAGAAAGCAAGGTCTTAACAGGTGATGGAGCACAAATGATTCCACTGTCAGAGCAGAAGCACACTGATGGCATGGCACAGGCAGTTAAGTGTACTGCAGGAGCTATTCTGGACCGGTGGGTAAAGACTCCAGTTCCCAGCCCATTTGTCATTTTTCATCCCCATTAAATTCACTTTATTTTCTTGTTTAAACTTAGCATATAACTCAAAAGAACGTAACATTTTAGCTTGACAAGGAGTTTATTCAGGCAGCTGATTTACCAACGCAAAGGCTACTCCCCACCAACTCCTACCAGCAATGTATGTTCAGTCATAAACCTCTGATTTCATTAAAGGATTTAAATCTCCACACATTATCCCAGCTGGAAAATCTATAATTACTTGTACACTTTTCCAAAGGAACTTTGCCCTGATTTGCCTGAAACCTGGGGAAGGGCTCCATGCATCCATCACAATTTCCTACCACTTTAGAGACGCTGTGTGGGCAGATTTAATAGGTTCTCTCTTGCTTCCTGGTGAGGAGAAGGATTGCATAAGATGTGAGTCAAGACACGGGTCCTGAAGCTGTGAATGTGATACTTGCAGGAGCTGCACTGTCTGCCTGGCATGTCAATAACCAGCACATTTTGCAGCAGTGAAATCAGCCAGCTTTGGGTCACTGGAGAAAGGTGGACTCAAATGTTCTCCCTGTGCTTGAAATCCTGGGATCAGCACAACCCATTCTTTGGGAGGAAGGCTTTGGGGTTCCTTTTATCATCCCAGCTTACTGTATCCTAAGCTTTCTAAGCTAAGATGAAGCTTTCTTTGGTGATGAGTCCTCCTGATTGTTTCTCTGAGGGTCCCTGTTTATTCCCAGTACTTTCCTTCAGGTTGTTTTTCACCCAAGTCCAGGGCCTTTCCACACAGGGTTTTCCTCCCTGTATATGAAATAAGATTTTAAACAACTTACACACCAATTGACAGAGAGAAATTCCAAACTTTCTCCATGTTCAGACCCCCAAAATTGAGTCTATTTCACCTAATTTTGGGTTTCTTACCAGAATTCCTAGCTTAGATGTATAGTTATCCTAGGTACCTTCTGGGGTCACTGGAAGTAACCATGTACTGTCAAAGAGTAGGTCTTTGGCATGCTGAATTACTTCTTCCCTGGGAGGGTGCTGAGGCGCTGGCACAGGGCGCCCAGAGAAGCTGTGGCTGCCCCGTCCCTGGCAGTGTTCAAGGCCAGCTTGGACATAGGAGCTTGGAGCAAGCTGCTCTACTGGAAGGTGTTCCTGTCCATGGCAGGGGTTGGACCTGGATGAGCTTTGGGGTCCCTTCCGACCCAAACCACTCTGTGATCCTGCACCTCAATAAGGGACTGTGGGGCAACCTTTGTCCCAGCTTAAATACCCAGTTAGGTGCCTGAGGTTGGCAGAGTGATGCTGGGTCAAGTTCCTCCTTTCATTTTATCTCATTAAACAGTGCTCTTGGTTTAATCCTGATTTGCTCTTTTGAGATTGGAAATGTCAGTTAAACCCAGACTCTATTTATCCCTCAATCTGATTTAGACAGAATCAGCTAATAAAGCCTCCTGCTTTCTCTGACAGTATTTGAGCAAATATCATAGAATCGTAGAATGGCCTGGACCCCACAGGCATTTGGTCATTCTATAGAACAGAAGGACCCCAAAGTCCTTCTCCTCAGGGCTATTCCATCCCATCACCCCCAGCCTGTGTTTCTGCTTGGGATTGTCCTGACCCACGGGTAGGACCTTGCACCTGGCCTTGTTGAACTCCATGAGGTTCACATGGTCCCACCTCTCCAGCCTGTCCAGGTCCCTCTGGATCCCATTCCTTCCATCCAGCTTGTCAATGTCACCACACAGCTCAGTGTCATTGGTAAACTTGCTGAGGGTGCATCAATCCCAATGTCCATGTCGCCAACAAAGATATTGAACATGATCAGTCCTGACACCGACCCCTGAGGAACACCACTCTCCAAGTGGTCTCTACTTGGACATTGAACCATTCACCCCCAAGTCTTTGAGTGCAACCACCCAGCCAATTCGTTATCCACTGAGTGGTCCATCTATCAAATCCATGTGTCTCCAGCTTAGAGACAAGGCAGATTATGGCAGGCTGTTAGTGCTACTGCAGACACCAAGGAGAAAAATCTTTTCCCAGCTTTCCTGCAAGTCATATTGACCTACAGTGGTTCTGTTCTACCCCTTCCAGTTCCTATTTCTCCAGCCGAGTAAACCACAGCATGAAGCATAGCCTCCCCATTCACACATTCATCTCCATGTTCCCTGAGCAGCACTGACTCTTTGGTGCCTGTGTTCTATCATAAGGTCTATCCTGAGCACTACCTTGTTATTATCATCATCCTAATACCTGGTTTCATGTCCTGCACTCTCAGGTTGAACTCCTTTACTTGCACTGATATATACACATTGTAGCTCGTCTTTTAATGGAGCACTCCCACTGTCCTTTCACTAATTGAATCACCTAATCAGGTTTCTCATGTATGAGCATGTTCTGTCTCCATGCTGCCCACCCTTCTACTCATTGACACACTTTAGCTTCCCTTACTTGCTTTTTTTGCCTCATATTTTTTAACCAAGACTAGATGTAGAAATAACCTCGATCTGTCCCACTAATCCACATAAAACTTTCCAATCACAAACCAGGAAAAGGCAGAGAGGAACCAACTCCATCCAGCTCTTGAGATACCTCAAGGGAAGGAATTCTTGCCTTCTGCTGTGCTCCGGGGAGACCCCCCTGCAGACCTGATCCAGATCTGGGGCAGCAGCACAAGAGGGACGTGGAGCTGTTGGAGTGAGTGCAGAGGAGGCCATAGAGATGCTGCGAGGGCTGGAGCAGCTCTGCTCTGGAGCCAGGCTGAGAGAGCTGGGCTGGGGCAGCCTGGACAAGAGAAGGCTCCTGAAGGGGAGACCTTAGAGCAGCTCCAGTGCCTAAAGGGGCTGCAGGAAACCTGGAGAGGGGCTTCGGATAAGGGCCCATAGGGACAGGCCAAGGGGAATGGCTTTAACCTGCCAGAGGGGAGACTGAGATGAGCTCTGAGGCAGAAGCTCTTCCCTGTGAGGGTGCTGAGGTGCTGTCAGGGGGTGCCCATAGAACCTGTGGCTGCCCCATCCCTGGCAGTGTTCAAGGCCAGGTTGGACACAGGGGCTTGGAGCAAGCTGCTCTATGGAAGGTGTCCCTGCCTGTGGCAGCGGGTTGGAAATGGGGGAGCTTTAAGGTCCCTTCCAATCCAAACCATTCTATGACTCTATGAATTAGCACATTGAATTGCTGCATTTTAATACATTATATTTCACCTTTAATTACATTTCACCTCTGAAAGCCCTTGTGCTGAACAGGGCTTTGGGGGATGCAGAACCTGGCAGGGCTGGTCAGGTCTGGATCTCTCTGAACATCTTCCAGAGCGATGGCCTTTTATTAGCATTCCTCTCTGGTTCTCATGCCCAGTGACATTTCCCTGGGAAGGATTTTCACATATTACATCTCAGACTGAGTAAATCTCTGGATATTGTTAGCAGATTAATAAAGACTGTGAACAGCTTCCTGTGTGATGTGTAAGTGATAAACACTCCGAAAACCCTTCCTCCTCCCCTTGCTGCCTGTGAATTGCTCTTCTAAAAATAAAGGGAATGACAGAATTCCTGTATTGTGTGACAAGAGGGGCCCTTCAGTCACTCGCAGCTGAGAAAGGCTAATGTCACAGATGACATTTGGGACTGTTATTAGTGCTAGGGGCTCAATTCTGCTCCCTGTGCTGCTGTAATGAGGGAGAAATGGCAGTGAAATCAAGCAGGCTATTCCTTGTGCTTCCCAGGGAACGCAAACATGGAATCTCTGCTTCTCGCAGTGATATTTCCTTTCTCATTCCTCTTCCTCACCCCATCACCCAGGCGCGCACCCCTGTGTGCTGCCTTCTTAAACCTCACTCCTAAATTATGAGGCGGTAATTTTGGGGCTGTGCATAAACCAGGAGCCTGATTCCAACACATTTAATTGCATCTGTAACAGGAGACGGGTTTGGATCTGAAGCTGCATTTTGTCAGAGCTTTAATTATTTGAAGGAATGTTTTGCCCTGACGCACTTCAGCGTTCCCATTTATCGCTGTGGAATTAACACCCGGTTCAGTGTGGAATTCATGCAGACAAAAAAATGAACACGCACGCTGCCTTTTGGGAGATGTTACGCTGGATACATGGCTGATAACTGCTACGAGGGGAATAAATAACTCCAGAGCCAGAAAACATTATGGAGGAGCCTTTATTTTTCAGTCTGCTTCAACTTCTCCCTTTTTTGCTGTCTTCTATGGACAGTCTGGAGCTATATCCACACGGATAGCTGGATATATTGCTTATGCCAACCCCACAACAGCTTAATTGCTTTTGAGAAGGAGCTCAATAACTTTATGAATGATTAAATGGCGTTCTGTCTGTGCAACACGGGTTGTGAAGCTGCAGTACCTGACCCTGGAGACTCCTCTCAGTCCTCTGTAGCTCTTGAGCCATAGGGAAGGGCTGTCAGTTCCCTGCCAGATCAACGAGCTGCATCTTCTGCTGCTCTGGCTTCAACAGTCACCAGCTCTTAGTGCTGTAGAGGAAGGGTAAGAACATCAAATACAGCTGGATGGTGGTGGTTTTAAGGGGAATCCCTTCCTCGCCCTTGCTGACAGCCAGCTGAAACATAGTGCTCATACTGAATGCCTCAGGGGTGCATTATGGCTGTGTCAGAAGAGCAGAGCTCCTCCTTCCTTCATGGCACCCAAAGGGAAGCAGCAGATGACTGCAGGGAGTCCAGACCCAGGTATAAAGGGGTCCTTCAGAGGCTTATCTCAGCTGCTCAGCATACTCCCCAAAACTGGGGCCTGTCCTTTGCCAATCCGACTGGGAAAAAAGTCCCTGATGGACCGGCACTGACAGAACACCTCTGTGATGGAGAGGTCTGAGCAAAGTGAATGGGCTTCCCACTGGGAATTGCATCTTATTCCTTGGTTACGGCAACACTATAGAATCACAGAATGGTTTGGGTTGGAAGGGACCTTAAAGCTCCTCCAGCTCCAACCCCTGCCATTGCAGGGACACCTTCCATAGAGCAGCTTGCTCCAAGCCCCTGGGTCCAACCTGGCCTTGAGCACTGCCAGGGATGGGGCAGCCACAGCTTCTCTGGGCACCCTGTGCCAGCGCCTCAGCACCCTCCCAGGGAAGTTTCTGCCTTTTATCTAAGGATAATATCCTGCAGAAGGACCATTTCCTTTCATCAGGGGCTGCGATAGGACAAGGGGTAATGGGTTACAGCTTAAACGGGGGAGATTCATGTTAGATCTAAGGAAGTTCTTCCCTGTGAGGGGGGTGAGGCGCTGGCACGGGCTGGAACTGGATGACCTTAAGGCCGTTTGCAACCCAAACCATTCTGTGCTTCTACGATCACCTCACTATCACCAGGTATCACCCCTCCACGAGCACACTGCCACAGAGGAGCAGTAAAAACCCCTCTTTTTCACGGCAAAAGCACGCAGCCACCGCGCTCCTTTGAAAAACCCCTTAATTCACACCCATTCCCACTCACTGCGCGCCGCTTCCACATCACTGACCCAGCAGGTAGCTCCGATGCTGGTTTCTGTGTGGAGATCCCTTTCCCTTTCCCATTCCCATTCCCATTCCCATTCCCATTCCCATTCCCCTCCGCTCCCCCCCTGACATCCGGGCACTCCCCCCTCCTTCGCGCGCCAAAACGCGCCCCGACGCTCCCTCAGCCCCGCCCCGCCCACCAACGGCCGCTCGGGCGCCACTGCGCATGCGCGGGGGGAGGGCGGGCCCGGCAGCGAGTCCCTAACGACGGGGCTGGTTGCTAGGGCGGCGGCGCATGCGCGCAGTGGCGGGGCGGGCTCGCCGTGAGGAGAGCAGGGGCGGGCGCGTTGCGGCCATGGAGCCCCGGGGTGCTGTGAGTACCGCGTCCGGGGAGGTGCATGGGGCAGGCGGGGTGCTGGCGGCTCTCAGGAGCCCCTCGCTCCGTCTTCGGCCTGGGGGGAGTGCGGTGGTTCGCTCGTGTGTGTCCTTTCAGCCGGAGCGCGGTGGAAACTGAGCCGGTTCTGGCGCGGGAAGGGGCTGTTGATGGTGGTGGTTGTGCCTCACAAAAGGGGGATGAAGCTGGCCAGAGCCCTCTTCTTACGTGCTGGTGAAAAGGAGGGAAGTGACCGGCTTGATTCCTCGCTATTCCCTGTATTATCCCCTGGGAGAAGGGTGGATGTAACCGGCCTGAGTCCTCATGGGAGGAGGGGGTGTGTAGCTGTCCTGTTTCTTTCGTGCCTTGTATCTGCCCTGGAGAGGGTTAGAGACCAAGCCAGGGTTGAAGCAGGCTTGGTCTGTAACACTTCTGCGAGCTCGGAGCCGGTGGGGCTGGATTGGCTCCTTTATTTGTCTCCTAAGGCTCATACCTGTCTCTGTGCCCTTTGCTGCGTTCACATCACTGCTGGAGATGGGGAAGAGGACTGCTATGGAGAGCCTCTGTGTCCTGGTGTATCCTGCCACGTTCTTGACTTAGTGTCTTCCTGACTTTGTTCCTTCTGAGAGCAATGGGAAGCTTCTTCCTGTGGTGTTGCAGTGTTCTGGCATCTGGTCTGAAGTGTCTCACTTTTCTCATGGTGGTTTCCAAAGGCCTTGTAGCAGCTGCACAAGTTCTCACTCCTGCAGACTGAGTGCAAGCTCAGGCTGAGAGAGCTGGGCTGGGGCAGCCTGGACCAGAGAAGGCTCCTGAAGGGGAGACCTTAGAGCAGCTCCAGTGCCTGAAGGGGCTGCAGGAAACCTGGAGAGGGGCTTTGGCCGAGGGCCTGTAGGGACAGGCCAAGGGAATGGCTTTAACCTGCCAGAGGGGAGACTGAGATGAGCTCTTAGGCAGAAGCTCTTCCCTGTGAGGGTGCTGAGGCGCTGTCAGGGGGTGCCCAGAGAAGCTGTGGCTGCCCCATCCCTGGCAGTGCTCAAGGCCAGGTTGGACCCAGGGGCTTGGAGCAAGCTGCTCTATGGAAGGTGTCCCTGCAATGGCAGGGGTTGGAACCAGGTGAGCTTTAAGGTCCCTTCAACCCAAACCACTCTGGGATCTTATGAAACTGCTTGTGCAGGGTATTTGAAGAGCTGGTGTTGGACACTTGGGACTGGAGATGTTTATGGGTGTCAGTTCCACAGTTCTGTATTAGGAAACGTGTAAGAGGAGAACCCAGAATGAGAAGTTATGAGATGGTGATTGCTCCAAACCTTCCCCCCAGAGCTCTGAAGGAACTTGGATGCTCAACAGCCAAACGGTAACCAGTGGTAGATGCCATATCAGTTTTTACTTATGTTCCCTGGGAAGAGCCATGGATGGGTACAGGCTTCGATCTTAACAGGGAAAATAATAGAAACTAAGCCAAATAATGGAAACAGCCATGTGAGTAAACGTGACATGTTAAAGGCAATGTGGCCTTAATGAATGTGTGAATATGGGAACTCGGAGTAATCTTAGTTCAGTTTCCGAAAGTCTTCTGCTGAAGGACCTTCACCATGTGTTTTCAGGAAGGCTGATTTGCCACAGAATAGAAGGGGTGGCTCTTTCACTAATGGGTATATTTTATATCCTAAGTGGAAAAGAAGTTGATTTGAGTGCTGATATACAGGCCAGTTTCACACTTTATGATTCAAAGGTGTATATGCTGTTATAGACTGGTGACTTTGCCTCTTGCTTCTTACCTTAAAGCTCTTCCAGTTCCAACCCCCTGCCACAGGTGGGGGCACCTTCCACTAGATCAGTTGCTCCAAGCCCCATCCAGCCTGGCCTTGGACGCTGCCAAGGATGGGGTATCTATCACAGGCCCATTATTTTGATCCTTTTTAGGTGTCAGCTTGGCTCTTTCACAGTGGCCGTTGCTTCCTTATCTGTGTTTGCACTGTGGTTAATTGCTGCTCTGACAACCAGAACTCAGCTCTGGGAATACCTGATGGAGCTGAGTCAAGCTTGCTGCTGATGTGCTGCTGTTCTTCTGGGTCAAGGGGCTGCAGGTGCAGGCAGATAGTAGGCCAAACAGTCTTATTCCTCTTGTAATATGGCTCCTCTTACACCTTCAGTGTCTATTTCTATTGCAAGAGACTATTTTAGCTCTAATTTCAATTGAGAGAGAGAGAATAACACTCAAATACGATGTTTGTATCTTGTGCCATGCAATGCTGTGGTTTCATGAGTGCCATATAAATCAGCAAGCCCCAGCTCACCTGTGGAAAGATGTGACTTGTGCTGCTGTGCCTGGGTTACATGTTATTGCCTCTGTATAGTTTTGTCACGTAATACAACAGCTAGGCCATGGACTGTGTAATTATGCTTAAAATTGCCTTAAGAAACATCTACTTAACTCTTACTTCAAGTTTGTACTTACTCAAGAGAGACTGGGATGTCTTTCTGCCAAAGTGCCGTTGATGATAACTTAAAGGCACTATGGAACTTGGGGCGTCAGACTGCAAGAGTGAGAAGAAATTCTGTAACCAGCAGTGATACTTTGTATTGTGTGTGCTCTTTCTTGTTTTATCAGTGAAAATACTTTGTCTGTTCCCTCTTTCAGGTTATTTTTGATTATGAGGATGATTTGAGTCCTGTGAACTACGTTTAGCTAAGCATTAAGTATTGCAAATAAGATCCAGGAGGATCAAGGTTTTGGTTCTCATTCTTTAATGCTGCAAATTGCCATCTACATCCCAGGAAGTCAGTCATTGATAGAACTTTTTCTATCTGCTTTCTCTTTTTTGAAGCTAAGTAGAAATATCAAAGCATGTACTGACAGAGGCACTTTTTATTTCAGTGCTAGTTTAGTGTGGAAAAGAGAAAGGAATGAGCATTTTCTTAAAGCTCAGAGGACAGCACAACACGAATTACAGCTCTTGGAACTATGATCAAAACAAACTAACAAAAAATTATTCAAAATCCCTTTTTTTCAGTGTCCCAAATGTAAGAATGTAAAGGAGTAGTTGGCCTTCTCATTACATAAAAGCCCTCAGGAAGGCTGTTAAATGTTCCTCTTGGAGTTAGGATTCAGACAGCAAGCAATTAAGGTTTTTTTGCCCAGGAATGGAAAAAAAATGGCCAAACTACCTTGTGTGAAGCTGATTTTTGTCTTTATTTGCAATAAGCAGAGAAGGGGTTTTTGCCTGGGGGAAAGTGAAGTTTTCATTATTAGCTGTTAGGTTGCTGAGTTGGCTGTAACAGTGATTACACGTTGGGAATTTAGTGTGTTCTTGTAACTGGAAATTAGGCTTTCATCTACACTGCCTTTCCCAGGAGAGATTGGACTAGATGATCTTTGAGGTCTCCTCTGACTGAGCAGCTCTATGAAACCCAAACTAATTAGTTCTAAATTAACAGAAAGAGTTGCCAAGAAATAGGATAAACCTGTAGTTTCATTTTGATCTTCGTCCTTTGTGTGCCTGGTAGAAGAGCTTGTGGATGAGTCGTGCCTCATGTGCTGGAGGCTTATGGAAGTGGCTGCTTCGGTAAGATGGACATACACCTCATCCAGCCATTTGGATTATGTATCTGATGGAGTGGTTGAGCTGGCTGGTGGCCCCTTTCTATCATCTTTGGAAGGTTGTGATGACTGGGAGGTGTTTGTAGTAACTGCAGGAAGGTTGATGTTATGCCTTTTTTCAAGAAGGGAAGGGAAGGAAAGAGGACCTGAAGAATCCCAGTTCAACCAGTCAGATGTTCAAAATCGAACTGGTGGTGTTCCTCTGGGATCAGTCCTTGGGCTAAGGCTGTGTCACATCACCACTGGTGACCTAGGTGGATGCGGGATGCACTCCTGTTCAGTCTGTGGATGACAGCATGTTGGAGGGAGTGGATGATACGCTGGAGGATGGTGCTGCCATGCAGAGGGACCTTGGCAAGCTGGATTGATGGCCCAGGAGCAATCTCATGAGCTTCAGCTATGAAAAATACAGAGGCTTTTTCACTGAGAAAGAGCATCTCTGGACATCAGCACTGACTGGTGGCCCTTTGGAGAAGAGCCTGAAGACCTGCAGGCAGCAAGTTGGATGTTAGTTGACAGAGGAGTCTTCTGCAATGAAAGCTATCCATGCATTGGACTGCATTAATAGAAGCATAATTAGCAGTTGAGGGAACTGAATATTTCCTCCTCTGGGCCACAGCTGGATCTTCTCTCCTCTTCTGGGCTGCCAGTACAAGCAAGAGGTCAGCACCATGGACTGAGGCTGGTGGAGGCCACCAAGATGATCAGAGGCTAGAGCACATGGTATGTGAGGAGAAGCTGCAGAGGTTGGGTTTGTCAGTCTGAAAGGTGGAGGGTGAAGGTGAGGGTCTGGCAATGGTGCTTCCCTGCTGGAAGAGCGATTTAGGGAAGACAAAGGAAGACTCTTGGAGGTGTGCAGTGACAGGACAGGCAGCACTGGTGATGTGTTACAGTAGGGAGTTCTAACTGGAGACAGGGAAATTCTTTTATATGAAGAGGATGGTGAAGTGCTGGACCAGGACTCCACAAAGGTGGTGGAGCCTTCATGCTTGGAAATAGTCAGAAGCTGAGAGGATGAGGCCTGAGGAATCTGATCTAGCCTGGAAGTTAGCCCTGCTTTGAGGAGACGGTTGGCCTAGGTGACCTCCAGAGATCCTTTAACTTCAGTTACACCCTGATTACCTGAATAAAACTTCTGATTCGGTTATTAGTATGTATTACAGTAACCAGCTTTCAGATTGTGTACAGTGCCCATGGCTGGGGTATGGCTGAACAGAGAGTGCTGCCAGCCTTGGTAGCCCTACATTCTTGGGAGTGTCATTGCAGCTCAGCAGTGATGAATTTTCCACTTGTTTTGGGATGTTCCATAAAGGCACTCACAGACTGGTTTGGGTGGAAAGGGACCTTAAAGCTCATCCAGTTCCAACCCCTGCCACGGGCAGGGACACCTTTGTCACGGGTTCAGCAGCAGCAGTCATTTTTCTCCTTGGTAGCTGGTGCAGCTCTCTGGTTTTGACTTTTGGCCTGTGAACAGCGCTGATAACACTGATGTTTTCAGTTACTGCTTGGTAATGTTTTGGTCTGACCAAGGACTTTCTGAGCCTCATGCTCTGCCAGGGAGGAGGGGAAGCCAGGAGGAAGCGGAGACAGGACACCTGACTCAAACTGACCAAAGAGGTATTCCATGCCACAGCATGTCGTGCCCAGGATGTAAAAATGGAGGGCAGGGACCTGGAAGGGTGGGGGGTTCACTGCTACGTTGGGCTTGGTATCGGGTGGTGAGCGGTTGTATTCTCTTTCCTTGTATTTGCCTTGTCATTATTATTATTGGTGGTAGCAGTAGTGGTTTGTGTTATACTTTAGTTACTAAACTGTTCTTATCTCAACCTGTGGGAGTTGCATTCTTTCAATTCTCCTTCCCATCCCTCTGGGAGCGGGGGGAAGAAAGAGGTGGGGGAGTGAGTGAGCAAAACTGCGTGGCTGAGGGGCTTAAACCACGACAACCTTCCACTAGAGCAGCTTGCTCGAAGCCCATGTGTCCAGCCTGGCCTTGAGCACTGCCAGAGATGGGGCAGCCACAGCCTCTCTGGGCACCCTGTGCCAGTGCCTCAGCACCCTCACAGGGAAAAACTTCTGCCCAAGAGCTCACCTCAATCTATTGATGGTAGAAAGTTGACAGTGGAAACTACTATTTTTGATAGATTCCAAGTTGTGTGACAGCAGTGTTTGCAATGGCAGTGTGTATTGTGTAAATATAAATTCAGTATTTACTGTGTAACAAACCAACCAAACCCCAAAACCAAATATTATTGTGTAAAATTACCTTTCTAGAATGATGTCAGCCTATCCCACACAGTTTATTGTGGGATGAAGCAGGGTTGATACAGACTGTAAAGCTATGATAAATGAAGTTGTTGGGTTATTGTGAGTTGCAGTCGCAATGTGTAGCATGAAGGGAATTCTGAACTTGCGTATAGCCTCTGAGATGCTTATTTTGCCCAACATTCACTTTGCTTTTCTCAGCCCTTCATTACAAGCCAATAACTGCTCCATGAAATGAGCAGGTGGGTATAAAACTGTGACCTAAATTGTCCGTGTTCTGGCACAATAGTTCCTTTAATCCTCAGGAACAGGGTGGTTAGTTCCATGGTTTTGCTGTAAAGATGTACTTGTTTCTGCCTATTCTTTGCTCTTTCTCTGCACCGGGGCAGTCGTTGCCCTGCAGTGTTGCTGACTCCAAGCGGCATGAGGCTCACACTGCACTGTCAGTACACGCAGGTGAGAGTGGGAGCTCACACTTCAGCTTCCTTCTTCTTCCTCAGCCTTCCCACACTGGGGTAAGAGCCATGATACAGGCTGGAAACCTTCATTTAGGTTTTGTGACAGCTTTTAAAAAGTCATTATCCAGTCATGTTTGAGCATAAGCCAATGGACAAAGCAAAACTAGAACCTTTTAGGGGGTAGTATGAGTTGTACAGCTCTGAAGGAACCTCCAGTGAGAGGATTTCAGTGGTACATCCTTTGGGTCCAGTTTTCAACAAATGTGCCTGGGATTTATAGGATGGAGACTTCTCTGTGTCCGTATTTAATTGTGCGTACAGACAATCAAATTCATCCTTGTCTGAAATAGATGTTTAATTATTCATTAATTGTGGTTTTTCTGTTGTATGCTTCTTTATCCACTAGGAATAGAACATAAGAGCTCAGAAATGGAAGAATTTAGAACAAACTATCTGAAACCACTTGAAATAAGGAAAGAAAATACCCAGTGGGACTGCTACAAACAGTTTGTTTCAAACCCGGTTTATGGCCATCTTTGAGAGGCTCAGTGATCTAGTAGCTGAAGAGGTGGAGTATGATTATATCATGACCTCAGAAGAGTTTTTGATCTTGGGATGAACTAAGAAAATATGCAGCATGTTTGGAAAGCATTTCAGGTGCAGCTTTTGAGGATTTTTCCTGGCTCATCCCTGTTGTGTGATTCATCAATGAAAAGACTTTGTTAGTAGATGGTGAGACCTAGTGAATAAGTCAATAAAGCTGTGCTAGAATAATAAGAGCTGTGGGAAATGGTATCAGAATGGGGATTGTTCTTGGCAGATGGGGAAAAGTAAGTCCTGGAGTTAGCAAGATGAAATCCAGCAAAGGCAAGATCAGAGTGGGATCTACCTGCATTGTTAATGATCACCTTAATTTGGTGCAAGTGCTTCCTGATGTGTGAAGTTTGTCCCGAGCTCTGCTGCTTGTTTTTCCAGCTGCGTGTTCAGATGGATAAGGGAAGAGAAACATTGATTTATACTAAATTAACCAGGAACCTCTGATTTTTTTTTTTTTTTTTTTTTTAAGAGGGAGAAATGAGACAAAATGAAGTATTTGAAAGAAATAAGTGTATTTCATAGAATCCCAGACTGGTTTGGGTTGGAAGGGGCCTTAAAGCTCATCCAGTTCCAACCCACTGCCACAGGCAGGGGCACCTTCCATAGAGCAGCTTGCTCCAAGCCCCCCTGTGTCCAACCTGGCTTTGAACACTGCCAGGGATGGGGCAGCCACAGCTTCTCTGGGCACCCTGTGCCAGTGCCTCAGCACCCTCCCAGGGAACAGCTTCTGCCCCAGAGCTCATCTCAGTCTCCCCTCTGGCAGGTTAAAGCCATTCCCTTTGGCCTGTCCCTACAGGCCCAAATATATGATGTTTTGAGAAAATCACGCTTTTAGACCTACTTATCTAGGGAGTTCTTTCCTATATAGTGGGACTTTCATGGTTGGACCTGATGATCTGAAAGGTTTTTACTGACCTAGTTGATTCTGTGATTTTGCATCTCTCTAGATCTTTTTCTTCATGGTTAGAATCACAGACTGGTTTGGCTTAGAAGGGATGTTACAGGATCCTCCAGTTCCCACCCCCTGCCACAGGCAGGGACACCTTTCACTAGACGAGGTTGCTCAACACAAAGCCTGTCTTTTTGTTGTGCAGTTTTTTTCTTGTATGATATTTTTACTGTGATATTTCCATTGCTGTGTGGATCAGAACGAAGTAAGGAATGCTGAGTCTGGCTACTCACGTTTCAAACCTGAGAAACATTCTTATTTCTTTCTATGAAGTGTAGCATCAGTTAATGCCAAACAGGAATTGCTGTTGCTACCATTTAAGTTAATGGCACTGTGTTGTGTGGGGGTGGTTGTAGTTGTTCAGCTTTATTTTTGTCTTTTCCTCTCGTTATGGATTTAGCAGCAAAGTCTATCTTTGATGTATTTGATCTCAGGAAGAAAATCCTTGGTAAATGTTCTTCATTTGAGTTTAATTACATGGAAGCCCTCAAAGATGATTATACTAATTTACTAAACCCTAATGTGTTGCTTGCAACTGCTTTATGTACCATGGTGCACACAGTCCTAATGTGTAGTAGATTTCTTCCATTATGCTGATTTCTTAATATTGCTCTTAGCTATGAGGATTAAACATGAAATAATGAAGAGGAGCATGCTGCTGTTTGTTTGCTTCCTTCCACTGCAAACCCACCAGGTCCCAGTGACTTGGTTCTCTTGGAAAAGGAGAGATTCTTCTCTGGTGTTTGGTTAATGTGCATCAGGTTCCTTTAAAGAGCAATGCTAAGTCTATGAGGAAGCAGGAGAAGCTGCAGCTGAGGAGTGCGTGGGCCTGAAGCACGGCCACTTCTGGGGCATTTATTATGTGAAAACACAAACCAAACTCGGGTGGTAGCAGGAGAATCTGACTTGTGTGGGAAGTATTTGACTCCAGGAACTGATCATCTTTCCTTAAGGTCCTTCTGTTACTTGGGTAGCTCAAGCTGTGCCAGCACCTCACCACCCTCATAGGGAAGAGCTTCTCAATCTCCCTTTTGATAGGGGTCTGTAGAGACAGGCCAAGGGGAATGGCTTTAACCTGCCAGAGGGGAGATTGAGATGAGCTCTTAGAGAGAAGCTGTTCCCTGTGAGGGTGCTGAGGCGCTGTCAGGGGGTGCCCAGAGAAGCTGTGGCTGCCCCATCCCTGGCAGTGTTGAAGGCCAGGTTGGACCCAGGGGCTTGGAGGAAGCTGCTCTATGGAAGGTGTCCCTGCCCGTGGCAGGGGTTTGGACCTGGATGAGCGTTAAGGTCCCTTCCAACACAAACCATTCTATTATCTTATTTCATGTTCTCATTCATGCTTTAATCTCCTTGGCTCATGATGCTGTAGTTGTTCTTTTTGACATTCTCTCACAACTTGCAGGCAAAGACAGATGAAATTTTAGAGCATCAAGTAAGACATGTGCCACTATGAGCTGATCACAGTACTCAGGGGATGAGCTGTGCTGCTGATTTGCTGTGTTGTTGTACACTAAGAGAACTTAGTGTACAACAGGAAGATAAATATTTATCAGGCACGCTCTAAAGTTGTGGTGTGAATCAGTGGTGATAAAACGTTTTGGGGCCTTTGCATGGAAGGTGCTACTTGAATGATCTCAGCAATAGTAGTATTACTTCAGTTCCTTCCTGCTCTTTTGGGGGACTGAATATCTGAGCCTTTGGTAGCACTGGATATAACTGTACTCTGAATCTTCTAGAATATAGCTATTTGTAGTAATTGCATCATAACTCATTAGAATTCCTTCTGGATGATTCTGCATATGGTACGCTTCTGGTTCTGTTCCCAAAAAATAAGTCTGGTCCAACCTATTTGAAATTCTAATGGGAGATGAATGGAGTTTGAAAACTGAGTGTTCAGGGAGTTGTCCTGGGTTCAGCAGCAGCAGTCATTTTTCTCCTTCTTGGTAGCTGGTGCAGCGCTGTGGTTTTGACTTTCGGCCTGGGAACAGCGCTGATAACACCGATGTTTTCAGTTACTGCTTGGTAATGTTTTGGTCTGACCAAGGACTTTTTGAGCCTCATGCTCTGCCAGGGAGGAGGGGAAGCCAGGAGGAAGCAGCGACAGGACACCTGACCCAAACTGACCAAAGAGGTATTCCATGCCACAGCACGTCATGCCCAGGATGTAAAAACAGAGGGCAGGGACCTGGAAGGGTGGGGGGGTTTGCTGCTGGGTCGGGCTTGGTATCGGGTGGTGAGCGGTTGTATTCTCTTTCCTTGTATTTGCCTTGTCATTATTATTATTGGTGGTAGCAGCAGTGGTTTTGTGTTATACTTTAGTTACTAAACTGTTCTTATCTCAACCTGTGGGAGTTGCATTCTTTCGATTCTCCTTCCCATCCCTCTGGGAGCGGGGGGGAAGAAAGAGAGGGGAGTGAGTGAGTGAACTGCTTGAGCTGGGCTTAAACCACGACAGGAGTGTTGGGAGGGGAAGGTACTTCTGGGATGAAAACTTCCCCAAAGTGGAGCTCACTTGGACTTAATCCTTCTCTACTCTCATATTAGCCCCATTTGCCAAAAGACTTGGGGAACCCTCCAAGGAATTTTCTTTCTAACTCCAGTTGAGAGTGAATTGTGCTTTTCTTATTCATTGTCATCAAAGATTTTGGTTAAAGATTAAGATACGAAGCTACAGGTAGAACAAATCTGTTCAGTTGATATTTTTTTCATGTTATTTGAACGTACCATACGAGGTGCATTGAAACTGTATGGAAAAAGGCTCAAATGCAACGTTTGGCTTTAAGGTTTAGTGCCACTATTATCTTGGGCATATTGTCTTTTAAGTAGTCTGTTTCTCTCTGAAAGCAGGTTAACCAGGAGGCTTTGGGAATTGAGGAATTCTCTTCATGCCAAGTGCTTCCTCTCCATACTGGTGGGTAGAGTGAGGGAATGCTGCGATGCCAGTGCTGCAGCACAGAAAAGGGATTATAACTGAAGTGGCTGACAGGTATGTGAGTAATTAAATGCTTTGGAGAGGAATAGCTCACCACAGGCTGAAGAAGGTCATTATAAAAAGGGGAGAATGAAGAGTAACCTGCACATAACATGCACAGTTGGCTTATGTAGTGTTTTGTTCATTGTGTGCATCTTGAATGCTGTCATTACTCATCCCTTCTGATACCCTCTACAACACCCACTCCATCAGCTCCGCTCAGTGTATCTAAATACAATCGGTACCTGTTTTTGGAATTGCTTTTCTAATCACACACAGACCTTTACCCAACTGTTCATTTCCAGCTGGATTAATAAAATTGCCCTTTTCTGAAGATGCACGCTGTAAACCCAAATATTCTATAACAAACCTTAATTAAATTACCAACCAGCTACTGGAATGCTTTTACCTTTCTAGCTATTGTCACACAGACTTAAGTGCTCCTTCTTTTACTTGATTAATATGAACAACAGGAGCCAGGGGAATGCAAGAAGGATTGAATATATGCAAACAGGCTGCCTTTATTATGTTGAGTCCCTCTACGAAGCCCAAACAAACTTATCTTGTGCAGGGAATTAAGTCTGATGAGTAGTTTCTGCCTGGTTGAGTCCCAGTTGTGATTTGCACATGATCGGTAATAAACATTTTCCTTTTGAGTGCTACAGGTCTTCTCAACCTGGGCAAAAATATTCATGAATTCCAAGTAATCTACTTGACATTAACCTGGAGGCACAGTTATGTTGTGTGTCTATTTCTGTGATGCTGTTTGGTGGAAGGATTTAAGGTGGCAAATGGTATTGAAATTCTGGAAGTTTGTGTAAGCAGCATCTCAGGGAGGGGATCCTGCCCCTCTGCTGTGCTCTGGGGAGACCCCCCCTGCAGTCATGATCCAGCTCTGGGGCAGCAGCACAAGAGGGACGTGGAGCTGTTGGAGTGAGGCCAGAGGAGGCCATGGAGATGCTGTGAGGGCTGGAGCAGCTCTGCTGTGGAGCCAGGCTGAGAGAGCTGGTCTGGAGCAGCCTGGACAAGAGAAGGCTCCTGAAGGGGAGACCTTAGAGCAGCTCCAGTGCCTAAAGGGGCTGCAGGAAACCTGGAGAGGGGCTTTGGCCGAGGGCCTGTAGGGCCAGGCCAAGGGGAATGGCTTTAACCTGCCAGAGGGGAGACTGAGATGAGCTCTGAGGCAGAAGCTCTTCCCTGGGAGGGTGCTGAGGCGCTGGCACAGGGTGCCCAGAGAAGCTGTGGCTGCCCCATCCCTGGCAGTGTTGAAGGCCAGGTTGGACCCAGGGGCTTGGAGCAAGCTGCTCTATGGAAGGTGTCCCTGTCCATGGCAAGGGGTTGGAGCTCGATGAGCTTTAAGGTCCCTTCCAACCCAGACCAGTCTGGGATTATTCACATGGATGCCAAGCATCTAGGAGGTAACTTGCTGTTTTCCCTCTGACCCTCTCCTTTTCTCAGTCTGTGACCTCCTCTGCCTTTCACACATAACTCGTCACGTTCTGGGTCACTGTAACTCTCCCAGCAGGCAAGTACCACCAGACGGCAGATGCACAGCTCATGGTACAGGAGTAGGTGTTGGGAAGTTTTCCCCTGCCCGTGCGTGCTCTTGCTGCAGTGTTCTTTGGGTCGCACTGTTCCCTGCCTTGGGCACTAAAAACTACCTCCAAGGCTGGCTTGGCTTTAGAAAAGTTACTGTTAGTAAGTTAAACTGGAACTGGAATTGCTGTGAGGAAGAGGAGGAGGACAAGGAGGGTATTAGAGATGTGGGGAGCCACAAATCCTTGTCCGGATTGAGGCTTCATGTTAAATTGCTGCATTGATAACATTACCTGATGTTCTCCTGTGCTGGTCTCTAGGGGTTGTTTTTAAGCCAATACTTTCTTTTCTGGAACATTTTTGTTTGCACTATGTCTTGGTGTTCCAAAAATGTCTATTTTCACAATTATATCCCATTGTGTTTGGAGCTGGCTCTGTCTTGTCTGGGGAAAGCTGTTACTGAGACCTCAGGCATGGGATATTCTGAAAGCGGAATTCCATTCTCACTTCAGAGCAGCTTCCTCTGTTACTTTGTGGGGAGGAAAATGTTCCAGCTGCCTTTCTAGGCAGCAGTGCAATGCAGCTTCAGTTCCTGCCCTCAAAGGATGGCAGGCATTGCTGAATTATAATATAGAAACCAACCTAGACTTGCTCTAAGGTATTTACGTAAGATGGCTTTTAAAATTCAGTTTAAAACATAGAGAGAAATAAACCCTTTTGGTTTTAATGTAATAACTAAATAAATTTGCTGTTAAACTCCCTGTTTTAACAACCACTGTTAATAAACCACCAGGACAAACAGCAGGACCAGACTTTGATCAAGGCGATGGGTCTCTTTAGTATGTTGTGATGTTCTTTGCGCTGCAGCTGTATGGGTTGGGAATGAGAAATACATTTCTGGCCCTTAGAAATGATTGGCTAATGTGCAGAAAAACATGATCCCAAAAAGCTGGATTTGGGGATCTAAAGTGGCAAACAACATCCCTGTTTCAGTGAAGTTGTGGGACTCTGGATGGAATTCAAGTCACACGTTGAGGTAGAAGTCCCACTTTTAGCACTGAGCATGCCTTGATTATTTTATATGTTTCATTGCCCTTGATTTAATATATACATGTATTGAAATACCAAAAAATTACTTTGGTTTTAAACCCACGTGTTGTTTCTTTTAGCCCGTTGCAATGACTCCACCACATCATGACTGGGAGGAGGAAGCCTTAAGCCGCAGCAGTAGTGAAACCCAGGTATCGGCTACCAGTGGGATGTCCCTGGGAGAAGCAATACGTCAGGAAACAGCCATTAAATGGGTATTTGCACTGTGGTTTCTTTTTGCTTGTGGTTGAAAGGTGGAAAATAATATGAAGTGCTTTATCTGTGTAATTTAGGCCTCCACTGTCCTTGCCCTGTATGTGTGTTCCTTGCCCTGTGTGGTTCTGCATTTTGGGACTGCAGAGAAGGACTTGTGAACTCTGGCAAGTCATCGATCCAGTTGTCAAAAAGCTTTGCAGCACTTGGATCACATCTGGAGCGTGAGCAGCAGCTCAGGGAAGGGATCCTGCCCCTCTGCTGCACTCTGGGGAGACCCCCCCTGCAGTCCTGATCCAGCTCTGGAGTAACAGCACAAGAGGGATGTGGAGCCATTGGAGCCAGTGCAGAGGAGGCCACGGAGATGCTGCAAGGGCTGGAGCAGCTCTGCTCTGGAGCCAGGCTGAGAGAGCTGGGCTGGGGCAGCCTGGACAAGAGAAGGCTCCTGAAGTGGAGACCTTAGAGCAGCTCCAGTGCCTAAAGGGACTACAAGAAACCTGGAGAGGGGCTTTGGCCAAGGGATGTAAGGACAGGACAAGGGGGAATGGCTTTAAACTGACAGAGAGGAGATTCTGTAATCCATTCTGTGATTCTATGAAAACTGACTCCCCAGTAGTTCAACGATTGTTTTTTGTTATTTTCCTGTTTTCAGGTCATAAACCTGGGATACACACTAATATAAACCTTGTGTAGTATTTTCATCCAAGCGCTAACTTTGAGCAGGTTTCCATTTGTAATTTGCTGTAACCCTGGTCCTGCTACTGCCTCTTGAGTTGTCAGATCGGTCTACTTCAAAATAGGACCATAGAATGGTTTGGGGTTGGAAAGGACCTTAAGGTCATCCAGTTCCAACCCCCAGTTTGGGTGTTAGCACAGAGCCAAGCTTCAGTTCCTGTGAGACCTGAATCCTTTTAGACCTTGGTTTTAATGACGTGTTCAGCATGTGATTAAGGAAACCTGTACTTGCAGCAGGATACAGTCATAGAATCATAGAATCAACTGAATTGCAAAAGACCTTTAAGATTATCAAGTCCAACCATAGTCACGCTTCTGTCTGCTGGATGTGCTGCCAAGTATTTGATTACTCTGAGAATTGCATAAGATCACAATTGTTTTGAAACAACTGAATTGATAAAAAACTTGTATTTCCAAATGATGAGAAGAATCTTGTGCAAAACATATAGTTTCTGATGTGAAAAGTAACTTCTAGTAACTTAATGCTTTAAAAGGTGGAAGAGCTTGCAGCTATTGAGTAGTGATAGTGCGGTACTGCTATCAACTCACTGGGACACTTTCTTGCTTGTATTAACATATAATTATAGATACTGATAATAATGGTTTGTTTTATTGAACTTCTCAGTTCTCTGCACTGAAGGCTTTTCTGTGCCTCTTCTGTAATTAAAGTTTAGCTGATTTAATTACTTACCAGTGATCCCAATGCAAATTCTTTAATGAATAATGTGAACCAAAGATGCTCCTTTCCATTTGAGCATGAACTGGAAGTCTTTCTTTAAATATACCAAAGAATTGGCTTGGATTCTTGAGCATTGTTTGCGTGAACTCAGTCTCCTGTAGCTAGAAACTTCATTTAGAGACAAATCAAACTCTTCTGCATGTTGGTCCCCATTTGTACAATGCAAACCATCTTTACCAGCCAGTGTCTGATGCTGGATTGCCCCAGTATCCTGCTGAAGTGTTTGTCCTGGTCAGGATTTCTCTTTCTAAGTGGGAGATTTCATTCTGGCTTGGTACAAGTCATCTGCAGCGGCAGGATTTGGAGCTTGAGTTTCAGACAAGAGATGGGAGGCTAGCGGTCAGATAATGACAGCTTGGGCAGTAGTGAGAACTGACTGTGGACTTCATCAGTTCATAGTGAGTCATAATTCTTTTGCATTAAAATCTGAGTATGTATATATGGAATAAAATATGATTTAGAAGCAATAATACCATTGTTTCACAACTTCATCCTTTGGAAATATGTCTTATAAGGCTTTCTTCATGCCTGAGCACTTCTGTTTTCTTCTACCTGCCCTTAGGGAATCGAGTCATGGTATCGGCTCCCTGCAGAAGTGGATGTCAGCCGGTTAACTGCTGCCTCAGAAACCAAGCTTGGCCTGACTGGTGATAGAAACGACCTGACAGAGTTCCCTACCCTGGAGGAAGGAGTGTTGCCTTCAGCAGAAGCATCTAGAAGGCAGTCTCCTGGAGATGCAGCACATGGCTTACAGCTGGGTATAGTCAAAGCTACCTTGGTTTAACTGCTGAATGATTAGGATTTTACTTTTAAATCAGTCCCTAACCTGGCTTTGACTTGTTTTAGTGAGAACTGGTCTTGACAAAACACATTCTATGTAATTTGGTTTGGGGCAATCCCAGCCACAGCTACAGGTTGGGCAGAGAAATGATTCATAGCAGCCTGAGGAGAAGGACTTGGGGGTTCTGAGTGGTGGGAAGCTCCTCATGACCTGGCTTCAGTGTGCACTTGAGCCCAGAACCCCCTCTGTGTGCTGGGCTGCACCCCCAGAGCATGAGCAGCAGCCAGGGAGGGGATTCTCCCTCTCTGCTGTGCTTTGGTGAGACCCCACTTGCAGCACTGTGTGCAGTTCTGGTGTCCCCAATGTAAGAAGGACATGGAGCTGTTGAAGCAAATCCAGAGGAGGCTGTGAGGATGACCAGGGGCTGGAGCACCTCCTGTATAGAGCCAGGCTGAGAACTTTGGGGCTGTTCAGCCTGAGGAAGAGAAGCTGCATGGAGACCTCAGAGCAGCTTCCAGTGTCTGAAGGGGGCTACAAGGATGCTGGAGAGGGGCTCTTCATCAGAGACTGTAGTGATAGGACAAGGGGTGATGGGTTCAAACTGAAATGGGAAGTTCAGGTTAGATATAAGGAAGAAGCTCTTCCCTGTGAGTGTGCTGAGGCACTGTCAGGGGGTGCCCAGAGAAGCTGTGGCTGCCCCATCCCTGGCAGTGTTCAAGGCCAGGTTGGACTGAGGGGCTTGGAGCAAGCTGCTCTATGGAAGGTGTCCCTGCCCGTGGCAGTGGGTTGGAACTGGATGAGCTTTAATTTATGTTCCAACCCAAACCAATAAAAATACCTTGATATTTGTCAAGGTTTGTGTTTGAAATGCAACTGGAATTAAAGAGAAAGCAAAAGGCTTTTTAGTATGATACAAAGATGTAAGAACTTTCTCTACTGTTGCTATTTCATTTGTTGCTCTCTAGAGAGTGTGCCAATAGCTACGGGCTTTTTGTAGATGCACTTACAATTCCAGCTATGGGAGGCAAGGTGAGAGGGAAGGGAGAAACAGAAGCTATAATACTAATTTATTCCTTCTCCTCCTCAGAAAGTGTTTTGAATTTCATTTGGGGAGTGGAAGGGAGGGAATCATAATGACAGTTGTATCGGAATCGCTCCTGCTCCACTGTGGAACAGATTGACAAAGCCAAGAAGGTTTTGTTTTTGTTTTGCCTTCCTTTTTTATCTCCCACAAATGGCAGTTTGACTCTGGCATTCAGACTTGTCAGCAGGCTGGAAGATGAAGTAGCATGCCCAGCTTTGCTTGTGCAGGGAACTCAACTGTGAGGAAGCTTCTGACCTTCAGAGCGACAGTGGGAAGAGTCACTGTTTTGACACGAGATGCTCGAGGAGTGTTGTACTGACGTCACTCGCTGCTTTAAGCATCCAGCACCTGCTTCTCTGCCTGCAAAACCTAGGTTATGTCTGAGCAAAATGAGCCTCTAAATCATAGAAAGCATCCAGAATATGATAGCCCTGATCTTTCTGCCTCCTGAATAAAAGAAGTTATGGGAAACATAAGAGTTTGTGTGCTGTAAGATTCAAAAAAGCCAGAGGATGCGGAGCATATGATATGGCTGGAGTTAAGTTTTAGAATGATAGAATCTCAGACTGGTTTGTGTTGGAAGGGACCTTAAAGCTCATCCAGTTCCAACCCTTGCCATGGGCAGGAGCACCTTCTGCTAGAGCAGCTTGCTCCAAGCCCCTGTGTCCAACCTGGCCTTGAACGCTGCCAGGGATGGGGCAGCCACAGCTTCTCTGGGCACCCTGTGCCAGCGCCTCAGCACCCTCACAGGGAAGAGCTTCTGCCTAAGAGCTCATCTCAGTCTCCCCTCTGGCAGGTTAAAGCCATTCCCCCTGTCCTGTCCCTACAGGCCCTTGTCCAAAGCCCCTCTCCAGGTTTCCTGCAGCCCCTTTAGGCACTGGAGCTGCTCTAAGGTCTCCTCAGGACTGCTTCATCCAGTCTCCCGTAGCCAGTGTTTGTGCAGGGGTTGCCCTTACCCAAGGGCAGGACCTTACTCTTTGCCTTGTTGAACTCCAGAAGGTTCACATGGACCCACCTCTCCATTCTGTCCAGGTCTCCCTGGAATTTTTAATATATGAAAATAAATGTTATCTATTTTAAATATATATAGATTTGTTTTTCTGGTCCCTGTTAAATGCCATCTATTGAATTCCATAAGGATGCTTTTTCAGGTCATTGCAGCAGGGACAAGCTGGAAGTGAGGGTTTCCACTGAGGATGTGTCAGCAGTGAACCTTGACTATTCTATTCCCTTCTTTTTTTTCTGTTCCTTTTTACCCCTCGCTCTTCTTTCCTGGCCTTGTCACTCATCTGCTGCTTCAAGGCAATGATTACACCCACAGTTCCCCAACTGGAAACCTCTGGGGAAGGTAGGGAACTGTCAGCCCGAGGCAGATTTGCATGGCAAAGCCAGAACGTTCTTTGGAGAAGCCAGGGGAGTAACCCTGCCTGGAGTGGCGGTTTGTCTCAGTCTATCTAATGAGCAAGAATCTGCTACTGCAAGGAAGAGCGTGGCTTTTCCTTGTCCTGCAATCATGCTCCTGCTGCAGCCCCTCTGCTAAACCCACTGTGTGAATCAGTGCAATCAGATCAGCTTGCTGTTTATAGGATCCCAGACTGGTTTGGGTTGGAAAGGACCCTAAGGTCATCCACTTCCAAACCCCTGCCATGGGCAGGGGCACCTTCCACTATGCTGTGATGCCAGGTGAGCCAGAGTACCCTATGAGAATGGTCTGTGCAAGCGAGACTGGCAAATATCTGCCTCATACAGGTGTTTTCCCTGTAAGACCTCAGGGATTTCTGCCAATTCCCATAGGGAAGAGCCAAGAGCCACCCTTGAAAGGGCCACACTAAATGCAGTGGGCATTTCCTGTTTATAATCCTACTTAAGGAATCATTTTTCATCTGGATCAGTGCTGGATTGACTTTTTTAACACAAATGCTCTGTGGTGCTTATATGTTTGTTGATGTATCTTTAAAGCATTGATTTATCAGCCAAATGGTGTGACTTCCATTGTGTGTTTGTCTATATATGGGTGTATGCCCATTTATTTCATCAATATATGTGTAGATGCATTAAATTCTTTAGCAAGATATATTCTGAATAGCATTTGACAGCTTTGTTTCAATTACATATAGTTCCCTCCCTCAGTCTATTTTGTTTCTTCATTTACAAAGGCAGCACCCCCAGAATTACTGTGTGGAAAATCTTTTCCTTTAATCACTCCTGATTTTAGTGTAGCTTAAAAGCACGTTCTCATTCAGAGGGAAGAACTTAAGCTGAAAATGAGGAAAGGTGATTTTCCTCTTCTCTTGCATGAATAAAAGTGAGATGTTGGTTCTGCAAACACAAAGTATAACATGATGTTACTTAGGACATGGAACTGTTGGAACAAGTCCGGAGGAGGCCAAGAGGATGATCAGGGGACTGGAGCACCTCCCGTATGGAGATAAGCTGAGAAAGTTGGGGCTGCGTGGAGACCTCAGAGCAGCCTTCCCGTATCTGAAGGGGGCCTATAGGGATGCTGGGGAGGGACTCTTCATGAGGAACTGCAGTGATAGGACAAGGGGTAACGGGTTCAAACTGAAACAGGGGAAGTTTAGATTGGATATGAGGAAGAAGTTCTTTACCGTGAGGGTGGTGAGGCACAGGAATGGGTTGCCCAGGGAAGCTGTGAATGCTCCATTGCTGGGGTTTTCAAGGCTGGGTTGGACAGAGCCTTGGGTGGCATGGTTTAGTGGGAGGTGTCCCCGCCTCTGGCAGGGAGGTTGGAACTGGATGATCCTAAGGTCCTTTCCAACCGTGACTATTCTATGATTCTATGTGAGATGAAAACTGTCTGATTTGATAACAGTCATGACTGTTGCCTTTGTTCACTAACACAATTTTAACTGTCAAACCAGATTTGGGAGGGAGATAAAAGTCCATCTACCACAGTTAGGAGAGTTTAGGTCCAGCTTGCTTAATGCTTCTTAAAATACATGTTCTTGCATCTCTAATGCAATTCTTTATCCAAGATTTATCTACTTGGTATTTTCAAGTGAAACAACAAAGAATTGTCTGAGTAAATGTACACTGAACAGAATAAATGCATTGGAAATATTGTCTGCTCCCAGTTAGTAGCTGGGAATAAGGAATCGAATGTGCCACCTTGATCTGGTTCTAAGTATCAGCCACTGACAACAACCCTCTTTGTGTCCTGTGAAGTATGCATGAAATGACGCTTGGCTATAGCAGTGATTTAGATCAGTCTCTCCTTCCCTGACTTTAGATCATGATTTAAATCATGATTACAATCACATAAGTACCTAAGTTTGATGCAGTAGATGCCAACCTTGGTTGTACCCCGCAATATGACAGAGCCCCGAGGTGCTGTTATGTTATAACTGAGACATCTCTGAACTTGTTCTTTATTTTCTTGGCTCCCTCTATGCTGATGCTGCCATTTTCTCTACTTTTTTTACACTTCCATGTATGTTACAGTTATGTTTTCACTCAGCTTTACTGGAACTAGATGGTCTTAAGGTCCTTTCCAACCCTAAGTATTCTATGATTCTATGAGTCTATGCTTATCAGTCTACACTTGAGCCTCTTCTGAATGGCTCCTCTTGTCCAGGAGCAGCTGTTTGTACCTATTTCTTTAGACATATATCATTTCCTTTCCTATAATCTTCCAAAAAAGCAGGTGGCTTTTATTACTTTTCCCTCCTGTTTGGTACTGCAAATCCAGACTGGTCTGTGTTGAAAGGGTCCTTAAAGCTCCTCCAGTCCCAGCCCAGTGTGTGGGCAGGGACACCTTCCATAGAGCAGCTTGCTCCAAGCCCCTGTGTCCAACCTGGCCTTGAGCACTGCCAGGGATGGGGCAGCCACAGCTTCTCTGGGCACCCCCTGACAGCGCCTCAGCACCCTCACAGGGAAGAGCTTCTGCCTCAGGGCTCATCTCAGTCTCCCCTCTGGCAGGTTAAAGCCATTCCCCTTGGCCTGTCCCTACAGGCCCTTGCCCAAAGCCCCTCTCCAGGTTTCCTGCAGCCCCTTTAGGCACTGGAGCTGCTCTAAGGTCTCTCCTTCAGGAGCCTTCTCTTCCCCATCTGCCCCAGCCCAGCTCTCTCAGCCTGGCTCCAGAGCAGAGCTGCTCCAGCCCTCGCAGCATCTCCATGGCCTCCTCTGCACTCGCTCCAACAGCTCCACGTCCCTCTTGTGCTGCTGCCCAGAGCTGGATCAGGACTGCAGGGGGGGGTCTCCCCAGAGCACAGCAGAGGGGCAGGATCCCCTCCCTGAGCTGCTGCTCATGCTCTGGGGGTTCAGCCCAGGACACGAAGGGGGTTCTGGGCTGCTTAAGATGAAAGTACAGTGCAGTGGTGACTGGTGCAGTGCATGTATCTGGTAAACCAGGGGGAGAGTTTACCTTTAAGGAGGTGCTGGAAAAACAAAGACTCCCCACTTCAGTTGCTGTAGCATGTTTATGCCATCTGTTCTGCAGATGCTTCCTCTCAGATGCCTTAGGTTGGCCGTGTGGTAGAGACAGCTGCTGAGGTAGAAGGGGATCTCTGAAACGTTATAGCAGTCCTACTATGACTTTTCTCGCTGCTGCTGAGGTGGGAGTAGGGGACATCCACATTTTGAGGCAGCTTTGCTGTGTGGTGTAGGATTTTTCCTATCTATATAGTTATTCTCTCACAACAATGTTCTAAAGTCATTAAGAAAATGTTCCTTGGAGATATTAAATTGAAAATGGACTAGATATTTTGTGTTATGGTTGGGTACCACTAATCAGGTGATGTAATAGAGGCTGTAGAAAGCCTCAGGATAAAGCTGATGTGTTGTAAACTTGATTTTTGTATGTAATAGTCTTCTCTGATGTGATTATGGCTCTGTAAGTGATGCAGAGTATGGCTGGTCTGAGATGGTTGAAAACTAATGAACCTAAGTTAAATGAATGGAGGTTCTGGTTCTCAAAGTCATATTCTTGACCACAGATAGCTTGTTTTGCGTTAAAAAAGCTTAGTTAAGAAAGCATTGGATGTAATTTTCTTCTGCATCCATCAAATGTGTATGTAGGCATTTACACTGATCAGATCCCAGTTTATAGTTGGTTTTATTCTTGTGGTATAAAAACACTTCCATTTGTAAGCAGTGAACTGAAAGTGCCAACTCCCTCCAGGAACAAGGAAATATGATAGAAACTGAGATTTGTTGCTGGTATGGTACTGTTGTAATGGTGATGACTGAGGTTTGTTACTTATGTCTTGATACCCTAAAGAAAAAACCTCATGTAGCTTTTGCTATAATCAAGATCCATGGAAAAATGGAGACTGGGAAAGGTATTTACTGGGGATTCTTGGTTTTTACAGGAGTGAAGGGGGTAGAAGCCTGTGGGTGTACAGTCTGCATGGAAATCCCCACGGGAGTGAGTGGAGAAGGACAGGGATGTGCACAAGAAGTTGAAGGTTAAGAGAGTAAGTTGGAGATGTCAGTTTGAGACTAACAAGAAGGGACCTGAATTTGATAAGAGAGCTGGATTTAATCTGTGAGGGAACACGCCTCAGCAGGGGATTTAAGTGATGGGATTACATCATTTTCACTGCAGTTGGCACGGATTTGGGTTTTGAAGGCTGGATTAGTTGGCAGAGCAGTTTAAAGAGGGATTGCCTGGCAAGCTTTTATTGCTGTGTTCTTGTTTTGAGCAGATACTCCGGGCACTCAGTTCTCTCCTTGTCTTCCAGGGCTGACGCATTTAACACAAGGCCAAAGATCTTCAGGTGTGACGCTTCTCCAGCAATCCAATTTTATTCCCTTAAGGTAAGATAAAGTTACCTGGTGTCATGACAAACACAAACCTTATTCCCTCAGTGGCCAGAAATTTTCCTACACTCGATAAATAGTTCCAGTTTTATGGTTACACAAATAAGACAAACATACGGTTTACCCTTTGTGTAGAGAGGAGGCATTGTCAGACTTCAACTCATCATCTTGTTTTGCCTTCAAGAGAGTTTGAACAAGGGAAAACTTGCACTTGTCATCCTAAAGCACCTGATGAACATGGGAGAATGAGGAACTCCACCCCCAAAGGCATCTCTTTAGACTCTGAAATAAACGTCATCACATCTTGCACACAAAAATCAGATACAACTTGTATTTACGACTGTAAACGTATGTAATAGTATTGTGGTTTCTATACACCAGAGCAATTGATGTGATGTGTAGTTGAAAATACATCTTTTTATATAAAATATGAATACATAAAGAAATAGCTATATCACTGAAAGTCTTTGTCCAAACCTTCACTTCAAGGTGTGACAAATGATGCCTTTGGTGCAAGAAATCCTCTGCCTTTCATTGAAAAGAGGAAGAAAGGAATGTTTGTGTATAAACACACGGATTTCCAGTGTCATTGATGTTTAGGCTTCCTTGTCTTTTACTGACAGGAGACAGATTTGATTCCTAAAGTGATACACTGTGAGTTCCCTTTGTGCATCAAAACTTGGTTCCACCAGAGCTGGTGATCTCCTTGCATGGCGAAATATCAGTTTGTCTTTGATGTTCCTTTTCATATAAAATAACCATTAATTCAAAATCCACAATAAAAATAGGAGCAGTCTGTGTGCATCCAAGGCCTGGCTTGTTTTATATCCTTCAAAGAAATAATTGATACAATGAAACTGAAGTAGGTGATTTGTATTAAAGAGAAATTACACATCAACTTATATCTGTGTGAGGAGCTCCTGTGTTTTATATAACTAAAAAACATCCTGTTAAGCTTCAGTCCTCAATGGGTTGAAAATATTAACATACTGAGTAGAAACTAGTGTTGTTTTCAAACCTTTGTTTTATATGGCAGCAGAGCTTTTGGATATTGTTTGGACTCTTTGTGTTCCTTCCCATTTCAGCCTGTTGAGGGGATGTGTTTCTGTGTGTGTTGCAAAAGCCCAGTTATTCCAGTGAAGTTCTGCTTTTGCCTCATATTAAAACAGAGAATGTGGATGTTGAAGTGAAAAATATGATCAGAAATTCGCTTACTTTTCTTGCCTCTTTGCAGAGGAGTCCCTGATGTTTCTGGTGTGTCCGAGGAGCATTTAAAGCCGTCATACATCCATGAAGCTCTGTCACTGATGGACACAGAATCCCCCTCCAATGCACCCAGTGACTGCTTTCCTTTATCCCAGCATCCTTTTCCACTTGAACACATGGAGCCTCATGATGCCAGTCTTGGTGGTGGTTTATCTCAGCAAAGCTCTTCTTCTGGACAACCACTTGTGTGCAGGGAGGCAAATGAAGACTTTAAGCCTGGTACTCATGAGGCATTGATCCCCCAGGCAAGTGATTGTTTAGCAAACTCCACTTCAAAGGTGATGCCAACAGAGGCAAATAGACTGCACCAAATGGCAGCTTCTCTTGCAGAGCAGATCTGTAGTATCTCTGTAAAAGATGAACATTTCTCCCATGACAGCAATGTAGCATCTATTGGTTCTGAGCTTGCAGAGAAAGAAAAAGGGTTACTGAGGAATAATGAGTTCTCATCTTCAGAAAGCTCCTCTTGTAAAACAGCACTGACAAAGGACTCGGAAAAGAATGAGAGAGAGATGCAAAAGCAAGAAGTAAAAAGGGCTGAGAGTGAGTCAGAAGGGTGCATGAGGCAGCTGCACAAAGAGGAGAAGGTTCCTGAGCTGAAATTATCTTTTAATTTATCTGATGATTTGAGGAAAGACAGTTGTAAAAATTCAGATGCTCAACACGTTTGTTCTGCAAAGGTTTCTGAAACAGGCAAAGGAATGTCAAAGGAACATGGAGTGGATTTAAATGGCTCTGAAAGCTTGAAGTTAGTGGCTGTTACTGAGGAGCTCCAGGGAGCTTTCCTAGATCATCAGCAGAAACAGCCATCTCCTGTGGTGAGGTTTGAGAAAGAGGAGTTTATCCCTGCTGTGACAAACACCAGTGACTGTGCACCTAAACAACTGGTTGTGACAGACACAGGAGCTCCTTCCCCGTTCAGTGAGGATGCCTCAGCAGAAGTAGAACCTGGAGGAAGCAGGAGTGCATTAACTATCTCAGACTTCTCCATAGAAAGGGGCCATAAAGTAACAAGCATTTCCCCTTCCTTTAACTTTGTGAGTGATGGCTCCTTCTCTGCCCACCTTCCTCATCCAAGCTATCAATCTACTCCAGGGATACTTCTAAAGAAAAAGATTAAGGCAGAACTTGGTGCCCTTATGGTCAAATCAGATATTCAGGCTTCTCCTTCCTGCTTAAATGAAGGAACTTCAGAGAGCTCCTCCCCCGTCGCACCTGCATCTGATGAGAAGCAACAGTCACTCCAGTCTGCTCAGAAAGCAAGCAGTGGACATTTGGAGTCCTTAAAACTGACACATCCCCACACTGAAAGGGTTCAGGCTCTCCCATCACTTAGTTTCATGGAGAAGGTAGGGGCTTGGAACATGAGCCAGCCAGAGGAAGCATCTGATGTGGTGATTTCATGTAAAGTTTCTCCAGGTGGGATTTCTCCTAGGAGAGCCTTCAGTGCAATTGCCAGTTCTTCAAACAAGATGTTATCAATACAACAAAGTGATAGAGACCCCAAAGATGATGTTGCTGCTTCCTCCAGAATGACGGGTTCCTTGGAAAGTTTGCATTTCCACACTAAAAACTTCCTCCTTGCTTACCCTCTTACCAGGTCTCAGTCTGACAACACAGTAAATGTTTCCAGTAGGAATGGATCCTTGGTTGAAGTTCCTCTTCCAGCAGACTCAACAGAGGGAGTGCAGCCTCTAGAAGACAAAAGTAGTGTTTCAGGAGTGTCTAAAAACAGTTTAGGAGGTTCCATGATCCAAAAGATTCCAGCTGACCTGCTTGCTGGATCTAGCAGTAAAGATGCACAAGATAACAGTACAGGTCAAAGCTCAGACCCGGATGTTCTTGTTTCCAGTGAAGGAGTTGCTCAGCTCCTTAGAGAGGGTGGTAACTCTTCAACTGATGACCAGAAGAATTGTGATGCTCTGGAAAATCAGTCTTACAACTTAGACATTCCTGCTGGCCATGTCAGTGTGGACAGTTGGGGTGCTATTTCCCCAGATAGCTTGAATCTTCCCATTAGTTCTGGGGAAGGTAGAGCCAGGGGCTTGGGCTCTGCAAGGGGCTCTTCAGGGCTTTCCAGGCACTTCTTCACCAGTGCAGAAAATAACTTCATCCCTGTTGGAGCAACTTTGGAAACTCCTGAGGAAGAAGAGCTTAATATTGAGGAGAGGATCCCGGTAAGTTGGTTCTTAAGAAAGAATTGTAACTCTTCTTTGCCTTTTGATTGTGAAGAGATCAGCGTGCTGTCATAGAGTAGGACACAAGTGTAGAGGTATCACAGGAACGAGACACAAGCATGCTTATATATAGTTTCTGCTGTTCATCGGGCTAGGAACTTGTCATGCCATAACTCATAGTCATGGTTTGTGTTGGAAGGGACCTTAAAGCTCATCCAGTTCCAGCCCCCTGCCATGGGCAGGGACACCTTTCACTAGAGCAGCTTGCTCCAAGCCCCGTCCAACTTGGCGTGAGGCAGGAGAAATGTGAAGACTGGTGGTGGATGGTGATGGAACATGAAGGCCACAAGAACAGGACATGATGATCAAAAGTGCAATGTTTTGGTAGAACTCATAAAGGAATTGGTTATGACTCTTCTAGCAGAGCATTGATAAGCAATTTCTGGTCTTCCAGAGTCTTTCCAAAGATCAGGTTATAATTATCCAGCCATGAGGCTGAGGCTCAACTGCTGACTAAGGAAACACTGGGCTGCAGAAGAGCTGAACTTCACCCACCCACGATCTGCAATAATAGCAAACCCACCACAGGATCCTGGCAAATCAAACTGCCTTTTTCTTCTATAAATAATCCTTTTGCATGTTCACTTTGTTCCTGTATCCAAGGCATAAATTCCTGATCCTTTATATATTGCTCATAAAGGCTTTTGGAAGCCTCTGAATCCGTTTCCTCCTTTAAATCTCACTTAATGCAGATTCCTTCCCTCCTTTTCCCATTTCAGGCTGGTTGCTGGGATTGGAGGGCAGGTTGTGGGAGCCATGCGAACTGTGCTGATGGGTGCAGAGTGTTAGGGGAAAATGAGATGCAGATTTATGTTAATGATAAACATGTAATTACCTTCTGAGTAAGTGGCTGTTCCTCTCACAAGATGACTCCTGTAATGATTAGGGCTTTGGAGCTGGGGTTTAGAGCACTCTTCACTTGGTTGTCTTGGCAAATATGTGGTGAAACAAATATAAATATTGTAGGGAGGATGTTGTAAGTGACATGGATGAGACGCAAAGGTTGTCTGTTACCTTCTTTTATGGCTATAATCAGGCCTGTTCTCCAGCACTAAGTCTGAGGAATTCTGCTTTTAGATCGCTGACCAGGTAAAGGAGATTGGGCCAAATATATGACTATTATATGTAGGGTGTTTTAAATAATAAGAAATGAGACTCCACATGCAGCACTGTGTGCAGTTCTGGTGTCCCCAACATAAGAAGGGCATGGAACTGGTGGAGCAAGTCCAGAGGAGGCCATGAGGATGATCAGGGCCTGGAGCAGCTCCCATATGGAGACAGGCTGAGAAAGTTGGGGCTGTTGAGCCTGGAGAAGAGAAGGCTGCATGGAGACCTCATAGCAGCCTTCCAGTATCTGAAGGGGGCCTATAGGGATGCTGGGGAGGGACTCTTCATTAGGGACTGTAGTGATAGGACATGGGGTGATGGGTTCAAACTGAAATGGGAAGTTCAGGTTAGACCTAAGGCAGAAGTTCTTTACTGTGAGGGTGGTGAGGCACTGGAATGGGTTGCCCAGGGAAGTTGGGAATGCTCCATCGCTGGCAGTGTTCAAAGCCAGGTTGGACACAGAGGTTTGGAGCAAGCTGCTCTAGTAGAAGGTGTGCCTGTGCATGGCAGGGGGGTTGGAACTGGATGAGCTTTAAGGTCCCTTCCCATCCAAACCAGTCTGGGGTTCTATAATGTGTTCTGTGGGAACATTATTTGGGAGGAAGAAGGTTTTTAAACCAAACGTTTGTGCTCTCCTTCCAGCTGATAAATGTCATTTTAAAGAGGTGAGGCTGAAGTTTATCAGATCTCTTGCTTATGCAATGTATGGAACACGTGAGTAAAAAGACTACAGGCAGTTGGCTGTTGTCACAAGAACAAGATATGTGACCTCTTCTTTGTTAACCTTTTCCATCTTTTCCGAATCCTGTGGAAAGGGCTGGGCACTGGTTTGGTGGCATCAGGCTGCTGCCAGGAAAGAGTTGTTGGTGAGTGCAAGCAGAATCTATCACCGTCAGAGTAGTCCTTACAACTTATGGCTGAATTGCTTCCAAACAGAACTGAATGAGGAATAGGTACAGGATACATCGGTTGTTTGCTGGGCTGCACATGGTCTGTGAGGTGTCTGCTACCTAGATTTAGTCATATTAGAAAACAGGCAAGCAAGTTGTTTGCATTTATGATGATGCAGAAAACATGCAACTTCAGAATCTGATTTTCTGTAAGAGTGCCATTATCTTATTTCTTCTTTTGCAAGATTTATCTTCACAACCTTGGCATTGATCAGTCACCTGGAACTATACTGAGGCCATTTGTGCCCCGAGGACCCATCAGGGAAGTTGAATTTTCCCCTTCAGAGCTTAGAACACTGAAGGACTCCACTGACACACTGGCATGGTCTGCTCCACAGCCACAAGGTATGGGGAAAGAGGGCCTTTGTGTTGTGCAAGGCTTTGAGAGCACAGAACTTCAGGCTCACCTGTGTCGGGTGTGTTTCTTCTCATGTGATGCTCTCTTTCGTTCGTATGAGTTGAGCTTCTCCCGTCTTGCATGTGAAGTAGTTGACATGGGAAGAAGTAAGCATTAAAACCATGGCAAACGCACCTTCTCTCTAAGGACTCAAGGCTGTGTAGCATCTTCCAGCAGTGCAGTGACATTTTATCATTTTTTATCTTTATTTCTTTTTTAGAAGAGTTCTTAAGAAGGAAATGATTTCTCTTCAGCCCTCGCAGCATCTCCATGGCCTCCTCTGGCCTCGCTCCCACAGCTCCACGTCCCTCCTGTGCTGCTGCCCCAGAGCTGGATGAGGACTGCAGGGGGGGTCTCCCCAGAGCACAGCAGAGGGGCAGGATCCCCTCCCTGAGCTGCTGCTCATGCTCTGGGGGTGCAGCCCAGCACAGGGGGGGTTCTGGGCTCAAGCGCTCACTGAAGCTGGGTCATGGGAAGTTTGCTAACCAGTAATGGGAAAGAAGCTTGTCCATAGCATGTCCTTTGCCTGTTTTCAGAAGGATATATTGGAAATACTGCTTTTTTTAATACAAATGCTCATTTGGACATTCAGGCATCACTATGTCGTGTACCTAAGAGCATGTTTTTAAAATTCAGTCTAAGCATTTATTTAAAAGCAAGTTATTTAAGTCAAGTTCTACAGTTTCCTTGATACTTATCCCGAGTAGTTTGAGAGATTTTCAGTAGCCAATTCTCGTGGAAGTCTTAGTTTAAGTCTCATTCTAAAAATAGTTTCCTAAATGCTTTCCAATATGTGAGTTCTTCCCTCCCTTTACCATCCCTCCAGTACAAGAAAAAGTCTTTCCTGGTGCAGCTGTTTCTGGAGCCCCAAACTTACTGACTTCTGTTTCGCTGTAGGTAAATTGCTGTCAGCAGTTGAAGTCACTCAGACAAGTTTCAGCTTCGGCACCTCCGCTCTCAGTGTGTCTGTACCAACGCATCCAGAGGTTGGCTTTGACACTCTGTCACCCCATGAACTCTCTCCCTGCTTCTCAGGATCTCTCGGAGACAGCCCAGTGAGTCAGTGCAGTGTTTCATGCCATCATCTGGAGACAGCAGCTCCCGAGGCAGAGTCTTCAGCAGTCTCCAAAGCAGCGGAAGCAAAGCAGGAGCTGCAGAGTGTTTCACCTCACTGCCATGCTGACAGGGAGAGTCTCAGCCTTGCTGCAAAGAGCGTTCAGGATCTGCTAGCTGAAAATGAGCCCAAAGATGCAAAGAGCAGCCCTCAGAGATGGGCTGCTGGTGCTTTGGCTGCAGTTAAAGGTGAAGTGGAAGTTGACAGAGGATCACAAACATCAAGTGTAGGTAATAAGGGAAACAAGGATCAAGAAAGTTGTCCTTTGATGGGATCTACTGCATTTCAAGAAATACAGAAGCTTTTGGCAGAGGCAGAGGATATTGCTGGTGGGGGGAGTGAGCCCATCTTCTCCACTGCCTCTTGTAGAGAAACTGGTGAGTGTTTCCCAGTGCTCAATAGAAAGGAGGATGGCTCTGAAGATTCTAGGGTAGGGAAAGACAGAATTGCTGAGTTCCACAAGATGTCGCAGGATGAGGCTATGACCCAAAGAAGTAGTCAAGAAGAGGGGTTAGTAATAAACCCTCTGGATTATAACACATGCAGTTTAAGATGGAAAAACTCTTTTGATGTCAATTTGCACAATAATGAAGAGATGATGAAGGAAATGACCACAATGCTTAAGACAGGAAAATCTGTAGGAAGGTCTGAGCCAGAAGGCTGTAGCAGTGTAACTACAGACAGAAACCAGCCTGGGTTTGTGGGTCTTGCACAAAGCACTGGAAGCAGTGAAGTCAGCACTGGAACAACTTCCGAATCTGGGAATCCTTCTTCCTCAGAGCCCCCAGGCAGTGTCACTAATGTCCCAGGAGGATTCCAGAGCACCTTGTCTAATGCTGGTGTAGCTGGAAGGAAGGCAGGAGGCACACGAGAGAGTGATGACAGCAGCAGTGGAGATTCACTAGCTGCACGTGTCAGAAACCTCCTCATAAGGAATCCTCCTTCCTTGGAGCCTTTAGGCAGCACCACCAATGTCCCAGGAGGCTTCCAGAGCACGTTGTCTAGTGCTGGTACAGCTGGAAGCAAGGCAGGAGACATGAGGGAGAGTGAAAACAGCAGCAGTGGAGATTCCCTAGCTGCCCGTGTCAAAAACCTCCTGAGGAATGGATCACCTCTGACACAAGTTGTGAAGAGTGCAGATGAAGAGGAGAGGAAAGCAAGAGGTAATGAAATGTCTCAGTTGTGTTTTATTAAGTGTTATGTTAGAATGGCATATCTTTAGTTAGGTGCATGTTGAAGGGATGATGTTAAAGTGGTTGCCCAGAGAAGCTGTGGCTGCCCCATCCCTGGCAGTGTTCAAGGCCAGGCTGGACAGAGGGGCTTGGAGCAAGCTGCTCTATGGAAGGTGTCCTTGCCTGAGGCAGGGATTGGAACTGGATGAGGTTTAAGGTCGCTTCCAACACAAATCACTCTGTGATACTGTGGTGACTTTGAAGCGAAGGGGTGTGGATGTAAGACAACCTGAATCTGTTCCCCTGATTTTAGAGGTACTTACATTACATTTATTAATGATGAATTTAAAGGGGCAGGGCTTAAATGATCAGTGTTTTGTAGTCATCTTGTGTAGAATGATGGAATTGGGATAGAAGTGAACTTCTCCAGTTTGAATACCTTCTTTTGCCTGACATTGGTGCTAAAGTATTTTGTCCACATAGGTGACATCCATGTGCTATGTTATGGATTTGGGAAGGGACTGTGTGAGAGAGTGGTGATTGGAGTCTGACACTGTAAAGATGGTGGAACCAGGCGATGGGTCCTGGATCCATCTTTCCAAAGAAATATTCAACAGACCCATTTAAAATTGTATCCCTGGTCAGTCCCTGAGCTCTGCTGTTTGAGTGGTCTTTGTCCCCTCAGTCATGCTAGCTACAAACACATAGCACAGTTTGGATTTTAAGGTATAGAGCTGTTATCATACGTGATGTGACAGAATGGAAAGGGAACTGCTTTCTGTTTCCTGTTCTTTGTGTAGCCTGGGTGAAGCTAAAACTGGCCAGTCGATCCCAGGAGTCCGTGTCAGACCTGAACCGAGAGGACCAGCAAAGGATCCAGGAAATAAAGGCCGAGCTGCTTCTGAGTGCCAGGAAATCTGCGCGTGCCAAGGTACATGCCAGCTGCTCTGGGGAAAACAGTTGAAGTGGGGGAAAAATGCTGCTGTCTTGATGTGATCTTAAAATGATGAGTTAGATTCCTGCAGTACGTTTGAGGATTGGTTTCTACTGAGGGAGGGAGGGATGCAAGCACTGAAGAGCTCTGGTTAATGGAGCTGCTTGTTTTGGCTTAGCCAGTTAGGTATGTTCTGGGACCAGCCATGGCACATGTTTTCTCCCAGATGATAGTTGGGTATCTTGCGTGACTGGGGTGGTTTGAGTTGTTGGAGGGTGACACGCAAGTAAGATGTTCTGAAAGAAGATGTGAAGGACAGAGATGTGGTCAGTGATGGAGCAAGTCCAGAGGGGGCCATAAAGATGCTGCGAGGGCTGGAGCAGCTCTGCTGTGGAGCCAGGCTGAGAGAGCTGGGCTGGGGCAGCGTGGAGAAGAGAAGGCTCCTGAAGGGGAGACCTTAGAGCAGCTCCAGTGCCTAAAGGGGCTGCAGGAAAGCTGGAGAGGGGCTTTGGGCAAGGGCCTGTAGGGACAGGACAAGGGAATGGCTTTAACCTGCCAGAGGGGAGACTGAGATGAGCTCTTAGGCAGAAGCTGTTCCCTGTGAGGGTGCTGAGGCGCTGGCACAGGGTGCCCAGAGAAGCTGTGGCTGCCCCATCCCTGGCAGTGTTGAAGGCCAGGTTGGACCCAGGGGCTTGGAGCAAGCTGCTCTATGGAAGGTGCCCCTGCCCATGGCAGGGGTTGGAACTGGATGAGCTTTAAGGTCCCTTCCAAACCCAAACCACTCTGAAGTTGTCTTTGAAGATGTGATGGACCATTGCTGTTACTGAGGTTAGAAGGCGCACACAGCTCACTGTTCTTAGCAGGTCCGCGTCCTTCTTATTGAAATGAAAACCAGTGTTTTAAGAGCAGTCAGTGTTTGTGTTCCTTATTTCTTGGGCGTGAACTCTCTTGGTCATAGAGACATCAGTGTCCAAAAACCATCAGACCAAACTTCTCGGTTATTCACATTTTGATGTTATATTTGACTGGGAAGCAGGAAAACAAACATATTTCAACAATTCTGTTGAGTTTCAGAAATTCAGACAAATTAGAAAACCAAATCACAAATACATTTTTGCTTCAGTCTCCTTGTCAAAAACTAGAGGCCTGAAGCTGTTTTTCCTTCCCAACTTTTGTTAGATCACAGCTTTGTCCCTGACATTAAGTTCAGACTGATGAACCAAGTGTTTTACCTTCATGCGATTGTGTCAAATATGAATTGCTTTATCCCAAATTAGAATGAGTAATATCAATCGTAGTTTTGCGAACCAAGATTCCAAGAAACTGCTTTAAGTCAACCGCAACATTCTCTGCTTTGAGCTTGACAATACATTTGCTCTACAATGGCTTTGAGGTAAAGAGTGGGGTTGAATTTGCAGCATGAAGGTAGATGGGGTGGGTTTTGTTAGACTTCAGCTAAATGTATTTCTTTTTCCTCTGTTTTTCCTCGCTTTTCCTGTATTTTTGGTTTCCTCTCAAGCAAAACACCGCATCACAGCAAAACAGATTATTGACAACTATTTAAGTGGGTAAAAATTGCAGCCACTTTTGCTGCTGACAAAATAATTGCTGTAGATTTAATGGAACTTGTTCTGTACCATACCTGTTGAATTCACAGAGCAAACCCGTGCGCTGCCTTCAAACCCAGAACAAAGATGCTGGAATGCTATTTTCCTTCTGCTAAATTAGTAAGGCTGAGGACGACAAACTGTTCCCAAGCACTCAAGCAACCAATTCTTTCGTCAGACCATCATCTTTATTTAGTGCTTCTGATGCAGGCATGAGATGAATGTTCTTTTTGGAAAGATTAAACTCTGCCTCTCATTTCTCTAGGTGACAACTCAAGAAATATAATGTACCACTGTGAGATGTTCTGGTTTCCTGCAGGAAGCATGTGAAGCTTCTCTCTTAAAAAAAGCCAAGGCACTGAAGGAGTAGGACAGTTTGGGAGGGTTCTTCTCAGTGATCTTCTGCGTTTCAAGTTTGTTCCATGTTTTGAGGAAGTCAAGGAGCTCTTTGATAGATGTTTGTCACTGGTGATGTGTTAACAGACACTCAGATAGAGAGGCATCATAATGATTTCTCAAGTTCTAGCTGAGTGTTTAAGGAGGTGATTGGGACCTATGCACATAAATGGGCTCCAAACGTACTGAAGGGCTCTGATGAACAGCCATCCAAAATATTCACTAAGAAAACTGAATTTTGAAGGCTTTAAGATCTTAATTTTTAAGCTCCCCATCACCTGGCTTCAGTGAGTGCTTGAGCCCAGAACCCCCTCCCTATGCTGGGCTGCACCCCCAGAGCGTGAGCAGCAGCTCAGGGAGGGGATCCTGCCCCTCTGCTGTGCTCTGGGGGCACCCCCCCTGCAGTCCTGATCCAGCTGTGGGGCAGCAGCACAAGAGGGACGTGGAGCTGTTGGAGCGAGGCCAGAGGAGGCCATGGAGATGCTGTGAGGGCTGGAGCAGCTCTGCTCTGGAGCCAGGCTGAGAGAGCTGGGCTGGGGCAGCCTGGACAAGAGAAGGCTCCTGAAGGGGAGACCTCAGAGCAGCTCCAGTGCCTAAAGGGGCTGCAGGAAATCTGGAGAGGGGCTTTGGCCAAGGGATGGAGGGACAGGACAGGGGAATGGCTTTAACCTGCCAGAGGGGAGACTGAGAGGAGCTGTGAGGCAGAAGCTCTTCCCTGGGAGGGTGCTGAGGTGCTGGCACAGGGTGCCCAGAGAAGCTGTGGCTGCCCCATCCCTGGCAGTGTTGAAGGCCAGGTTGGACCCAGGGGCTTGGAGCAAGCTGCTCTATGGAAGGTGTCCCTGCCCATGGCAGAGGGTTGGAACCAGATGAGCTTTAAGGTCCCTTCCAACTCAAACCAGGCTGGGATTCTGTGATTAATTGATGGAAATGCTTTGTAAAGGGGCCTAAAAAATGTGACATTTCAGTTTGGTTCATGAAGCTTAGGATCAGCTGGCGTCTCTCTCCTATACACTTGGTTGTGACAAAGGGAAGTAAAGAGCTGCCAGGATAAGGAAGAAATTCTTTACTGTGAGGGTGGTGAGGCACTGGAATGGGTTGCCCAGGGAAGTTGTGAATGCTCCATCGCTGATGGTGTTCAAGGCCGGGTTGGACAGAGCCTTGGGTGGCATGGTTTAGTGGGAAGTGTCCCTGCCCCTGGCAGGGGGGTTGGAACTGGATGATCTCAAGGTCCTTTCCAACCCTAACTATTCTATGATTCTATGATGTTACTATAGACAGGTCACTGTTTGGTCGTTAATTCTTACATCTGTGGTGATGCTGGTGTGGTTGTGGAGATCTGGTTTTGCCTGAGCAGGTAAGTTGGCAGTGCTTACTACTTTGATAGACTGAGTAGTTTTATCATAGGGACAGCTGCTGCTTTCCAGAATGAGCCATGAACCCCATATGATATTTATTGAGACTTCAGGAAAAACAAATGAAAAGCCAATCCTAAGCTCCAGAAATCAGCCCTGTTACTGTTCTTCCATTGAAATCATGAGGCTCTTTCCAGATCAGAAGAACTTGAAGCATAACAGGGGAAAGCCAAAGACTTGTAGGTCTAGTTTCCATTCCAGGAACATTGTCTTTCACATTTAACCCCCTTCTTGTGCTGTATGTACATTTGCTGTGGTCCCTGGTTGAGATTGAGGGGGTTTGAGTTGCTCTTAGATGTAAATGCAGTTTCAAAGTATTAAACCTATGAATTTTCCTTCTCAATCAAGGACGTTTTTCCTTCGCCTTTATTTTCATGGATGCCAAATAGCCACCTCTTGTCTGAGAGTATTCCGTCTTTGTATGCTGTATTCTCCCAGATTATGCAGTATTTTTCCACTCCTTGTACTTTCTCACTTTTTCAGGAAGTTCACTGAGTTGTAGCTCTAAATTTGCACTGCAATCTCTTGTGGATCATATGCCATACAGATCGTTTTTGGAAAGATGACACATAACAAGCACAATAAAACATGTGAAAGGCTTGAGAAGAGGAGTTTATAGCAACTTCTGTGCTTGCTCTCAGTAGTAGGAGTTGCTTGGTATTACTTAGAATCAGAATCATGGAATGGTTTGGGTTGGAAGGGACCTTTAAAGCTCATCCAATCCCACGGGCAGGGACACCTTCCATAGAGCAGCTTGCTCCAAGCCCCTGGGTCCAACCTGGCCTTGAACACTGCCAGGGATGGGGCAGCCACAGCTTCTCTGGGCACCCTGTGCCAGCGCCTCAGCACCCTCAAAGCTCACTCATGGCCTTGCTACTTCAGGCCATCTAATTGGTGTGTGGTTTGGGGAAGAGATATCTTGGGAGCAGCCTTACCCTGGCACAGGGCTGCTCTGTGTTCTTGTGCTCTTCTACAATCTGTTCTTCTCCTTCTTGCCTGTAGGAACCAAGGTAGCTAAACTAGGTTAGTTTTGCTTCAACTAGATAAGACCGCAGAAAAATACTGCTTGGGAATAATCAGACCTTGCTGAAATAGCTATACAGAGCAGTCCTGCAGAGAAGGACTTGGGGGTTTTGGTTGATGAGAAAATGAACATGAGCCAGCTGCAGTGTACGCTCGCAGCCCAGAAAGCCAACCGTATGCTGGGCTGCATCAAAAGGAGCGTGACCAGCAGGTCAAGGGAGGTGATTCTGCCCCTCTACTCTGCTCTTGTGAGACCTCACTTGGAGTATTGTGTGCAGTTCTGGTGTCCTCAACATAAAAAGGACATGGAACTGTTGGAACAAGTCCAGAGGAGGGCCATGAGGATGATCAGGGGACTGGAGCACCTCCTGTATGAAGACAGGATGAGAGAGTTGGGGCTGTTCAGCCTGGAGAAGAGAAGGCTGCGTGGAGACCTCATAGCAGCCTTCCAGTATCTGAAGGGGGCCTATAGGGATGCTGGGGAGGGACTCTTCATTAGGAACTGTAGTGATAGGACATGGGGTAATGGGTTCAAAGTTAAACAGGTGAAGTTTAGACTGGATATGAGGAAGAAGTTCTTTACTGTAAGGGTGGTGAGGCACTGGAATGGGTTGCCCAAGGAAGTTTTGAATGCTCCATTGCTGGCGGTGTTCAAGGCTGGATTGGACATAGCCTTGGGTGGCATGGTTTAGTGGGAGGTGTGCCTGTGCATGGCAGGGGGGTTGGAACTGGATGATCTCAAGGTTCTTTCCAACCCTAAGTATTTTATGATTCTATGATTCTGTGACATCTGGGATGTAAAAAGGATGGAAATTCAGTTGTGGAATACTTGTTTATACTTTGATTTACGCCAAAAATGTTGTTGACTTTTTCTATTTCCAAACTCCAACTAGCTGCTGAGCTATAATCATCCAGGGACCTGTGAAATATACTCCGCTGTTTCCACAGTTATTCCATTCAGTAGGAATATATAAATATAGCCAAGATTTGTATCATTATCATTTTTTAAAGAAGCTTATCTGGCCCATCTCCATTGTACTGCGTTTATCTGAGGTTTGCTCTCTGCAATTCAAGTGTCGTGATTTTTAATGACATTTAAATTAAGGAAGGGCAGATAGTGATAAGTTGATGTCCATACTTAAATCCTCTCTAAAGAAAGCTGGTGGCTTGCAGTTTCACATTCCCTAACACGAGCTCTTATGATTTGGGTGTCAGGTTTGGATGCTGGTAAACTGAGTTGTCTTTTCTCCTATCCATTCCCAGTGGCCACTAACAATGATGCTGCTTCTGAAGCTAAACTGACCCATCACAAAGAATCGGGGTGGAATAACGTAAGAGGGAGCTGCTTTCTGCATGGTGTGGTTTGTGTCAGCACTGGGACTGTGTGAGACCTGGTTTAGTTAGTGCTTGCCTAAGTGAGGGCCGTCTCAGTGTGTAGATAAATGTTCCTTTCTCTAGAATCAATGCAGCTACTTCTAAACATCTCAGCTCTCTTGTTCTTGCCTCTTGTTGGAGGTGCAGTGTTAAAGGACCAGGTGAGTAGTTGTCTTAATGTGCTTCAGGGTGAAATCTGTTGCAGTTTATAGTGAATGATAACTTAAGGTTTTCCCAGTTGTACTCGCAAGGCTTTCTCTTTGTGTTCTTAGAGTGACAGTTTTCTTTGTGCACCTGGGAGTGGGATGTTTTATTCACTTGCGGTTTATTCACTTGTTTGTGGTGTGATCTTTAATCTCTTAATCTCTTCCAAACTACCTTCTCCATATGTGAGTCAGGTAAGTTGCTGCATGGATCAAACTCAGCATTTGGAGCTTCTGCTGTAATGAGAAAAGTCTTAGAAGCAGGGTCCTCTCCATCCCTACCCTCTGATCCTTCCACATGCACAGGGAGTTGCAGAAAGTAGGGAAATCATTAAATCCCAGAGTGGTTTGTGTTGGAAGGGACCTTAAAGCTCCTCCAGCTCCAACCCCTGCCATTGCAGGGACACCTTCCATAGAGCAGCTTGCTCCAAGCCCCTGTGTCCAACCTGGCCTTGAACACTGCCAGGGATGGGGCAGCCACAGCTTCTCTGGGCACCCTGTGCCAGCGCCTCAGCACCCTCACAGGGAAGAATTTCTGCCTTATCTCTAACCTGAACCTCCCCTGTTCCAGTTTGAACCCATCACCCCTTGTCCTACTGCTATAGTCTCCAATGAAGAGTCCCTCTCCAGCATCCAAAATGCAGGTTGGTTAAGTCACGCTGTGCCAAGTCAGTGCATTTCACTCCAGTTTTCAGCGCAACCCAGGAAACCTCAGCACCCTCACAGGGAAGAGCTTTTCTTTTTGCAGCACTGTCACAGCTTTCCAAACAATTAAAATACCCTTTGTGGCAAACATACCTCTTTTGGTGGGAGAATGAAATGATCTGCACCTGAGAATGGGAAAGTTCTGACAAGTTCTCACTGACCTTAAAGAGCAAATCAAAGCTGTGATGATTTTCAGTCACTTTCTCATTACTGTCAGCAATGGGCTGGGACCATAAAAATAAAGAGGTTTGTTGCAGCTGTTGTCTAGGGGGGAAATTGGCTTCTTTCAGGGCAAAGAGAAATATCAGTTATAGGAAAGTAAAGCTTTTCTCATTAAGTATTTACTCATTAGTATAAAGAGCAGCTTTCCTTTCTTCCCTATTTCTCTCGTATAACTGAGTTCCTTTCATTTTGGCTCTCCTTCATAACCACTAACGTCAAGCAACTCAAGTGCAAGGGAAACCCTTTTATCTCGTTGTGTTTCATACAGTGATAGTTATGGCAAAGCAAAGTGTCAGCTGCAGAAGTATTTCCATAACCCTAAAATGTCCCATAAAGCAGAGCTTTAATAGTGTGGAGTTGCTTTGGATTCATCCAAACCAGAAGAGTTTTGGTGTGTCTCTGCTGCCTGATGGCTTGGAGGTGGCCAGAACTTAACATTATGTACTTAGTTCAGGTTTGAGTACTTACAACTGGAAGTAAACGTGGCTTTGTGTGTTGGTCTTTCTGTGGAGCTATGAAGGGGATTCTTTTAGTCAGTAATTCATAGATCACAAGTAGTTCATTTATATATGAGGTCTCCATCCTTGGACATTTTTGAGACTTGATGGTACAATCACCCTTGATGAGGGTGCTGAGGCGCTGGCACAGGGTGCTCAGAGAAGCTGTGGCTGCCCCATCCCTGGCAGTGCTCAAGGCCAGGCTGGACCCAGGGGCTTGGAGCAAGCTGCTCTATGGAAGGTGTCCCTGCAATGGCAGGGGTTGGAACTGGATGAGCTTTAAGGTTCTTTCCAGCCCAAATCAGCCTGGGATTCTATGATTAGTTCCATTACTAGATGAGTTCCAGAGACAGCGTGTGCTCGCACATGGCGACAGATTCTTGATTATTGACAGCACGAGTCCCTGAATTCCACAAGCCAGATTTTGGCAGGGGCAGGGAGTTACCCACATAACCTATGTGAATTCCTTTCTGTTTTCCAGGGTCCATGGGTCTGTGGTTTGGGAGCTGCTTCTGGGTACAGTTGTAATGGAGAACAGGACATTGAGCATTTCAGAGTTCCAAGTGCCAGAAGATTTCAGACTGACAAGCGCAGACAATCCATCAGGACTGAGGAGCTTTTAGAGTCAAGCTTGACGCAAGCTGTGCCATTACATCAAACTGATCCTTCTGATTGTTGCCTGCTGAAGGATACACGCATTAAATCCTTGAGTATTGTTCAGACGCCTGTCTGCAACCAACAACAAACAGGTCCAACTGGTCATTCTGATGCTGCTGCTGAACTTCACCCACCATTGCAGATGGAAGGGGACACGTGTGCAATGAGGTCTGCGGCTGCTTTTGATGCACAAACAGAAGCCCATTTGCTGTCTCAGAAGAAGCTGTTGATGGAGAAGTGTTCTGAAGATCTGGCCAAGCAGATCAGTTCTATCACCTTTTCATCCCGAAAACGTTTGCAGTCACCATTGACTTCCATGGCACTCAGCAGTAGCTTTACTAGAGATGGTTTTGATGGGATAATGCCTCTGGAGGTTGACTGTGCTAGCGCTGAGGAACACAGCCATGACAAACAGCACTGGGAGAGATCAAAGACCTCTCCTCCGAGCCCAGTGCTTGCTGGCTCAGTGTCTAGTAAGATTGCTTATACTGCTGAGAAAGACAGGTTTCGTCATGTCTCTGCTGACAGTAACAGTGTTGGAGCTCATCAAGAGACAGACTGTTTGTCAGATCAGGATCCTGAAAGCATCCATACTGATAAAAAACAGACCCTTAGTGCAAAGAATTCTGATGTTCTGCCTCAAGATGTGACTGACTCAGGCAGGCGAAGTGCCAGACTCCTGGGGCTTGGCTGGGATAGGAGATTTGGTCAAGAAATGAATAGATTTAATGAACCTCATTCCATAAGCTCTTACCAGGAGGAGAAAAGCAGCCCAGCTGGCCTTGTCCAGTTCTATGAGAGCTTAAATGGTTCAGGTCCAGCTCTACAAACTGATCAAATGAAGGGCTATGTTAAACTGTCAGCAGAAGAGAAGAAAAGTCCTTCTAATGAAGTACCTCTCATTCAGAACGTGAGAGACCCAGTCGATGCATCTCAGCACTCATCTACAGGTGAGATTTTATCCACCACATCTCTATCTCCTTCCTCACCAACCAAGAAAGTATTGTCTTGTGTCCATATAACTCTTTCCTCAAAATGTAATAACTCAGAGCTGCAAAGGGATGTGAATACTGGCAATGAGATGAGAGTGTGGGATAAACCTGAAGTTAAGACTCAACCAGTGTCTTTTAAAACTCCAGAAACTTCAGTAGAAGCTGTTTCTAAATTGTCATCTGCTGATCAAAGACCTTCACCTTTCCCCATGCCAGAGTCTTCAGCAGATCCCTGCCTCATCCTCTCCTCTGTCACTAGCACAGCAGGGCAAGAGCTGCCTCCACAGAGCAGTGAGAGACCACAGGTCACTGTTCCAGGTTCAGGGCGATGTAGTCTGAAGAATACCTTCAACTCTGCAGCTCCTGCAAGCACTGTGAAAAGCACTTCTGATGCTGCCACTCAGATAACAACAGAGAGTCCTGTAAAAACCACCTTTTCAGCAGAGATCTATGTTAATTCACAAGACAGTGGAAATGATGTTCACCAGCCACCTCTCCAGAAAGCACATGAGCTTCCCAACAGCACAGCTTCATCTCTTGATAAGGTGTCCTGTTTTGCAAAGCAGGGTGGTGAGTACATGTGTCTTGGGTAGATCTTCATCTATCAAAGTCTGAGATGTTGGACGGGGCTTGGAGCAACCTGCTTTAGTGGAAGGTATCTGTGCCCATGGCAGAGGGTTGGAAGTGGATGAGCTTTAAGGTCCCTTCCAACCCAAACCATTCTGTGATTCTATGTTGGTACCTGAGTTGGTCTTTTTACGTCAGTGTTTGTCCCCCTAGTCACAGATTGAACACTGAATAGGTCAGTAAGCTGGTTTTGATAGCAACAGTCAACCTTCTAACCATTGGGGGGTATTAAATAATGAAATTAAATGAATTAAATAGCTAATAATGGCAATATATTTTCCTAAAGAATAGGGGATTTCTTCAGCAGTCTCCTTGAGTCCTGATTAGTTGCTTTTATCTTCAGTTGCATTCCAGGATTAAAGCCTGACTTGTGGTAATAGCTTTGTCTTCCATCCCCACAGATCAGCCCTTGTTGCTGCCTTATAAACCTCCTGGAAGCACTGGGATGTATTATGTTCCTTATCTAAAGGCAGGATCCAAAATGTCTCCAGTAGGATCAGAAACCAGCATGGAGAGCTCTCACTCAGGTATGTATTTCATAGTATCTATCATTTGTCTGTCATTATCTTAAGTCTTCCAAGTGCAAACTGATGGTTGTAGCTCCAGAATCAAAATACATCTATTTCATGTGCACAACTGCCTCAGTGGAGCTCAGAACTCTTCTGTCCTACCAGTTTAGAGTAAGTGCATTGATTTTAACAGCAGAATGGCTTTGTTCGTGTTCGCATGGCTTTATAACACAAAGCTCTACAAGTCCTGACTGGAGGCTATGGTTTCAATTGCTTTGATGAAAGGGATGGTAGTACTCCATTCTGGCACTGAAGAGAAACAAGGCTCCATGTTTTACAGCTTGATAATTCTTTACTTTCCCATGGGAATGACTGTTCAACTTGGACTCTTTCATATCTCTGCCAGTTCTTCTTTTTAGTTCCCTTATTTATGGACATTTTCCTCCCTTTTTATTAATTTGGCATGTGTGCTGTCTGAAATAGCTGCATAATACAATGTGCATTTCAGAGAACAGCTTTCTCAGTACTGAATTTTCCCTCCCTGTGAGGGGATTCCAGTGTAGAAAGCTTTTCTACAAAGAATATAACTCATAACTGTGATGTAAAGTACACAATCACCTCTTCCCCACATCCTCCCAGTAAAAAGCACTTCTCTTTTACTGGAAGAAGGGGTGCTCAGTGACTCATCAGCTTCTTTTGCTTTGCCTGCTGTCTGTTATTTGTCAGTTCTCTCGTATGCATGCAGAATGCATCACTTAAGCATTATAGGTCTTACTTGCACGTTGCTTTCAGTCAAAGCTTTTTTGGCATCCAGACTTATTTGTAGACAAAAGTAATATTGCAGAGATGTCCAGGTCCTACAAGACGTGCCCCATGGGAGTAGCTTAATACCACAGTGACAGTAAGTGCACAGGTTAGTCATTATAGCCACAAACTGTCCTTCCATTATTTATGCCTCATTACCTTTGTCATAGAATCCCAGAGTGGTTTGTATTGGAAGGGAGCTTAAAGCTCATCCAGTTCCAATCCCTGCCACGGGCAGGGACACCTTCCACTAGAGCAGCTTGCTCCAAGCTCCATCCAGCCTGGCCTTGAACGCTTGGACGCTTGAGCACTTTACCACTCCCTCTGTTGTAAGATGCTCAAAATAAGAGAAACAAATGTGGTGTGAGTCTGTTGTTTTGCAGAAACTGTGCTGCTAGATATAAATTTCAATATGCATAAGAGGCAGTGCAAGGTTCTAGAAAACATACAGCAGAATTTAAACATATATTTTGTCTTTTAAACTCCCTGCTGCAGTTGGGATTCTCAGCTCACGACTAGTAGCTGATGGTGATTGAGTTAAGCTCACTGAAGTAACCAGGTGGTGTTGACAAGGAGGATAAATCAGTTTGGGACCATTTTAGGAGACAGTGGTATGATAGTAAGAGAGCTCTGCTGCTGGTGGCTTGAATTCTTGTTTAGAGGTTCTACGGCCCTCCTGTAGTCTTCCACTCTTCTTCCATTGCTATTCTGAGCCCAGAAAATAGGTATTTACATCAGTCAGTGAAAATGTCTGGAATTTTAAGGTGAGCAGGAGGGAATTTGGACATTTCAAGTCCTGTGTCCAGCAGACTGTCTAATACTCATTTTCTTGTGTTCTTCTCTGCTCATCAGTTGAACAGGTGAAACTTATCCACCTCTCAGGGAAGAGCCTTATAATAAATGGCTTGAATAATAGAATGGTTTGGGTTGGAAAAGACCTTAAAGCTCCTCCAGTTCCAACCCCCTGCCACAGGCAGGGACACCTTCCATAGAGCAGGGGGCTCCAAGCCCCTGCGTCCAACCTGGCCTTGAGCACTGCCAGGGATGGGGCAGCCACAGCTTCTCTGGGCACCCTGTGCCAGCGCCTCAGCACCCTCCCAGGGAAGAGCTTCTGCCTAAGAGCTCATCTCAATCTCCCCTTTGGCAGGTTAAAGCTGTTGTCACCAAAGACCTTGGAAATCAATGTGGCACAGTACCCATTGCTTCTTTATTACTCACCAGAACTGCTCTCTAGGGATCATGACTGTTGGCTGGTGAACGTCCTGGTGCTGCTGCTCGGATAACAAGCTCTATTAGACCATGTCTTTTTCCTGCTTCCTATTTTTACTCACAGCTACTGCTCTTTCTCTGCAGGTTCAAATGATGCTCTTCTCCCAAGATTTCAGGCAAATGTGCTTGGTTTAAGGGATGTTAACCCTCCTGCCACTATGCCTCTCAAGCATCGAGAAGTCACCTACAGTAAGAGGGCCAAGCCCAAGCTGGCCTGGGCTGAGGACCAAATGATGCCACCAGATGCTCCCCCAGGTAGTTAAAGTGTGTTCAGTGTTACATGTGTTTTCATATACATGAAAGAATGTAGAGCAGAAGAATTACATTTCAGCATCCATGGCTATGATCTCATGATATGCTGATAGTAGCCTAAAGATGCTGAATGTGACTCAGTTTTCTCTTCCCCATCTTTCTGCGTGTCCCTGACTGCCCAAATATTTGGACATTAGTACTTGCAGGCATTCCTATGGCCCCAGGGCTTATTGTGGCCTTTGTAAGACATTTTTAGGGTTTGGTGAGGTGTCGGCTGATTCTTTTTTGGGTTGTAAAGTGCAAAGTCAGTTTTAAGTAAGTGTAGAAAGGATGCTCTTGAGAAAATAACAAATTCCCTGGTAAATAAAACCAGGTAGGATTTGTCTGTGTATTGAAACACAAAACCATGGGATGGGTTGGGTTGGAAGGGAGCTTAAAGCTCATCCAGTTCCAACCCTCTGCCATGGGCAGGGACACCTTCCATAGAGCAGCTTGCTCCAAGCCCCTGTGTCCAACCTGGCCTTGAGCACTGCCAGGGATGGGGCAGCCACAGCTTCTCTGGGCACCCCCTGACAGCGCCTCAGCACCCTCCCAGGGAAGAGCTTCTGCCTAAGAGCTCCTCTCAGTCTCCCCTCTGGCAGGTTAAAGCCATTCCCTTGTCCTGTCACTACAGGGTTGGGGTTGTGTTCTTGCCCACAAATACACTGATGTGATGTCATGTAAAGTGTCTCCGTAATGTATTTAGCTGATTTTTAATTTGATTTGTCTGATGTTTCTGTCTTTCTCCACTACATTGCCCTTGTTGGATGGTAATCGTGATGGATGAAGGTCAGGGTTACTACTATAGTAGCCTACCTAAAAGCTTTACTTGTTGAGAATGCTGACGAAATGAAATCACACTGAGCTAAGTGCTGATGTAGACACTGTATCTCCTGACAGCAGCTATTAGTCCTGATGACTCCTTTTTTGTACAGAACCTCATTCCATGATTACGAGTGGCCCATAAACTTCCTTGAGTCTGAGTAGGGATGAGGACTGTCGTGTTTGAGAATTACCTCTTGTTCCTGGACAGAAGTAACTGTGAACTGAAGATTGCTGAGTGGTTGATTCTCTCCTAAATGCAGTTATTAATTCCTCAGGGAAGCTGTTTATGGCACGATCCAGTATTTTTCAGCATGTGCTGTAGTAAACAGTGAGCAAATTGCAAGGAGGTAATAATACAACTCTGGCTTTATTGAGGGATGGGACTGAAACATGAACGGGATAATGGGTTCTGAATTACAGAGTTCATGCTCTCTCTTATGCAGTCACATACAAAGGGGTTTTGGGAGCCCATTTATTATTCTTAGCATCATGTAAACTTATTACGTGGAGAACACTGAATGAAACAGATTTTTGCTGAGTGCCTCAGTGTGGCTATTGTTGCCCTTTTAAAGCAGATAACTTGATGGGTAAGGTCACCCCACACATGTACTGATAGGGATTCCTTCTGATGGTTTGAATTCTTCACTTTAAAAGGGGTTTTCTTTAAAGCTTTTCTCTTGAGAATAGAAAGATTTTAGAATTTCCAAAAAATAATGTAAAAAAGACGCATTGAACTTCATTATTTTGTGTTCATTTTCCTATTTTGTTAAGTGTACACATGACCAACAGTTGAATTAGTGCAACGGTGAAGACAATATTGTTTTAACCCAGGTTTTCTAATGGAAGAAGTAATTCTCTGTGAGCACTTAGAAAAGGATACAGAAATCACAGAATCAGATAGGTTGGAAAAGACCTTTAAGATCATCAAGTCCAAGCATAAAATAAGTGGAATAAGGTACTAAAATGCAACAAGAATCTGTAGTAACAAGCAAAACATCATGTTGGAGCAAAGATCGATGGATACATCTCTCTAAATAGAATCATAGAATCACAGAATAGTTAGGGTTGGAAAGGACCTTAAGATCATAGAATCATAGAATAGTTAGGGTTGGAAAGGACCTTAAGATCATCCAGTTCCAACCCCCCTGCCAGGGGCAGGGACACCTCCCACTAAACCATGCCACCCAAGGCTATGTCCAATCCAGCCTTGAACACCGCCAGCGATGGAGCATTCACAACTTCCCTGGGCAACCCATTCCTGTGCCTCACCACCCTCACAGGAAAGAACTTCTTCCTCATATCCAATCTAAACTTCCCCTGTTTCAGGTTGAACCCATTACTCCTTGTCCTATCACTACAGTCCCTCATGAAGACTCCCTCCCCAGCATCCCTATAGCCCCCCTTCAGATACTGGAAGGCTGCTCTGAGGTCTCCACGCAGCCTTCTCTTCTCCAGGCTGAACAGCCCCAACTTTCTCATCCTATCTTCATAAGGGAGATGCTCCAGTCCCCTGATCATCCTCTTGGCCTTCTCTGGACTTGTTCCAACAGAAAATAGATACCAACAGAAAACAAATAGCCTGGATAAAAAAGAAAGGGGACCACAAGTGTTAATATGAAATCATGTAATAGTAATTTTCAGTAGCTATGATGGTCTAAAGACACAGACAGGAGAAGAGCTGTGAGTAGAAAGAACCTTTTGTTAAAGCAGCCAGTACAGCTGAAGTTTTAAGGAAGCTTTCTGAAGACTTGAATGTCTAAAATCTTCCCTGACTTCTTCAACTGTATTTTTAGATGGTCTAATAAAAGATTACCTCTACCCACAGAGCTTGTCTAGAGCTTAAAATCATGCAAGTTAGGGGGTTATTTTGATGTTTCTCTCTATACACTTATTTTTATGTTTTGCCTCTTTGCATTCCTTCCATTTTGTTGGGAATGTTAAAAAAATAGAGAAATGGCAAAAATTCTGCATAGTATTCCCAAGCCTGAGCTCATTTGTCAGGAGGCTGTAGAGGAATCTTCTTGCATCAGCATATAAACACTGACCTTGTATGGGCAGGCAAAGTCCTCCAGTTTCAGGGTTACTGAGGCTGGGTCTGGTTATGCTCTTCGTGATCTTGACATTACACTGAAGTGTCTCTGTGTTGGGAAGGAAAAGATGTTTAGAAATACAAAGAAACAAGTAATTGATCACAGAATCCCAACCTGGTTTGTGTTGGAAGGGACCTTAAAGCTCCTCCAGCTCCAACCCCTGCCATTGCAGGGACACCTTCCATAGAGCAGCTTGCTCCAAGCCCCTGTGTCCAACCTGGCCTTGAGCACTGCCAGGGATGGGGCAGCTGCAGCTTCTCTGGGCACCCTGTGCCAGCGCCTCAGCACCCTCCCAGGGAAGAGCTTCTGCCTAAGAGCTCATCTCAGTCTCCCCTCTGGCAGGTTAAAGCCATTCCCTTGTCCTGTCCCTCCATCCCTTGTCCAAAGCCCCTCTCCAGCTTTCCTGCACCCCCTTTAGGCACTGGAGCTGCTCTAAGGTCTCCCCTTCAGGAGCCTTCTCTTGTCCAGGCTGCCCCAGCCCAGCTCTCTCAGCCTGGCTCCAGAGCAGAGCTGCTCCAGCCCTCGCAGCATCTCCATGGCCTCCTCTGCACTCGCTCCAACAGCTCCAAGTCCCTCTTGTGCTGTTCTGGTGTTATTAAGTAAAAGGGCGGTTTATGAGGCAGTATTAACAGTGTGAATTCACTCAGTTGTAGCTGTTCCTGAGCTTTTCTTGTATCACTTTCCCACGTGGCAATGAGGTTTTGTAAAACCATGGCTCGTGACTCCTGGTGAGGTAGGTTGGTCTTTTCCTTCTGGCATGGGGGGAGGGTCAGTGTGGGACTTGCCATCCTTTGCCTGAATCGGTGGCAAAGCTGTCTCCCATGAAAACGTGCTTTCCAGTTCTGTTGTCATCAGTGGCTCGGAGTCAGGGAACCAAGACTGTTTAAAACGAAGCAGCAAAAATCCAAACAGGAAAACAAACCTGGGTGGAATGTTGGAGTCCTGGAGAAAAACCAACGTGAGTGTGATCCCTGCCATTAATGGAGCCTGGTACACATTTGTTGACAGCTCCCATTACCTCGTCACTGCTGTTACCATTAGTAGATAGGCTGCTCTTTGTATTAACTTTTCAATTTATATTAAAGCTATTAGTACTCTATGAGGCATCTTTAAATGACATACTTGGCTAAAATGGCATGGGATGTCTTTCAGTAAGCACAGAGACTTGGAAGTCCTTCTGGTGCTGGCATCTATAATCTCTACTTTCTGCCTGCATGGTTCGCTATATGGTTCAGTCCAGTATACAACAAACATAACTTAAAACACATTTTTACCTTTTAAATGTGATTTTTTCATAGTATATTAGAAAGTATTTCAGAATTATTTAGGAGTACATTCCCACTAGCACATGCTGCATACTTATTTCATGTGTATCTACTAGAAATGGGTTTATAATTGCATTTGCTTTGGAATTTCAGATAATAGCATATTCCAAGTGGATTTCACAGCTGCTTTGAGCTAGAATGTGTCCTCTGAGCTTGCAAGCAAAGGAGGGCTAAATCTTGGCATACGCTGTCTGAAATGGTTCAAGGAGTTGTGGAGGAAGTGGTATTGGTTGTACTCTATATATAGTGCCTTGCTTAGTTAATAAGAGATAACGTTCAGGTGTAGCCTTAGAGGACATTGTGCTCCATGGGCATTTGTCTGAAAAGGGGCAGAATGAGTTGTGACTGCCTGTCAGGAGCTCCCATAGATAAAAACTGAGATCGAGTTTTGGTCAAGGAAATCACCTGTGGTATAACTGGATTCCTCCTTCAGATTCAGTTGGATAGAATGTTCTCTTGGATCCCATGTTACAAATGGTATCAAATATTGTTTGTGTATTTCTAATAATGCTGACACTTCATTTCTAAGTTTGTTGCATTTGGGAATGGGAATGGGTTCAGTGATCCCTGCTTTTATCCTTCGAAGTGATTGGGAAGTGTTAGGATGAAAATCAGCCTGGTTAAGATTTGCCATTTGCTATTTGCTTCACTGGAAAGATACAAATTCAAGTGTTTTCTTCTCTTCTAGAACACAGAAAGCCTGTGAAAACCACTCATTCAGCCTCCAAATCTGCACAGTTCTACCTTCACCATCCTGTGCCCACTTGTGAGAGCTACATCCTGTCTAACAGTGAGCTGTCAGAAGCCAGTTCTGATGCTGGACCTGCCAGACCTTCCTCAAGTGTTGTCCTGCAGAATAGGAGAAAACCACATCATCATCACTGTGTTTTCTCTGCTCGTCATAAAAAAGATGGTGAAAGTGAATTCTTTCCACTCACTGCAGAAGCAGATAACAGCAGGAATGAGGATCTGGACGTTAGCACATCTTTGGGGAATGAAACATCATGGAAGGAGCTCCTTCACCGCAGAAGAGCAGCAGAACAAAAAGCAGCTAGAACTTACCCTTTGCCACATAGCCGATCAACTCGCCTCAGTGAGGATGGCGAGAAAGACCTGGCGCAGAGACAGAGAACCCACTCCAATGGCAGCTTAGATGAGCTCTGGGTTAAGTTTCTGGAGTGCCAGAAGAGACACCAGCACCATAATTCTAGGAGTAATGGTGAGCTGACTCTCGTGGAACGCCTGGATCGACTGGCCAGGGTCCTTCAGAATCCCCTTAAGCACACACTGATGCCAGCAACATCTGACAAGAGTGTTTCTGAAAAGAAAATGAAGGGAAGAGAACAGGAGAAAATAAGAGTGCCGGAAAAAAGCATGTCTGAAAGTACCTCAGAGCCTGATGCAACACATGTTGAAGGAAGACCACGCATCACCCATGACAAAAATAGCTTTGTTGAACTGAGGAAAAACAGGTCAGGAGAGAAAATCATCTGCCACATGAAGAACATTTTGGAGCAGCAGTACTTGGAAACTCCAAGTGACACCTCCTCAGAGGCAAGGCTTAGTGGGGATCATGGCACCACAATCACTTCCACCACCTCAGAGTCAGATACAGTGACCCAAACAGAGATGGAAACTGTCACTCAGACTGAGGTGAGCAGCTCCATTTCCACCATCGATACTGCCAGGCTGATCAGGGCTTTTGGCCATGAAAGAGTTCGGGTGTCTCCAAGGCTCTCCCAGCTTTATCATACCATCAACCACCAGAGAAGTCGCTCTGAAAAGTGGGACAATGGAAAAGCAGTGGGTGTGGAGTATCCAAAGGTGACTTCTGAGAGGCACAAGAAGAGGAAAGAGATCCAGGTATGTGGTCAGGTGGACCAAAAGACAATTTGAACTGATCTTTACAGGAACTTCTCAGCTGTTGTGCAGTGGGAGACTTGGTTATTTGGGGAATCCTTTTAGCTTCCCAGAGTGGTGTTTGTATTACAGCCTCCTGTCTTTGCTCAAAGTAGCCCAAACAAGTCTTTCTGCCTTCCCCGGAATGAAGTTGAGGTTAAACTATAGAATCCTAGAACAGTTTGTGTTGGAAAGGACCTTAAGATCATCCAGTTCCGATCCGCTGCCATGAGCAGGGACACCTCACACTAGACCATATCACCCAAGGCTTTGTCCAAGCTGGTCTTGAACACTGCCAGGGATGGATCATTTACCACTTCTCTGGGCACCCTGTGCCAGCACCTCACCACCCTCACAGTAAAGGACTTCTGCCTTGTCTCTAACCTGAATTTCCCCTCTTTCAGTTTGACCCCATCACCCCTTGTCCTATCACTCCAGTCCTGATGAAAGGTCCCTCTTCAGCATCCTTGTAGCCCCCTTCAGACACTGGAAGCTGCTCTGAGGTCTCCATGCAGCCTTCTCTTCTCCAGGCTGAACAGCCCCAACTGTCTTACACACTGTTCTTTCTTTCCCTTGAAAGGTCCCTTTCAACCCAAACCATTCCGTGATTCTGTGATGTTGGTGATTCCTGTGATGCTTGGCTGAACAGAAATCAATAGTTATTTAGTTGTAGTTACAAATATCTGTGATTAAAGATCGCTGTTTACTTACAGTGAAAGCTCTTCTCCTCAGAGACCACTGTACCATTCTCTTAGGCAAATGCTGCATTTTGGAGCTTAGTTTCTGACAGCCTATTGTCAGCTCAGCTTCCCAAACCCTCCTGTTACAGCTTGCTTTATTTATAGATGCTGAACCCATCATCCCAGAAGGATTTTTATCTATTCCAGTTTCTGTTGTTTCTAAAGCACTCTTCATGCTGCCATCTGGTAGCAGGTACAAAGCTAAAGGTTGAGCTATTCAACTGCTGAAGGGCTTTGAAAGCACTGTGCTGAATATTTGAGTCCAAATAGAACTTCTGTGTCTGTATTCAGCACTGAATGACTGCTCGTGTTTATTTCTGAGGGCTGATATGCATGTAAATAGGTTATCTGGGTGTGTTTTTCCATGCTTTCTACTCTTTTCCTTTTTGCTGAGCACATACTCAAATCTGCTTCTGTTCTCTGAATGACACAGACCTACTACATCTGTCTAGTGAACTCTACTAGTGCTAGAATAGTTATATGAAACTAAACCCCCAGTTCTTTACCAGGGCAGGAGAGGACAAATTGCCTCTTTTTAATGCTGAAACAAAGCCCTGTGTAGCACTGAAGTGCTGCTAGCAGAGATTCAATCAAAAGGTAATAAAAAGCTCCTCTGTTCATTTCCATGTGATGAGTTACTAACAGGATACTAATTGCTGTGCTCAAGGAATGAAAAAGTAAATCTGTTTCATAATTAAACCCTAAATCCAGTGGAGTTGCAGAGGTGGGGCTGTGCTGCACTGTTGGGTTTGGAGCCTGGGGCACCACTCACAGTTAATGGCTGTTAATAAAACCTTCTAAAATAGAGAACCACAAAGCCTCTGGATTAGATTAGTATGGTATTACCCTTGGAGTTTATTCCTTGTGAAATGGCTGTGAAGTTGTAACATGTCCCTGCTCACTGCAGGAGGGTTGGACTAGATGAACTTCGAAGGTCCCTTCCAGCCCAAACTGTTTTATGATTCGATGTCATACAATCTAAATTCATGTAATGGATTTAAACTGAAACAGAGGAAATTCAGGTTGGAAATAAGGAAGTTCTTCCCTGTGAGGGTGCTGAGGCACTGGCACAGGGTGCCCAGAGAAGCTGCGGCTGCCCCATCCCTGGCAGTGTTCAAGGCCAGGTTGGACCCAGGGGCTTGGAGCAAGCTGCTGTAGTGAAAGGTGCCCCTGCCTATGGCAGGGGCTGGGACTGGAGGAGCTTTAAGGTCCCTTTGACACAAACCACTCTGTGAGTCTGTACTTTTTGCTGTTTAAAACCCACTTTCTGTTCATTTTGGTTAGTATTCCATCGATTTCTGTTCTCTCGCATGTTGTTTTTCCAGAATGCCATCTCCCTTTCATCAGATTCAACTTCTATAAGCAGCACGTGGGGACCCAGCTCTGCTCTTAGTAACAAGCGGCGGACACGGATGCTGAACAAAGGTATCCAAGCAGGTGAGTTGTTGAATTCCAGACTTTTTTGTGCCTGCTTCTGCCTTTCATCTCTTTGGAAACCATTCTCCAAAGTCTGATGCATGTTTCTGGTGATGGATACATACAAATATCATTCTTCAGATGCTTTAGAGGAAGATGTTGTGTTGTGATCTAAATGAGCCGTTTCATTTCATTCCTTGGGCTGCTTTAGTAGCCAGTTTTCTCACTTAGCAGTTTATTAACCCAAACTCCTGACCCCTTTCAATTGCAAAGGTGGACTAAGTGTATGTTTTCTATATTATTTTCTCCACAAGACATCTGTTACACACAGAATGTGTTTGTGGGCATATGCTATTTCTGAAGGCAACTGCAGTGTTTCTTATTCTTCTTGGTGGTATTTTAGTTGTTATGTTCTATTTAAAACAGATCCTGATCCTGGGCTGGTGCAGTGCTGCATTTGGGTTTCTCTGGTGGCAATTACCAGTTTCTTCATTGCTTTCATTTACACACTGACATCTCATCATCAGATTGAGCAATAGCTTTGTTCTGTTCATCATACACATCCATTAGTTATTTATTGCTGCTTCTTTACCCCATGTGCATGTGGATTGAATCAGAAAAGTCTTTTCATGGCTTGTTTTCAAGATCGTGTTACAACATTTTCAATGTTAGTTGACACCTTTCCACTTTATATGCTTGTGTTAAATATTTGTGGTGGTGTTTCTCTTAAATATTTGCAGTGCTGTGGGCAAACCAACCTTCTGTAGCTAAAACACAGTTTTGGATGGGACACACTGGGTAAACTAATGCAGTTCCATTGTCCAAAATACAGAGCTGTATGTTGACCTGCCGCTGTGTCTTTCTGCAGCAGATTTGAAGTTGACACATAGAGTCACAGAGTAGTTTGGGTTGGAAGGGACCTTACAGCTCACGCAGGTCCAATCCCCTGCCACGGGCAGAGACACCTTCCACTAGAGCAGGGTGCTCCAAGCCCCTGTGTCCAACCTGGCCTTGAACACTGCCAGGAATGGGGCAGCCACAGCTTCTCTGGGCACCCTCACAGGGAAGAACTTCTTAATATCTGATGTTTCTGTTTCATTTTCAACTACAGGAGACTTGGAGATTGTCAGCAGCGCAACTAAGAAAAACACTCGAGATGTTGGGGTGACTTTTCCTACCCCAAGATCAAACCAGCCAAGCGAACAGCCACAGGAACCCCGGCGCTGTGTTGATGGTAATTTGGGAGAGTCAGATGGTGTGGTCATAGCTCAGCAGGCAGCAGGAATCAAGGGGAAGCAGAAGGGAGAGCCAGGCAATGTTTTCATGGAGAAAAGGACAAAAAGGAGCAGGCTGCATTTACCACAAGGTCAGTCCAACATACACTTTCTCTGCACACTACAAGAGTTGTACAACTCAATAGCAACCAGCAAAATCTGTGAGACAGAGGAGTCTGTTCCTAGTACAGTTAGTCCTTATTCTGGTTTTAATCCATGACATTAAACAAAACCACTATATCAAGTGCATTATTATAATGGTATTTTCAATCAAGCTGTTAGAGGCCACCTGGCCAGTGAAAGTGGTAAAGAATGAGCAATGCATAAGGTAAGGAGAGATGAGTGAGATGGGAATCATGCAGATACTTAAGTTTGTTTTTCAAGCTATGAAAGGTTCTATTAACCTCTGAGTAGTCACTTCCTGTCTCATGTCCTGAGGCTTCAAGAGGCAAGTATGTTTTCCGGAGTACTTGAGGCAAGACTGGGGTACCAGAACTAGTCTCATCCCCCTGTTGCAGCTGGAGCTGCATTTTCAGGCTGATGCTGTAGCCTCCTCCTGGCTTTTTTTTTTCCTTTCCCCTTTTACATTTCCTGTCAGTTTTCACAATGTCATAATTAAATGTTTAAAAATATTGTCCTTAGTCATCACTGTTGTTGATGTAGGGACAAATCATTCTCTTTCATACTGGTTTCATTTAGAATATCTGCGCAGAGTGCAGGCTGATGTATTCAAATCCCATTATGTGTGTAAACTGCGAGTAATCTGATTCTTGCATACACATTTAACATTTAGAAGATGTAAAGCATTTAATCTCCAAAAATACCTATAAAAAGCCGTTGGGCTTAGGACAACAGAGAGGCTCTTAAAAATGTCTAATTGCTGATGAACAGCCTTTCTATAGAGAGCAACTTGCAAACTAAGCCATTTTGGGCTTTCCCAAAGTGGTGTTTGGTAATGACTCACTGGTTTTCTGGCACTTGGCAAAGGAATTCTTTTCAAACTGCCCAAGGTGTCCGTTACAGAGTCCCACAGTTGTTAAACTGAAGTACTTACTGCAGTGTAGTGTTAGGCCACTGATTGGATTTAGCTAAAACCTTGGGTTTTGTGGTTTAAACCCAGCCGGTAGCTTAAGTATCACATTGCTACTTGCTCAGTGTCCCCCTGGTGGGATGGGGGAGAGAATCAGAAGAGTAAAAGTGAGAAAATTCATCAGTTGAAATAAAGACAGTTTAATAAGCAAAGCAAACCAAGGAATGCATTCCCTACTTCCCATCACAGGCAGGTGTTCAGCCATCCTCAGGACAGAAGGGCTCCATCACCCATAACGGTGACTTGGGAGGACAAACCGCATCACTCCCAACATCCCACCCTTCCTCTGTCTTCACCCAGCTTTATATGCTGAGCATGATGCCACATGATCTAGAATATCCCTTGGGTCATGGCTGTGTTGCCTCTCAGCTCTTTGTGCGCCCCCCCCCCCCAGCCTCCTTGCTGGTGATGTGGAGTGAGGAACAGAAAAGGCCTTGACCCTGTGTAAGGCTGCTGAGCAATAACTAAAACATCCCTGGGTTATCAACACTGTTTCCAGCACAAATACAGCACACAGCTCCATACCAGCTACGGGGAAGGAAGTTAATTCTGCCCCAGCCAAACCCAGCGCAGGCATGAAGGGCCATAGACAGGGATTGAAAATAGGCACGTGTATTGTCCACAAAGCTTTATTCTCTTCTGTGGTCTTTCGACAGGGATTTCATGGTTTGTCCAGGCAGGAGACTTGAAATCTGAATGTAGGAAAGAAAACCATTCCAGTCCCTTTTCTGGTCCTGGTCTATCTTGGTTTGAGCCATTCACCAGCACAAAGCCTTGGAGAGAGCCTCTCCGTGAGAAGAACTGGCAAGAGCAGCAGCACAGCAACATGGTTCAGACAGCCATGCCAGGAAGAGATCCTGAGAACGGATCTGCATGGCCCTACGTGAAGCTCACACTGCAGGTAAAGGCGCTGCACTGGAAGGCTGCTGGGATCTCAGTGGGATTTCGGGAGTTAGGCTGAATCTTGTGGAAACACTTGGTGCCCCTGCCCCTGGAAGGGGGGTTGGAACTGGATGGGCTTTAAGGTCTCTTCCAACCCAAACCATCCTGTGATTCTATGATGCTTTTTTAATTATTTCACCATTATAATCATTTATACTCATTGGAAAATCAACCAATTCATCAGTCCTTTTGGCTGATGGTAATCTGGCTTTCCAGAATATGCTGTTGGAGCCACGGAGGTGCTGTGAGGGCTGGAGCAGCTCTGCTCTGGAGCCAGGCTGAGAGAGTTGGGCTGGTTCAGCTGGAGAAGAGAAGGCTCCTTAAGGGGAGACCTTAGAGCAGCTCCAGTGCCTAAAGGGGCTGCAGGAAACCTGGAGAGGGGCTTTGGCCAAGGCCCTGTAGGGACAGGACAAGGGAATGGCTTTAACCTGCCAGAGGGGAGACTGAGATGAGCTCTGAGGCAGAAGCTCTTCCCTGTGAGGGTGCTGAGGCGCTGGCACAGGGTGCCCAGAGAAGCTGTGGCTGCCCCATCCCTGGCAGTGTTGAAGGCCAGGTTGGACCCAGGGGCTTGGAGCAAGCTGCTGTATGGAAGGTGTCCCTGCCCATGGCAGGGGTTGGAGCTGGAGGAGCTTTAAGGGCCCTTCTAACACAAACCATTCTATGGTCTGTTCATGACCTTAGAGACTGCTCTGTGAGGGAAACTGGAGCGTGGCAAACAGAGATGGGGAGGTTGCTTTCAAAAGCCCACTTCTGATCCAAACCAAATTGCTAATGTTGATGTGCCACTGATTTAGACAAGCGAGATTGTAATAATTTACTGAATCTCCCATCCTATGGGATTATCTTTGAGTTTTTTTGAGAGGAGGTTTGAGTCCCTTTTACTAATTATTTTAGCATTTTCTCTTCTTTGTGGCCAGTACTTTGCCAATAGCCAGAAAATGAGTTTGTTAAAGGAGGTCTCTGAGGATCTACCCAGCATTAGGGCTGCAAGTTTATTGTGTTTTATAATAGATAGCACTTTGATAGACTGTTTTCCAAGCTTTGATGATGATGTTAGATACCTTCCAGCTTTGGGGAGACATTTGCCCACTTAAAGCTTTGTTTTGTGCCATGCCATCTTAGGAGGCTCTTGCAGTGCATCGCCCTGACTTCATCTCCCGCTCTGGAGAGCGTGTGAAGCATCTGAAGCTTGTCATGGAGGAGAGGAAGATACAGAGCGTGCTGCAGTCCCAACGGGAGGAGCTGTTTAACCCTCCAGAGAAAAGAAAGGGCTACAGGAATGCAAGTGACTTGCTGTCTAACAGAGGTACCTTCATGCTTCTGCTTTGTACCTTCTACAGGAACTAATGACTTTCCACATGAAATTGTAGAGTGTGTGTATTTTAAATGAAAGTATTACAATTCCTTAACTATAAGAATCTGTAACTTCTATAGAAGTCATATTCCTGCAGTAGTGTTCTTTGTGAGAAGTAGATTTGTTCACCGTTTTCTTCTCTCAAAACTTTCCATTTAGGTATTCTCATTAGAGAAAAGAGAAGAACGATTCCAAGGAGTGAAATGGTTCAAAGATCCAAACGGTGAGGTTAAGAACATATTGGTTTGGGTGGTCTCCTCATCAGTTTTGGTTTGGTTTGGTAGTCTCTTCATCAGCGGCTGTAGTGATAGAACAAGAGGCAATGGGTTCAAACTGAGACAGAGGAGATTTAGGCTGGAGATAAGGAAGAAATTCCTACTGTGAGGGTGCTGAGGCGCTGGCACAGGGTCCCCAGAGAAGCTGTGGCTGCCCCATCCCTGGCAGTGTTCAAGGCCAGGTTGGACACAGGGGCTTGGAGCAAGCTGCTCTATGGAAGATGTCCCTGCCCGTGGCAGGGGTTGGGACTGGATAATCTTAAGTTCCTTTCCAAACCCAAACCAGTCTGTGTTTCTATGATTCTATAGATAAGTGATCTAGGTAGTGAGATGGATGAATTGTATCTGAAGTCCAAGAATTGGGTCTGGGGGATAACTCAGCTGTTTCTATGCAAGATGTAGGCATCTTATCGGAGGTGTGTGAGAAGAATCTGCAGAGTTTGTCTGACTGGGGAGGAAGAGGGTGAAGGTGAGGATCTGGCAGCAGCGATTCCCTCCCAGAATAGGTATTTAGCAAGGCAGAGGAGGACTCTTCTTGGAGGTACATGGTGATAGGACAAGTAGTACTGGTGATGTATTACAGTAAAGAGAAGTTCTAACTGGAGACAGGGAAATCAGTTCATCCTGAGGAGGGTGGTGATGTGCTGGATCACGATCCCACAGAGCTGGTGGAGCCTACATCCTTGGAAACAGTTACAAGTTGGCGGGATGAGGCCTGAGGAACCTTATCTAGACGGGAAGTTAGCTCTGCTTCAAGCAGGAGGTTGGACTGTGACCTCCAGAGGACCCTTGACTTCAGTTGCATCCTGATTTACAAAATATCTATTGGAATTCACAATATATAAAATAAAACCCTATGATGGGAGAGTCCAGGATGGTTTATTTCAATAGCCTTTGGCATTTAAAAGTACTTTTAGGATGTCAACAGAGAGGTGGCAGAAGTGGCGACTATGGTAAATACATCAGTTCCCCAAGGAACCTCCACATGTGTTAGCTGAAGTAGAAGCATGCAGGTTCAGGTCACTCGGACTGTGAGGTGGATGGAGCTGAACTTGTGTATTTTAAGAAACCCTGATTTCATAATACCCCAAGTCAGCAGGATTTCTATGGAGACTGGTTCAGGCACTCTCACTTGGTGACTTTCTGTTCTTGCTGCTGTCATGCTCCAGCTCTCAGTTGGAGCTGAGAAGTAATTTATTCTGTACCATTCTTCTGAAATCCACACCTCTGATGAGAGCAGAAGCTTTCCCTTGTTCTCTGCGAGGGTATAAATGGAATTTCTCATGGCCAATTACCTACAGGCAGTGAAACCAAGTTTCAGTTCATTTACTGCAGCTCTGCATTGCCCGCTTCTTGCTCTAAACATCCTTATGGTGGGATGAGTTGTGAGGGGTTCATCTTGAGCCTTTTCACCTAGAATGGTGAAAGCCTTTAGAGAATGGTAAGATGGTATTAAAGCAACACCACAAATAATGTATCCGGAACAAGCTGGAGGTTTTTGTTCTATTTGCTGCTTATCAAAGCAGCATCTTAAGAAATGAGTTATTATAAGACGTGTCTTGCTTTAAATATTACAGGACTGACATTTTTGGACATCATTCATTTCCACCTCCTGCAAACCACAGTGTTTTTAAAGCTGCATGTTTCTTGGCAACCGCTGCCATGAAATTATGGAAGCTTTATGATCTTTAAGGAAGATTTGGGGAAGGCAGTGGGAGTGATACAGTGCCATCCTCACTCTAAGGTCCCTCCTTCAGGTGGTAGCCCATGAACCAGACTGGAATGACATAGCTTTTATTCATAGAATCATAGGATGGTTTGGGTTGGGAGGGGCCTTAAAGCTCATCCGGTTCCAATCCCCTGCCACGGGCAGGGGCACCTTCCACTAGAGCAGCTTGCTTCAAGCCCCATCCACCCTGGCCTTCAACGCTGCCAGGGATGGGACAATCAGTTCCAAGCATTCCTTGCTGTTTGGCTCTGGAATGGGAGGAGTTCAGTGCTGGAAAAGACAAAGCCTTCACCTAAACAGGGCGACACTGCTGAATGCTGAAAATAGAGCTAAAATCAGGTTATTCATTGTGATAATGATACTGCTATTGATGGATGAACATGTTGCTCAGGATCAGTATAACCAGGTGCAAAGCAAGGTTCTGTACTGCAGATACTGAAGCTCTACCTGGGTAATCATACAAGCTGTATGGTCATTTTCATGTTATATATGCTGCTTTTAGGAGGTGCTGCTTGTGACAGAAAGGCAAGGGATGTGGGAATTTCCAGTATCACAACTGCTACGTATTCCACAGTTGAGCAAGCTGCTCTAGTGGAAGGTGTCCCTGCCCATGGCAGGGGGTTGGAACTGGATGAGCTTTAAGGTCTCTTCCAGCCCAAACCATTCCATGATTTTTCTTGTGTGACACTGGTAAACCCCCAAGTAAATTTTTCAATGATGTGGATGATCAAGAACCTATAACAGAGTATGATGATAAAACAGAGGCTTGTTTAATTTATATATATATATATATCAGTAAGTTCCTTTAAAGTCAGTATTTTTGTCCTTTTTACACTAAAGGATCTATGAGCAGCTGCCAGAGGTGCAGAAGAAGCGAGAGGAAGAGAAGAGGAAAATGGAATACAACTCCTATCGCCTGAAGGCCCAGCTTTACAAAACAGTAGGTGTTCTGCTCAAGTATTTACACTGGAGCATTCTAGACCTTTCTTTCAGCTCACAAACATTATAGAACTATTTGCTACATCTTAGTTCTGTGGTATCATTTTGCAGCTTCTAGGTGGCCCGGATGTATTGGCATTTAATCAGAGTCAAAGCAGTCAAGCTTAACACAACTTGGAACATCAAATCCCCCTGAAATCCTTTCTATACACACTGTGTATGGAGAAAAGACAAGGAAGCCTGGTCCTGATTAAAGGGTACAATAAAGGTCAGGTGGAGAGTCTTGAGGGCAGCACAGAGAGATCATGGAGCATGTTTAAGGAAGGATCATGCTTCCCTGAACTGAAGGTTGCTGGTTTTGCTCTTATGTGTAAGCTAAATCCACCTACAACAAGAGCACAATTCACAGCTGACTTCACAGCCATGGCTAACAAAGCCTCAGCTGTCTTTCCCAATTTTGATCCAGGGGAGAATTGGCAGTCCTAGTGGGAATTTGTTAACTTTGGGGCCTGTGGATTTCACCATGAAGTGTTCGTTCAGCTCGTCGTGTGATCTTGCCACACTGGCACTGATCAGCCAAGGATCTCCTCTGCCTGGCAAGTGTAGAATAAACCAGTTTACCTCAGCATGCTGTGACTAACTTTGAACCACAAACACTTACTCACCAGTTCCAGAGTAATTTCTATGCTGGGGACTCACCACGCAACCAGCAGCAGAGCAAAGGTGGGGTGAGCACTCCAGGGTTTTGGTGAGCAGGAGAAGCAAAGAGCAGGGCCCGTTTTGCTGGGTTGCTCCTGGACTCTGCTGAATCCTGCCTCGTACTGCCATGAAGCAGAGAGAACCCTGCTTCTGTCCCAGCTAAACTGATGCTGCTGCTCTTCCTCCCTCCATGTGCCCTGTGTCTGTGTGTCGAATTAATGGCAGAAAGATTGAAGAACCCTGTGCTAGAGACTCATGGGGGTTAAGCACAATCAATATCAAGGAAGAATCTTCTGTCCCTGGGTCCTCCCATGTGCACACATCTCTTTACCTATTACTTCTGTGTAACAAGCAGTATCACTTTGTACACAGTGATGTGATAAGTGCCCTGATAAAACAGGAGGCCCATTTGTTCCTTCTGAGAAGTGCATCTCCAAAACTGAACAGTGTATCACTTTTTGAGCTGTTCCAGGCATCCATATGCTTAAGCTTTCTCTTATGACTTTTGTTAATGACCTAAAGATGAGAAACAACAGTTTGCAATGCACACACTGAGGTTCTAAACTGTCTTATCTTCTGGCTTTTTAACTAACCCATACGCCATAAAATGTGGCCTTGCAGCACGCAATAAACTGCATTATAAACCTCAGTGGTTAAAGGACAGACATTAAAAACTAAACCTGATTTCTTTTTCCTCTGGATCTAAAGCTGCACTTCATTTTAAGCATTACAACTCTTTTCCTGACTGAGATGTCCTACCAGAGGTGGGATAATGGGGTTAGCTCTTTGTTGGGAACAAATTGGGTTTGTAAAGCCAGGCATTGTAACACAATGCATTGTCCAGAATACCTAATCTGATTATGGGCATTTACCACTAGAATGACTTGATTTTGATGCTGTGCTTCTGGAGGGTATATTCAGGAGGGTTTTTTTTTCACTAGTCTGAGAGTCTCAGATGCTGTAAAGTCTTAAGGGTTAACGAATGCTGGCAGGCATTGACTTGAAGTAGCATAGTCAGCTGGAATCAGATCAGTTTTGTGTGTAAGTATGGTTTTGATTGGAAGAGGGCTGGTGATTCAGTGCAGTAAATATTGTAATCTCTTTGTCTGATGCAGAATAGCTGTAGTGAGTAGCTGTAAATGCAGTGAATGGGCTGCCTAGAATTTGGTTGATGTGTTGCTGAGAGCATCAGTTTCGAAGCAGATCTGATTGTGCAGGAAAGAAAGGACCACAGATTTTGTGGAATGATTCCAAAGATGACACAGAGTATTAGGAGAAGAAAACAGCTGGTACAACAGCTAGATAAAAGCATGTAATCCAGGGTGGTGTCATTGGAATGACGTGTAGCACTGTACCCAAACTGTGGGCTGAGCATCTCTTCGTGGCAAGCTGGTGAGCTGCTGATGTAGAGCAGCAGGTCCATACTCTGGGCTAGATCTGGCTGCTGTTTTAATTGCATTCACCTAGAGGAGTCCTGTTGTGCCTTATCCAAACCTAGCAGGGGACTGTGTCTTCCAACATCATTTGGCATATTCTGAGCCTCATTACTCATGTTCTCTGACTCACTACTCCTATCTTTGACTGTCAGGTCGGTGCTTAGTGGCATGAACTGTCCTTACTGAAACTTCTTCTCTGTGGCAGGGGGTTGGAACCGGATCATCTTTAAGGTCCCTTCCAACCCAAATCATTCCATGAATCTATGATTCTTGGTCCTTCACTGTGGAGGCAAATCCCCCGCACTTCACTCTTTGGATTTTGACAGGCTGACATTTTCCCATCACCCATGTTGAGGAAAGGATCTACTTGTGCCCCAGGCACTCCCGAGTGCAGCTCAGCAGGTTGAGCTGCTGTTTTAGTGTGTGCTCAGACATCCTGTGCTGGAGTGCCTGAGGCTACACTCGCATTTGCTTGGCTGACTTTGTGCTGTGAAGACATTCATAGCTGGCAGAGGAGCGCTGCTGAAACAGTTGGGGGAGTGGGGCTGTCTCTCTGCCTTAGCGAAGGATCTGAGCACTTGTTCCATTCCTGAGGCTCTTCCATTAGATTTAGTGAGTTTGTGAGTTTTGTAAATAGGGGGCATGGGAGAAGCCTCCATAGAGATGATAGCAAAGTTCTGTGCTTGCCTTTACCCCTTAAAAACCTGAGATTCCAGCATTCAGCAGCGTCAACCACTATTTTATTCATGGCTGTCCTTCAGAGCCTGTTCTAGACAGGAGCCACAAGGTGTCACTACCCCAAAGGGAAAAGCCCAGGCTTCTGGCTGTGTGAAGCTGAATTGAGCTCCGCTTCCTGCTTTGCAGTGTTTCTTCGTTTCTGTGTTTGTTTTTCATCCCCTTGGCTACACGTTCCCTCCTGTCAGCAACATGTTAGGGTTTACTGATCTGTAGTGGCTTCCTGGAGAGGAAAGCAGTGAGATGGAATCTGATTCTAGAAGGTTTGCTTATTAGATTGCAAAGAAGCTGATTGAGCTAGAAGGGCTGACAGGAGGTTTTGTGGCATGAGAGGCTTTGAGCCCTTTTGAGCCTTTGTGAAGTACTGGGGGCAGATTCCATACTGCAATTTGTGTGTCTATATACTGTGTGTATGTACTGTATACACACTGCATACACTGCATGTGTGTGTGTGTGTACAGAAGAGCTCAGCTGCCTGTTAGATTCATCTCTGCGATGCAAAAGGTCCCATCAAGTAGTGGCTGGGATTCCCAAAGCTGTGAGTAATATATGAGTTACTCAAAGCTCTTACTTTATCTTTCACTTCTCTAAAACCACGTCATATGTATTCCATGTTTCAAAACATCACTGAGCTGTCGGCTGAGCTAACAGAATGATGTTGGTTTCATTGCCTCATGGAGTTCAGCAAGACCAAATTGCAAGGTCCTGCCCCTGGGTGGGGGCGATCCCAAGCGCAAACACAGACTGGGGGATGGAGCAGCCCTGAGGAGAACTTGGAGGTGTTGGGTGAGGAGAAGCTCCCCATGACCCGGCTGCAGTGTGCGCTTGAGCACAGAACCCCCCCTGTGCGCTGGGCTGGACCCCCAGAGCGTGAGCAGCAGCTCAGGGAGGGGATCCTGCCCCTCTGCTGTGCTCTGGGGAGACCCCCCCCTGCAGTCCTGATCCAGCCCTGGGGCAGCAGCACAGGAGGGACGTGGAGCTGTTGGAGCGAGGCCAGAGGAGGCCATGGAGATGCTGCGAGGGCTGGAGCAGCTCTGCTCTGGAGCCAGGCTGAGAGAGCTGGGCTGGGGCAGCCTGGAGAAGAGAAGGCTCCTGAAGGGGAGACCTTAGAGCAGCTGAAGTGAAGTAGTGAAGGGCGAGACATGCATTAGGGTTACTTAGGGGAAGAGTCTGTCAGCAAATGTCAGGGTGTGTTCTGACTCTCAAGACTTGTTTCTCACCATCTGACACTGATACTTTCTTCAGAAAACTTGACATCATCTGCAGTGGTTTTACTGCTTAGAGGATTAATACTCATCTCTTGCTTTGCTTTTATCTTTCAGAAGATCACCAACCGTGTGTTGGGGAGGAAAGTACCTTGGAACTGATAAAGATCTCTTCAAATGAAGTTGTCTGCTGCTTGGCAGCCTTGCAGCAGGCAGGAGATTGTGATGTGCCAGAGATAAAGCAGTAAATACGTGTGCAGTGGATGCTGTGTGGTATTCAGTTGTGGTGTTTTGGTACTAATATCATCTCTCTGTATTTAAGAATCAGTGATTTGATATGAATGGCAGGTTTTAAAATAAAGGGCTGATTTTGTAGTGATGTGCACTTCAGATGTGAACATAGTTTGAAACTACTCAGTTCACAATATATTTATAACTCTGATTGTAAAGCAGTTTTATATATATTTATTTCAAATTGGTTTTCACGTTTTTTTAAGGGTTTTATTTCCTCTCTCAGCGTCGAAAACACACTTGTGATGTTTTGTACTGAAAAGCCCCTTAAATAAACAACATAAGATCTATTTGTAGCAATCATTGCAGCAATCGTGAATGCATCTTTGCGGTCATATGGGCAGCATCTGGGCTGGAACCACCTCTTACTCTTAAGCAAAGCTTAAAGGTAACTGTAATGGCTGTGTAAAGTGGACATGAAACTGAAAGGGTGGAAGGTTTGTGACTTCACTGCCCTTTCACTTGGTTTTCTGTCTTTCTATATGAACCAGGAGGGTCTGATCAGAGAAAATGTTATATGATGATGGGGAGCTTTAAACCTTGCCTGGGAGAGTCCCTTTTGCTTCGTTCCGTGTTTGCATTCTGACAGTGTTCTTGTTGTACACTTACCTAGCATCTCAGGGGCAAAAGATGATATATAAAGATTGTGCTTCTTGGTAATAGCAGCCTGAAGCCTCAGTTTCAGTTGCTTCTCACAATGGATACATCTGATGTATAAACAGGAAAAGACATCTGAGGAAAACCAAGTGGGTGAGAACAGTGGTTTCCTATTTTCTGTACTTCAGACGTTCACAGCAGTTCACTTCAGGGAACAGCTGTAACCAGTGGTGCACCCAGTTCTGCGCAGGGGAAGGCACAGCTCAGAGAGTTTGACTTCTTATGTTCACTAAGGATGTCACAGAGCTTCTTGTTTCACCCCTTGGCAAACAGCGGTGGCTATGGTCCAGCCCTGCCAGTCACCCCTCTCAGTCATATTGGGATGTAAGGAATCAAGTCTTTAAATGATGGGAAATAATGTGATTCCCTTAAAGATTAATAGAACTACACTACACTATACTAGATGATGATTTGGCAAAGTAGTGTTTGAACTATGGCCTGTGCTGATGGTGCCACATGGCATTAAAGCTGCTGTTATTCCACCCCAGACTCAAGTGTAAGGTTTATATTTCATATGAGAGTGCAAAACCCCCAACTACCACAAACCCATGGTCTAACTATCAGAAGGCCATAGCTGCTCGGGTCTTAGAAATCTGAAGTTAAAAGTGCAGCTTAAAACTAATAGAGCATCACATGGCTGTGATAAACCGGCTCAGGGAATGGCTTATCTCTTCAGACCTCTTCTTACCTATTTGCTCCTTCCACTATCTTGTCCTTTGGATGCAAGTCAATGCTTTGCCTTTCAGAGGCTCTTCTGGGGCTCGAAAGCAGCCCTGCTGGAGCAGAAGGTGCTAAAAGCTGGTGGTGCCGAGATTTCTCCTGCGGATTCTCTGATATCCATATGAATGGAGTCGTTCCTTGCTTCAAGAAATCCAGTTGTGTTGGAGTCCTGACAAGATCTTGCCTCACTGAGTGCTTGTTTAAAGCCAGTTAGCTGCTTAAATATGCTTTTAAGCTTTCAGCTGATGAAAAAACAGAGCTTAAGGGCCCTGCCGATGCCTCAGGGGATGCCTGGAAGTCTTCCTACAGGCAGATAACACAGTTCTGATGGTTGTTTGTATTTTAATGTCTGTCCTGTGCCTGTTGGATAACAACAGCAGAGAGGCCACTAATCAAGCCCATTGCAGATGGAAGAAAGGCAGAGGCAGTCCGTTTCAACTGCTTGAGCACCATCGGCAGCTGTGGAGGGAACTATTCCCTGTAAACCCTTCCAAAACAAAGAGCTGCTACTGTTATTTAATGTTTCACCTCGCTTAACAGTGTTCACCAAGTACCAAAGTTATCCAGCAGCCATGCTGTGAGTGAAGAGGTGCAGCTTGAGAGCTTTAGCAGCGAGCAATTCCTCACTTGGTGATAATACTGTAGCATTCTCCCCTCCTGAGGGTGGAAGTGTTTGCTTCTGTTAAGGATTTTGTGCTCAGGCATGCTTTAGTAGCTCAGTATGTGACGTGGAGATTGGGCTTGGATGTTTTACACTGGTGTGGGGCCTCACAAAGAGTTTACACTCTGCTTCCTGAAATATAAAGCAAATATTCTCGTTGCACACAGGGAAGAAGAAAGTTTTCCAGAGGAACAACGTGAGATTTTTTGACTTTTCTCCCCAGAGGAGGGAGCAATTCCAGAGGAAACCAAGTGAGCATCAGGACAGGTTTAAAAGATGCAAATCTCCCCAGCCCTGTGTTTTCCTCCATCCTCCTCTGGATCTCTTCAAAAGGGATGCTAGCGAAGCTGACTCACCCCCATTTCTCCTTGTCATCAGGTCAGATAAAGCTCCTGCTGGCTGCAAAGCCTCCGCTGTTTATAGTTCTATGGAAGGAGACTGTTGACATTTGGAGTCAGTGGTTCCAACTCTCAAAACCTCTTTCCAAAAACTCAGGAAATTGTGCTTTTCTTGTGTGGATTCCGGTGTGGAGTCATCTCTTCTTCATCTACTGCTGCGCAAAGACTTTTAGGGTAAAGCTGCAGATCTTTGGAAGCTTAAAGAGGGCAGAACTATTCCTTTTAACCCTTTTGGTTTTGGTTAAGGAGAAACGGTCATTGTTCATTCGTACCTTGTTCATCCTCAAGTAAATGCAGTAACAGCTCTTTGGCTTTGGATCGCCTCTAGATGTGCTGTCTCCAAACTGAAATTGAGGTGAGAAGTGTGGTGGATGTGTGGGTAGACATGGACAAGGTGAGGAAACAGTGGAGAAAGGGAGTGTAAAAAGCCACCTAATGCTTTGAAAAGTTCCTCATTTTAAAATAAGAGGCTTATTTACCCTTCAGAAGCACCTTTCGTTTCCTCTTTCATGACCATTTTCACTAGTTCTACATTTGGTGCTTTAAATTCCATCCTGATGGACCTTTATAATGGCATAGCAAGTCCTGTGGTTCTTGGTGGGTGTTTCTGGAGCCCTCTCTATGGGGAACCATCCTCAAGCGAGAGATCTGCCACATCAGGCAGCGATGGGTCTCAAATGGATGTTGTTCGGGACACGTTCTTTCATCTCTGGTAACTGGAAGCATTGCTGTGGAAGACAATTGCAAGGATGATGCCATCCAGAGGGACCTTGAAAGGCTGAAGAGCTGGTGTGAACCTCATGAATTTCAACAAGGCCAAGTGCAAGGTGTCCTGCACATGGGCCGGGGCAACCCCAAGCACTGAAACAGGGTGCCCAGTGAAGCTGTGGCTGCCCCATCCCTGGCAGTGCTCAAGGCCAGGTTAGACACGGGGGATTGGAGCAAGCTGCTCTATGGAAGGTGCCCCTGCCCGTGGCAGGGATTGGAACTGGAGGAGCTTTAAGGCACCTTCCAACCCAAACCATTCCTTGATTCTATGAACTTCTTGGAAGTTTGCCACAGAATGCCATCATGTTACTGTACATCTAAGTATGGCCTGCTCCAGAGTGGCTGATTCCTGCGAGACTGCTTCCCAGAAGGAATTCTGCTGTCTGTCAGTAGTAAATTTGTTAGTGGTTGTGCCTGTAGGAGAACACAACTCAATGAAGAGGAGTCCTTTAGTCACTGCCCTGTTCTGTGCAAAAGCCAGGTAAGCTGATCACTTCCACTTATCCATCCTGGTTTACAACTCACTTTTCCTGAAACAATGAACCCAATATAGGAATTGCATCCCTATAATTAGTCCAGATCAAACTTACAGACTCATAGAATAGTTAGGGTTAGAAAGGACCTTAAGATCATCCAGTTCCAACCCCCAACTTTAATCCAGTAAAGATGATCTTAATATATCTCTTCCTTTAGGCTGCATTTCTTAGTTGATTGGCTTGGAAGTGTGGCATGGAGTCCTTGGACACGCTCATCGTGGCCTTGGGGAAGGAATTCTCCCGAGCTGCTGTAAATGGAAAAGCCGGGATTCGTTCACACAGGCAAGGTTTGAAAGTCCAATTTATATTGCTATTTTCCTCCCTCCATCAGCAGATAAAGGGAATTCTCGGAGCCAAATTGAACCCTGCGGGAGGGTGAATGGCCTCTGCGTGACAAATGAGAGCCATGTTGATTAATGCACTTCTGGAAGGCTCCCAAATTCCATGCTGATGAGGACAGTTGGGAGAGGTCTTGACAGCGGAGAAGGCTTTAATGCAATATCATTTGACCCATGCTCTATTGCTTTCTAGCTTTATCAGGAGCTACTTCATGATGGAAAAGAGTTCAGCTCCTCTTCCCAGAGCTGCATTGGCTACTCTGCAGGAGGCTGGATCCGTACATCCCAGGAATCATTGGGATCTGACTTGCTGGCCTCTGCCAGGTCCCATTGAGTCATCTGCTGAGTAAACAGCCCCAGGCTGCCTCTGGAGAGGAGCAAGTCCTTTGGAGTCTGAGGTAACCAATTGGATCTGGAGGAAGCAGCATGCCAGCTGCATGACGGGGCCTCGAGGAGCTGAGTTCCTGTGGTTGTGTGCAGGTTGTGTGGTCTTTGTAACAGGACATCGGGTGACATTTGGTGTAAGGAGGTTCTATCAGGGGGTTCTCTCAGGGCACAAGTTCCTATGAACGTCATGGAGCTGTCATCCTACCTTACAACTGCCCTTGTCCTTCACAGGACTCAAAACAGGCTCAGAGCGATGGTGTTTGTGGTGTAAGACGCAACGTGTGGGTACCCACCACCTTCCTGAGGGCTTGTGGACTCCATGTGCTGGTTGCCTCCTCCATGGCTCTGAGCAGTGAGTGCCTGGAATGCCCTGGAAATAGACACCAAGGGCTATCCCTGTGCTTAATTCCGCAGTTGTGAGTGATCCTTCAGCGCTACTCACACGTGCTGCTCTTGGCTCGCTCCGGACACACAGATCCCGGCTCCATCCTCAGCTGCCAGGCTGTGACCCAGCTGCAGACCATGGCAGCTTCTGAAGGCTTTTGTCAGCAGAGGTATCAAGTGATGGGGGCTGTGGTCGGGGGAGAACGCCTGTTCCTGTGCACAAAAAGGCCTTTTGTAACTTGTTCTGGAAAACCACCAGGCACTGGGGGGCCACGCACGTCTCTGCAGCCAACAGCTACACTCAGGTTCTCTGCGCTGGTGGGAGGCAGAGACTTCTGCCTTCAACTGGAATCAGACCGGTTTGTGTTGGAAGGGGCCTTAAAGCTCCTCCAGCTCCAACCCCTGCCACGAGCAGGGACACCTTCCATAGAGCAGCTTGCTCCAAGCCCCTGGGTCCAACCTGGCCTTGAACACTGCCAGGGATGGGGCAGCCACAGCTTCTCTGGGCACCCTGTGCCAGTGCCTCAGCACCCTCCCAGGGAAGGGCTTCTGCCTCAGAGCTCATCTCAGTCTCCCCTCTGGCAGGTTAAAGCCATTCCCTTGTCCTGTCCCTCCATCCCTTGTCCAAAGCCCCTCTCCAGGTTTCCTGCAGCCCCTTTAGGCACTGGAGCTGCTCTAAGGTCTCCCCTTCAGGAGCCTTCTCTTGTCCAGGCTGCCCCAGCCCAGCTCTCTCAGCCTGGCTCCAGAGCAGAGCTGCTCCAGCCCTCGCAGCATCTCCATGGCCTCCTCTGGCCTCGCTCCAACAGCTCCACGTTCCTCCTGTGCTGTTGCTCTCTTGCCCTCTTGTTGCAGGACTCCATCCCCAAGTGCTGCTCTCAGCACTTTGCACTGGTTGAGAAAGTGGAGGAATGAGTTAAAACCATCCCATAACATGCAGTAATGAGCTGCTGGGGGATGAATGGAGTCTGTTGGCTGCCCAGGGCTTCCTCTGGCTCATGGTCCCTGCTCCATCCCACCCCTGGCTCACCCCTCCACAGCAGTCCTGGCCATCAACTGCCCTTTCTTGGAAAGACGTTGGCAGAGCCCTGCAGCTCTTCATGGCCTCTTCCCTCTGGACCTTGCTGTGCTGGGATCTCTCCCGAACTGTGTGCCAGGCTGCTGATGTACAGCCACTGCTGAACCTCTGCCTGGACCTGCCCAGGGCCAGCAATGTCCTCTCTCACCACTCTTCCACAGGTTCAGTCTTTGGAGTCACTTTCTTTTTGGCATTCTTTGTGCTCTCATGGATGTGGTGGGACCTGCACAGCCCCTCCATGGTCAGCTTTAGCAGGAGATGGTCTTCAGGGAGTCCTTCCTGGTGCTCTGCAGAGCTTGACTCAGGGCAGAAGATGCTTAGAAGAGCCTGTGGTGACAGTGAGCTGCTGCTAAATGGCATTAAGCCACCTCAAGAACACTGCCTCTTGGGCTAATGGGGGTTTCAAGGTGCTGTGGGAAGCCTCAGTGACACTGTCCAGATGTTTGCATCTGCTGGTTGTATCCGAGTGCCCCTTTACCAGGACCTCAGCCCATGGTTGAATGTCAGGAGGGCTCTGGCTGTGCTGCTGAGATTGGCTTTATGCACTTTTTGGGCTGGAGAGGGGCTTTGGACAAGGGAAATGGCTTTAACCTCCCAGAGGGGAGACTGAGATTAGGAAAATCCCCTATCCTATCCCTTCCTCTCCCAAAGTGCAGGGGTCCCCAGCGGTCCCTAGAGCATGTTGGGTGAGGGTGTCTTCTGTCCTCATTTCTAGAGTAAAATCATTTGCAAAGCTTTAATTATTAATGTTAATCAGTATTATTAGTAGGACTTTAATAACTATTGATGAATCCTGATGGGAAGAGAGGTGGGTGATTCCAGGAAAAGGACATAAAAGGGCTGAAACAGAGCAGAGAAAGTGCCATCTGTGTATGTCTATGTCTGTGTGTCTCTGTGTGACTCTGACCCCATGTGCATCCGTGTGTTTGTGTGTGTCCCTGTGTCTATGTGTGTCCATGTGTCTGTGTGACTCTGACTCTGTGTCTCTGTATGGCTGTGTGTCCCTATGTCCCTGTGCTGTGTCTCTGTGTCCCTGTGCCCGTGTGACTCTGTGTGTCCATGTCCCTGTGCCTGCATGTCCACGTGTCCATGTGTCCCCATATCCGTGTGTCCCTGTGTCCATGTGTCTGTGTGACTCTGTGTCTGTATGTCTGTGTGTCCCTATGTCCCTGTGCTGTGTCTCTATCTGTGTCCCTGTGCCCGTGTGACTCTGTGTCCATGTCCCTGTGTCTGCATGTCCATGTGTCCCCATATCCGTGTGTCCCTGTGTCCATGTGTCTGTACATGGCAGCACCGCACCCCCCCCCCCCGTGCCGAGCCCTCCTCCTCTTTGACACCCCTAAAGCATGAACCACACGCACACCACCCGCAGCCCCGCCGTGTCCCGATGCTCCCTGCCCCTTTTCCCCCGCCGGGCTGGCGGATGTGTGTTCTCAAACCCCTTTTCCCCGCTTCCCCATCCCTCGTACCCCTCGTGTCCCGCCGGGATGCGGGCGGGGGGAGCCCGGGAGCCGCGCTCGCCTCCGCTCTGGTTCTCATTACGCGGCCGGGCTGGGCCAAGAACCGCAGCAATAAATAACGGCGAACAATGCCGGCCCCCTCCCTCCCTCCCTCCCTCCGCCGCCCGCCCCAGCAGCCTCCAGCCGCCGCTCGGGCACGGGGGCTCCGGCCCGGGGCGGGCGGCGGGCGCCACGGTGACGGCCGCGGGGAGCGGCATGGCCGGGCCCGGTGCCCCCCGCCGCGGGGAGAAGGTTTTGGGGAGCCGCGGCTCCGTCCTGGCGCTGCTGGTGCTGCCGGCGCTGCTGCTCGCCCCGGCGGGGGCCGCGGGACCCGCAGGTAAGGGGATGGGGGGGTGCATGGATTTGGAGCTGATGGGTGGGGGGTTCCATGGCTTCACTGTGCCCCCTAAATCCTCCCTTCGCTGTCCCATCCCGTTTCCAGCGCTGCGCTTTGACTCTATATGGTCCGGTTGGGAATGGGAGGGCTGGGATCGGCTCCTCGCCCCCAAAAAGTGGGGACCCTCCATGTCCCCATCCCGAGCGTCCCCCGCTATAGATCTGGCTGCGGGTAGTGGCACCTTGGAAGGCTCTGGTGGTGTTTGTGTTGCTGATGTGTGTTTTGGGGCGAAACATGGCTTTTTCTGCTGTTGAGGAAATACACTATTCCCCCCCCCCCAGTGTTCCTATCGCTGGGGGGTGCCAGGTTGGGGTTATCCCCTTGTATCCTCTCTGCTCCATCCCTAATTCCATCCACAACCCCACCAGGAAGCTGGGGCTGATGCTCCTCCATGCAAAGCACTCTTTTCATGATGGTTGTTTTGCACTCCGGAGCTTCGCTGGGTTCCCTGCTCCGACTCAAAGTTTTCCAGCAACTCCAGGATAGATCCGTGTGAGCAGGGAGAGGAGCGGGGAGGGTGGTGGGAGCCAGGATCTGTTTGGATAAAGCGGAGAGGAGGAATGGGTGGGAATGGTGCCCACTTCTTGGGGCTCCGGAATCCTCCGAACACAACAGTGCAAACATCCCAAACGCCAAAGCAACGCTGTTCCCGACACAGAAAGGGCTGGGAATGAGTGTTTTCCAGGAAATACAAGAGAGGGGGGTGGTGGGAGACCCCCTCTGCTTCGTGTTTGGGTTTGTTTGCCTTAGATTGTTAAGGCCTTATCCCATGCTCTGAGCATCTTTGATTCCCAGCAAAAAGCTCTGTCCAAACCAGCGAGGAAATATAAGAACCAAGAGGATTTTAGGACATGGCTCAAAGCCCAACCCAGTAATTGCTGCAGAACGGCTGCGCCTTGTGTCCCGTCCTCTCCCTGGACAGCGTGGGAGACCGATGGGAACTGCAGCAGGAAAGATAGGATTTGGGATTCTCGCCCCCCCCCCCCCCCCCCCCCCCCTTTTTGTGTAATGGGGAAGCAGCAAATCCCACCGGAGCTGAGCGCAAATCACATCGCAGCCGTGCCTCAGTTTCCCCATCAGTAAACGAGGGTGGTTGTGGCCGGGGGGTTGGAGGCCCCTTGTGCCTACTGTCAGGAGAAGGAAGCTGGGATGGTGCCACCACCTTATCTGCAGTTATTCCTGGAATCTGGTTGCATGCTATATATAAGGAAAGCTGATTAAATGCCACTGTGCGATAGTGGCGGGCGCGTCGCGGGGTACCTCGATCACGTTAAACACTCCATTTGCAGCTCCCAGCCTGCAATTCCTGGCCTACAAATCCAACCGTATTCCAGTGCCCCAAGGGGCTACAAGGAACCTGGAGAGGGGCTTTGGACAAGGGATGTAGGGACAGGCCAAGGGAATGGCTTTAAGCTGTGAGGGGAGACTGAGATGAGCTCTGAGGCAGAAGCTGTTCCCTGGGAGGGTGCTGAGGCGCTGGCACAGGGTGCCCAGAGAAGCTGTGGCTGCCCCATCCCTGGCAGTGCTCAAGGCCAGGTTGGATACAGGGCTTGGAGCCACCTGCTGCAGTGGCAGGGGTTGGAGCTGGATGTGCTTTAAGGACCCTTCAGCACAAACCAGTTTGGGATTCTACGATTAAGCCAAATCCCCCCAGATCAGTGCACAGGGAACCAAAACAAGCACATAAAATGAGAAAGCCCTAAGCCCTGTTATTCCACTCCCTTAGTAAATAACTTCACCCTTTGCTGGGGAAGAGGATTCGATCCAAGTGTCCACTGACAACATTTGGCTTGGCGCAATGGTCCAACCCGGGCCAGTTTTGCTCGACCTCATCTCCCTGCAGCATCACTTCTGTTTCTGTTGTTGTCCAGCTTCAAGCCCTCAGTAGCTGCTCTCTCTGCTGCAACCCAATACAGCCACATTGTTTAGGAAAGAAGAAAACCTCATAGAAAGCCTGTCTGTGCCTGATGGAGCCGAGGAATTGCTTGTTCTGCTCTGCCCGGGGGAGCTGGGATGGCTCAAGAGAAACCCGTGATGTGCTGCAGCTATTTTAGCTCCTCAGCTCCTTGAGCCCAGCACTGGTTGGGAAGACAATGGCTCGACTTCTGGGGGGTCAAACTGTGTTTCCTCACCTCGTAAACGATGATGATCAATGGTGTGAAAGCATCAAGGAAAAGAGCTGAAATAGAAAAGCTTTTGTGTGATTTGAGAGCGATGGAGCAGGAGGAGGGTGTGCTGCCACCCTGCCCTTGCGCTGGGGTGCTCGGTGTGGTTTGCCTGCATTGGTTGGTGATGGCAAAGGGGATGCCGTCCATGTGCTGGCTGCTTCTCAGGGTTTAGGGGCATTTAGGTCACTGTTTTGGGATCTGGGTGGGCAGAAATGCTCCTGAGGGCTTCCAGGAGCAAGGCTGGGCCAGCAATGAGGATGCTGGCATGGGGAGATGGTGATGCTTTGGCTTCAACGTGGTGTCCATGCCCCAGGAACACCTAAGAGGTGGCACTGGTTGTTGGCTGGAGTCCTCAGCTCTGTTCCTTACCCCCCTTGAGGTGTCTATGGGGCAGCTCCCGCTCTCAGGGTCTGGCATGCTCTGTTCATGTGCTCACCAGGTCTTCTCCTTCCCAGGGCCACCACCCCATGGAGAGAGGGTCACCCCCCACTGGCTCCTCAGGGGCCGCACCAGACGCGCCATCAGCCTGGGTGAGAAGGTAAGAGCAGAGGTGGTTCCTCTGCCCTGTGCAGATGGGTCCTGTGCGTGGAGGTCTTCATGGTGGGACTCGGATGGAGGCGTTGAGTTTGCATGAGCAGGATGTTGGGCTGGGGCAGCCTGGACAAGAGAAGGCTCCTGAAGGGGAGACCTTAGAGCAGCTCCAGTGCCTAAAGGGGCTGCAGGAAACCTGGAGAGGGACTTTGGACAAGGGATGGAGGGACAGGACAAGGGGAATGACTTGAACCTGCCAGAGTGGAGATGCAAATGAGCTCTTAGGCAGAAGCTTTAAGGTCCCTTCCATCCCAAACCAGTCTGGTGTTCCATGTTGTGTTGGCAGGATCCAATTAGATGTGGTCTTAACTATGGGGCAGGAGGAAGGACGGGTGAGGTCTGCAAGGTGGGCAGAAAGGAGCTGGGAGGTTTGGAGGGAGGAGATGGGGGTAATTTGTCAGACTGATGGCTTGGCCAGGGTGGATGGACCAACAGCATTAGCTAAAGGGTAAGTGCTGCAGGATTTAAATGTGAGGTCCTTGGGAATGCTGCAGAGAAGCTGGGTGCAGGCTGTGGGAATGAGGTGCCAACTCTTCCCAGGATGTCTCTGCTGGCTGTCACCTTCCCCACCACTTCACCATCTCCACATCTCCCTTCTGAGATGCTCTGGTGCCCCGGGTCTGGGTTTGGTGCTTGGCTCTGGGTCCACCAGCTCCACAGCTGCCCATTGCAGCTGATCCCTGTACCCCACAGCAAGGAGGTGCTGGGGGCTGTGGTCTCCTTTGGGATGGATCCAATCACTTCCCAGCACAATGAGCACCAATGGGATGGTTGCAGGATCCTGCTTTGTGCTGAGGCTGAGCAGATTCGCTGCTGGGAATACTGAGTGCTGGGAAATGACCTTCTCTGGTGGCATCTCCATGGAGCAATGAAGCCACCTGCCATGCCTCCAAGTGAGACCTCCTTGCTCCAGGCAGCAGGTACCAAAGGCATAACGAGCCATGCTTCTCAGCAGTGAAGCAGAGAGGGGCTTTGCACTACCCTGCCTGCTCTGAGGGGCTGGACAATGCCTATTCCCAGTGGAATCGTGAGCGCTGCTGGGAATTGCCCTTCTCTGGTAGCTGAAATAGCCCATCACATTGGGGATGCTGTGCTCAGCCTTCAGCAATGTCCCCTCCCTTCTAGCAGCTCCACACTGGTGTATATATGGGTTGGAAGGCACGTGGGATGGGGAACACATGGCAGCAGGAGGTGTATTTATACTCCCAGTGTCCAAACGGTGCCGGGTGGGTGCAGACCATGGGCATTTCGGGAATCACCCTGGGAATCCTGGGCCAGGATGGCTGGGCAGGACCCGGAGCACTTCCTGGCGTCTGCTTTGCATCCCCTGGTTCCCAGCAGCCTGGAACAAGGAGGCTCCTGTTCCTCGGAGCAGGGAAAAGGAGGGGAGAGGAAGGGTGGTCACAGGAGGGGGGGCTTCAAGCAGGCAGGATGGTGGCAACCAAAGGATGGGGTAAGGGATGAACGTGCTCCCTGCTTGGGGACAGAGCCCCAGCCCGATCCATTCTGTCCTTGTGCTGCCGCTGGGTGTATCTTTCGGATCTATTTAATCCACCCCATCCCCACCCTGCGTCCTCCTGCTCTCCAGCAAAGATCCTGGAAATAAACAGGGCTGTGTGGTTGCTGTCAGCCATCCAGACTGGGCTTTCCGGGTGGGACTCTGCCAGGAGGCAGCATCCCAGTGCATGGAATGATGGTTTGTGACAGCCCCAACGCTCCTTCATCCCTTCCCTGCAGGTGGGATGCTGCGTGCTGGTCCACGCCATGGTCCATGGGGACATCGCTGTGCCTCCTGTCCTTCCTCCCAGCGGGATGAGGAGGAGGATGGTGGTGGTGGCCCTGCGGTCCCATCATGTGCGGGCTGGCACAACGCTGCCTCCCCCCTCGACACCCTCCTCTCTGCTATTGTTTGGGCCCGAGCTCCCCGCGGGCTCCTTTGCTCCCGGCACACATGGAAGTGATTTGGGAGAGGCCACGGAGGAGGTCGTGGGGACCCTGATTGCAAACAGCTCCCTCGTTGCTGCTGGCTTGGGGTGGGATCCTGCCCCCCTGCATCCTCCTCCTGCTCCTTCCCCTGGCTTGGGATGCGAAGTGAAGGATGTGGAGCGCTGACCATGGGCTTTTCCAGCCCTTCAGAGGTGGGCGTGGAGGTTGTGCCCAGCATCTTGGCTTGGGTGTCCCGCTGGGGTCCAGCCTTAAAGCACAGAATTCCTTTGGGACCCAGCAGCCTGTCTGTCCCTGCCCATGGCAGCGGTTGGAGCCGGATGAGCTTTAAGGTCCCTTCCAACCCAAACCGCTCTGGGATCCTATGGTTCCATGATAAATAACCCCTGGGGAGCATCACACACGTGTGGGATCCCCGCCCAGCTCCAGAGGAGGAAGGAAGGAGAGGACGCCCATGGTTTGGGTGGGCTGCAGGTGCCGAGGACGCGTTCTCCTGCCATCTGTTTCCTGCAGGGAAGCCCTTTTCCCCTCGCAAGGTATGGCAGCGCTGAGCAAACCCTGATGTGGTCCCTGAGCCAAGTTGGCTTCGAAACAACCAAATTCCTGCCTCTGCCCTCCATTCCCCCGGCTCCCATGGAGCTGGCTGCCTCTGGGATGCTTTTCCAGTGAGCAGCTGGAGCCAGAGGCTTGTCCTTGAGCTCTTGGATCCCGACCCCGGTGTGCCTGCAGCACAAGCTGTGTTATAGCATCACAGAATCCCTGACGGGTTTGTATTGGAAGGACCTCACCCAGTCCCAACCCCCTGCCATGGGCAGGGACACCTTCCACTAGAGCAGGGATGCTCCAAGCCCCATCCAACGTTGTTCTTCCAACCCAAACCCTGCCGCTTGGATCCAGCTGCCTGGGGAGGACCTGGCTCATCCATTGATGCTCCAGCTGCAAAACCCATTTCCAAATCCTCTGTGGAGCATCTCCTGGTAACTCCAGACCCCGTCTTCCTCTTTACACCCAAGCCTACGTGTGCTTACTTAGGAAATGGGGGCTTATGGGACCGAGCAGATGGCCGGGCTGTGATTTGAATGTGGCTTTTGGCTTAACTAGTGATGTCCCAAGGAGCTCGGTGCTCCCTGCGCCCGCTTCTGGGGGCTGCAGGGCAATGGGAGCTTTCCAGCGAGGATGGAGGTGGGAAGCAGAGATCATTTCCCCCTGGAAGAGCAGCACCACCCCTTGGCCTCGGCTCTGCGAACATCACTGTGGTTTGTGTGATCAGAGCATTGCAAGAGGAAAACAGCCTCAGGCTCAGCCCAATGGGTCTCTGGGCTGCTCCAGGCTGGGTCAAGGCCAAGGCACATTCATCCCAGCTGTATTCCAGCCCCTGATGCAACTGGGCTTTGCTGGGATGCTCTGGAGAGAGGCCACCACTTCCACATCCAGCCAGGGCTGAGCTCTGGCTCCCTGCAGCAGGATGGTGGGGACCAGTGCATCCCTTTGGTGGGGACCAGTGCATCCCTTTGGGGCTGCTGGAGAAAGGAGGTGGTGTTTGGGCAGGGGAGAAAGGTGCTGGAGCCCAGGATGATGCAGGAAGCTGGGATGATGCTGGAGCTGAGGAGGGTGATGGAGCTTGGGGTGATGCTGGAGCCCAGGAAGATGCTGATCCCTGCTTATTCCTGATGCACAGCCTCTTGGCCAGCAGCTCCTGGGGACTCAAGTACCCCCCAGTTATGCTTAAGGCAAAAGTATCACTGTTCAAGTCATGCAATGACCTTTCCTGGCCTTAAAGTGGGGCTGTTTGACTCCTTCCTGGCCCGAGTGGTTCCTGCATCCTCCTTATCCCTCTTTTTCCTGCTATTCATGTTCCCCACCACCTCTCCATGTGCTCTCAGGGGAAACTGAGGCACAGGGAAGGGGAAAGCTTCACCTTGCAGGGGTTGAACACGGATCCCATTAGAAGCAGTTTGTTTTCCAGCCTTTGGCAGCTTGGGAGATGGGACGGTGCTTGCACAAAGACCTGGGAATGCCGGGATAACCCTGTACACACACATATCCCTTTAAGACAGCAGCTGGGAAAGAGCATTTTGCCAGTAAAGGCCCTTAAGTCGAGGCAGGGAGTAATTGCTGGGGAATTCAAAGCCGGGAAGGAGCCGGCAGGGATTGGGAAGGAGGAGGAGGAGGAGATGGGCTGCGGGGAGTTGGTGTTAGGGAGATCAGAGAGGGGAGCAAGAGGCCTGAAGAAAGGGGGGGCAAAGGGGGGGGAAGAAGGGAATGGGCAGGAAAAGCATCCCATGGCCCGGACCATGTTTGGCCATGGAGGGATGTTTGGATAAGATCATGTTCTAAAAATACAGCCCGTTCCCACCATGGCTGCAGGAGGGAGCCCAGCGCCGCCCTCAGCACACAGGGCCCCTCGCTGGGATCCAGGACCGGGGCTTCCATGCCCATGGTCAATTTGAGCTGCTTAATGGGGTGCATCCATGTCTGGAGCTCAGTCTGGGGGGGATGTGGAGGAGGATCCATCCTGGGAGCATAAACCCCATGTCCTAGGGTGCAGCAGCGGTGGTACCCGACTGCTCCGCACCCCAAAATCCTCCATCCAGTGATGCTGCCCTGTATAAGCATGATGGTCCCAGGAGGGTGGCCCTGGGGCTGCCAGGCTGGAGGTCCCCAGCCTCCCCAGTACCCATGGGGATGAGGACTGGGTTGCAAAGCCTTGCCTTCCATCTCCATAGGGATGAGCAGGGACAGCAGGATTTGACCTCTGGTTTAGCCCAAGCTGGGAATCGCCCAACTTTACCCCCACCCTGCTGCATTCCTGGAGACCGACTGCAGAACCCTGTGATGCTCCAAGCAGCCGAAGCCGGAGCCTTATGGAAGCAGCTCCTTCCTCTGCCCTTTCCCTCTGGAGCTGGGAAAACCTCACCAGCTCACAGCCAGGGCCTTGCGATGGATACGGAGCACAGGGCTGAGGGCTGGCGGCTCCCTGCATCCGTCATGGATGGGGAGGGATCAGGGGAGGGAGATGGAGCCAACCACGCCGGCTGGGCCATGACCAGCATGATGCTGCAGTGTCCTGGAGGTGGGGAAGGGACATGGGGACATCGTAGGAGGGCTCTTGGGCTCCAGCCCATCCTGTCACGTGCAGACGGCCGTGCTGGTGTGGATCCCTGCGCTGGGCTCCTATTTAACACCCTCCAAAGTGAGGGAGTGAGTAAAACCACCAGCATCCTGGGGAAGCTGAGTCAGTCGTTTCCTCCCAGTGCCCCTGCTGTTCATAGCGCTGCGGTTGTCCGGTGCCTGGGTGGTTGCTGGTTATATCCATACCCCCACAGGGGTGCACGGGAGGGGCTGAGCCCCCCAGGGACCTGCCTCTGCCGGGATGAGGCTCTTTCCACTGGCTCAGGACCTCTGGTGGGATGGAGCACGCAGAGACCCTGCTCAGGATGCTCATGCGATGCTCCCAACCCATATCCTACATAGAATCATGGATGGTTTGGGCTGGAAGGGAGCTTAAAGCTCCTCCAGCTCCAACCCCTGCCACGGGCAGGGACACCTTCCATAGAGCAGCTTGCTCCAAGCCCCTGGGTCCAACCTGGCCTTGAACACTGCCAGGGATGGGGCAGCCACAGCTTCTCTGGGCACCCCCTGACAGCGCCTCAGCACCCTCCCAGGGAAGAGCTTCTGCCTCAGAGCTCATCTCAGTCTCCCCTCTGGCAGGTTAAAGCCATTCCCTTGTCCTGTCCATCCCTTGGCCAAAGCCCCACATCAGTTCTCTCTTGGGAAGCTGCCAGCAGAGCTGGGATTTGCTGTCTCACCCCATCCTTGCAGGGTGAATCTCAGTGTGAATCCTCTTTTATCCCCTATTAGGCTCGGAGTGCATGGGGAAATCAAGCAGGAAGGTTTATTTCTCACCTTCCAGAGGCTTGAGGAGTATGGAGTGTGTGGAGCAGTCCACAGGGAAGAGGCAGGAATGCACCCTGAGCTGGGGAGCAGAGGAGGATGCTGGGGACAGCGATGTGCAGAGGAGACAGTGTCCGCTGGGAACAGCACAGTGTGCCCTGTGCTCTATTATCATCTCAAATCGAGGGGACTGAGCTCTGGGGAGGTGAGAGTGGATGTGGATCAGTGCGGACTGTCCCCTGCAGAGTGGCTGAGGATGCCTGGGGACCTCCTGATCCCTGTGTCCCCACTGATGCTCTGTGGCACCCAGCTCCCACTGCATTTTCCCAACTGGAAAAGCAGCTCCAGCTTTCCCAGACAGGACCTTGGAGGAAGCTGCGCTAGTGGAAGCTGTCCCTGCCCATGGCAGGGGTTGGAGCTGGGTGATCTTTAGGTCCTTTTCAACCCAAACCAGTCTGGGGTTCTGTGATGGTGCTCGAAATCCATTGCACCCACTGCCCTCTGTGTTGCTAATGGAGCAGTAGGTCCCATAATAACAAGGCAAGCAGTGGGATGGGTAAGCACCGAGGTGGCTGCATCCCAGGCTCTGCCTTTCCTAATCCCATCCCTTCTCTGCTTCCTCCGTAGGTGCCTGCCCGAGCAAAGGTGGCCGTGAAGGCTGAGGGCAAAGAGCTCATCCTGGTGCTGGAGAGGAACCAGTAAGTGTTGGGGCCGGGGAAGGGGCGCTGGGTGTCCCTGGCATGGTCCTGCATGGAGTGGTTGTATCCTGGCCTCTTTTCCACAGTGGAAGGGACAGCCCCTGTGTGGCTTCCTGCCTGCTGCAGCTGATAGGGCTGCTTGGGCTGGAATGCTCCCTTTTCCACTGCCCACACCCATGTGGTGCCAGAAACAGTCTATGGCACCCAAGACATGGCACCCGAGAGCTTCCATGTTATCCATGGCACCCAAGGCAATCCATAATGGCACCCAGGGTAGTCCACAGCACCCCAGACACCAAGACTGTCTGTGTCTATTGGAGAGACCAGTACAGCCTTGGCCATCTGAACTGCTGTCTTGTGCCAGCTACCAGGTCTACCTTATCCCTGGTGGTTCATGGGCCAGTGGGGCCATGTTGGACCTCAAATCTTCTTTCTTCTGGTACTAAGAGACATTGTTGGCCTCCAAGAACATCCCTGTGGTGTTTTTCCTCCTTCCTTGTGCTGGAGAACAAGGCATGTCTTGCCCTTTGTTCCTTGGGTCTTCTGGTTCTTAAGTCTGCCCTGGAGAGGACATCCCAATGACCTGAGCCATGCTGAGATTCGCTGTGCCCATGGATGTGCCTCACTCTGTCCCCATGTACGGGATCAGCTCCACCTTACCATGTCCCCCATTCCTCAGGCATAGAATGGAGGCTTTGTCCTCTCCACTGCCCTCAACCAGCCCATCGCCATCCCTGTCCCCATCCTGCACAGCTCCATGTGCCCTGCCCTGTCCGGGTGCTTGTCCTGCCCATGGATCCCTTTCCAGGAACACGTCTGAGCTCCCATCTCCTTCCTGGGCTGTAAATGGAGCTCCTGGTGCCGCGCACCCGCTGCCAGGCGGGCTGGGGAGCCAGGAACGCTCCCACCGCGGCATTCCTGGGGCCGGGCTGACTGCAGAGCAGACACCCAGAGGCGGGGGGGGGTTCTGGGTTTGTTTGCTTCTGCTGCACGAGAAAGGCTCTGGGACAGGGCCAAAGCCCAGGGATCAGGGCTGAGCGCTCAGCAGGGGCAGGCACAGCCCGGCTCTGTCCTGCTCCGGGGGCCCGAGACCCTGCGTGCGCTGTGTGCTGCCCGTGGGGACCTGCCCGGCCCGTGGCTGCAAGCTCATGGTGGGAGCCCATCGCCCGGCATCAGGGCGAGGGAGTGCGGATTCGGGGGGCGTGGAAACCCCAGCATCCTCTTTTCCTCTTTTCCTCTTTTTCTTTCCTCTTTTTCCTCTTTTTCTTTCCTCTTTTTCCTCTTTTTTACCTTTTTTCTTTCTTTTCCCTTTTTCCTTTATTTTTTCTTGTTTTCTTTTTCTTTTTTCCTCTTTTCTTTTTATTTTTTCCTCTTTTTGTTTCTCTTTTTTCCCTTTTTCTCTTTTTTATCTTCTTTCTCTTTTTTCTTTTTTCCTCATTTTCTCTTTTTTGTTTTTTTCTCTTTTCACCTTTTTTATATTTTCCTTTTTCTTTTCTTTCTCTTGTATATTTTTCTTGGTTTTTTTTTCTGTTTTCTCTTTTTTCCCTCTTTTTCTCTTTTTTTGCTTTCTTCTTTATTTTTTTCCTCTTTTTTTTCCCTTTTTTTGTTTTCTCTGTTTTCTCTCTTTTCTATTTTTTCTTTTTTCTGTTTTTTTTCCCTTTTTTGTCCCTTTTTTCCTTTCTTTTTCTCCTCTCTCTTCTGTCTTCTCTCTTTTCTTTCTCTCCTCTCTCCTTCCTCTCCCACCTCCCATAGGATCATTTCACTCCGAATCCCCTATCTGCTCCCCAGCCCCAGGCACTCCCTGCCTTTGAGCTCGGCTCCTGCTCTTCCCTGTGGCAGGAAGCACTTTGCCAGCGTGGGATGTGGCTGTGTCCCAGGCGCTGGGGACCAGCCTGGGGGGGATGCAGCAGCTGGGACACACGGGGACCCCCGGCCTGTTGCTGGGTGCTGTGTCAGGAGCATCACCCTCCTGTGCTCTCAGGGAGGTGAAGTGACACGGCCGGGGCTGGAGGGGGTGTTGGGGACCCCAAACCTCCCACATCCCCAGCTGGACCCTGAGTGCGGGATTAATCCCTTCTTCTCCCAGAAGGATGCTTCCCATGGGGACTTTGGTGTTCCCAAGGGGGGTTTGGTCCCTGCGGGGAAGCTGTCCTCCTGCCTGAGCTAATCCTCGGTGGTGACCCCACCATAGAACCATAGAAACAACCGCTTTAGAAACAACCTCTAAGCTCCTCCAGTCCAACCTTTACCCCAGCACTGCCAAGGCCACCACTAACCCACGGCACTGAGGGTCTCATCTACATGGGCTTTGAACACTCCTGAGCCCTCTGGCAGGGGATGGGTGGGCAGCTGGACCCCAATGCAGGTCCCCATCCCAGAGCAGCAGGACCCCAAACCAGTGGGCAACCCCTTTGGGATGTAAACGGGGATGTCATACTGTGATTCGTGTCCTCATTGGCCATGGGCAACCATTGGTTGGGAACCAGCCCTGACACAACGGTGATGGCCGCCATGCTGCCAGCTCAGCAGTGGGGTCTGTGAAGGAGAGCCATGTGGATGGCTCAGCACCACTGATGGTTGCCTGGGTTCGGGCACAGGGACTCAGCGTGTTCCTATGCTGGGACACCCAGAGCACCTCAAGGGTCCTAACCCTTCTCTCCACAGGCTGCTGGCTCCGGGCTACACCGAGACTCACTACACCGCGGATGGACAGCCTGTGACAGTGTCCCCAAATCACACGGTGGGTGCTGGGGCATGGGCAAAGGTCACCTCCTGTTTGGGGGCCCCTTGTGATGGAGCCAGAGCCCCACTGGGCTGGGGGGGGGGGGTGTTTTCTCTGGCAGCATCACTGGAACAGGAGGAGCACAGCAACACGTGGCTCCTGTAGCTCTTGGCTCTGGTACAGGGCAAATAAACACAGGCAGCGCCGGCTCTTCCCGATATTCCCCACTGGTCATCTGTCACCCAGGCATGGGTGTCTGTGTCCTGGTGGCTTCCCGGCTCCATCGCTCCTGATCCACAGCGCTGAGGGACACAGCTTGCATGGAAAGGCGAAATGGGATGAGCGCATGGGTTAGTTACTGCCCAGCCCTGTGTGGGGGTTTCTAGAGGAGGTCTCCATCACAAGAGGGACGTGGAGCTGTTGGAGCGAGGCCAGAGGAGGCCATGGAGATGCTGCGAGGGCTGGAGCAGCTCTGCTCTGGAGCCAGGCTGAGAGAGCTGGGCTGGGGCAGCCTGGAGAAGAGAAGGCTCCTGAAGGGGAGACCTTAGAGCAGCTCCAGTGCCTAAAGGGGCTGCAGGAAAGCTGGAGAGGGGCTTTGGAACTCGTGAGCTTTAAGGGCGCTTCCAACCCAACCACTCTGTGATTCCATGATCTCTCCAGGACCACTGCTACTACCACGGGCACGTCCGGGGCTACAGCGACTCCTGGGTTGTCCTCAGCACCTGCTCAGGAATACGGTATGGAAACATGCATGTGGGGGCTTGTGGGACTATTAGAGGGTGATGGATCAGGCTGTCCCTTCCGTTCTTCAGGGACCCCCTTGGCCACCCCCGAGCAGCACCAATAGTCCTGCAAACCCAGCTCTGGATGCTTCATGGGGCTGGTTTTCCCATCGCTCCTTTTCTCCCATCCTTGAGGTGTCCAAGATGCACCCATCTCTTGTCTGCCCCAACCCCATGTACGGACCAAGCTGCAATGAGTTCACAGGCCCTCATTAGGGGCTGGTGAAGCAGACTGAAAGCACCACAGGAGTCCTTAAGGGCTGTTCTCCATTGCAGGGGCCTCATAGTGCTGAGCAGCAACACCAGCTACTACCTGAAACCCCTGGGGACCCCCAAACCAGGCCACCACATCATCCACCGAGCAGAGCACTTGCCCATCCGAGGTGGGACCTGTGGCCACGGTGATGACATCGGGAGCACCATTGCTGACATTGCTCAGCTCTTCCAGCCTGTGCCTCGCCGGGTAAATCCATCCTGGAGTCCTTTGCTCGTGGGAGGGATGGAGAGATGAGAGTGTGGCTGTCTGCACCTCGATAAATGCCTGTGGTGGGGGGCCTGTCACCCTGGCATCTGGGAAGATGCGACCTGTGTGAGTTTGGGCAGGAGACCTCAAAGGGAGGGTGTACGGGTTGGGTACCAGTGCTGTGTCCTATGGTGTGGGACATGATGTGAGGAGATACTGGGAGTTGCACTGTAGCCACTCAGCTTTTCCTTGTCTCCTCGTGTCCCAGTTTCCCCTCTCAGCTGTCCTTCCTGAGCAGCTCTGCAGGGACTGGGAAGCCTGAGATGCCCAGAGCCACGGGCTGCCTGCTCCTTCCATCCTCTGAGCATCACTGTCTTGCAGGCCAAGAGAGATGCCTGGAGGACCATGAAGTACATGGAGCTCTTCATCGTTGCTGATCACACACTGGTGAGTGGTGTAGGGAGCAAAAACAGTTTCCATGGCAGTTCCTCCTCTGCCTCCTTCCCTGCTCTTCCTCTGGTGACCCTTCCCCATCCGCATCTCTCTGCAGTACAGGAACCAGCACCTCAACCTGGGCCACACCAAGCAGCGCATCGTGGAGATCGCAAACTACGTGGACAAGGTAATGGTTAGGGAGCAGGACCTGCTGCTCCACTGGGACCAGCTCCATCACTCCTCGTGCATGTGGGAGCACCAGGCTGGTGGTGTCCTCAGGGACTGTCCCCATGTCGCTAGGGCTAGGAGCTTAGATGGCAGATGTGGGCAGGGTGCCTTGCTGTGGTGATGGGGATCGATGCTGACATCCTTGACACAAGGAGGGGCACATTTAGGTGTTGTCAGCTGATGGATGGCATCATGCCACCATGATTTGGAGGTGGAATTGGGACAAGCGTGTCCCCAAGTCACCCAGCTGGAGGGAAATAATCATAGAATCGTGGAATAGTTAAGGTTGGAAAGGACCTTAAGATAATCCGGTTCCGACCTCCTGCCATGAGCAGGACATCTCACACTAGACCATGTCACCCAAGGCTCTGTCCAACCTGGCCTGGAATGGGCCAGGGATGGAGGATTTACCACTTCTCTGGGCAACCTGTTCCAGTGCCTCAGCACCCTCACAGTAAAGAACTTCTTCCTTAGATCTAACTTAAATCCCCCATGTTCCAGTTTGAACCCATCACCCCATGTCCTATCACTACAGTCCCTAATGAAGAGTCCCTCTCCAGTACCCCTGTAGCCCACTTCAGACACTGGAAGCTGCTCTGAAGTCTCCACACAGCCTTCTCTTCTCCAGGCTGAGCAGCCCCAATGTTTTAATCATGGAGACCCTGCAGCCATTCCCCATCCCCTCCATCCCTGTCCCCTCCCTGCAGTTTTACAGGTCACTGAACATCAAGGTGGCCCTGATCGGGCTGGAGGTGTGGACGGAGCGGGACCAGTGCACTGTGACCAGCGACGCCAACGCCACGCTCTGGTCCTTCCTGCAGTGGAAGAAGTCACTGAGGTCACGCAAGAAGCACGACAATGCCCAGCTGCTGACGTGAGCATCCCTATGGACGTGGGGACATCGGGATGAGAGGCTGCTAGCTTGGACCGGGGTCTCCAAACCATCCCTGGGGTGCTAATGGCCCCCTTTGGTCTTCTTTCTATGCAGAGGGAAGACGTTCAGGGGGACAACCATCGGCATGGCCCCGCTGGAGGGGATGTGCAGCATGGATAACTCCGGAGGTGTCAGCATGGTAAGAGGGGCAGGGGGCTCATCACTGCTTCTCCCATGCTGGGGGATCCCATTGTTATTCCATCTTACTGGAGTTCTTCACTTGGAGGACCAGGATCTGGGGTTTCTCCTGGGATATAGCCTGAGAACAAGCAATGATGCTGGTAGCTCCTTACCCCTCTCACATGTTGGCCAAGTGAGAAAGGACTGGTTTAAAGGTCTCCTGTCCCATGTACACCCTCAGCTTGCAGCTAGCAGCAGCATTAGGATCTTCTATGTTGCTTTTGCCCCTCGTATTGAATAGCCCTGATTGTTCCCTGCTTGTACTCCATGGTTTTGTAGGGTCATCTCTGCCCCAGATAACTCTTACCTGCCTCCTTATGGGGTGATGGTGGCCCTGGTGACCTGTGGTCCCTGGGCAGGGTGGTGATGTGGGGCAAAGAGGCGTCTGGGTTTTGCGATGCACCTTCCAAGCGCCCAGGTTCTCTGTAGTTGGCTGCAGCCAAAGAACTTCCCAACAGTCCCATGCAGGACTTTCAGGAGACCAAGCCCCCATTTTGTCATCATTCCTCCTCCATCCCCCTGTCTGTCCCTCCCATGGGATCCAGTTGCCATCCCAGGGATGCTGCGGTCCCTCCATCACCCCAACCCCATTCCCTGCTGCGGGATGACCCCTCTCCATCGCTGTGCAGGACCACTCGGAGCAGCCCATCGGAGCAGCCGCCACCATGGCCCATGAGATTGGCCACAACTTCGGCATGAGCCACGACAGCTCTGGCTGCTGCGTGGAGGCCACCCCGGAGCAAGGCGGCTGCGTCATGGCAGCGGCCACCGGGTGAGTGGGGATGGGATCATGGAATCATGGAATCAACCAGCTTGGAAAAGACCATCCAGTCCACCCGTTCCCAGCACTGCCAAGGCCACCACTGACCCACGGCACTGAGGCCTCGTCTCCACGATGTGTGAGCACTTGCAGGGATGGTGACTGCAGCCCTGCCCTGGGCAGTTCCAATGCTGAGCACCCTTTGGGGCAGGAATTGTTCCTCAGCTCCATCTAACCCTGCCCTGGTGCAGCTTGAGGCCGTTTCCTCTTGGCCCATCCCTTGTTCCTTGGGAGCAGAGCACACCCCCCTCCTGGCTCCATCCTCCTCCCAGGCCCTTGTAGGGAGCGATCAGGTCCCCCCTGAGCCTTCTCTTCTCCATCTGAACCCCCCAGCCCTCCGATTCATCCCAAATTATATGAAATTCAAGTGGTTGGTGCCACTTTCCCTTCCAAAGTCCTTCTCCTGTTGGATTTTCCAGCTCCTGACAACACTCATGCCAGATTCTTCCCTGCAGAAAAGCAGTGATTTATTCCCACCACCTCTTCCCATTAATAAATAGCAGTCACCCCCCCCACTATGGTTTCAGGGTGTCCTCTGGCTGTTTTCTCCTGACCGTCAGGGCTGTCACACTGCTGCACTGTCCGCATGGGGGTTAGTCTCCACATGGTGGGTTGTGGTGGTGAAAAGCACTGGCTTTTCAGCACAAGTTGTTGTGCGCTTGTTTAATGATCCTAAATGTATTATATTAACTCTATATATTATATAGTTATATATAATTATAGGTATAAATATGTAGTCACAGTATATGATATACGACATATAATATATTATATATGATATATTGCATATCATACATTATATATTATTCATTGTATATCATACAATATATATTATCCATTATACATATGAGATATGATTATGATAAATGATATATGATATATTATATATCCTTATTAATGACTCCCCCCCCACCGGAGCTGGATGCAGATGCAGTGATGCAAAGCAGTAGCAGATGCTGTAGCTGAGCTGTGCCCCTGCTCACCCCTCAGACGAAGCTTTCTGAGCTGACATCCTCCCTGACTCATTTCTTCCTTCTTATTTCTGCTGAAATAAGTTGGTTTTTCCCCGCAAGGGCAGGAAACACATTTCTGTCTTCAACCTGTCCCTGTTTGCGCGCTCGTGTACCAGCTTATTGGGTGTGTTTTGCTCACCCACCCATAGCGTGCTTGGACTTAGAGCTGAAGAGATTTCCCCTAGACTTCAAATATAGCTTTAGAAAAAGCCCTTTGTGTCATCTCAGAAGTGAGATGTCCCATACGAAATAAACCTCTTGTTTTCAGTGATGGGAGGAAATGAAACCAGCTCTGAAGCAGGTGCCCAGCCCTTACTCCCTGCTTCCTCTTAGTGCAGCACACAAAGAAAGCCACAGACTTGTGTACAATCACAGAAGGAGCATGCTCAGAGCTCCAGAAAATCACTGTTCCTCTTCAGCTCCATACGGGAAAGGCGGGTTGGGTTGTGAGAGAAACGACCTCACGTGGTGTAGGCTCTGATTTCAGTTCAGGCCTTGTGAATGATTTCATTGGAGGCTTTTATTTATGTCCCTTTTCCATATTTCTTTGATTTTTCAAACTGCTTTGGCCCATCTCGTCCTCAGAGGTATTTAAATAGCCCCAAATGGGTATTTCCCATCAGTGATGACAGACACATGTTTAGCAGACATCCTGAGGCAGTTCATCACTGCAGATGTGCTCTGTGGTTAGGATGGGGGGGTCTGTGGTGTCCCACATGCAGGGGACCAACGCACAAGAGTGTTACCTACAGCAGCAAGAGCCTGTAAGCATGGGTGCTCCTGGGCTTTGAGGCGCAGGCCATGGGGTCTCCAATCTCCAAGAGGTTTCTTGCTGTGAAGGGTTGATGCTCTGGGGTTGCTGTAGAGCAGCTCCGATTGCCCACCCCATCCCTTTCTAGAGGGTGCTTGGGTTCAGTGGTGTCCTCTGGTCGTTGTTCCGGTGCTCAGCTGTGTGAGCTGGGTGGGAGATGTTCATGGGCTTGATGTACAGTGGTGGGTTCAGCTCTTGGAGGGGTTTGTGCCAGTTTGCCCGTGTCCTTATTTCCCAGTTCTGACTGTGGTTTTCCACCTTCTCCTGGCCCTGCTCCCCATCCCTCCCCATCTCTCCCCTTGCAGACACCCCTTCCCTCGTGTGTTCAGCTCCTGCAGCAAGAGGCAGCTGGAGAACTACTTCCAGAAGGGAGGTGGGATGTGTCTCTTCAACCTGCCCGACACCAAGGACCTGGTGGTGGGACGGAAATGTGGCAATGGCTTTCTGGAGGAAGGAGAAGACTGTGACTGCGGGGAGGTGGAGGTATGGTGCTGGGTTTGCACTGCTTTCCTGCACAGGCTTCTGCAGCTCAGCTCAAGGTAGCAGGACACGGGCCATGTATTTCCAAGGGAAAGGGGTTTGCTGGTCCATTCCAAGGGCTCTTCCCAGTCCCCTCTTCCTAAACCCATTTAACTGCTCCTGGCTTTCTTCTTGACTTCGCCCTGAAGTGCTCAGCTCTTCCTCACCTCCCTGTGCCTCAGGTTCCTCAAATGAAGAACGATGCTGTGGTGGGTGGAGGATGGGTTGTGGGCATCAGTGGGGATGGGATGGAATCACTGACCATGGTGGTGTCTTCTTCTCCACCTCCCCAGGAATGCACCAACCCGTGCTGCAATGCTCACAACTGCACACTGAAGGAGGGGGCTCAGTGTGCCCATGGTGACTGCTGCCAGAGCTGCAAGGTAAGACCTGCACCGTGTCCCCACCATGACCACCCATGGGATGAGCAGGGAGATGCAGCCCCCACCATTCCCTTGGGACTCATGTGCTGCATGTCCATAAGGTCAAACCCCCTGGTGCCAAATGAGGGCTCTGCAGGAGAGACTCTGCTGGCTGCTTTGTGGCTGGGGTCCAGCCCAGGAAATTGGCCTTACATCTTGACAACTCCATATAGTCCCATAGAGGACATTATAGACGGTTTATGGTTCCAAGGTGTGCTCAGTGCTGATGTTTCTCTCTCCTCCCATGGCAGCTGAAGGTGGCTGGGACAATCTGCAGGGATGCAGCAGGATCCTGTGACCTCCCTGAATACTGCACTGGTGCCTCACCCTACTGCCCAGCCAACGTGTACCTGCTGGATGGCTCATCCTGTGCCTATGGAGAGGCTTACTGCAACAACGGCATGTGCATGACCCACCACCAGCAGTGTGTCCAGCTCTGGGGACCAGGTGAGTCCATCAGCCCCAGCCCTGGCTCCTGACACCCTGCACTGGAGCAAGAGCAACCTGGTCTTTTAAACAAGCTGCTCTATGGAAGGTGTCCCTGCCCATGGCAGGGGCTGGAAGTGGATGAGCTTTAAGGTCCCTTCCAACACAAACCAGGCTGGGATCCTATGATTCTCTGATGCACATGATCCCCATGCTGTGCATGACTTCATCTGCTGCAAGTGACCTCCATGCTGTAGTGCAACCTATAGACCACCTATGGCTTCAGCAGTGCATGCAGCTTGTATCCCACATAGACTGTGACTCCTCGCTTTGCATATGGCCCCCACATTGCCTACAGACCTTATACTGCATATGGCCCAGGGGTGATGTGGCTCATAACCTGTTCATAGAATCACAGAATCATAGAATGGTTTGGGATGGAAAGGAACTAAAGATCATCCAGTTCCACCCCCCTGCCATGGCCAGGTGCTTCGTATGGTTGTTACACACTTCATATATGTGTATATGTACACACACATTATGTGGCTGCAGACTGCCTACAGCTGCATATGGCCCCCACGCCACATACAGCCCATAGCTCATATACTCCATATGACCTGGCAGCGTTCAAGGCCAGGCTGGATGGAGCTTGGAGCAAGCTGCTCTAGTGGAAGGTGTTGCACTCTAATGGCAGGGGTTGGAACTGGATGAGCTTTGAGGTCCCTTCCAACACAAACCACTCTGTGAGTCTATGATTTCATCCCTCCTGTGCTGTTCTTGGCCTGGCACCCACAGCTGCTGCTCTCCAGGAGGCTTTTCCATGATGTTTTCTCCATAAACATTCAGCTGCTGCTCCCAGTTTTGGTATTTCTCCCCATTGGCTGCTTTCCTCCTTCCACATGGACCTTTCCTCCATCTGCAGGTGCCTGGCCAGCCCCAGATGCCTGCTTCCAGGATGTGAACATGGCTGGGAACACCTACGGCAACTGTGGCAAAGACAGCCAAGGGCGCTATGTGAAATGTGACAAGAGGTGGGTGCAGTGCTGGCACCCATGGGTGCCCCATCGTCTCCTCCTCCTGCACTCTGTGAAGGGACTGGCAGGGTCCTACATCAGTCTCCTGGCATCAGCTCCATTTTGGACCTGAGGAAGCCACCAGGTCCTTCGTGGACTCCATCACTGCAGGAAGGTTGTCCCACCACACATCACCTCCCAGCCCTGCCTGGAGGGAAAATCAAAGCCAGCATCAGCAGGATGCTCTTTAGCGACCATGTGTTCTACAGTATTCCCAGTCTGAGCAGGGATGTTAGAGGGATCCCTCTGACTGCTCCCTCCAGCGTTTCCCTGTGGTGTCCATGATTTATCTAAGTCCTTTCTGAACCCGCTGAGTGTCTCATCACAACCCAGCATGGACATAAAGTCAGAGGGAGAGGAGCCAGCAGGCAGTGGGGCAGATGGGGCAGGGAGGTTGAGGTGGCTGGTACCCACATCCGCCCTCACCTCGCTGTGTCCTGCTCCTAGGGATGCCATGTGTGGCAAGATCCAGTGCCAGAGCTCAGCTAAGAAGCCTCAGGGGACCAACACTGTGTCCATCGACACCACCATCCGCTTCAATGGGCGGGAGGTGAAGTGCCGTGGTACCTACATGTACACTGCAAAGGATGATGAGGAAGACCTCTCTGACCCCGGGCTGGTGATGACAGGGACTAAATGTGGAGATGGGATGGTGAGTACCTCTTCCAAAGGCTCGGGTCTCCTACAGAATAACATCTCCTTGGCTGTTATCCCAGCTCCAATGTGGATATTGGCTCTTCTCTGCATTGCAGCTGGTCCATGGAATGTGGTTTCCTCCACACTTGCAGACATCTCCCCGGTGACATCTCAACTGGGGCATTTCTACACATCATCAGATGCTTGTGTGTAGGCCACCAAATTCTTCTCTCTGGCCTCCATGCTTCTTTGCTGATTTCATGCGTAGTGGAGTGACCCCAACAAGAATTGCATGCCCCAGGGCTTGATGGATGAGGATTCCTTCTGTGAATAAATTGTTTCCCAGGAGAAGTCTTAGGGAATGTGTGTTAGGGAAGTGTTAAGGAGAGATCCAAACAGATGCTGATAACTGATCATTTCTCTCTTTTCCAGCCCCTACATCTCCAAGTACTTTACAAAGGCTCAGTTCAGCTGAGAGAGGGCAGAAGCCTGGTAGACCACATGGTAGCAGGGATGCGCACCAGACAGCATTGGCCATGGAGATGTGTCCTTTGCTGTTTGTCATTTTAATTGTGAAATCTTCACCCCAGTTTGGGGTGGAAAGCCAAAATGTCAACGTTTTCATGAGAAAGGATGGCTGTGTTTGAAATCCAGTGTCTTTTTTGTCTTGGATGGTGCCTGCATTTTAGGGCCAGATGGGAAATGCCATCTCCAGGAGCCGCCAGAGGGGTTGTCAAGGGAAGGGGGTGGAATGGTGGTGGCTGGACTCATCTGAGCCATCCTGGATGAGGGAATGGCAGAGGTTTCCTGGGCTGTGCTGAAAACTGCAGTGAAATGCACTGACTTGGCACAGCGTGATTTAACCAACCTGCTTTTTGGGTGTTGGAGAGGGACTCTTCATTGGGGACTATAGCGATAGGACAAGGGGTGATGGGTTCAAACTGGAACAGGAGAAGTTCAGGTTAGAGATAAGGCAGAAGCTGTTCCCTGTGAGGGTGCTGAGGCGCTGGCACAGGGTGCCCAGAGAAGCTGTGGCTGCCGCATCCCTGGCAGTGCTCAAGGCCAGGTTGGACCCAGGGGCTTGGAGCAAGCTGCTCTATGGAAGGTGTCCCTGCAATGGCAGGGGTTGGAGCTGGAGGAGCTTTAAGCTCCCTTCCAACTCAAGTCAGTCTGGGATTCTACATTATCCAATGGACAGCATCCTTCCAGAGCATTCCCAGCTGTAGATCCCTGTCCCTCTCCTGGATCTTCCTCTAACCACAGTTTCTTGGCTGTGTCTCAGGTTTGCAAGGATCGCCGGTGCCAAAATGCCTCCCTTTTTGAGCTGGAAAAGTGCGTTTCCCAGTGCAACGGCCGTGGGGTGAGTTACTCCCTGAGCAGGCTCCTGAGATCAGACACATTCTGAAGCAAAACCAAGTGTCTCCCTCAGGGATGAGCTTTGCAACGCAGTGGGCATCTGCTGCTCATAGCTGTCTCATGCATCAGCTACGGGTGAGGCCGAGCCCAGGTCTTTGCTCACCCATGTCCCAGTTAGAGGAATAAGATCATTCGTGATGTAAGACCCATCTGCAAAACTTGGATCAAGGTCCGGTTTGAACTGCAGGGTGTTTAGAGCTTGGAGCAGGTGCCTGTTCCCTCTGAGAGCAAAGCAAGAGTTAGAAACACAGCAGGGTCTGCAGAAAGGAGGGAAGTGGTTTAGTGACTAGGAAGAACCGCTGTTGTCCAAAGCTTAAAGCCTACAGAGGTTTGACCTCTGCAGAAGGCTTTGCCAAACAAGACAACAACAAACTGCTGTAGAAGGGTCACTGCTGGATTATGTAGAGAAATGTGATACGTAAAACACCCAAATTTACCCTCCTGTTCTGCTCTTGGGTTGGATTCTCTGCTTCAGAAATGCTGTGGTTTACTGGGAAAGACCCTGAGGAGAGGATGTTTAACAAACCCCAGGCTAACGTAAAGTATTAAGGACATACAGCTGGTCTAGTCCAGCAGTGTGAAAGCTGAATGTGTGAGATACCTGCCTTCAGGGTTTCTGCAAAGAGCAGGGAAAGGAAAGTATCAGCGAGGAAATAATCTCTGCACAACACAGTCACAGATGTGAGGGCAACACGGGCATGATCCAGGTGAGGCTCTTCCCTGGGAGGGTGCTGAGGCGCTGGCACAGGGTGCCCAGAGAAGCTGTGGCTGCCCCATCCCTGGCAGTGCTCAAGGCGAGGTTGGACCCAGGGGCTTGGAGCAAGCTGCTCTATGGAAGGTGTCCCTGCAATGGCAGGGGTTGGAGCTGGAGGAGCTTTAAGCTCCTTTCCAACAGAAACCAGGCTGGGATTCTATGATTCCCACACCTCCCTTGTGGTCTCCAACCCTCCTCTCTCTGCAGGTCTGCAACAGCAACAAGAACTGTCACTGTGATGCTGGCTGGGCTCCCCCCTACTGTGAGAAACCAGGCTTGGGTGGCAGCGTGGACAGTGGCCCTGTGCAGCGCGACAGTGAGTTTCATCTCCATCCTATGCCTTGTGATGCTGGTGGGGCTGGAGCTATGCCATGAGAGGGGGAAACAGGGCGATAAAGCTGCTGACAGCTCTGCTTCCAAATGTGCTGGATTGGGTCCATTCAGACTCAGCCTGTGCCCAGCTTGGTGGCCACCCATCAGAGGCCACCGGATGGTTCTGCTCCCTTTTTGATGGTTGGTCAGCAATGATGTCTCTAATCTGGTTGGCTGAGGATGGGCAGCTGGGACCAATGTTTGCATGGAGTGAAGCCAGAGGCTGTTTGCTCTCCCAGCCTCACACTTATCTTTGTGCTTTCCCTGCCAGATCATGAAGCCATCCTAATAACCCTCCTGCTCATCTTCTTGCTCTTCCTCCCGGCCCTGATGATCATCATCTACTTCTGGTACCGGCGGGAGAACTCGCTCCTGAACAAATGGATAAAGGAGATAAGGAGGAGGAGCCAGGAGACGTATAGGTGGGTGGTGCCTCCTAAATCCCTTCTCTCTCAAGGACCCAGTAAGATGCAGAAACCTTGTTTTCTTGCCACTGTTGGCATCCAGCCTGTTAGGAATGGGTGTGGAGAGCTGGTGGTGCACAGGGTCTCTTTCAAGGTGATATGGGACCTGGTTTGAGATATGAAGAGCTCTCTCCTGGGAAAATCTGAGGCTCTCAGCTCTTCCCAGAGCAGAGGACAGAGCTTGTTCCCTGGAGGGGACAACCCCAGAGAGTGATGATGAAGGTGGCCTGGTACCAAGAAGCTTTCTCTCCATTTACTCCTGGGAGACTGCAAGAGCAGGGAGGGCTCTAAAGCAGCATTGAATTTAGATACTCTCGTTTGAGCAACCTGGTCTTTTAAACAACCTGCTGTAGTGGAAGGTGTCCCTACCTGTGGCAGGGGGCTGGAAGTGGAAGAGCTTTAAGCTCCCTTCAACCCAAAGTGTTCTATGCCTGTTTCCCCTCCCAGTACAGGTGCAGACACACACATACCTCAGAACCCCTTACAATAGTCTGAGAAATCCAACCAACACCTTCATCACCCTCATCATCTCAAGACAGATTTGTCATCCCTGCTCACCCAGTGCTTATCCCTCAGTGCCATGGGGTAGTGGTGGCCTTGGCAGTGCTGGGTTGAAGTTGGATTTGATGATCCTAAAGGTGTTTTCCAACCCAGTTGATTCTGTGATTCTGATTTATGTTTTTGACCCCGAGCAGGAACAAAACCATTGGGCGGAAGTCAATCAGTGGCCGCCCCAAAGCTGCCTTCACCTTGAGGAACATTTCCACCTCCAGCCACACTAGTAAAGTAAGTAATAACTCACCTGCCAGGTTGGCTTTCCCTCCCTGGCACTTTATACTTGTGGGGGATCACATCTGCCTCTAGCAACTGGGCAAGGAACTGGTGCTCCTTGATGGCTGTGCATTGGGTCTGCGCTGTGAGCCCTTGGTCAGTCGTACACATCCCTCCTTAAACTGAGTTCGTTGGGCTCTGCCTGTTCAGAAAGACCCAGGTGATTGCCAACTGGGAAGTTGCCCATCACCACAGCAAAGCCTAATGGGGGCTGTGCTGTCCCTGTGATGAGCTCGTGTTGGGTTTCTGGGAGGCAGATGTTTCTGCTGTGGTTGTGTCGGCTCTGGTGAGCCTCGGATGGGTAATTCCAGGGCTGAATTTGGGGAAGAACTGAGGTTTGTTGAGCATGGCCACAGTGGTTGAGAGCAGGGCAGATGTCTTCTCTCTTCATTAGGGACTGTAGCGGTAGGACAAGGGGTGATGGGTTCAAACTGAAACAAGGGAAGTTCAGGTTGGATATAAGGAAGAAGTTCTTCCCTGTGAGGGTGCTGAGGCACTGGCAGAGGGTGCCCAGAGAAGCTGTGGCTGCCCCATCCCTGGCAGTGTTCAAGGCCAGGTTGGACAGAGCCTTGGGAGACATGGTTTAGTGGGAGGTGTCCCTGCCCATGGCAGGGGATGGGATCTGAATGATCTTAAGGTCCTTTCCAACCCAAACCATTCTATGATTCTATGATTCTCTCTGTGGAAATGGATTCAGCAGAACTCACCCTGGTCCAGGTCTCCTGAGACCAGCACCTTTCCCAACCCTCTGTGCTCTCATATGGTTATCAGGAGCAGACATGTTCAGCTTTTGGGCTGGATGGTAAAAGTGGTGGTCCCAGGAAGTGGAATAAATACCCAGTGCTCCTCCTGCTGCTCCGTGTACTCAGATTCTGGGGTCCATCTGCTTTCCATCACCCAGAAAAACTCACCTAAGGATTTTCTCCATGCTTCTGCTTTTCTCATCCCTGCAGACCACACGGGCCACGTTCCCCCCCAGACCCAGCTCTCAGCCTGTCAACATCGTCCACCCTCTTCGCCCAGCTCCTCACTCCATCCCTCCACGTCCAAGAGACCCCAAACCTGCCAGGCCACCACCTCCAGTCTGCAGATCACCCATGGTGCCCACCAAAGCAGCTGTGTCCCAGGCTAAGCTGCCGCCTCCAAAGAGACCTCTTCCCTGCAGCCCCCTGAGGACCCCACTGGTGAGCTTTGGCTGTGCTTTCCTTATGGACTCATAGGATTTCCATGGGTTTTGGCTGCCTGTGGCTCATTTGGGTTGGGTATTATTAAGGAGCTGTCATGCCAACCCTAAGAGATGAACCTGTTGTGATGATGAAGGAAGCTCATTAGATAAGGAGAACATTTTAAGGTGGTTTGGGTGTTATTATATGCTTTGGAGCATCTCAGCTCTACAGCAGGGCACAGAGGTTTGTAGGAGGTCACTGGATGCTCCTCTAAGGATGTTGTCTCTCCGCATGCACTTTGTGATCCCAGGTCGCCCCAAAGCATCAGCCACCCCATCGGCTGTTGCCTGGAAGTCCTCTTCTGGCCAAAGAGCTGCCTCCTGCACATGGACAGACCCTGCTGGTCATGGTCCCTCCTACCAACTTCAAGGTGTCGGGTACAAGTGCCATGAGCCACCCCACGAGGCCATTAAAGTAAGTTGAGGGAGGAGCTGAGCTGTCCTGAAGGTGGACGCAATGGGGTGTATTGCGGGTCGTGCCTGAATGGGACATCCCAAATGCCACTGTGGTGTGCTCTGCCCTGGCCTTTATGGTGTCTTCACTGCGAACTGGGTTTTCACCTGTTTCCCCCGTTGGCTGGTGTGTGCAGCACAGGGTGCTGAGGAGCAGGAGAGATGTTCTGTGCTCTGGCATGTGTGGGTTTGTCCTCTGGACCTACAAAGGAGCAAAAAGCCTACCAAATTCAGGGGAACTGGCCTGTAGGCCATGGTAGACCTTTGGTGTGGGGCATTTGTGGGCAAAGCTAGGAAAGAAATCAGGAGACATCCCAAATTCTACTTGGGGAGTAGCTATAACCAAAGCTTTTGTCTAGATGGGGCTGCCACATGTATAAACAGCCCTGTGCCCATTCTCCTTTCTGCATGGTGCAGAAGAGCCTGTCCACCCAAGCTAGGTACCTGCAGGTGCCCAGGATCTGTAGCCATGCCTCCACTGGGCAGGACCCCACAGTGTTTGGCCATAGTTGGCCAACGATGAGCAAGGTTGGGACTTTGGGTCTTGTAAGGTCCTGATGGATTAAAGGAGATGCCATCCTTTGGGGTGCACGTGGCATCTCATCCCAGAGCACGGAGGGAGCTGTTGGTGTTCTGTTGGGGGGCACTGGGTGAAGGGGTGGACATTGATGCTCTCTTTCATCTTTCCTCCCTGCAGGCCGATGCCACCTCAAAGGTGAGTCACAGACACCCTGCAGGGCCATGGGGACTGCTGGTGGGGGGATGGCCTTTGGTTAATCAGTGGGATGGCAACCAGGACACTGGGGATTAAACACCCACCTTCCCAGAGGCTCCTAGATGAGCAGGACATAGCCCGGCTTGGTACCCCAGCAAAGGGTCCAAGGAATGGAGAGTTTTCCAGTTTGGACCTGGGAGATTAAGTCCGAGTCTTTACAACATCACTACAACCTCCAACTCGCCTCTTGTGTCCTGCTAAATCCTCTGGATATAGTCAGTGGAGCCTCATGGGATTGTGCTTGCATCCACTCCTGTTAGCCAGGCTTGTGGGCTATATCCAGCCATGGAGAGCAGGCACTGTGCTGAACTGAAGCTGACCCTCATCTCCAGACAGTCTTAATTACTGCTTTGGCCCTCCTATGCTATTTTAGGTTCAGTTGTCTCTGTAGTTGCCACCGCAGAGGCTGAACATGCCCCAGCATTTCTTAGTGTAACTCAACCCCTGTAGCTCAGCTCTTCCCGTAGCTAAAACAAGCCTGTTCTGCGGTCCCAGATGGGAAAGTCTTGGCACATCCTGGCAGCCAAACATAGCTCCCTTTCCCAAATGATGTAGTTTTGTCCTTGCTGCCCACTGGGAGAAGTCCCTGTCCATTCTGCCTAGAAATAGCGCGCATGCCAGGAAGCGTAGACTGGCAGAGCCAGACTTAGGCCATAGAGCAGGGCATACCCGTGTCCTGGTCCGTATTCACTACCTGACGCTGCCAACATGCTAGGAGATGGGTAGGGAACTGTTGTCTTCCCTGGGTGGATGAGTGGAGGGATTTCATGAATTCCCATGGACTATAAGGTCCATATCAGGTTGTTGGTTGGGTGACGTCTCTTGATAGTGCTACTACTACTCTTGGTAGTGCTGTAGCAACAGGACAAGGGGGAATGGGTTTAAACTTAAACAAGGGGAAGCTCAGATTAGACAAGGCTTGGAGCAAGCTGCTCTAATGGGAGGTGTCCCTGCCCATGGCAGAGGGGGGGAACTGGATGAGCTTTAAGGTCCCTTCCAAACCAAACCATTCTATGGTTCTGATTCTACACCACCTTGCCTGAACTTGGGAAGCCAAGAGAAGTAAGCCCTTGGGGGATATCAGTCTCACAGCTGATGGGCTCCCAGTTCTCACTGCTGGCTACTGCCTGGTGTCACCCTGTGCTTTGGTGGAATTTGTTTCCTATTGGGGTTTTGAGGGTAGGCCAAAGGAAAACACTTAAAAAGGATACAGTTTGGGGTTGTATCTTTGAGAGAGGTTGTGGCTGACCATGATGGTCCCAGGTCCCCTTTAGTCTCAGGAACAGCAGATGTTCTGCCTCCCCTGCGCTGTGGAAGGATGGCTGTGGTGGAGGTGATGGGCGCTTGTTCTCTGCACTCAAATGAGTTGTCTCCTTTCTCTTCTTCTCACTCCAGGCCAGTCCCAGCCATCAAAGCCCAATCAACCTCCTTCTCCTTGAAGAAGTGACAAACCAAGAACACCTTAAGCGCATCCTTCCTGAGCTGGCTCTCCTGATTTGCACTGCTGCTGGCGACAGGGGTCTTCTATTCCTCTCTTGTTTTATTTGTCTTTTGATACCAGAGGACTATTTTTATAAGGCAGAATATGTATTCAGCACAAAAACTGTAGTTTTGGTGGGGGGAGGAGAGGGGAAATTGGTACCGTGATGTAATTCAAGGGTTGGGGTGGGTTGGTGGTGGGGTTATACCATGGTTGAGACACCACCATAGCTCTGGCCAATTTGCCCCCCAGCTTTAGTTTCTTCTTGACATTGCACATGGGCTGGGATGGGGTGAACATCCAACACTGACAACAGTGGCAGCAAAAGCCTTGTAATATCCTTCTAGCTACCTCCTCCTTCTCCTCCAGGCCTGGTGAGACCCCACCATCACCCATGCCATCAGAGTTCAATGCTGGGCATTGTCTCCAGGGAGACCTTTGCCATCAGAGCATTCCACTTTGGACTATGCCATACAATGTGCTGGGACAATTCCATGAAGGATCCACTTTCTCAGGCTCCTCCTGGCCTCCTGCCTGACTGCACAAGAAACAACAGTGACAGTGCTGGGGTCGTACCTGGATGGAGAAGCTGTATGAGAAGTGGTTCAATGTCCAAAGTGCTGGAGGCAGCTGGTTACCAGGGTGCTTTCAAGGGGCTCAGGAGCCCCCCATAAACACTGCATACTCCCTGTCCATGGGGCAAGCCAAGCAGTGGCTCTGTGAGCTGCTCACACTCTGCTCTCCAAAGGGATAAGGAGCCACAAGCTGGGAACAAGAGCAGGGGGTCCTCCTGCCCATGTCATTGGCTTGCCAAAAGGCCTTGGCCAAGCCGTTGCATTTCTCTGTGCCTCAGTTTCCCCCCTTGTCTGTAATGGGGGGGTGATACCTACCTCACAGGGGTGTTGTGAGGTTTAACAAACCCATGTCTTGAAAGGGCTTTTACAATCCTCAGATGAAAGGTGCTGTTGACCTGCACAGTGTTATACCGTGCCACTTTCCTATGACTTGACATGCGGCTCTGTCAGGGGGCTGAAGTGAGAACAAAGGCTTTGTGCAGTCCCCTGGCTCCTCTGTGTCTTTTCTTGCTCAGAACTTCCCCCAGCTTTTCGACACCAAGGTCTTTGGGTATCCAACCACACTGATACACACAGATCCCTGAACAGCTTCTGTTAGCCCTTAAACATGGGATCATTGGTCCAACTGGTCAACCACCCTGGGGTACAGCCCCTCTGACCTGGGATGGATCTTCAGGAGATGTGTCCAACCAATGCAAAGGTTGTTCATGGTGCAGGCTCAGGGGCAACCCTCAGGAAACTGCTCTGGTGTTTCATGATGCCCAGTGTTAAACAATGGGCTGGTGATTGCAGGATGTGGTTACGGCCACCTTAACCTGAGCTGTCCTTACTCTTATGATCAGGCTTTGTTTCAAAGTGTTTGGTCATGCACATGAGTCTTCCTTGAAGCCTCTGTGGTACGTCCATGTCTTGGAGGTTGGTGGATATCCAGGCTGGATCTAGGGTCCAGCATCTCCCCTGATAACAAGTTACAGAATGAGTCATTTAGGTTGAAAGGGACCTCTTGAGAGCCTCCTCAGATGACCTGTGCAGAGTATAAATGAACCGGTCCCTAAACCTTCCCAAGGTCCCAATGTTTTTAGTGATCTCCCAAGGAATTCTGACATGGTCAGACTTGAGGAAGAGCCTACGGAGCTCCTGGAGAAGGGAAACCTTGCTCCTTGCCTGTGAACGCCCTCCCTTTTGCAGTCCAGTATAGGTGGTAGCAGAGGGTTAAAGAGTCGGAGAGGGTTTGGAGAAGTCACTGATGATGAATTGGTTTTCCCAACGATTTGGGCCATTGAACTTAATGACAAAGTGAGGGATGACAGCGGAGTGGTCAAAACCCCACCTTACTGTGACACCAGCAATTGAATGACCACAGGAAGCTGATACAGTGTCCCTGGGCTTGGATTTGTGCCCACTGCTGTCGCCTACCTGACCATCGCACTCCCTTTCGTCTCCTCCTGTTCCCTATAGGGGGTGATGGGGAGCCCACCCTATACAGCTGTCCAAGGGAGCAGAGCAAGGACATGCAGGTTTGGGGCTAAATTTTGAGCTCTGCAGGTTAGAAAGGAATTGATGGAACCCCGATTCCTGATCTCGGGGGCCTGCAGGGACATGCTGGCTTAACCACTGTCCCTGGAAGCGTCCAAAAGCCATGTAGGTGAGGTCCTGAGAGCCACGGGTTAGCGGTGGCCTTGGCAGTGCTGGGAAATGGTTGGACTGGATGAGCTTAGAGGTCTTTTCCAACCTGTCTGATGGCATGATTCTGTGATTCTATTCTAAGGCTCTGCTCAGCAGCACAGTGAGTACTCAGAGATAGTTTTGCCCTTCTCAAAGCCCCTTTCTCTGCCTTGGAGATGCTCTTGTGTGTACCAGTGGGTTTTTCTTGAGGGAGATTGGCTTTGCTATGGTGCAGAATGAACCATCACATCCCTTTTGCCCAGGCAGAGCAGCAGTGCTGAGAGGAGCCCTCCCAGTCCACATGCCCAGCCCAGCTCCTCTGTCCTTGAGCTGCAAGCTGGCTCCTTGTTTGAGCAGAGGTTGGAGTTTAGGGGTGAAGCACGATGGTTTGTTTGATGGCTTTGTCTAATCTGAGATGGTCACAGGGAGTGCGGGTGGATGATGTCCGTGCTGCTGTATCCACAAATAGGTGTGCGGGGTGCATGGATGGGCAGACCTGAGGCCATGGAGATGCTGCGAGGATGCTGGAGCAGCTCTGCTCTGGAGCCAGGCTGAGAGAGCTGGGCTGGGGCAGCCTGGACAAGAGAAGGCTCCTGAAGGGGAGACCTTAGAGCAGCTCCAGTGCCTAAAGGGGCTGCAGGAAAGCTGGAGAGGGGCTTTGGACAAGAGATGGAGGGACAGGACAGGGGAATGGCTTTAACCTGCCAGAGGGGAGACTGAGATGAGCTGTGAGGCAGAAGCTGTTCCCTGTGAGGGTGCTGAGGCGCTGTCAGGGGGTGCCCAGAGAAGCTGTGGCTGCCCCATCCCTGGCAGTGTTGAAGGCCAGGTTGGACCCAGGGGCTTGGAGCAAGCTGCTCTATGGAAGGTGTCCCTGCAATGGCAGGGGTTGGAGCTGTAGGAGCTTTAAGGTCCCTTTGACACAAACCATTCTATGATTCTAGGGCTCTGTGAAATCCATGAATGCAGGGAGGGCCTTTGGGTGTCCCGCTGACACTAGATGGCAGCAGATGACCACGAAAGTCTTTGCTCAGCCGCGCTGCTGGGTTGCGCGGTTTCTAGGGACCAGATCCTCCAGTCCTTGGCCTTTCTGCCCTGCCCCATCATCTGCAAATCCATTAAAAGGATGAGCTGGGCATGAGAGAACCCGAGTGCCTCTCATGACTCGTTTAGCTTGCAGCTCATCCAAGTGGACCTTTGCTCATTATAAAGGGGTTTGCTGCCTTTGGGTACCTTTGGATAGAGACAGTAGGAGAGCTGAAAAACCACAGCCTTTCGCCATACCAGGTCTTCAGCATCAAAGGCACCTTCCTGGCTGACGGAGCTTTGCTCAGACAGCATGTGCTTGGTGAGGGGGAAATTGGAAAGCTCCCATTGTGGCGGTCCTGTGCTTCAGTTCCCTTCGCTTTGTGAAACAGAGCCATCGTCCTTCATCTGTTCCAATTGTGCCCTGTCCTGCCCAGTCACCCTGGGGGCAAGAGCCACAGCAAGAGGCTGGATCTTGCCCCCAAGCAGCTCCATGGGATTCTGGCCTGCTTGGTCTCTGTAGGGTTTCCAAGGGATGAAGCGGGACATGAGGAATAGCTGAGCAATGGAGGGGACAGCGAATTGTCCCCAGTGACTGAGTGGCTTCCAGTGAGCTTCAGATATTGGGCGGCTTTTCCGGAATACCCTGTGGAGGTCACTCTGGGACAAGAAGCATCCTCCTTGGCTCCCTGGAGGTGCACCAAGTTTGCTCCGAGTTTGCTGTGGGGGTCGTGGCATCAAGCAGGCTCTGCCTCCGGGATGCAGCACGAGGTGGCGCGTACAGCGTGTAAAACCATCTTCCTTTTGTTTTGCTCATCTAAAGCTGCATCCTGGGGTGGGAGAGAGGAGGGGGACAGACACCTGAACCGGGACCATGCAGCTTCAGGCAGACAGACACATGCACAGAGCCAAAGGGAGAAGGAAAGAGGGGAAAGAAAAGGCAGCGGAGCGGCTAATGAAGAAGAAGCTCCTGCAGCCGAGGAAGTTGAACCATTCATCATCTTCCAGGGCCTTTTCTTTCCTTTTGCTGTATTTGTCTTTGGCAGAAGGCGATTCCTCTCTCCACCCTCTCCTGCCATTCAGGGGCTGGTAGCTCTCTCCTTGGAGCCAGGAATGGTCCCATTACTAATGGCAGTATAAAGCACAGCTTGATTGTAAGTCACTGCGTCAACATCTCTGTACACACAGAGGTGGAAAAACATCTGTAATATCATACACACACACGCTGAAAGCTGGGGTCCTGTTGAGTGCTGTCACTGAAGTGTTGCCTGAAGCTGCTGTCTTATCTCTCTCATTTCCAAGTATTTCTTAAAGGAAAGTGTCTTTCAAGTCCCATTGCTATGAAGTACAAAGAGAGGTTGGAGATGGAGCGCATTTGTGGCAGCGGTGTCAAAGCAGGAGGCAGCTCTCCCTCTCCAACTTTCAGCTTTAAATCCTTGCTCGGAGAAGCAAATGAAGTAATGAGAGCAAGTTTGGACAACATTTGGAGCTGGAGAGAAGCCCTGCTCTCTGGTGATGTGGCATCTTGGGGCAAAGACACTGCTTCTGCCATCCATCGTGGCTTGAAGAACATTGGTGAGAGGAGGCAGGTTGTACCTGGATACCAGAGAGTGTGTGCAGTGCGCCTGTTTTGGTCCCAGATGCTCAGCTGAGGTTGAGGTGAGCTCTTAAGCAGAAGCTGTTCCCTGGGAGGGTGCTGAGGCGCTGGCACAGGGTGCCCAGAGAAGCTGTGGCTGCCCCATCCCTGGCAGTGCTCAAGGCCAGGTTGGACCCAGGGGCTTGGAGCAAGCTGCTCTATGGAAGGTGTCGCTGCCCATGGCATGGGTTGGAGCTGGAGGAGCTTTAAGCTCCCTTCCAACACAAACCGCTCCATGATTCTATGATTATATGATTCTGTGATTGGAGAGTGTAGAAATGGAGGTTGAGACACCACAGCGTGGCTTCAGAGGCACTGTGACATCCCTCTTTTCAGTGGATGAGATCTACGAATGAAGAAGGAGCTGCTCTGGCCTGACTAGCAAAGACAAACCAAATCACTGCCTTGAGAAACGCATCTCAAAGCTCCTTCTGGCTTCCTTTACACTGTGGTCACTGATGAAATGCTGTGAGATGTTTGCAGAGGACAGTCATGACTAGCCTGACACTAGACTAGGGAGTGAATGGGGCTGGTGGTGCCCAGGAGAATGGCTGAGTTTGCTGTCACCATCTTAGCCCATGCTGAAGGTCAGGATGTTGCTCACCAACCTTCCTGCTTAGACAGGGAAAGATGGTGGGATTCTTGCCCAGGGACAGACGGAGGTTCATTGCTGTTGCTGCCACTTCTTCGGTACTTAAAAGTGCTTTGAATAGGTCTGAGATGAGATTTTTGTCATAAAAAGATTATTTTATCTTTATTGGGTTTGCATAGAAATAGATGAAGAAGCTGTTTCAGTCCAAAGTAACCTGTGACAGAGGAACTTCCTGCACTTTGTGATCCCTAGGCTTGCCGAGCAAGGAGCTTTGGTCATGGCTTTGCTCATAGATTAAAATGTGCTTGGGAAAGTTTTGGGCTCCTGAGGCCAATGGCACAGAGCAGTCTTCATCTGTGTTATTAAACTCTCCTATCTTCAAACCAAAGCAGCCATCAGCAAACTGTCTGCAGGGATGATTCATGGGCCACATAAGTGGCTGACCCATGCAAGAATCAGATAGAGCTTTGTGCTGGGGCCAAATGTGTGTCAGGATGGGCTGAGCTTGAGTTCAGGCCACTCTTCAGTTCATGAGTTCAGACACAACTCTTGGGACTAGGCTGAGAAAGAATGGGTTTCATCCCTGCGGCTCTCCTCAACCAAATACGGTCCATTTTTCTCTCCTGCTTCTGGCTGTGGTGGGTAAAGAATGGGTGAAGACAAAAGAAGAGAGTCCTTAAGTCATCTTGGACAACATCAGTGCAAAAGGACTGATCTAAGATGTACTTTGAAATGACCAGATGGTGGTGCCAGCATCCACTTCCATTGTGAGAAGCCAGTTATTCTTCCGTCAGTGGTGTATATGAGGAACAAGGAAACGTTAGACCCTTGTAAGTCCCTTCTTATTTATGGTCACCATTCCCAGCTGGATCGACCTGATACAGCTTTTGGTCTCATTTTCAAGAAAGGTGTGAATTTACCCTTTTAGATTCATAGTGAGCTTCTGCTAACATGAAGAAGGGCAGAAAGCACAAGGGGAAGGGAAAGGCAAGAGCTTCTAGTTGCAGGACAGGACTTACCAGGGTAGGAAATAGAGGGTCCCTAGAAACAGAGGGTCTCTAGAGCCTCTTGATGGGCAGCTCCGTGAAGACTGCTCCTCCTGTGCAAAGGTCTCCAGCCATAGGTATATGTGTTGAAGAAGGATCTGAGAGGAGAATATACATCAGGTCAAACAGATAGGACAGGAGGTACAGATGTCATCCGGGCAACGTGTGACAGAAGGTACATGGTGACCAAAGGCCGGAGTCCAACCTGCAAGCCGTTCATGGCTCTGCTTAGTGAATCCAAACTGAGCTCCAGTTGGGATGAACAGCCTAATTTTCTCCTGGGTATAAGAATGAAGGTAGTTTTCACACCTATTTTTTGCTCTACTTCATTTTGTTGGGTTTTCTTCACCTTATTGCCCTTTCCAGAAAGAAAAGCCATGACTGCAAGGCAAACTTTAGCCATTCTTTGAGTTTCAAATCATTCCTGGCATGATTTGTTCACCACATTCTCTCCAGCAATCTTTCCCAGGAGGGTTTTGCGTGTGTGAAGCTTTGTATTACAAGCATCAAGGTATTATGATCCGTTCTCGTGCCTTGTCTCTACAGGACTCTGTTCCCAGGCATTTTATCATCATCACTTTGGTCTTTACATGTTCTTTAGTTTATAACAGCCGTGAAAATCATAGAATCATAGAATAGTCAGGGTTGGAAAGGACCTTCAGATCATCCAGTTCCAACCCCCTGCCAGGGGCAGGGACACCTCACACTAAACCATGGCACCCAAGGCTCTGTCCAACATGGCCTTGAACACCGCCAGCAATGGAGCATTCACAGCTTCCCTGGGCAGCCCATTCCAGTGCCTCACCACCCTTACAGGAAAGAATTTCTTCCTCATATCCAATCTAAACTTCCCCTGTTTCAGTTTGAACCCGTTACCCCTTGTCCTATCACTACAGTCCCTCATGAAGAGTCCCTCCCCAGCATCCCTATAGGCCCCCTTCAGATACTGGAAGGCTGCTCTGAGGTCTCCACGCAGCCTTCTCTTCTCCAGGCTCAACAGCCCCAACTTTCTCAGCCTATCTTCATACAGGAGGTGCTCCAGTCCCCTGATCATCCTCGTGGCCTCCTCCGGACTTGTTCCAACAGTTCCGTATCCTTTTTATGTTGAGGACACCAGAACTGCACACAGTACTCCAAGTGAGGACGCACGAGAGCAGAGTAGAGGGGCAGGATCACCTCCCTCGACCTGCTGGTCACACTCCTCTTGATGCAGCCCAGGATACAGTTGGTTTCTGGGCTGCGAGCGCACACTGCAGGCGGCTCATGTTCAGTTTCTCATAAGTTAACACCCCCAAGTCCTTCTGTGCAGGGCTGCTCTGAATCTCTTCTCTGCCCAACCTGGAGCTGTGCCTGGGATTACTCCAACCCAGGTGTAGGACTTTGCACTTGGCATGCTGTCACCAACCACCTTGTTGTTTTTCGTGTGCCTCAGCATGCCTTCCAGGAGAATCTGCTCCAAGATTTTGCCAGGCACAGAGGTGAGGCTCACTGGTCTGTAGTTCCCCGGCTCATCCATTTTCCCCTTCTTGAAAATGGGGGTTATATTTCCCTTTTTCCAGTCATTGGGAACTTCACCTGGCTGCCCTGATTTTTCAAATATGATGGACAGTGGCTTTAGCCACTTCATTTGCCAGCTAAAAATAGCTCATTTCCTTCTGATGTTCCCTTGCATGGAGCTCTCTTTTATTTTTCTTCCTCTTTTAGAGCAGAAGCAGAAGAAACTCAGTTTAAACACAGCACAGAAAGCTCTCAAAGCACAGTCTTCATCAAGTCAGCTTTGCCTTCAGTGCTCCTCCAGCTCAGCTCTGAACCACCCCCCAAACCTGGCTGTTGATGACAAAGGAAAATCAGTGATGACACACTCTGAAATCCTTGGCATGAAGGACATGAAGGACAATCCAATCCATGACTGACGTGCGCAATACTCCAAAAACCCCAACAGTCACTTGGTTGGAGAGCTTTCTCCATTGAACTTCAAACCCCACATTGTTTTTTGGGATGGGAAATGCTCTTTTCTGCTCTGTCCTGGGGTATAACAGAACTGAGCTTTGTTCTCTTCCTATCAGGAAGTCAGAATCTTCTCCAGGAACTTGCAGAGCTGTGACTGCCATCCCAAACATCCAGATGATGTTGTCTCTTTCCTGTGACAGGGATTGAGGATGAAGAGCACAGGTACAATTGGCACGACTGTGCTTTTGGATGTCCACGTGGAATCTCCAACACTTCAGACGAAAGCTTGGTGTAAAAAGAGCTTTGAGACTTCCTGGCCCTTTTTTCCCTGTTAAATTGTGTTGGTAGCTTCACACCTCATTTGAGCTGTGCTACGTGGACCCTTTCAACCTGCAGAGAGCAGGGGTCCTTAGAGGTCTCTCAAGTAGAGCTTGCGGTGCTGGTGTCTCCTTGAGAGCTAGGGAATGACCATGGGGCTGCTGGCAACCACTCCAGGGCAATCCCTGCCTCTGATGGGCATCCCCTAGTGCTGCAAAGTTCTACCCGTGATGAGACAAGGCACTCTCTTGGCTTGCAGAATGTGAATTTCATCCATTCCCAAGAATCACACAGGTGCCAGCTGGAAAGGACCTGGAGCATCTGCTCGGAGCCTTTCCTCTTCTTCTTTCCAGCAAAAGGCTGGTGGTGATGGCACTTAGGCCAGGTCAACTCTAACATCCCAGCTTCAACAAGGGAGTCTTACAAAACCTGGTCAGTGCTGGAGAGACAAATCCCATGCTGAGTAAGAGCCACTCCCTCCTTGTAAGACTCCTTGGGGCCCCTTCCAACCCGTGTCCCCTGTGTGCCAGCTGTAGGTACATGTGTGTGGGTTACACCATCTCCTGCGGTCTGGTGGTTGGTTTTTTGCTACCATTGATCTGCAAACCACGTAAGGACTCTGCCAAACACTGACCCAGCCCCAAGGCCTTCAATATGTAGCACATTGCCAGCTTTGCCACCATCCAGCTCCCAAACAACATCAGACTCCAATTCTTCATGACCCTGGGGCTAAGTCTTTGTCCCAGTTATTTCCCCTCCTTACAAGCGCACAACAGGGGTTATTGCAGTTAGGACCCTGCTTGCTTGCATTCTTTTTCAATGAAGGACTGATGCGAGGTGGACTCTATTTCTCCTTGATCCCTAATGACCAGCAGAGCTCAGCCTGGAGTGAAAGCAGGAGATGGCTGCTCTGCAGCGGAATACCAATTTTGATGATTACACACTGCACCGACACCCGTCACAATAACAGGGGCAGCTGATGGATTTGGTAGCACCGGGCGCTTTAACGCCCTGCCTTGTTTTGCCTCCTGTCATTTCATGGTGCTAATGGCTTCTCCGTGATTTGTTAGTTTACACGACCTCAAGGACACCCAGCTCCCTCCTTCTTTCCTCTTCCCTCCTTCTCTCCCCGCGTGTGTGGACGTGCACTTCTATTTTAATAGGATCTAAACGACATGTCTCTGCTTTGGACAGGGTTCAGGAAAGCTGTTGCAAGGACGGCAAAATCACAAGCACCCTAGGAATGGTTTCAGCTCTCTCTTGATAAGCTGGTGACTTGTTGCAGTGATGAAGATGAGGGGCTATTGGTTCAGCTTGTGCTGAATTGGCTTGGCACGTTGGCGGGAGGTTATACCTCTTTCATGATGAGAATGAATCACTGCTGAGCTGTTGTGTCCAATGGTATCAAGTGGGATCAGGAATGAAGGAGCTGCTCTGGGGGTTCAGGGTGTCAAATAAATACTTGACCTTCAGTATTAGACTTCATGGTCTATGGCCTTAATACATAAAGACCTATGGTCTTCAATCATAGACCTTACTTCACCAGCAGCAGTTTGTGGGACCAGAGATGATGCTCGGGTTGGGGGAAGCCAAGGTCTTCCTAGTTCCCAGAGTTGTAAATATGTCCCAGCTAAATCCTCTTATCCATGCAGGAACAAGGCCTGGGCATGGATTGTGCCACCTCACAGCCCTACCTTGCTTTCCAAGCACTGAAAAGCCTCTTGCATGGTTCAGGGGAGAATCCTGTGAATACAGTCTGAGGAATGGCAGAGGACCGCAGTTAGGGCCAGGGGCAGCCGAACACCTCGGTTATGTCGGAGCAAGCAGACTAGACCCTTCAGCCACACAGCATCCTTTGTGCTTGTGCTGTGTCCAGGTCAGCAAAGACGTCTTTTAAGGGCACAGGAAATAGAGGCAGGGTCTGTGGTACCATGGAGGTGGTTCTGGAGCCCACTATGAAGCTGCCAAACTTTGTGTCTCACCTGGATGCTCTGCTGAAATCACTGGACCAAGTTCTCTGCTGGGACGACACCGCGGCAGCAAATGGTGTTGCTCCAGGACCAGTTTGAATGGGGCAAAGCTGCCTCTACGTGAGGAATCAAGGGCTTTTCACAAACCACGGAGCCGTACCACCGTACAGACAGCCATTGAAGGGAATCTGGCTCTTGTCACATCCCTGCTGACCCATCCGGCCTGGCCTCGCCATGCTCTCACCCTCCTGCCCCAAAAGCTGTGAGGAATCCAGCGTGCAGCTGTGCTCTTCACTCCATTTGGGTTGACCAAGAAGAATGGTGGCTCCTTTTCTCTGCTGCTCTGCCCAAATTTTACCTCTCCTTCTGAAACCAAGTTTGGCCTATCTCTTTTGAGGGAAGCTGGGTATCACACATCTTGTTGGCGTCGGTAGGAATTGCTGTTCAGCACACAATAAAAAGTCTAATCATAGAATCAATTAGGTTGGAAAAGACCTTTAAGATCACCAAGTCCAACCTTTAGAGAGTCATTATCCATTGAGAAGCTGGTGTCTCCTGAGTCGAGTCATTTGGGTCTTATGTTGATGCCCTGGGGTAAGTCATGTGTGCCCTATGTGCTGCTCCAGAAGGATGCAGGTGTCTTGCATGACTTTGGGCATCTTGGATGCTCCACTTCAGGTAACTAAATCGAGCCTTTGGTCTTCACTGGCTGTGACAGGAACATAGACACCTACAGTCAGACACTGGAATTTATGTGTTCCCTTATATCAGTTAATCTTGCCTAGGGATTCAATGTAGCTGTTAATAATAAGTGTCTAGCAGGGCAGGAGGGAAGTGTCTCAATTATTAGGCTTATTCAGCCTTGAAATATATCACTGCTGCACTGCTGGGCACCTGCAGTGATGGAGCTGCTTGCAGGATGTCTCAGGAGATGCTGGACCCTGAAGGTTAGCTATGGGGCACATTGCCTTGAGCATCTTGGATGGGATGAAGCACAGGTGAGACCTTACAGCTGGCATGAAAGCAGCAAGGGGAGGAGATGGAGATCCCACAGCTGGGCTTTGTCTTGTCCAAGGTGGGCAATGCATGTGGTTGAGGGGCTGGCTGGGAAGTTGTAACTGCAGCAAAGAGAAGTGGTCTCACACTGCAGACCTGCCCCATTGCACTGGACCAGCCCCAGCCCCTGGTCTCCCTTTTCCCTACAAGGAGCATAGAATCCCAGCCTGGTTTATGTTGGAAGGGACCTTAAACCTCCTCCAGCTCCAACCCATGCCATGGGCAGTGACACCTTCCATAGAGCAGCTTGCTCCAAGCCCCTGTGTCCAACCTGGCCTTGAACACTGCCAGGGATGGGGCAGCCACAGCTTCTCTGGGCACCCTGTGCCAGTGCCTCAGCACCCTCCCAGGGAACAGCTTCTGCCTTAGATCCAACCTGAACTTGCCCTGTTTCAGTTTGAACCCATCACCCCTTGTCCTGTCGCTACAGTCTCTGATGGAGAGTCCCTCTCCAGCATCCTTGTAGCCCCCTTCAGACACTGGAAGCTGCTCTGAGGTCCCCACGCAGCTTCTCTTTTCCAGGTGGAACAGCCCCGCTGCTCTCGCCCTATCTTTATATGGGGTATAATCCTGTTGCCTTTGCAGCAGGACTCATTTCACTCCCGCTCCCGTTTTATCCTCACTTTGCTCCCTGCCTTGCAAGAGGAATCATTCAGTGGTGAGCAGTTGCAGGCGGCTCTTCTCCAGCTTGGGCAGCTCAGTCCAATAACAGCAGCCCGGTGTTGTTCCCTTCTGTGGTGCGGAGCTTTTTCCTTCCTCTTTTGTCGTTAACTTCCAGATTCCTCTTAAGCCTCTGCACTGAAAGATCCCTGTTCTCTGTCCTTATCTGCAAGGTGAAAGGAGGGAGAAACTGTCTCCTGCCTTTGGGAAGATAAGTCACGTTGGAGTCTTCCTCTTTAGAAAACTCTCTAATGCCATTTATCAATTAATTACTGGGTTGCATTTATGCCCGTTAATTCCCCCTGCTGTCTTTCATGTTTGGGAAGCTCTGTGATGCTCAGGATCTAATTGTCTTGCTCTTACACTGCTTTCTTTCTCATTTTCAAGTTAAATGGATACCAGCGCTTTCTATAGCTGCTCTTTTAATTCCCCTGCAGATTCCTCTGTCCCGTCCCCCCTCCCTTTCCTTTCCACCCCTGTTGTGTTCAAAGAGGATTTGACTGGGTTTGAGGAGGGAGTGGATTAAACTGTGTGGCCCAAGCTTGAAATCCTAATTCTGCTCATGAATCAATCGTTGCTGGAGCCAGGAAAAACATTTTCACTTGGAACCTTTTACAGTGAAAGATCCACTTTCAGGTCACCTGCAACACGCTGTGGTTTTATATCAATCCAGGTTCGTTGTTTGGGTTGAAATAACCAAACCAGACAATTCTGGGCAGGAAAAGCTTCAATTTACTGCTTCCCCTCCCCCCCCAACCAGTTGGATGCCTCCGTTTGAAACAATATCTCACTTGCTCCATACAGCTTAAAACACACAAGTATTTATTTTAAATGGGAAGACATTCCCAAGTAAACAAAATGGGCTTATTTTCTTCGGATGATTTGCCAGTGGAAAATTGCAAAGTATACCTTCCACATAGGCCCAAAGGAATGCTTTCCTTCTGTTCAATCACTTAATCACGGCGCTTTACTCACCACCCCACAATCACCATCCCAGAAGAGCAGAAATGCTGCCATTTCAGCCCTGTTTCAGCATGGAAGGGGGTTATAATCCTTTGGTGTTAACTAAGGCAGCTCTTTAGAGGCCTGAGCAGGGTCAGTGCCCTGGGGAAGGGGCTTGGTACTGGACACCAAAAGCGCAGTGTTTCAGGACCCTTTTCCCCATGCTTTCTGGAGGACATCCCATTGAAAGCCAATTAGAAGAAAATCTTTGGTAGTCACCCCCCAGCTTTGGTCATAAAGAAGAGGGATGTGATTTTTCTAATGCATCTGAACCCCATTGGTTCATACTGAGAGACAGATGTGTCTGGCGGGCACAGATGTGGTTGTGCCCAAGCTGGTGGGTTAAAGCCATGTGAGTTCTCCTATTGCCATCTGTCTCTGGAGACCAGGAGGAGATGAGCTGTAATGCAAGGAGAGGGCTTTCTCTCAGGGTGTGTTCACCCAAGCCCATGGGTGAGATGTTGCTTTTGTTGCCTCCAGCAGGTCATGAACCTGTTGATATTGAACAGCCTGGCAGTGTTCAAGGCCAGGCTGGACACAGGGGCTTGGAGCAAGCTGCTCTATGGAAGGTGTCCCTGCCCGTGGCAGGGGTTGGAGCTGGATGAGTTTGAAGCTCCCTTCCAATCCAAACCATTCCATGTTTCCATGATTGTAAGTAGTTGCCACCTCACTTCCAGCTTCATGTCTGGTACTGGGTTCCTCCCCTATGTTGCTTGAGGAATGGAGACCCTTGGAGGACTCAAAGCCAAAGCATCCCATCAACATCACCCTATTGTTAGTTTTCGTTGTGAAGAAGCTGAGAGGATGAGGAGCTAAGGCTGGTCCTCGTTCTGTGCCTCCTTGCTAAGTGACGGTCAGCTTCTGGTTGAATTTCAACCATCTTTCTATTCCCTTTGTGGAGAATTAGATCATTTTGCTAAGTTGTGGCTGTGGCTGCAACTGGGAGAATTCAGCACTCCTTGAGCAGGAAAACCAAACCCAGCAGTACCTGTTCCTGCTCTGAGTTTGGGGGGGAAGTATGAGAAAAGGGGTGTTAAGTGGTGACAGCTTAGTTCCTGCAGGGTGGAGAGTGAAAGATGAAGGAACTCTGGCACCACATGGCCTCACTGCCCAGAGAGCCATTAAATACCCTTCATTGTCTTTGGCTTCTCATGCCAGGGTGGAACGAAGAGTGGACACAGCAGATAAAGCCAGTTCTTAGCCTGGGAAAATGGTGCTTCTTGTTCCACAGGATGTTTGGAAAATGGGATGAAAGCCAAACAGGACCAAGTTCTGGAGGTAGTATGGAGAATATACATTAATTTCCTTCTATTTTGTACCTCCTGGTGGTGGAAGAAGCGACAGATGCCTGTGGGATACCTGTGCGATGAGGACAAGGTGAACCTGCCAGGGGACAAGTGGATGCAACTTCTAAACCCTCTGGCCTTTTTGAGGTATATGAAAGAAGACAATAAGGGATCAAACACCTGCAGTTTTCAACCCTTTTCTTTGTGAATCCCCAATATGCTACAATAAAAAGACAAAGCCACAAAGCCCTCCCTATTGACCCTATCTTTTTTAGGTATCTTGACCAAGATCCATAGAAAACCACAGATCCCTGGGACTCTGTAGGTTGGAAACCTCTGGAGCACAGAGAAAGAGGGATGGAGAGAATCTTGTGGGTGGAAGGAGAAGACAAGATGTAAAAACAGGAGCAGCTGCAGCACGTGTTAAGCTTCAGTAAAGCCTCTTTCCTTAATGGCTGACAGGAGCTTAAATAAATCACCTGGAATGCTGGAAAGAAGAGGGATTAGCTCTGCCTTGCTCAGAGCTGGAGAGATTCATGATACATGGGCAGGTGAATGCTATTTACATGGTGGGTTAAGTGCTCTCCATCCACTGAGGCTGAGGAGATGCAGGTGGCAAAGGGGAAGTGAATGGGGAATTATGCCGAAGGTTGGTTGGTGTTAGCATCAGCAAGGAGGTGGAGGAGCAGGTTAGTGAGGGGGATCCTCAGCCCCTGCAAATATGGGATAAGGAGTCACCATTCCAGCTTGCACCATCCTTTGGTGGTTTCTATGTGCATGTGAGAGTTGTGCTCTTGAGTCAGGACCTCTTCCAGCTGGAGTCATGACCTGCTTATGCACAAGTGCCCAACCGGGAGGGCTAGAGAAAGGTGAAGAGGCACCGTGCAGGGTTTCCTGCTCCCATGCATTAAGCCATAGCAAAGCCCCTTTCCTAGTTGACTGGAAGGATGCTCCTACTAAGCCATCCCTCTCACTCTGTCATAACCCCTGCTTTAGGCTGCACGTAGGTCCTACCTCCAGTGCCCAGCACTCTTGAAGCTAGATTTAAGTGTGGCAAGGATGCTTATCTTTCATAGGAAGTTGGGGAACGTCAGGTACCGCCTTTGCCTGGTTAATGCTACCTTCAGTCACCTCACCACCTGGACTTTAATCTTCTTTTCCAGACCCCCAACCACCAGTTCCTTCTTCCCTCCAGGTGGAAAGGCCAGAAAGCAAATTCCCTCCTTCATGCTGGCCCATTGCCATTCGTATTTTGCAGCAGCAGCTGTTGTCCAGCTCTACTGCACCAACCTTTGCCTGCTTTCCTCTTCTGGTTCACAACACCCCCTCTCTGCTCCCCCTGCCCTTCCTCCTTCTCCTCCTCCTCTGGCCATTTACCAGCGCCAAGCCAGAAGCCTGACAGCCAAAGTGACATCCTAATTTTCTCCTTGGCAAGGGAACTGCAGAGGTCTGGGTTGTGTGAGGTCACATGCAGCAAGAAAGGGGAAGGAAGGATGGGATCTGCTTTGTAAAGCTGAGTTTTGTCTGCCTAGGAATATGCTGGTTTGTGGTTCTCTCTGGACTGGAAGGCAGCAGATTTGGTGATGGATGCTCATCTCTGGGGGACCAGTATTGCCCCTGGATTTGCCATGTCCTCCGTGGAGATGCTGCAGATGTAGCTGTGCTGGAGCCCCATGTGTGATCTCCATGGGGAGGCGGTTCGTGGGGTCCTGAGGGCCCTGCGTGGATGCTCTTGCAGTGTGGGGATGAGAGGTTGTCCCCTTGTCTTCAGCAGGGCAAAAGGGGATGCAGGGATTCATGCACTCTCCCTTTACCAGACAGCCACTTGTTTGGGGCTGGAAGCAGGACTGTGGGGGCTCCTGGGATGGTGTGAGCCTCCTGTGCCCCATCACTCTCAGCCCATCTAGGCAAAATCATCACAACCCTCCTAGGTGGGCTGCATTCCTCTCCATTTCCTGTGGATGATACTCACTCTCTGTTAATGTCCACCTTCAATAACTCACAGGGTGGCTCTGCTATTCCAGTAACAGTGGAATCTCTGTGTGAACACAGGCAGATGGGGCGAATGTGTAATTGGGCTTAATCTTTCCACACTCAAGGAAGCAACAAAACATCTCTCTTGGTCTATTTAGTCAAAACACAGCAACATCATTGCTGTACTGCTCAGGAACTATAAAGATGCAAATAATGTCAACATCTCCCAGGCTTTTGCCAGGACGGTTACTGGGGAGAATATTATTGTGTTCTGATTACTGTGTATGAAAACCACTATCAGTTCTTGTGCGCAGCTTTGCTTCTCGAGGATGCTGAGCTGAACCAGAATGAAAATGAGAGCCAGCAGCTCTGCTGCTTGGCCTCCATGCTCTCACCTATGTTTTAGCTCTGGAGGCAGAGCTGGGTCTTTAGCAGTGTTCGGGGCAGAGATAAGGAGTGCATGTGTAGTTCGTGTTGTGTGGTTTTTGCATGTCTGTATGGGGGTGGAAGCGTGATGCATGTGATGGTGAATGGATGTATGATGCGGACTGGAGGGAAAGCAGTTAATGTTCAATCTCCTTCCAGTCTCCTTGGCTGCACTGTGATCAAGTTTAACATGTACTGTTCATAGGGTGACCTGGGATTGTCACTTCATGGAATCATAGAATCAACTAGGTTGGAAACGACCTTCAAGATCATTGAATTCAGCTGTTACGCAGGACCGTCAGGTCTACCACTTCATCCCCTTCCCCTCAATTGCTTAAGAGTGGGGAGTCTCGTATGCTTTGAGATTAAAAGTAGATTGATCCTCTTCACCTCCTTACCATGACCTGGAGACATATCTAAGGCAGCTCAGTGGTACAAACAGGAGTATGACATGGGAAAGGATAAGTCTTGTCCATTCCTGCATGCTGGAGGAGCTTAGCTGCTGGAGGAGAGAGAGATGATGGGATCTTAGACTGAGAAACAAGTGATGGAACATTGTCAGCATTCCTGAGCTGCATCCATATTTTCCTTTCACTGGTGGGGTGAGAATTCCTGGGACCTAATTTTCCTTTTGGCAATCCTTGAGACATGGTGCTTTGGGGACTTGTTGGAAAACAGTGGTCTCCCATTCTGTGCATAAGGCAGTGAAGCTTCCCTGTATCTGTCGTATATATATATATGTATGAAGAGGTGTATATTTATACCTGTCCAGAACCAGAGTGATGGGGTAAACAACCTGGGCAGGGGAAGATGGGTTCTGTTGGATGGGGATGCATGAGGTGGTCAGGGTGGGAGGTCAGCAGGACAGAGCTGGAAGGTCAAAGGACCTTTAAGCAAGACAACCCCAGAGCTTTTATGGACTCAGTGCTGAGTGAAGGAGTTTGGGGCAGGGAAAACCACCATGAGGGTGAGGGTGATCTTAGTAAATCAGGTTGCATTGCCAGCTCCAGCATCAATGTCTCTTACTGAAGTAAACGAGCTGTTGCATCCCAGGAACAGTGTGTTGGTGGGTCCCAACGGCCTCTTTGTCCTGGGAGGACCCAGGAGCTGGTGGTGTTTATATCAGCACAGTGACTGTCAGCTCCCTCCCCGAAAGCATTTGCTACCCATCAACAACAGCCATGAGCTGCTCATCCCCTGTGACACCGAGAGCTGCCTCATATGACTTTAATTACCTCTGAGAGGAGACAGTGACAGATATTTATCCCAAAAAAGAATCCATTGCTCCCGAATGAAATATTTAGCTGAGAAGTGACTGGCATCTCTGATAGGGGAGCGGAAATATATCAAGAACAGAGGTAAAATGATGCACAGTAACCAGCTATCTGGCACATGCGTGAGGCTCATATTCTGATATCAGTGTGGGAGGTTTTCTCAGTGTTAGCATGCTCCTCTAGCTGTGCACAAGGAATCATTTCCCAGTAGCATGGGCTCGTTGATAAACTGGGGTTTCCAAACGCTTTCTCCTCAGAGCAAAACTGATACAAAAGTAAAATTAAACTTTCAGTGGAAAACCTTGATGTTTTCCCAAGAAATGTAGAAACAAAACAAGATGTGCTCTTCGGTTGGGTTTGAGTTGGATTCTTCTGATCTTAATTGTTGCAAAGGGTTTTTGAGGGGAAAGTGAAAGGCAGAAGGCTCGTATTTGAAATGCAAAAGAGTTTCCCTGGGTATTTCATCAATTCCCAGCACAAGAATAAGAAAAGATAAGATAGAAGATCTCTCCTTAGAAAACAAAGTTACAGCGAGATGTTCATTTCCAAACGCTAATGTGTTTGGATCTGAAACGCTGTTTGGCTCCAACAGACAGATCCTGTGTCTGCTCCTTCCCCCGCCTTGCTTCAGTTCATGTTTCTCTCTTCCCCTTTTGGGGCAGGAATTGCATGATAAATGTTTTACTCGGTTATATCCCAAATCAATGAGTTTCAAAGGGACTGTTTGGTTTGTTTGGGTTGTTTCCCTTCTGTACTGCAGGAGCTAAAGGTTGTGCTGCGGCTTGAGTCTGCTCTGAAAGCCAGGGAAAAAGGTCTTTAAAATCTGAAGGAAAAAACAATGTAATTGCCTACATCTCCTTTGAAAAGAGATTTTGGCTCCTTAGATCGTTTCTGTGCTTTGAACCCGCAGCCTTTTGCTGCCTACCTGCTATAAATCATGACAGCCCCATTGGTGCGGCCTGTCTCAGATGGTTTTTACCTCTGGCATTGCTTTCTTGCCTGTTCTCTTACCAGTTCATGCTCCAGACTTTGTTTTTCCTTCCTTCCTCTCACTCCCCAGCCCTTTACTTTGACCATTTATCTCTCAGATGAAACCTTTGAGATGCTCTTTGAGTGAAATCACAGTCTGAGAGAGTAATTTGCTTCCAATGTTGCAGTAGAGGTGTCTTCAAAAATGCTTGACAAATCACCTAAGTGAGACCTCTCATTCCTGAGCTCACGCTGCTGTCTTTAGTCAGGGCAGAGTTTGACCTGGTTTTTCCATTGTCTTCGTGGCTTTCAGTGCTCACTGAATGCTATGGAGAGGTGTGAACTGAGAAGTGAAGGAGGTGGGTTATTGATTTCATTCTAAGCCTGGTGTCCATCTCTGCAAGGAGCACAGAAAGGGTTTGACAGTTTCCTACTGGATCCAGGGTTACCAAACTCTCCAAGGATCAGGAACATGGAATCATAGAATAGTTTGGGTTGGAAAGAACCTTAAGATCATCCAGTTCTAACCCCCCTGCCATGGGCAGGGACACCTCACACTAAACCATGCCACCCAAGGCTCTGTCCAACATGGCCTTGAACACCGCCAGCAATGGAGCATTCACAACTTCCCTGGGCAACCCATTCCAGTGCCTCACCACCCTCACAGGAAAGAATTTCTTCCTCATATCCAATCTAAACTTCCCCTGTTTCAGTTTGAACCCGTTACCCCTCGTCCTATCACTACAGTCCCTCATGAAGAGTCCCTCCTCAGCATCCCTATAGGCCCCCCTTCAGATATTGGAAGGCTGCTCTGAGGTCTCCACGCAGCCTTCTCTTCTCCAGGTTGAACAGCCCCAACTTTCTCAGCCTATCTTCATACGGGAGGTGCTCCAGTCCCCTGATCATCCTCGTGGCCCTCCTCTGGACTTGTTCCAACAGTTCCATGTCCTTTTGATGTTGAGGACACCAGAACTGCACACAATACTCCAAGTGAGGTCTCAGGAGAGCAGCGCAGAGGGGCAGGATCACCTCCCTCGACCTGCTGGTCATGCTCCTTTTGATGCAGCCCAGGATACGGCTGGCTTTCTGGGCTGCGAGCGCACACTGCAGCCGGCTCATGTTCAGTTTCTCATAAGTTAACACCCCCAAGTCCTTCTGTGCAGGGCTGCTCTGAATCTCTTCTCTGCCCAACCTGGAGCTGTGCCTGGGATTGCTCCAACCCTGGTGTAGGACCTTGCACTTGGCATCACATGTCTACCCTCTTCCCCATTCCTTACCTCCCTGTCAATCCCTGAGCTCCACAACACCTCTTCAGCCTCAATGCCTGACACTTCTTTCACTGTCCTAAAGGAGGAACAGTCCACCATCCCTGAAGGTATTTAAAACACATATAGATGTAGCACTTACGGACATGGTTTAGTGGTGGACTTGGCAGTGCTGAGTTAAGGTTGGACTCGGTGATCTTAAAGGTCTTTTCCAACCTAAGTAGATCAATGATTCCAAAGTCTGCAGTGGGTACTCAGACCCTTGTATAACTACATGGAGGCATCTAAAAATGGGCATTAAGGCTGGTGAATGAAATCCCACCTGCAGTGAGTGGGGTGTGAGCTGTACTTGACTGTCCACATTCCCATCCTGAGCTGTAACTTGGCAATACTTTTGCTAGGCAGGAAGTGAAGAAACACCATCCCCATCATCCCCACCTTCCATTGCAGGCCACGATGACTAACGGAGCTGGGAGCCTTCCAGAAAGCTTGGACACATCAAGCTCTTGCAACATAGTTGAAAACAATTGAGCAATTGTGTTTTAATGACGTACCACCCAGTAGGAACTGATCTTGCACTCGTTAATTTAGGATGTGCTGGTTTCAGCTGCTGGGAGCAGTTGTGGTTTGCTCACAGTGAGTCATGATGGACAGACCTCTATGAAAAGCACCCTGGATTGTCTCAAGAGCCATTGGGGCGGGGAAATAGTTCCTTCAATCTCTGTAGAGCTTTCCAGCCCAAAGCACTTTGGTTATTTAGGGAGTCACTTGAGTCCACAGGGAATATGGATAGCTAAGCCTACATTGTCTCACAGCATTCCAGGCAATGGGGGTCACTCCTGTAGATGTCAAGGCAGGTTTAGGGATACCTAGCATCAGCTCTAAGTGAGGAAGCAGGTGCCTGATGTTACTGGGTCTTAAATACATACTTCAGCTTATTCAGAGTGAGGGACTCTTCATCAGGGCCTGTAGGGACAGGCCAAGGGGAATGGCTTTAACCTGCCAGAGGGGAGACTGAGATGAGCTCTTAGGCAGAAGCTGTTCCCTGTGAGGGTGCTGAGGCGCTGGCACAGGGTGCCCAGAGAAGCTGTGGCTGCCCCATCCCTGGCAGTGTTGAGGGCCAGGTTGGACCCAGGGGCTTGGAGCAAGCTGCTCTATGGAAGGTGTCCCTGCCCACGGCAGAGGTTCGAATTGGATGAGCTTGAAGGTCCCTTCAACCCAAACCATTCCATGATTCTTAAATACCTTACCACCCACAATTTTCCAATCCCTTTGTGTCTCTACCTATCCACTGTTCCGTCTCATGACAAACCTCCCCTCCCCTCGCACAGCCCCAGCAGGAATGCCCACACTGGTAATGGCTATTTGCCCTCCAGCAATACTTGAGCAAAACATCCTGAAATGGATGTTCTTGTCTGGCGCCGGTTGTGTGCAGAAGGGAGCGGGTTCCTTGCCGCTAATTGCCAATCCTCTCTGCAATTTGTTGCACATTATTTCTTCTCCCTCCTCTAATTAACAATTGCTTTGTGTTCTCTCTGCTTGTTTTGTGCCTCTCACTCTCTTTCCCCAGCTCAGTCTCTTTGCTGGGCTATTTGATGCTTCTTCCTCCCGCTTCATCTTCCCCAGCATCATCTCTTTGCTCTCTTGGGGGGACTCCTTCCAGCTAAACTGCTGCTGTTTCCAGCACGCCAACTTTCTCTTTTCACGTCTACTTCTCTTTTGTTGTTTTTGTCTTCTTGATTGTTTTCTCCACAACTGTTTCTTTAACATTCCTTGCATTTCTGCTTCCAGCGTGCACAGAAATTGTCCAATCTGCTCCAATTTGGACTTGGCTTTGTATTTTTAGAAATTACCCTGAGTTTTCTGGGTTGTTTTATTCTTACAGAGGCTTTCAGCTGTGTTTCAGGTCATGGATGAGGTTGGCAAGTCCTGAGAGACCTTCGACATGTAATAGGAGTATGCCAGGGGTTGAATGTGCCATCCCTCTCCAAAGCTGTTGACATGACAACTTGAATATGGAGCCCTTGATCCAAAGAGCACATTGACCATTTGGAAAGCATTCAGAAAAGTGCCACGAGAAAGATCCAAGATGTGGCAAATTTGCTGTCCAGGCAAAGCCATGGGTTATACGTCACTGTGGATTTCACTCTGCTCGTTGTTGGCCAACTGCAAGACAGCTTGGAGGCAGAAATGAAGTGGGTTTGGCAAGCACAATGGCTTTCTCAGGTTATTAAAGCTCAGCAGTGCTCAAACTGAGCTGTGATTTGGGTCAGACCTTGCTTGGGCAGCTGTGCTGAATATGGACACAGGGAGCTCAGCTATGCCTCAAGGGAAAAGCCCTTCAGATCTGCCAGTGGTGGCAGAGAGCCCTGGGCAGAGGACTGCCACCTCATCACCAAGCTGCCTTCCCCAGGCTGTGGGAGATGCGCTTCAACCCTGAGGAGCAGCAGCCCTTCCATCCTACGATTCTATGATTCTATGTAGCTGGCCAAACAGTCATCTCTGACACATTCTGGTGTGGATGGGGAGGAGAGATACCCCATGGGTCACACTTTAACCTCTTATCATAGAATCATAGAATGGTTTGAGTTGGAAGGGACCTTCAAGCTTAAAGCATGGGCATCAAGTGTGAAATCACAGCTACTGACATCAAGGCAGTGATGTGATGGTTAAGGAGATCTATGCTTTCTGGGGGGCTTTCACCCCAGTTCCCCAGGGCACTACAGTAAAGGCTGTTTCTGCTGTTATACCATTAAAGAAGTATGGTTTTAAACATTATATTTCCCTTTCTCTTATGTCCAAAGTACTCCAGGAGACATTCAGCTCCAGATTCACACCCTGCACTTGCAGGTGTTTCCTAGGAGCAAGGCATGAGAGCTCATGTTGTGAGTTGGTGGCAGTAGTAAGTACAGTCCAAGGATCTCGGAGAGCAGTTCTGCTCCCTCTGGAGCAGACAGAGGCTCAGCTGAATTGCTCTCCAAACTCAAGTGTGTGTTTATTAGAGGCTTGTCTCAGTTTCTTAAAGACAGATGTCTAGTGGTATTTCGGATGTTCTGTCTTGTGTGAGATACAGGGGGTCTGCATGGAGTGTGTCCAGGGATGGTTGCATGAGGACTGTAGGTCATGGAAGACTTCATAGAATGGTTTGGGTTGGAAAGGACCTTCAAGCTCATCCGGTTCCAGCCCTCTGCCGTGGGCAGGGACCCCTTCCATAGAGCAGCTTGCTCCAAGCCCCTGGGTCCAACCTGGCCTTGAGCACTGCCAGGGATGGGGCAGCCACAGCTTCCAAATCTCCCCTCTTCCAGTTTATCCTCTCACCTTCACAGCCTCACTACAAACCTGATCTGCTTTGGGGAGGAGCAAAGCTGTTTATTACAAAGGAACCTGACCACCAACATGGTCTTTGACCTGTGACTTCTGTTCTGCACTCACTAATGGGGACCATTATGTACCCTGCCGTGCTGTGGCAGTAATGAACTGTGGCAACCTAAGCACTTCCCTGGGTTAATGCTTAGCATTCCCATCTGCTCCTTTAAAATAATGCAATTTACCCTAATTTTTGGTGTCAAGGCATTTGGGTAGGGAAATTACATTCTGTCACCAAGGTGTCAGCCTTGTCTGGCTTTTAATGAAGCGATGACACCATTTGCAAGACAATAAATTAGTAGTTCTCATGTTCAAGCCCTGCCTCAAACCAGTGATGTTTTCTGCAGTTCCAGAGTAAACACTAGCTGACAGTCCTGCAGGAGCACAGCAAATTCCTTGTGACTAAGACTCACTGCACATGGCTGGGAACAGTGGGATGCAAATATGCTCTGGCATTGGCAGCAGGTCCCACTTGGATGGGTTTCTGGGAGTAAGTGGCTGGGATACTCAGAGAGGATTTATTCTTACCCCATGCAAGGGAAGAGGAAAGGCATAATTTAGGGATGTCTGAGCTAGGAGTGAATTCCCAAATCTTCAATGTGAGAAGATGTGGAAATGGCTAAAAATCTCGGTTTCTAGTGGCCATAGACAGAATGAAATGCCTTGGGAAGCGTAAGTGCAGCATGTAAGTAAGAACTCTTCTTTGGGCTTTAACATTCAGGTTAAAAATAGGGGGTTGGAATTCGGTCCCTCTCTTGTTGTAAGGACATCCTAAACTTGTGAAGCTGGAGCACATGGGCTTTCCATCCCTGGCCTTGGGAAGGAGAGCTCCTGCAAAGCCCCTGTTCAAATGGGGGGAGAATAATACTGTTTTCATGAAAAGGGAAGGAATTTACTGCACCAACACTGCAGTGGAAGTCACTGGCTCCTATTTTGACTGGCAACACAGTCCCAAACCTGCAGGAGAAAGCAAGCCCTGTCTGCAAAATACAGAGCTATATTCAGCCCAGCGGCTTAACCAGTCTTGTCCCCTCCAGCACAGGGCCAGACCCATTGCTGAGCGCGCTGCTCACATCCATCTGCTGCTCTCAATGATGCTTTTAATGCAACTCCTTTTTCACAGAAAACAAACTGTGTCAAGAAGGAACATATGTTAAATAAAACCCTATCGCCCAAATGGAGATTTAATGCGTGTTTGGATACGGGGCCAGCTCCCTGCTGGTTGTGAATTGGCATTGTCCCACTGGCTTTCTGCTGCTTTACACCAGAGAAGGATCTCGCCCTTAATTACTTTGTTTTGGAGCTAATGGGCTTTGTATCACAGAGTGGATGGACTGCATTTCCTCATCAGGAATCCCCAGCCAACACTAAAGTGCTCCTTGGGATGGGGTTGGCTCCATGGTTGAGTGGCCAAGCAGATTGATCATGCTGGAGAGGGCTTTTTGGGTTCCTCAATTTCAGGTTTGAGCCCCGAGTGTGTGTTGCACCCCTTCTATAGCCAAGGCTGCCCGAGCTGCATTTTAACTCCTAAACCTGATGCAGGGCTTCCAGTTTCATGGAAAAACATGGAATTTCCATCCCAGAAAGGCCATTTCCTGCTATTTGCTGCTGAAATAGGGCATTTTCACCTCTCCTCCTCCCAGTTCTGTTTGAACCCTTCTTACTTCCAACCTATCACTCATAGTGGTATCGCTGCTTCTGGGGATGGTGAGAATTCAGGGAAAAACAAGATGGAAAAGATTTCAGATGTCTCCAAGAAAGAACCCTGCAAATCACAGCATCTTCCTTCTTCCTCGGGTCTTTTCTTTTCCTTATGACTAGTCTAATATGGATCCCTTGAGGAAAAATGGAATAAAACATATGTAAGTTACAGGGGCCTGGTGCATTGCCAGTGTTTAGCTTGCTCAATTAACTGGAAAATTCAGCATTCACATGCAATTTCGCCATTGAGGGGGAAAACCCATCCCTGTCAAGAGAGTAATACTGGTTAATATTAGTGCTAAAATAAGGCTGGTAAACAAATAGACGGTGCATCTGTAAGGGGCAGGGGGGCACTTCCTAGAGAGGGGAAATCTTCCAGTACAAATGGTTCCGTTTCCAAAAGGAAAGGCGTCCAGATGCAGAAGGATTTCAGCTGGATGTTCATACATAAAAATCTCAGCTTTCAGATGAGATCTTTGTTGCTGTTTTGTAACTCACCCCTGGTTTTCAGCAGCCAAAATCCGCTGTCTTGAATATTGGCTCTGCTGAGCTGAGTCCACCTCCTTACTGCTTCTGAACTGGAAATGCAAACCTGAATTTGCAAGGTGAAGGGTTTGGTTTGCAGCCGCTGGGTTTCACAGGCTGCAATGAAGTCCTGCGTTAGGTGCTTAGCTTTTATCCCGCCCCTAGCTCCAAGAGTAGACAGTGAGTTTATTCCATCCCCAGCTCCAGAGTGGACAGTGTGAGGTCCCACAACTGAGTCCCTGACATCCACCAAGCCACTGTATTTCAGATCTACACTTTTGGGGGGCATTCTCTCTGCACAATGTACCCCAGTTTCCCAGGGTATTACAGAAAACGCTGTTCCTGCTGCTGTCATGAAAGTCTCTAAACATTTTCTTTTCCTTTTTCTTATGCCAAAAGCACTCCACGAAGGATTCTGCTCCAGATTCCCACCCTGGCTTTAGCTCTGTACTTGCAGATGTCTCCTAGGAACAAGGCATGGGAGCTCATGCTGTGATTTGGTGGCAACAGTAAGTATAGTCTAAGGAGCTCGGAGAGCAATTCTGCTCCCTCTGGCGCAGACACAGGCTCAGCTGAATTTCTCTTGATGCTCAAGTGTATATTTATTAGGGGCTTCGACTCAGTTTCTCAAAGACAGATTCTAATGCTATTTGGGATGTCCAGTGTTATCTGAGATGTGGGGGTCTGCACAGAGTGTGCCGTGGGATGGCTGCATGAGGATTACAGATCATGGAAGACTTCAGAGAATGGTTTGGGTTAGAAAGGACCTTAAAGCTCATCCAGTTCCAACCCCTGCCACGGGCAGGGGCACCTTCCATAGAGCAGCTTGCTCCAAGCCCCTGTGTCCAACCTGGCCTTGAACACTGCCAGGGATGGGGCAGCCACAGCTTCTCTGGGCACCCTGTGCCAGCGCCTCAGCACCCTCCCAGGGAACAGCTTCTACCCAAGAGCTCATCTCAATCTCCCCTCTGGCAAGTTGAAGCCTTTCCCCTTGTCCTGTCTCTACAGGTCCTTGTAAAACTTATTGAACCTTTGTAGCATGATGATCCTCTGGATAATCTACAGCATCTTTTGTGTCATACGTTACATTCAGACAACTGAAGCAAACACCCAGATCATGCAGAGATGCTCATGTTTAGGTGTCTGAATCTGTGTGTACAGTCTCCCCCTCCAACACATTGTGGTGTATTTGCAGGCACAGAGGTGCTGAGACCGTGGAATGATGAGATGACTCTGCAGGGAATTCTCTCTGCTCTCTGGCATTTCCACCCAGTGCTTTTATTCAGATGAATGGGGGAAGACACCACAGGACTGCAGGGCTCTGATGTGTAACAACCATAAGAGACCTTTTTGCATCATGGAGCAGCTGTGTGCAGCAGCTGTGTGGTGACAAAAGGCCATTTGAGTTCATAACTGTTCCCATCTAAATGCAAATGCTGTCATGTTCATGGGCTGGCGACGGGAAGGTGCATCCCCTGGCTCAGTGCTTGGGGCATCCTGGATCACTGGTCCTTCCACACAGGTACATCCAGAATGAGTAAGAGTACCATGGGCTGTTAACACAGTTGTTTCACAGCTACTCCCAATGTCATATTCCCTACCATTTGTCTTCTCATCTGGCCTCCTGCTTTGGGGAGACTTCCCTAACTTCAGTGCCAAGAGACTGTAAAATGCCAGGGGGAATTTGGCACTTAAGACACACATCAAACCATAGGTGATTTGAGCCTTTGAGTCTGGCCTCATCACCATCCCATGTTACTGCTTAGATAGGCCAGCTTGGATGGGGTTTGGAGCAACCTGCTCTAGTGGAAGGTGTCCCTGCCCATGGCAGGGGGTTGGAACTAAATGATCTTTAGGTGCTTTCCACCCTGAACCATTCTATGATGCGCCCAGCACAGCCCATTCAAGCATCACAACATCAATGACAGAATTGAGATTGAGCAGGATACAGCCTGAAAAGCTTTCAGCGTACTTTGGAAAGACCAGAAAAGAGACTGAATAGATTTAGCATTAATTTAGGGCCTTAAAAAAAAAACCTCTGCAAAATACCATTTCAGTTACTCACCCACAGCACCCATTAAACAATTCCACTATGGTGAGCTCAGAGCAAGGCATTGCTCAGCAAAAAAGGGTCTTTCCAATGGAAAGTGTTTGAATTCCCCTTGACTTGCTCATCCATGGAGGCAGAGCAGGGGATGCTCAGTCCTGGGCATTTCATGCCTGTGTGGGAGCAGAAACTCAACAACCCTGGGCTTTACCATATTGTTTTCCATGACCCTGCACGGATATCATACAATACTAAATTAATCCTCAGCTCCTTCCCTACCCAGCCTTGTCCTCCTGGTTGTTCTGGTTCTATCCACTTGTGGCTGCTTGTCTGCGGTCCAGCAGTTTCATTGTCCTTGAAGAACTGGAGCAGAAGAATGTAGTTATACAAACATGTTGTTGTCAGGATAAAATGGTACTTGCTTTGGTCCCAAAGGCTCACCTACACGAGTCTTGCTCTGTGGGTCCTTGATTCCCTTAGCTGTGTTATGGGACTACCAAGAGCCTTGGCATTGGAGTTCATCACCCTTCTGGTGTTGTGCTTCCTCGCCAGTGTGACATCTCTGACCTACATGTTCAAGGTCTCCTTGGTAAACAGAAGAGCCAAAGATGACAACTGAGCTTTGGGGGAGCTGGTTTGCCTACCTTTGCTGTTGATTTATTTAAGAGGTGTCTTGTGTTTGAGCAGAGATGCAATTCTTTATACAACCCCTTTTTCCAGTTTGTCAAACCAGCTCAGCCTTTTAATCATTCCTCTATCCACAACCAGAGCTTGGTGAGGAAGCTTTGAGTTATTTTCTTGCAAACAAGGAGACAAAGATAAGGCAGTCGTGTATTTGGCTTGGTAAACACATGTTACCTCAGCAGGAAAATCATCCCTGCAGACAGGACACAGGACTGCTCTAATAACCCATTGCTAATTCATCAGCATGGTTTCACCTCCATAGGAATAATCAGCACACTCTGGAAGGGAGTTTATTAGCCAATCAGTCCCAGTGATTATATTTCTCTTCGGAGCACATGCACAGAGTTGCTTTTTAATAGGACTCTTTCAGCCCCTGCTGATAATGGATGAAAAAGAGGAAAGATTCTGTTGGCACAAAGATGAGACCAGCTTTAATAGGATGCAGTCAGGTCGATGGGGAGTTGTTTTTTGCATTGGTCCACTTGGGTCCATCATTCTCCGGATAAAAACTTGATCCTCCACCAACCTTTGTGTTGGTTTATCATGAGCCACTAGGATGAAGCATGGATGTTACCGAGAGAGCCCTTTCCTGGTGGGTTCCTGCAGCTGAGCATCCTCTCTGCATGATTACAGAGCCCCAGGATCAATCCTTGGGGATCTTGGATGCTAGGTTTCTTCAGCTGAGCCATTTAATGGGACCAAAAGGCTTTTTCCAATCATCTTGTGATTCAGGAATCAAATCCCAACTGCGCTGGTCAGTTAACCAAGTGGTCCAGCATCGGCTTTTCAGTGCAGGGTATCTGTGGCCACAAAATGTGTGCAAGAGAAGGGGCCTGGAAGAAACCATCTAATAAAACAAAAGTTATAAATGAGGAGTATCTCAGAGAAAAAGAATACATTGAAAGTCTCAGGTGGTATAATTAGTGTAACTATGCATGTTCCAAGAGCAGCATCTATTGACAGAGCTGAGAAGCTGGCCCAAGATCTCTACTTCTCAGTATCAGTGTCATTATTGCCTACTTTTAATTGCTTCTGACATTCAAGGTCCTTTGGAGGTGGCTGGTGTGGACCACTGGGAGAACAGGATAAAGTGATGCCTGTTTTGATGGGAAATGTCAGCCATAAAAGTTAACTTCTAAACACATGAAGAGCTCTACCAGAACTGCAAGGGCTGGGACAGCCTTGCATGTGGGCTTGCTGCGACCACAGTGGCTGGGAAAAGCTCAGAGATAGGCCTAACTGAGTCCCATTCTGAGGAAGTGGAAGGAGGCGATAAAACGGTGCCATCAGGGAAGAAGATGCATGGGGAAAAATCCCCTTTGATAACTGGCACAGTCTTTTAGCTCTCTGGGGCAGCTCATTCTTATAGTCCAGAGTGGTTTTAAGATAGCATTACAACCCAAAGCAGATTCAGTCATATGTAGATAGTGAGGGGTGCTCTGTGCTAGGTGGAGACAAGAGAAAGATCTCCCTATCTTGTCCTGTTTTTTATGCTTTCTTCCTCAGCGTTGTGTTGGCTCATGGTCAATGCACCAGGTGACGCTAGATGGACCTCTATGGTGGCTGAGATCTTCTGTATGGTGGGCCTGGGCTCATCAGGTTTGTTTTCAGCTCAGAGCATGGAAGGATTAGGTTTTTCTCTGTGTGTACCCAGACTTGCAGGTACATCCATAACTGGAGAGGGATTTAGCTGGGATACTGGCCCCTCTGCTACTACTTCAGCCCATTGTGGAACTCATGGAGTTTGAAGATATCACAGCTTGAAAAATGTCAGCCCCTGGTCCCTGTTATTGTCACTATTCCCATCAATCATGGTTTGTACAAGTGACGATACAGTCAAAGGACTTTCCATCAAAGTCAAGCGCAGAAATGATCAATTTGGGTGGGATTCTTGCCTCCCCTAACCCTTGGTTTACCTAAAAGAGTTCATGGGTTTACTCTGCCCTGACACCAGCTCAAAGTCCCATCCTTGCCCAAGCATACACATAGCCTTGCTCTAAATTAAACTCATTAATAGAATCACAGAAGGGTTTGGTTGGAAGGGACCTTAAAGATCATCTATCATCATTGATAACTTTTAACCCAAAAAGCCTCATGGATCCTCTTTACAAGCAACATCAGCAGAAGAATATTAAATAAATAAAGAGCAACATTGAAAAGAACCCTCGAGAAAACAGAACAAAATATAACTAAGCAAATAAATACCCTTTGCAATCTGGATGCTTTACGGTTTGGGAAACGCTCTGGATATATAATCCAAGCAGTTATATTGCCAAGGAAATGTCACATAAAACCAGAAGAATCATAGCTTAGATCAGGGAGATAAAAAAGGACAAGACAATCTAATCAGATGTGACAGATGCAGCCCAATTCAGCATAACAACCAGAGCCAATGGGGGTTTGCTTGCAGGATATACCCGTTGCTCCCTCCCAACCTTCTCCTTTTGTTCCAGTGTTCATTTGAAGGGAAAATAAGTTGCATTTAAAAAGCTCTTTGGAGGTGTCCTTATAAGAAGGTAAATCACTGTGATCTTGGGGGCAGGGGCTGGTCGTCCAAAAACGAGCACCTGGATTTTTGCTTTTTATTGGCCTAAAACCCAAGGAAGATTGGAGAAATCCCCGCTTGGGATTGCTCCTGGGGTCATGGCAAGCAGATAGGACGTGACTAATCACAGCTCTGCCAAAATTCATCATTACCATGTCCACTGTGAGGACCACCAGCCCTTGCATGTGTAACTGGGAACAGGCTGTTAGTCGAGCAGTGGCTCTCAACCGCCTGTAGGATGTTGTAAACACCATTTCCAAGCCTTGGGGTTCAATTTATCTTGCTTAATCTTAATAGTCTACACATGGATCTGATGTAGGATTTCCCTCTAGGCTCCAGAATTGGGCAATAGAGAGTGACTGGCACCTCTGGTAAGTGAATTATCTGTTCTTAAATGAGTCCTGGCCTATTTCTTAGACAAACTCATTGAAAACCATTCCAGATGGGAACTCTACCCACTGCAACCACTTCCTTTGCCCACTGCAGATGGCTTACTGGAGGCTCCCAGTTCTTTATTACTTTAGAAATTGTGTCAGCACCTTTTTCTTGGTAGTTTTGGTCTTCACCAGCACGAAAGGAATAGACTCATAGGATGGGATGGGACCCCAGCAGCTTGAGGAGGTGGAAGGCATCTGAACAGTATTGTTTTGTTAGATGAATTGGAAGCTAAACTTGGGTCAAGGAGCAACGCAAAAAGCTGGATGGGCAGAGTTAGACACTGTCCTTTGCTCATGTCCTAGGCTGGGAACCATTCTGACTAATCTGGGAGAGATGAAAACAGCAACAAGGTCAGGAGAGGGATAGCAAAAAAGCTTTAATGCTTCAGTGGATCAATTATGTGAAAGAGTACAGGGCCAGTCCCCTGTGGCGGTGTTACTCAATGCCCTTGCAGAGAGCAAAGACCAGTCCTGGCCTCACCGACTTACTCCTGACCCAAGTAATTCACATCGGCAGTTGCTAAAACCCTCTCCAGGGTCTCTTCTTCATCGTATTCCCTGCAGAGAGAAACTGATATTTGAGCCCAGAGCTGGATCAGTTCATTTTGGGTTCATCCCTCTTCTCCCCACACTCTCAGAGATAAAGGTGTTATTATCCCCAGTGGTGCGGAGCAATAGGACTGGGAGCTTGTCTCGAGGCCAGACAGACATTTGATTTTTACCTTTATTTCCCTTCAGTTTGTTCCAATTAAATACGTGAACCTCCTCTGGAAATGATCACCACCTATTTAATGGCTCATTGATTTTAGGGGCTGCTGTATTTTCTTCCTCTTTATATTTAACTGTATGTGTTCATCACTATTGTTACACTAATATCTAATCATAGACACAGGAGGACATGCTCTTCCATGGGAAAGCACCTGACAGCACAGGACGGGGACTTGGTGATTCCTCAGCATCTGCTCCCTGCAGACACTGCTTCCCTTTGCCACACTGAGGTCTATGAAGTTTCTTTCTTTGTTTCCCTTGTTAGAGAGAGAAGAGGGTGTTGGTGAACTCCTCCATCCTTGGGAAAGCACAATGGGATTCAGGAAAGGCCCTGAAAGGACAGAGCTTCCACCACCTGATGTTTCTCATAGGAATTGCAAGGTGAGAAGTGCTACTTCCCCTCTCCTCTCTGGATTCCCAAAGTGGCGTTGCTCACTTTGCCAATGCCCATGGGGACCAGGGAAGGGTACCGAGCTCTTCCTCAGAACAGAGAGAGGATAAACTTGTGCACAGCAAACCAGCAGCCTGGGACAGGGTGCTCAGTGCATCTCCATCCTGCAGAAGAAATGAAGGGACACTGGAAGTGCTCAAGGCCAGGTTGGATGGGACTTGGAGCAATCTGCTCTAGTGGAAGGTGTCCTTACCCGTGGCAGGGGGTTGGAACTGGATGAGCTTTAAGATCCCTTCCAATACAAACCACCCTGTGAGTCTATGATTCTATGAACCCAGGGAGCTGTTGCGACTTTGTGCCTTCATGGTACTTCTGCAGCTCCTTTCCTCCCTGGGTTTAGTGAATGCCCATATGCAGACTGTGGAGGTTTCTTGTTAGGTGAGGAAGGCATCATCTCTTGTCCCACTTAATGGGATAAGAGTGGATTTAGGGGAAAAGAACAAAACCCACCCAGGAGAGGTTGTAAAGTCTTCCCCAGCAATGAGCAACCCAGCATGGCTGATCCACTTCTATTTACCCTTCCCAGCAAAAGAGCAACCAGATGTAATTTCTTGTTTGGTTTTTGTCCTGCTTTAACATGCAGCCTCAGGATCTTGTTATCTCTTTGTCTGACAGACTGACAAGTGATACCAGATTTCTGCACTTAATGAGGGGCCTCACAGAGTGTGCTTCAGCCACCTCTTGGCCTTCTTTCATAACAGAACAACTTGAATTGCTGTCTCCTCTCTGGCTAACTCAGACTTTCCACTTATTCAGCTCTTTCTGCTCTTGCTTTCAACGTAAATACCAGAACAAGATGCAGTGTCCCACTGGCCCTACTGCTATATACAGATGTAATACTTGGCTCTCTCCTTGCAAAATCCCTTGTTTATGCACCCAAACCCCACACCATCTTCATCATCACACGATGAAGATGATGGGTGGTGAGGCACTGGAATGGGTTGCCCAAAGAAGTGGTGAATGCTCCATACCTGGCAGCGTTGATGGTCCCGTTGGACAGAGCCTTGGGTGACATGGTCAAGTGGAAGCTGTCCCTGCCTATGGCAATGGGGTTAGAACTGGATGATCTTAAGGTCCTTTCCAACTCAAACCATTCTATGATTCTATGAGCCTCTGTATTGATTATACTTTGGACAGCATTATCATGCCCACTGACTGCTCATGTCCTTCTCATCTAGGCTGCCTTCTATCAGCAGTATATTCTGCCAGTTTTGTTTCATCTGTAGACCTCTTTGTCCTTAGGGCTTCTTGGAGGGTCACTGGTAGGTACAACGAGGGTGCACTGATCCCTTGGGATCTTCCTTGAGAATGTTTCCCATCTGTTGGCACAAGATGAGGTCAGTCAAGGGCTTTGAATCCATTTAATATGTGCCATGTTCATTTTAGATCATCCTACCTGTCTATCAAAGGGCTGTGGGGTAGAAAATCTGGTCTCTTGCAGGAGTACATTAAAGAAGCAACATTGCTTTTAATAACTACAGTGCTAATGGAGGCTTCCCTTTGAGTCTTACACAGAGAGCTGCCAAAAGAGATGTGCCTCCATCAATTGGGTTTAGTTTGACTGCAGACTGTCTGAACACCCAGACTGCTGCATGAAATCACCCAAACAGAGCACAATCTGGAGCAAAGCCTTTCTCAAGCAGGTCTGTCTCTCCAATCCCACCTCTCTCCTCCTTCTTCTTCTCCTTCATGTATCAGCCCAGCCGTGACCTCTGCCAGCCTACCATAAAGTCTTTGACATCTCATGCCATGAGCGTGCACAGCTTTTCCTGCCTTGGGTGGTTCCCTCTTGCTCTCCAAAGGTTGGTAACATCTTCAATAAGCAACCTGCAGCACCTAGCATCGCCTGCTGCGCAGCAGTACGTGTGTGTGTCAGGGTGGAGATGTGATGGGAAGGTACCTGATCTGATGCCATGAACCACTGCATGGCTGCAGCACCTGGATTCTGCCAGAAGGATTAGGGTAAAGTTCCCAGCTCCAGGATGCTCAGGGTGATACAAAGAGCATCAGCTTTGATGGAAATTCCAGGGTACCTGTGTTTTTCGGCAGCCCCATATCCTTCCATCCCTGCCAGGTGGGATGAGCAGCCCATTTGGACATCTGGACACCACAGTATTCATAATTCGATTTAGACCTATAATTAAATTTATATAAAAATACAATTACATGAGCAAAACATGGCTTTTTGGGAGAAAGCATTGTGTGAGGATCTCCCAGTTGGTCAGACACTAACCAAAGGGCAGGTGTGGATGCCATAAGGCACATGAAAAGGGGGAAGGCACTGGGGCAATGTACTGAAGTTGCGTGTTTTAACTGGAACAATAAGTTTTCCATATTCAAGGGCTCGTGACAAACCTATTTGCACATGGCCATGAGGCAGACATCACCCACAGAAAAATGGGTGATCCAAAAGTTGTGTTGGACAGAAGTTTGTATTTGGACATAAGTTCTTTATGTCCAAAGTTTTGCAACAGTCCCTCCGTTGGCAATGTTTATCACAAATATTTCAGCAGTTGATGCACTTTTAAAGTCCCAATTCCAGGAATTACATGCTTAGGCTGTATTTTTTTTATTCCCTCTCTAAAACTAATCTGTAAAAACTCTTGTAATTATGAAGGAAAGCTGAAAAGTAGGATTTCAACACCTTAAACAGGGTCAGACTGATAAGAAGAACATATTCTGGGTGGGTAACAAAGAGCTTAACCTAAAGCTGGTGATTTGGGAGAGGAGGTTGGGTCATGTTTGTTCTATACTTAGAATCATAGAATCATAGGAGGGTTTGTGTGGCAAAGGACCTTAAGCTCCTCCAGCTCCAACCCCTGTCACAGGCAGGGACACCTTCCATAAAGCAGCTTGCTCCAAGCCCCTGGGTCCAACCTGGCCTTGTACACTGCCAGGGATGAGGCAGCCACAGCTTCTCTGGGCACCCTGTGCCAGCGCCTCAGCACCCTCATAGGTAAGAGCTTCTGCCTTACCTCCAACCTGAACTTCCCCTGTTTCAGTTTGAACGCATCACCCCTTGCCCTATCCCTACAGTCCCTGATAAAGAGTCCCTTTCCAGCATCCTTGTAGCCCTCTTCAGATAATAGAAGCTGTTCTGAGGTCACCTTATTCTTTTTCTGCTGATGGCTTTGCCTTCCTCAGCACACAATCTGCTTGGGTCTTTTTTATTAAAAACTCCTTTTTAGGACCTGAGTGCAGCTCTACTTCCATTCATATAAATCAGTTTAGAAACTGGGGACTTGAAGCACTATCCCATCTTGGTTATGCAGTTTGAAGAGGACATAAGTGATAATAGCTTGTTTCTGCAATTAGAGAACCATCTTAATAACAGCAGAAAGCAGTTACCATAAAACCCTGAAGAGCACCAATCCCTATGTCCTGTACAGCACCCACCATCAGTGATTTTAAGGAGCAATTCACAGTAAAAAGGAAAACGAACGTGGAAAAGTTTTCTGACCACTCTGTGATGCAAAAGCCAGATGCTGCCCCTTGCTACAGTAATAGCATAGGGAGCACTAAGCTTTTAAGTACCCTTTCCATAGCCCACTGTGCCCTCCCACAGAGCTTTTTGAAGCACAGTGTGAAGACGGTTTAGGCCTTTATATAAGACCTGTCCACCAACACAATTAAATCTGCGCTGGTCACTTTTTAGTTTCCATAGGCAGGAAAATGCCTGGAAATGTCACAGCAACAAAGCATCAATTGGGTTTTTTTCTGTCCTGAAAAGGAAGAGGGCTGCGGAGGCAGAGGGTGGGACAGCTGCAAAATGAAGCCATTAATCTCTCAACAGAGGACAAAACAGAGATATTTGCCACCAAACATCTTTTTTAGAGGGTAATGGGAATAAGGCTGCATTTTTCCTGCCTGTTTTGCCAGGTCTGCAACAGAGGTGAGAAGAAACAAGGTGTGAGAGGAGTTTTGCAACCTGGTTCACTGTCATTGTGGGAAAGGTGCATGGTGCAGAAGTCGGTGGGATGGGGGAAAAACATTCCCCTCCTGTGTTTAGTGTCCCCAGTCAATTGTGGTTGGTCCTGATGCCTCTCCTGCATGTATACTCATTGCTGTGCAGCAGAGGGGACCCCATACCATGGGCTCTGGACTGGGACACTCTTGGGACACCCCATGTCTGAGTGCCATACACAGATTTAAAGGGTAGCCCACCTTCATCTCACCTGGGTACAGGTGGGGCAGGATGCATGGACTCTCCATTCAATGGCTGTGTGATGCTTGGTCAATGCCTATAGGACTCACAGGCCAGAATTAGTAAGACCAAACTGGTCTAGGTTCTCTCAGCTGTCACTGGCACATCTCATCTCTTTACCAGCCAGGAGATAGGTACAGCCACGACTACGTAGAGCAGTGGTCTCCAGATGGACTGTGGAGCTTAGAAGATCCTCTGAGTCTCTTGAGAATCATCATCAGGCTATAGAATCATAAAATCACAGCATGGGTTGGTAGGACCCTTGAAGCTCATCCAGTTCCAACCCCTGCCACGGGCAGGGGCACCTTCCACTAGAGCAGGTTGCTCCAAGCCCCATCCAACCTGGCCTTGACCACTGCCAGGGATGGAGCATTTACCACTTCTCTGGGCACCCTGTGTCAGCGCCTCAGCACCCTCACAGGGAAGAACTTCTTCCTTACATCTAACTTAAATCTCCCCTTGTCATGAAGCTTTTAGTTTGGCTGAAAATACTGCAGAAATGGGATGGTTTTGTACTCTACCTCCTACGGCCTGTGGACATCAGACAGGACACTTCTCCGGTGGTGCTCCCTGTTTATAATATCAATAGTGACAGCCCCAAAAAATACCCAAACCCAAGAACTTAATTCCTACAGAGCAACGCTGTCTGCTGGATGCACGCACTTACTGTGAGACAGAAAGGGGAGAAGGGTGAATTGCACATGACAGAAGTTGTCACTTAGGGTAGGAATCATTTGTCTACATTTAGATTAAAATGACCTACTTTCAGATGTCTACCTGCAATACGATGAATTGCAGCCCAGAAAGAGAGCTGAGACAAAGGGATATGTGTGTTGTAAATATCTGAAGTTATCAAAGCTGCGGGACAGAGATAGAGGTGATTGATAGAAGAACATGGACAGATCAGTGTTTCATACCATATACATGGAGAGATTCATTTGCAGATCAGGAGCCATCCTGTTTCCCTGTGTTTTCTTTGTGTCCCTATGGCCCCATGGATGTACCCGCATCCATCACCCTGCAACAGAGATTTAGCTTTCTTTCAAGCCTTCCCTGACCCTGTTAGTGCAAATTTTAGTGCCAAATTGGGTCCAGAAGACTCCTGGAGAGTTTTCCTGGCTTTCCACAGCAAGCTTTACACTGGATCTGGAGCCTGGATGCTGCTGGCATCAGCAGATGCACCAGGGCGAGGTGAGCTTGGTGAGGTCTCACCTTCAGCCTCCTATCCTGCCACAAAAGCAAGACGCTGGAGGAACATGGATATAAATGGGCCCTCAGTCTCTGCTTTGTACATACCTCCAACACAGTAAAGCCCTCCAGGAGCTGCAGCTTAGTCCTTTCAGCAGGTCGTGGGCTGCAGCTCAGAGCTGCTAACTCATGATGACAACAATTGTCAGCTCCTATTAAGATCAGGATAAAGGCTTTATCAGACAAATCGGTGTGGATGCTGCTGTCCTAATGTTATTTAAAGTCACTCCTTCTCCATTACAAGGGGATTTGTGAAAGACAAGGGGCTATTGGTCCAAAGCTGAGCTGCTGGGATTCAGACTCTATCTGCTAATCCTCTTCTCACAAAGAAACCTCCCTTCTGTAGGAATCATGTCCTGCTTCTCAACAGTCTGCATGATTACTCCATTTCCTTTCAGTGGCAAACATGTTTCAACACTTATTAAATTGCTGTTGCTCTCAGCAGGGGCTGGGAGCCTGTTCTATTGCATCCCAAGAAGCACAAATCTCCCCCTGCGTTGGTGATAGCTGGTATCTGATCAATAGCAATGCAATCTTCTCTGCTGTGTTGTAAAGGCGTTCAGTTGGGCTAAAAATCAGTAACAGGCATTTGATTCCCTTGGAGGGATGCCCTCTTACACCACCTGAGGATCTGGTCTCCATATTCTCTTTCGTTTATACAATTCAGGCCTTTCAGATGTTCATTTGATAGCAGCAAGAGCACAGGAGTCTGAAATGGCTGGGTTGGGATATCTTTTGTTATGGCTGGTTTCGTAAGTGCTTCATAGGAAAAAGCACCCCTGCACCAGCTGTAATGTGAGATACTGTCTCGAATCCTGATTTAGAATCCTGCCAACCACCTCAATTTGTCACGAATCCTGATTTAGGATCCTGCTGACTCTACAGATTTGTTGCGGATGAGTGATTTAGATCGCTTAAAGAATCACTGTCAGAGGTATTAGCAAAAGGGGTTTTAATATGATGTTGTAAAAGTGCTGAAGAAAAGTTCCATGGCGAGGTTCACACTATTATTTACTACATGGAGGAAAAGTACAGAAGAAAATTGAGTTAGAACTGAGCTAGAATGGGTTTCCCCCCTCTGATGCACTCTAGAGAGACCCCCCAGCTCTGCAGTCATGCATCCAGCTCTGGGGCAACAACACAAGAGGGGCTTTGGCCAAGGGCCTGTAGGGACAGGACAAGAGGAATGGCTTTAACCTGCCAGAGGGGAGACTGAGATGAGCTCTGAGGCAGAAGCTCTTCCCTGTGAGGGTGCTGAGGCGCTGGCACAGGGTGCCCAGAGAAGCTGTGGCTGCCCCATCCCTGGCAGTGTTGAAGGCCAGGTTGGACCCAGGGGCTTGGAGCAAGCTGCTCTATGGAAGGTGTCCCTGCCCACGGCAGGGGTTGGAACTGAGCGAGCTTTGAGGTCCCTTCCAACACAAACCATGCTGAGATTCACATAGAGACCAAAGATGCAAAGGTGTAAGGGAGACCCTCTCATTGAGGCACGAGGTTCAGAGCAGACCCACTAGTTTCCCGAACTACTGAAGGAGCTTACATTTGTCGAGATCCAATCTTAGTGTCAGACTTGGGCAAATCTGTAATGGAATTGTCTATACAAAATTTGTAATGATTGAGAATTAATTTCATCAGTGTTAATTCAGCACTTACCAAGGATCTCTTTTGGCTAATGATCTCTCTGTCTTGGGTAAGCAAGGACTTCTTAGTCCCAGATAAGGAATCTCAGACCTTGAGAGGTGTCTCTGCCAAGGGGAGAGTCTCCTGTCACGCAGGTCTGGAGAGCTCAAATTGGACTGATCCAAAGATCCGTCATTGGTAAAAGATCTCTATATCTCCAGGAGCAACCCTGAGAGGTGTTCCAGCTCAAGGGGAGATTGCTGCCTAGCAGGGAGAACTCAAAGGAGGCTCACTTAGGCTGTCATATTTATGGCATAAAGTGGTTGGCTCGCGGTCAAATTGCATACAATGGGAAAGGTATGCATTGAGACTCCTTGTACCCACAGCTTTCTTTGTTCCTTGATAAACGAGTCTTGGAAAAGCCACCCCCTATTCATATGATCGGTGTTCCAAGCATCAACGTGCACTGGGTCACTGTGTTCCTTTGTGGGTTTCCTGGAAGAGGCTGCAGCTCAATCCTTTTTCTCCTTTAGAGCCTGTACCAAACTAATGCTGGTTTGGTTAAGGGGTCAAGTGCATGCACCACAGATGACAGGGAAAGAAAGCCTTATTCTAAATAGCATCCAGCTATGCGTCCAGGCCTGTAGAGCTGTACTTTAACAATAGTTCCTCTGTAGGTGGGTTGGTTGTGTGTTTCTAGTGAAAGAGAAGCTCCGTGCTGGCCTTTCTGGTGGGAGCAAGTGTCCTGACTTGTCCATAGCTTGTCTCTCCACTGGATGAGCAAGATAAGGGTTCTGACATGGCTTGCAGGAACAGGGCCAGCATGAAGTGGTATGTCCTCGAAGGCTGTCCCAGCCTCCAGCAATTTGGAGGTTAGGGAATTTGCTGAGCTTGGTGATGTTCAACGTGGAGACAGTCCAGCTAACTGTGAGAGATAAAAGTGGTTGCTGGAGATGGCTTTGACTTGTTCTACTTCTATTACCTGGGTGGCTCTCTGGGAACTTCTCACTCCAACAAGGAAGAAGGGATGGCAGATGCTGAGATGATCCTTGTTAAAGCTGTTTCATCAGCTTGTGGGGGTATTTCATGCTCACACAGAGGACACAAACTAATGGGACTTTTCAGTAGTTGCATAAGCATAACAACCATTGGGTAAACAGTGACTCAGACCCATGGATCCATCTCCCCTCATCCATCATAAAGATTTGCCAACTCCAAGCTGATGTGGTGGTTATCTCCAAGGAGGGATAGAGTGTGATAAATTCCTTTTGGGAAGCAGAATGCACAATGGATTTGGGGTTTGAGGCCCTTTAGGGACACAGGGTGGGTAGCCTGTGGATTCTGCTGAACCAAACATCTTCCCCTGATTCCAGACATTCAAAGCTAAAAATCCATCTCAGGCATCACTAACACCTCCTTTCCCTGGTACACTGATGTAGCAGTGGCATGGCACCTTGTCCTGCCTCCAACCCAGAGAGAACCAGTTGCTCCAGAGCCACAATGGATTAACCTGCATCTCCTTACACTGGTCTTTTTTGTTGTCCTTTGCTGAGAGCTTTATCACTGCTGAGTTATATAGAGAATCACTAGTGGCAAAGCATCACCGATGACTTCATTCTGGGTGCCTACCTTCATTCTGCTGTTGAAGCTCTTACTGTGCTGAAGATGGGAAGGGCAGCTGGATTGGTTCTGACAGGAGCAGTTTTTCCTCTCTGTTCCCATTACAAATGCCCTATTTCTTGGTGTTTGACCATCTCAAAGAGTTAGTCTGGCTTTCAGCCTCTGTGTGCTGAGTATTGGGCTGCCCATGGTAGGGAGAGCTGGGCTGCTGAATAAGGCAGAGCTGGAAATCCTCATACAGACGGATTAGAGGATGTTTCCATTAAAATCCTGCCTACCTCTCCACTCTGCAGCATAAACATCACTGGTTTGAGTGGCAGGATACTGAGGGCTTAGGAGAAATGTTCAATAGACCTTGGCAGAGCTCCTACCCCTGCTTAGCAGAATGGGCAGCTGATGCACAAACCTGAAGTGCTGCATAAAGTTAGAACGGGTCAAAGAGGAGGGATTAGGGGCAGAAAAACAGCAGCAGGCTTCCGGGTCGATGCTTTTGTATGCACAGAGCATGGAAGACCCCAAAGCAAGCTGGTGTTCAGGACCTGGCAGAAAAGGAAGGCAAAACACCATCAAAACAGCACTATGACAGTTTGACATGGGGACTGGAGGTGGGATAAAGCTGGTGCTGGCAGGCTCTTTGGGCAGAGAGGGGCAAGCAGTGCTGCCAGCATGGACATCCACATCCTTCTTGGCTCAGGTTGCTAATGCACATCCTGGCTCGCCATGAAAACCCATCCTGTGCTGCTGCCCAGCATGTGGTTGATACTTGGCTCCATGCGCTGGGTAACTTTCTGACCCCAGCATGCTGCAAAGCAGCTAAAGCCAACAAGCAGTTTTAGACCTGACAAAACACAGGTTAACTCCTTTAGAGGTTAGGAATAGAGCAGTACCTGTAGACTGTGACGCAGGATGGCTTGTAAGCATTACACAGGACTCCTTGTTTTCCCCTTCCACCTCTCTCCCAATAAAAATAAGGCCTGACATAACCACCAGCTGTGGAAATAGTGTTAAAATGTAAAGCATAAGGCAAGGAAATGCTGCCTGCCAGGCTGGCTGTGTAATCTGCATCCCCCCTCCACCGTACATAGGATGCGAAACCTAATCCTGATCACACACTGCTTTTTCCGTTTACTCCCTGTTGCAGAGCACCGTGGCAAGAGAACTTCCAGAACAAAAGCCTTACCACAAACTAATGAATACAGGAAAGCAGTAGATATTGCCTTAACCTTATACTTGGAAACAACTGAACAATTTCTGTAGATGAGGTGAGTCTGGGGCAAAGCATCCTGCGTAGAAAATGTCAGACTAGCTGGATTCAGTTTTGCAAAGTTATAAGTTACTGCAAATAAGCTCTTGTAATAGCAAGTGATAGGTGGCCTGAGCTAGAGGTTTATACACTTGTTCTGTGTATAAAATCCATGTTTTCATGGCACAGATCAACTTCTCGAGCTCTCAACAACTGAGTAATTATCAAAGCAGCTCTTCACTAGTGAAACCACAATCCATACTCAGACACTTGAAATGCTGATTTTTGATTGCCTTCCATCAACTCCAAGCCTAGTTTAAATGAAACCTTACAAGGCAATTTTTTGTTTCCTGAGACAGCTTCTTTTCTCTTCCCATCCCGTTCAGTGAGAGGAACAGCCTTGCAGAGGGACTCTTCATCAAGGACTGTAAGCATAGGACAAGGGGTGATGGGTTCAAACTGAAACAGGGGAAGTTCAGGTTAGAGATAAGGCAGCAGTTCTTCCCTGTGAGGGTGCTGAGGCGCTGGCACAGGGTGCCCAGAGAAGCTGTGGCTGCCCCATCCCTGGCAGTGCTCAAGGCCAGGTTGGACAGGGTTTGGAGGAAGCTGCTCTAGTGGAAGGTGTCCCTGCCTGTGGCAGGGGTTGGAACCGAGCGAACTTTAAGGTCCTTTCTAACCCTAATCCTTCTATGATTCTATGACATCTTGTGGGATACCCTCTTGGTGGCCAAGGGGTGGTTTAGCATGCTCTGGATTCGCCTAGCCCATGACAGACTTGCAATAAGCAAGACCAGTTCTTCACACCGCGGGTCCTAGCGCAGCAAGTCCTTCACTTTACTTTCAGAGGGGTGTATGATAAAAGTTAACAGTGAAGGGAAGCTGGAGGTGTTCCTTGAGAAGAGATCCACTGAGGATTGTTAAATTCATGGAAACTCTGCCTGGTTTGGGGAGCTGCAAAGGGCTGGACACTGGCATTGCGCTCAGGAGAGGTTTTGTCACAGTACTGCCAAGTTCCTGCAGCAAGGAAAGATAAGACGCTGTGAGGAATGTTTCCTGCTCAGAGCAAAATCCTTTTGCCGTCTCTACAAGGACTGCAACAGAGAAGTGGAAAACCGCTCTGTCTCTCCAGCCAAATACCTTATCTGCCTGCCCTTCCTCCACTGAAATGCTGCCCATGGATGTTCGTGAGTCTGGCCTCAAAACACCTCAGTGACCCGAGGCAGCATTCTCCTTCTGGATGAAGAAAGAGAAACCTGGGGTAAGGGCTGGATTTCCACCAGCCCTTTTGAAGGTCTGGCTCTTCATGTCACAGTGGGAGATGCCAGATGCCTGCGGTCAGACACAAATCTGGCTCTTGCTTTTGGGGGGGGGGTTCTAACAGGAGCTGAGCTCTTTGAAACCTCTGGCCTGAGCTCACTTGTTAAATAATCACATGGACAGCCTGAGGCAGAGCCAGGTTTGGAAACTCTGTCCCAAATCCAGTGACTGAAGGAGAGCAAAAGATTGCTCTTTGGAAATATTGTTTTCCAAGGGCCTGACAGCCTCATCTGCAATGATGGGGAAATGGGTCCTATCCGAGCAGCGGCTTGGGAAGTGGAATGTGTAAGAGATTTCATCTGCTGGTGAAGGCACCTTATACCCAACCAGCAGGAAGAGCTTCAAAGGAGGCAGGAAGGATGCTTCCCAGACCCAATCTCATCTCACCCAGCCTGTTCCATCTCTCCTGAAGGTGCTGATCTCCCTCCAGTGACTAGAGAGGGTGTTTCCACTGGTTTAAGCTGTATTCCTAACCTTCAGGTGGCAAAAAAATTGATCAAGTGAGCTCTCATTTTGGAGCTGATTTTCCTTTGAGTCTTGAAGCTGCTTGAAGGCAAGCGACCAATATTTAAAGGTGGTAAATGGATGGATTCTGGTAATGAGTGCCATGGGTTAGTGGTGGCCTTGGCAGTCCTGGTAATGGTTTGACTTGGTGATCTTACAGGTCTTTTCCAACCTGTTTGACTCCATGATTCTATGATGTGTCTGCTGGCTTGCCATTGATTCTGGACTGGGAAATAAGGAAAGAAGGATCACCAGCTGGAAACCTGGGAGCTACCTCTGTATGTGACTATGTGCAAACATAGGCTGAGTGCTCTTTCTGCTCTCAATTGGGTCTGAGTCCTCATTTATGAACCATAGGATGATATCCAGACTTTTTACCAAACTAGTCCAGTTAGCAAGTGATATTCTGCATAAAAAAAATCACTGCTCTCCTCTGTCTACATCCATAGTGAATCTTGGAGCCACACTCCTGATGGCCTTTTGAAATATGAAGATAGCAAATGTGTACCGAGGATTTGAAACACTTGAACCCTTAGGGAAAAACAAGATCTCTGGCACTGCTGCAGAAGAGGGTCTCATTTGGCGTGTGACAGCTGAATGGGAGCCCTGTCACTGCCTGCTGATCCTGGCTTGGCAAGGAAGTGCAGCTTTGCAAGAGGTTTAACTCGCTGCCTGTAGTGGTGCCAGGGCTGGGGTGGTGGGGCTGAGGGTGAAACGGGGGATAGGATCATTTGTGGCCAGTTCAACTTGCTGGATAAGTGGAATTAGATGGTGCCTACTTCTATTCTGGCTTCTATATGGACTGCTAAGAGGACATGCTTCTGCGTGGGACTCAGTGTGCAAGACTGCACAACACTGGGTGGTGCATCGGGCCTGTGGTCTTCACTGCTGGTCTAGTATTCATGGAGTAGAATCTGGATGTAGGACTGCTCTAAAGACACACAGGAGAACAGGACGTCTTAAAACACTTCTGTGTCTGGGGAACCAGCTAAATGGCTCATCAGACGTAGCCTACAGAACACGTACAGAGGGAGCAGACTCAGCAGAGCCACTCAATACAAACTGACACACTGGGTGTTAGATGTACTGAGGGTCTGGACAGGATGTGAGCTCCAGCTCCTGGGATCTGTCCATACCTACAGGGTGCAAAAGTGTTTTCCAAGAAAGAGAGGTTGCAAAAGACCTAATAAGTGAACAAGAGTTCTCTGCCTGGGGCTAAAAAGGCTTAAGCCATCCTTGGCCTTGCAGTCAATAGGCGCTTTAGTGAGAAAAAGGAGGCTGTATCACCTCTGCTTTTGGCAGCACTGCAAATGCTATAGGAAGGCTTCATCCAGGCTGGGATCAAGAGTTGACGAGAGAGGGTTCAGGGAAGAGCCAAGAAAATGCTTAAAGGATTGGGAGCCTGCTTACTGTGAGAAGCTCCTGGATCTCACTGTGTTCAGCTTTACAACGAGAGGATTAAGGAGTGACTTTATGCCAGCCCATGAATGAAGAACAGAAATCAATGAGAGTGCCTTGCTAGTCCTGCAGACAAAAGTGTAACAAGAATGAGTGGCTGCAAGCCCAAACTAGACAAATTAGACCAGAAAAAGATGCTATTTTATTAGTGATGAGGGTAATTGATCACAGGAGCAGCAGACAAAAACCTGTGCTGCATTTACCATCACTGATGCTAGTCGTCCTGAGGCAGGGCTGCGTTTCAAAAGGAGGGATTCTCATCTGATCACTGTTACTGGACCTGAGGTGGGCATTAGTGCACAAAGCTCATGGGCTGACCAGAGAAAATGATCACAATGGATATTTTCATGCTTTTCTGAAAAATCTATGAAGTTCTAAATGCAGCTGAATTTGGTTTTCGGGGGGCGGGGGGGAGGGTAATAGGGAATTGAATCAGTTCTAAGCTGTAACAGATAGTGCAGCAGAGCAGAATAAATCACCATAATCAAAACAGAGCTGCCTTATGACACTGAAAGCTGAACAATGAGCCTTCACATAAATCCACTCCACTTATTAGGCAGCAAAGCCCAGAGAGTCAATATTCACGTTAAACGTCCATCAAAAAATGCTTCACAGATTGCATTCCCATTTGGGAATTTCTCTATTTCATAGTCAATTGAAGCTGTACAGCTGATGATTGCTACTGGATAACACCACCTTCGTGAGATGTATAATCACCTGGGGAAGGGATGCTCAGATAGGTAGGGGCATGTCTGTTGATACGCAGCAATTGGGAGGCCCAGTTGATGACCAAAGGTGTTACTGCTCTGTAGGACTTCTCTTACGGCAGATGGCACATACAAACAGGCAGACATGAAGAGGTTTCACTCCTGTATTCTTGGCATTTATCAGGAGGTGGCAGTCAGGCAGTAATAGCTCTCCATGAAGTCTGCAAGGAGGAGAATTTTGGCTTCCAGGAACCAGGCTGCTGAGAAGACACATCATGACCAACAGTAAGGAACAGTGGGAAGATCTGGAGATGATGGAGGTGATTGTCTTTGGCTGTTTAAGACCGATGGTCTATGAGGGGTGTTTGCCCCAGGCTACCGCGGTCTGGCATACGTCCACCATCCTGGTCATTGTGCATGGAGCCAGGCTTCTCCTCTTCCCTTCTTTCTGCTGCATCAGGGAATGGTTTTAAATACCAGTGATTTTAGATGACCAGTGGAGGTGTCTGACCCACGCGTAAGGCAAGTTTTAATGTGAACAGTGAAGCACCTTATCAGGAGTGAGAGCTGAGCGTGTCACCTGCAGGTCACAGCTATGACCACTGGTGGATCAGGATCAACCGGGGCCTGCTACATCCCATGTGGAATAACATGGATCCCCAACCTGAGAAGAACATGGAGCTTTTGGAGCGAGGCCAGAGGAGGCCATGGAGATGCTGCGAGGGCTGGAGCAGCTCTGCTCTGGAGCCAGGCTGAGAGAGCTGGGCTGGGGCAGCCTGGAGAAGAGAAGGCTCCTGAAGGGGAGACCTTAGAGCAGCTCCAGTGCCTAAAGGGGCTGCAGGAAATCTGGAGAGGGGCTTTGGACAAGGGATGGAGGGACAGGACAGGGGAATGGCTTTAACCTGCCAGAGGGGAGACTGAGATGAGCTCTGAGGCAGAAGCTCTTCCCTGGGAGGGTGCTGAGGCGCTGGCACAGGGTGCCCAGAGAAGCTGTGGCTGCCCCATCCCTGGCAGTGTTCAAGGCCTGGTTGGACACAGGGGTTTGGAGCAAGCTGCTCTATGGAAGGTGTCTGTGCCCGTGGCAGGGGTTGGTGCTGGAGGAGCTTTAAGGTCCCATCAACCCAAACCCTTTTATGATTCTATGATATGGTTCTATGTTTTAACACAAGCCAGAAGGCCACGAATGCCATAACGATGCGAGATGAAGGAGATATTTTTCTAAAAGACCTAATGCAGGCAAAGAGGTGAATGAAAAAAGGGGTCAAAAAGAAAAATAGAAGGGGGAAGAAATAGGAAATGCAATAATTGGTACCACAAAGAGGGGAAGAAGGCACTGTCTCCATTGTGCATTGCTTAGCACTCTGACAGAGCAATAAGCATTCCTGGAAACTTCTGTTTTTAAGCCGCCTGAACCTCAATTCTCTATTTGTAAGTAGGGATAATGTACTCAAAGGAAGCCAAGATTAGTTAATTAATGGGTTGTGACATACTCTGATGCTGTGATAATGAGGTCTGCTAGGAAATCTGTGATTAAGGCTCTGGTTCAGTGTATTTTATTTACATAGCTCACCTGGGGGACAGAATCAGTCCCTGAGGCCATTTGAGCTTTTATGTATGGCAGAGAAATCCTGATGCTATGTCCTACACAAGGAGAGATCACAGAATCATTAGGGCTGGAAGAGACCTTTGGAGATCATTGAATTTGCTTAAGGAGCACCTTGGAAGCTTGATTACTCCAAGTGATGAGCAATTCTTGGGAAGAGATGGAAATGTCACATCATCCTATACCTGGAGCTGTCTGTATCATGACATACACAGCTGTATACATACAGGCAAAAGACATGCTGAACCCATGAAACCAGGCTGCAGGGCTGAGCCTCGGGGCTGAGAAAGACAAGGGCAGCACACAAGGAGCCACGGCTCAACCACCAGTGGTACAGCAGAGGGTTGGGTGACTTTGAGCAAAAACCAATTGCATCACTTTGCTTTGGGCAGCTGTTGAGTGAAATGAGATGAGACACAAAAGGAATGGCAACAGGATGGTCCAAAGCATTCAGAAGTCCTGAGTCTGATAGGAAAGAACCAGCAACCGAGGTCACAGCTAAATGCATGGACCGGGGTGGCGTGAGGGATGCAGGCTGAAGGCAGTATCCTTCCCTTGCCCTTCCCAAGGGGCAGAGCAGGGCAGGAAGCCAGCCTGCCCAAAGGCCTCCATGAGTCACCAGTGTCCTCAAGAGAGGTCTCACAGGGAAAATGCCTCCTTGAAGCCTTTTGTGAGTCAGGCCTGCCACTGAACTGATGATTGGGATACTCTGAAGCAATGAAAGATGAAAGCAAAGGGAGCAGATGTCCTTTCTGCATCCTCTCCACTGGCGGCCTCTTTCACAAGCTCCTTGCCCTGGAAATCATTGCAAGCTCCTCTTGTTACGTGAAATGACCTAAAACTTTCTCAGTTACTTTCTTTCTCTTTTATTCCTACCAAGAGGGCATGTAACACCTATGCATGGAGCTCTTACCACCTTGCAGAGGATGCTTGAGCTGGGGTAGCCGAGCTCTTAGGGGCCTTAGTTCATGCCCTGTCCTTTTAGGCTGCAGAATTATGGGGTGTTAAGGGGATGCCTCACCCCATAATGTTGCCCAGGGTTGGAGCAGGAGGCTGAAGCAGAGCCAGCTACTTCTGCACATGAAACTCCTCACCTCTGCTTCCTGTTCCCATTAACAGACCTCCCTTGGATAATTTTTCCCTTGCGCTGGGGCTGGTGGATCTTCCAGTTCTCGCTTTACTGAAGCTTTTCTTTCATTGACCTTTTAAAGTCAAGTCACAAGGGCTTGAAAGAAGATGACTCAACCCTTAGAAGTCCCAGCAGCTCTTATCTCCTCTTTGGCACCAGCTGGGAGGTGGGAAAGAGGGATGGGGAATAAGAACAAAGAAATCAATATATCTTTGATATGGTTTTCCACAGCTCACCTGTTCTCTGTGCTCTCTTTACTCTGCCTCTCAGCTGGGGAAGATAAGGTAATTTACTTGGTGGCCATACTTGTGCCCTTTTAGTCTATAAATGCTTGAATTCATTAGCAGAGGTACAAATTCGTAGGATGGGAGTAGCTGGTTTTTGAGTATTTTAGGCTATAAGGAAGGAATCTTCCCTCTCCTTTTTATGTATATTTTGTATACTTTTATATGTATATTTTTCTGCAATAGACACAAATACACACAGTGCAATCCAGTGTGAGGGTGGTCTTCAAAATCAGGATGCTCAGGGACCGTTCAGGGTCTTCTCCAGGATGAAAAATAGGATGTAACAAGTGATGGCATCCAACCAGAGCAGCAGGTAGTTAAGCTGATGACTCTTTTCTGCAGGACGCTGTGGGTGCCAAGAGGTTACTTGGGAGTAACTGGGAAAAAAATCACGGAAGAAAAGATAACAGATGTGGTAAATTAAAAGAAGACATCACTATGTGGAAAAGCTGAGATGTGAAGAGCAGGAAGAGTAATCTGAAAACTATCACTATGTGCTGGCTGGTTTTCATGCTCTGCCTTTGGCAGATGCAGCTGGCCTCTGGGTCCAAGGTCTGGCTTGATTTTCCTGCTGTTGTACATGCTCCCTCATCCCCAGTGAAATCACATTTTATCCTTTCCCACTGTGTGGGACCTGGTGCTGTCACTAAAGCAATGCAGTCCTTGTCAGAGGGACACAAGTCATAGAATCACAGCCTGGTTTGGAAAGGACCTTAAGATCATCCAGTTTCAACTCCCCTGCCATGGGTAGGGACACCTAACCCTAGACCAAAATCGTGGCTATCAACTGCTTCCAGGTGGCTGGAAGGATGTGACCAGGTGCCTTACATCATGCATAGGGTGGAGGTGGCCTTAACTACAATGCAAGCATCCTCAACAGGGAATGACAGGCTTAGATAAATGGACCAGAGCCCTCCTACCAAGCTTGTTTTGAACCTTGTAAAGCCATGCTGTAGGTGGTGCAATAAAGAGGACTTTGCAGGGATACCCTCATCAGTCAAGAGATGATTCACGGCACCAGGATGCCACAAGAAGCAGGGGAGGTGAAGGATGTGGAGGTGAAGTTTCAAGGCCAGCAGATGCTTGTCAGAGCACAAAGATCAAAGGATGAAGCTATCGTTCTTCTCTATCTCAGAACACATCAGCCAATACTGTCATCCTTTGAAATGTTCAAGGCCAGGTTGGAGAGAGCTTGGAGCAAGCTGCTCTAGTGGAAGGTGTCCCTGCCCATGGCAGGGGTTGGAACTGGATGAGCTTTAAGGTCCCTTCCAACCACATCATTCTATGAAGTTAATGTTGGGATCGATCAGAAAGCTCATTTGGGGAAGCCCTGTCGCAGAAGAGATGAAGTTTCTAGGTCTCGTATACTGGCCCATCATAGAATACTTAGGGTTGGAAAGAACTTTAAGATCATCAAATTCCAACCCTCCTGCCATGGGCAGGGACACCTCCCACTAAACCATGTCACCCAAGGCTCTGTCCATCCCAGCCTTGAACACAGCCAGGGATGGAGCATTCACAACTTCCCTGGGCAACCCATTCCAGTGCCTCACCACCCTTACAGTAAAGAACTTCTTCCTCGTGTTTTAATGTGCTGCAGGTAAGAAATGCATTAAATGCTTGACCAAGAGCATTGATTGCTCCTGCCCTGCAACACATTCCTCTGTTTAGCAGTGCCACTGTCGCCAAGACACAGCTCCTAGCTGTGTGTTGAACTGGTCTGGAAAGGCCGTGATTTTGGGGGCTGGTGAAGAGAAAGAATCATGGAGGGGCTGTGCTTCAGGAATCTGGGATCCAGCAGGCCTGGTGCATGGTCTGCTGGTGGAAGGAGAGCACTGGATGAGGAGTCTGTGTTCGTGGATCTGCAGGACCAAGGAGATGGAGGGAAGCTGATGGAGAGCACGGGCATGAAAAGAAGTAAGCCCTGAGTCACTAACCTGTTTTTTCCAGATGGTTTAGGTGAGGCTGGGGTTAGAGTTAAGCATCATTTTGGAAAACCATGGGGCAAAACAACAAAGAAAAGTAAATAAGTGCAAATAATGCTCCCCATTGATCAGCCTTAACTACAAAAGCACCAGAATTGGCCTTTTAAAAGTCAATTGAAGTGAAAACCTTTGTAGAAAATCACTTAAAGGCTTAAACCTCTCAATCGCTTTGCCTCAGGCCAGTGGTTTTGGGAACTGACCTTCCCTTCTGCCTGTGGAGAGCAGATCCCATTGATGCTCTGCAGGTGGCTACACCCACCCAACACAGCCCTTTATTCCCCTGGAGCAATCTTCCTCTAGAAGCTCCACGGTAGAAGCCCACATTTGGTGATACAACATTTTGGACCCATTTCCAGCTCTGCCACAGACTTGCCTTTGGCTGGGAGGTAGGTTTCCAGAAGGATTTCCTTCTGGCTGAAGGGAAAAATCAGTTTCTTCCACCCTCTGAACCATGTCAGAGCTGGATGACAGTTTCGGAGGATTGTGACTTTTATTACATGCAGCATTCCTATACAACCTCTCTGGCTTCCTACCACCTCTGCTAGAAATTGCTACTACCTCCAGTAAGACTTGGAGTGGGGTTTCACTGATTCGTTTACAATAATAATGATGATAATATGATGAGCGGGAAGATGAAAGTCTGTGGGTAAGCTGAAGGAAATGGGAAGTTCAGGCTGGGTATAAGGAAGAAGCTCTTCTCTGTGAGGGTGCTGAGGTGCTGGCACAGGGTGCCCAGAGGAGCTGTGGCTGCCCCATCCCCGGCAGTGTTCAAGGCCAGGTTGGACACAGGGGCTTGGAGCAAGCTGCTCTATGGAAGGTGTCCCTGCCTGTGGCAGGGGGTTGGAACTGGAGGAGCTTTAAGGTCCTTTCCAAGCCAAACCATTCTATGAAATGTGAGCTACTTTCCACTGTCTCTTGCTATATGAGATATATATACGTTTGCATATATATATAAATGCTTTTATAGTGTTTGGAGTTGGGGAGTTGTATTGAAATGCCCCCATGCTCCTTTCACACAAATGCCACAGCTGAAGATCAATGCTGGGTGCTCACACACACTGTTCAAGAAGATACTGAGGTCTGTTGTGCATTTGTTTTGCTGGATAAAAGGACATTGTTCACAGAAGCTGGAAACCAGAAGAGCTTTATTCCTCCAGAGATTCAGCCAAGCATCCTGGAGATGGCTGGAAAGCTGCCTGGAGTGAAGCCAAGCATTCTATCAGAGGGTGGGATGTGCCCATGGGGATCACCATCCCTCTGTTTTCTGGCTGGAGATAGGTGTACAGTGACTCTGCAGATATCTATATGCAGGGAAATGTTTGCCCAATGAGCTGGAAGAGGTTTGCTAATCCTGCAGGAGGCAGCAGGTCTTATTCCTGCCTTTCCTGGGCACACATTGACCTCATGCCAACCTCTGTCACTGCTCAGCTTCTGAGTCTTACCCTGTGGATGAACTGGACTCAGAGCAGTGTGGAGCCAAGATGCGATACCTCTGTGTCTTTGTCAATAGGAACAGGACCTAATCTCTCCTCTATGTAGAGGTTGAAGCAACCATATCCCATCCATAGGGACCAAAACTAGGTGAGGAGTCCATGTCTGTGGCTGCAAGTCAGACGTGAGAAAGCATCTCCTTTGCTTTTTTTCCCCATCAGAAACCATCCATGCACCCTGATGGTGACAGGAGGTGCTTTGACACACCGAGGTGAAGAACCGGTGTGCTGGGAGCCAGGAGCTGCAGGGGCTGCACCCAGACTTCAGGTCAGCCCCATTTGATAGGGTGCTGCTGCCTTTCCCCACTGACCAGGCATGTCTGGAAGATGCCAGATACTGGTCATGTCTTTAGTTGGCAGAGCCCAAATGGATTAAACCTTGGCACACCCCTCCTTGCTTTCAGTCCATTGGCTTTAAGTTAATCCCAGCATCAATAAATCTGTTTGCTGGAAGGGTTTTGTTAATACAGACATTTAAGGCAGGCTGAACAATGCTTTGTCTTACAGCCTTTGAGATGGACCAGGCTTCCTAACAGCTCCAGGAGAAATGGTGACATGTGCAGAGGTGCAAGACAAACAGATAGTATTTGTCCTGGTGCTTTGGGAGTGAGAACAGGCATAGTGACACTTGTCAATCGCAGCCATCAGTGACCTGTCATTAGCAGTGATTAAGAAGCAGTGGAAACGCTTTGGAGTGGCATCACATTTCCCTCCCCTCTCACTTTTGGGGTGATCAGACAGGGCCAAATTATAGGCCAGTCTGTTGCAGAGATTCCCCTTTCCTTGCCTCTCATTTCCCCCTCTTCTCCCAAAGGATTTGTAAGGTCTGTGATTTGAAATGGAAAGTAACATGTCTTAAATAAGAAGTATTTGCTTCTAGTTGGGGTGCAGCTTTGTGCAGAAAGGGGAAAAAGGCAATTTAGGTGGCACATACTGTGTTGAAATGCTGGATTCTGGCTAGCAGGAGTCTGCAGGTGTTTGTGTAGGGAAAGCTGCCTCTGGCTTTGCCTCGTGGGCTGGGAAAAGAGCACAGTGCCTGGAGCACTGTTGGCTTTAGTTATAATAGTGGATAGAGACTGGTCCAGGCTGGCATTGCAACCCCAGCTTATGCTCCAACTTCCTTCCCAGGTCGTCAGGAATATAGCACATCCAAACCTCTTGGGGGATTAAATAACTTCATGGATAACAGGTCTGTAAACAGAGATATAAGAGGGGCAGGGATGTCCCCTTAACATCCCCAATAGAACAAATGGGGATGCTGGAGGAGAAGTGGGGAAGAACTGACCAAAAGGATCCTGGCTCACAGCACTTCAGTGATGTGTGTCTCTTACTGGTGCCATGGGAGGCAGCCCACTGAGCTAGATGAACTGCTGCTCTGACTTTCCAAGGTACAGACTGCTTTAAGCAGTGAAAGCTCCAATTGGCCAGGACTAGTTACTGTTTGGGCTGTAATTCACGTGTTTAGGGCTCATTTCTGGTTCTCCAAGGACCATCCAGCTTGCAGCTTTGGAAAAGTCCTTTAATAGTACTGTATTTCTGGCTTGCATCTCTGTAAATGCAGAATAATAAGGTCTTGCTCTCAGAAGGCATTCCTTCTTCAGGGGGTCTCAAAGGGCTTTAGAAAGGAGGCTGCAATCTTTTCTTCCATGCAGAGGAACATTGGTGGCAATTTCAGCCACGCCAAGGCATTGGCTGGGAGAGGGTTTGCTCAAACCACCCACCACCATACCAGGAGCTGTTCAGCCTGGAGGGCGTTCTCATGGCTTCATCCTGGATAAACGACCATGGATAGAAGTCCATCAATGACTCATACCGGCGTAGCTGCAAGGGACAGGGTGGAACTGGAGTATGAAAGCTGAATAGAGTTTGGCACCTTAATGCCAGTTCTTTAAGAGCCTTGAGGTGAGACGAGCTTTAAGATCCCTTCCAATGCAAACCATTCTATGGTAATTCATTTGTCAGCTTTACAGTGAGGAGCATGAGGTCTGGTGTGCACATCAGAGCAGCCTTTGGAGGACTTCCGCAAAGCCACCCAATAAAGCAACATCAGGACCAAGGCATCCTTCCTCCTTCTCTCCTCCCTGGGTTTCTGAAGGACACTGCCTGCAGGGTATTAGCTCTTAGGAGTGGCAGTTACACTGGTGGCAGTGCAAACAGCATTGCTGCTATTTCCAAGGGAGCCTGGGGTGATCCGAAGTCATTGCAGGCTATTTCAGGCAGTTTCAACTGAAGGAGAAATGATGATTCTCTTCTGTCAACTGAAAGTCAGAGCTCATTGCAATCCATGGTGGAGAAAGGGACCTTTAGTGCTTTGAGGCCAAGCAGCTTCCAAAACATGCTCCTCAGGGAACAGGCTGACCCCTCCGTTATGTCCTTGAGGGTTTGTACAGGAGGTGCTGAGGCCCAGCCTGCCAGATTGGGTCAGCCACCGAGACCACGCTGGATCCCTTCTCCAGCACCACACACGGAAGGAAACACTCCTCTCACCTCAGTTGTCTGCAGCACATTGCATCCCTGTGCTCCTCTCTCACCTTGGACTGATGTCTCCCAGGTTGGCAGGACCACTTCCATCACGCTGGTTTCCAGTGAGACCAGTTGGAGCTGCCTGGGAAAACCTGAGCAGGGTCTAAGAGAAAGGAGAGGATGCTGTGGGCCTGCCTGTGTGCATGCGAAGGTGGCACTCTCAGAGTCTAAAATAGCCATAATAGTTGTATGCCACAGGCTTGTCAGGTGGAAAATGCCCTATTTGCATTAGATGCTTTGGCAAGGGCTATGTTTATTGAGATTGGGTCTCACAACATAATAAGACTTGCAAATGAAGATGTGACTCATGCAGATTCTGGTCTGTTATTTCTTGTTGTCTTCTCTGGGGTCAGCCCCAACATGAAAGCAGGCAGGCTTTAGTGCTGCTGAGCTGCTGGAGCTCATGAGAAGAGCCTGGGGCTGGGACAAGGGGATGCTGCTTTAGCTCTGCGCCATGCAGGGCAGAGCTTCCTCCTTCAGGTGCTGCGTGTCCCTGCTATAGACAGCCATGCGTGGATAGGAAACTAGGATCTTGGGGAAGAAGCTGGAAGCAAAACAAGTAAGTGTGTGGTCTGGAGCCAAAAAAGCACAGGCATGGTCCCCTTTCCACCCTGGGCTTTGAAGTGAGGATGCTGTGACAGGCTGGAGCCCAGCTCAGATCTTGGATCCAGGTCGCTTACAAGTGTGGGAGAAGCAGGAGGTAGCAGTGAGGCAGTTTGGCTGTGAGGACAGAAGGAAGCAGCTGAAGGATGCCCAGAGGCATGCTCCCACAGCTGTCTCTGGAAACGGACGCAATTTCCATGGCCAGTGTCATGAAGACAGAGAGGTCTGCCCAGGCCTCTGCAGAAAAGGCTTGCTGATGTCCATGAAGACTTGCAGACGGTGTTTAACAGTGCTAAAGCAGTACCCTCATGGAGGCATCTCCTGCTGTGCAGAGCTTGCAGGCCAGAAGGGCCACTTCACTGTCCATTGGGGCAGAGAAGCAGAAGCATCCCCAGCTGAGTTGCCATCATCAAAGTGTTTTATGGAACGGAAGGATTTTGGGATGCTGAGGGTATGGGGGACATGTTTGGGCTGTTTTGGGATGCTGAGGAACGTATTCCTGGGCCAGTAGGAACTCAAGCAGAGCCAGCTTGATTCAGGGAATCTTCACAGCTTGTTTTCCATAGGAAACAAGTGTTGGTGATTATCCTCTGTGTATGAGCATCCGTCTCCCTCCACCCACATCTGCTTCTGAGCCAGTGAGGCAGAGCATTGGAGCAACAGACTTCATTTGCTGCTGGGTGGTGGGGTCCCACCTTGCTCTCCTTGCCCCAGCTGCCCCGTCAGCCAGCTCCTTACACATCTGTCCACAGCAGTGGCTCAAAGAAAGAGCTTATCCTGCTTTAGGGAGCCAGAAATCATGCCGTATGGTCCTCTCCCTCCCATCATAGAATCAACCAGGTTAGAAAAGACCTTTAAGCTCATCCAGTCCAACCATTCCCCAGCACTGCCAAGGCCACCACTGACCCATGGCACTGAGGCCTCGTCTCCACAGTGTGTGAACACTCGCAGGAACAGTGACTGCAGCCGTGCCCTGGGCAATTCCAATGCCTGAGCACCCTTTGGGGAAGGAATTGTTCCTCAGCTCCATCTAAACTTCCCCTGGGGCAGCTTGAGGCTGTTTCCTCTTGTCCTATGGTCTCTCCCTGCTCCTGACACGTTGCAGGAGCCAAAGTTCGTACATGAACCAGGGAAAGCAAACACTGTTTGTGTTCCCTGGTTCACACACCCCTCAGCTGACAGCCTTTGGAATGCCACCGGTTTGACAGGGTGCATTAGCCTTGCTTAGGTCTGCCATGCCTTCAAGTTTATCACTTCATCACATGGGTAATGAAGAGTGACCTGGTCTGTCCCATCACAGGCTGCTGCCATCAGTGACAGAGACAAGTGATGATGAAGAATAAGCTGGTGTTTAATTAACCTGTGTGAGTCTCTGCAGGTTCCCTGCAGTGGTGGGGGTGGGAATGGGGCAAGGCAGGATAACAGAAGGGATTCATTTATCTTTGCTTCCCACCGCATTCCCTGCTTTGGTTTCTCCAAGAGCAGGCAGTGGTTGGGGCAAGTGAAGACTTTATAAAGAGCAGGAAAGGATCCCATGCAGTGTGGAGGACAGGCAGGCTCTCCCAGGCACCAGTGACCAGTGTGCTAGGTCGTTGTGTGATCAGCCTGGATCCGTATGACAGCTTCATCCCTTTACTTCAATGATTTTGTGGGCCCTAAGAAATGAAATAGCCTTACAGAGTCAGTCAAAAGTGCCTCTAAGCCAGAGGAGTGTCTCTGACCAGCAGATGAATAAGGAGGAAGATGAAAGCAACCAGAGAATGCCCTTTTTTGGGTTGCTGCATGAGACACAGGGTATGTTTAGAGACACTTCAGCTCCTGGTTGGGAAAGCAATACCCAGGACTGTAATAGCATCCTCATGCTCCTGTGTCAAGTAGTTTTGCAGCCCAGCTGGGTAACAAGTAAAGAGTTTTCACCCTCGGTTGGTTTTGCACCTATCGGGGGGGTTTCTTCTCTGCCTCAGGAGGGAGATGTTTTTGTATTCACAATGAGCTTGTGGAGCAGATGATCCTTGAGGTCCTTTCCAACCTGATATTCAATGGTTCTATGCAGCCCAGGATACCATTGGCTGGCCTTCTTGGCATGGGCAACTCCTTGTCCAGCAGGACCCACAGGCATCTCTCCACAGAACTACTTTCCAGCAGGTCAGCCCCCAGCCTATACTGGTGCATGGGGTTATTCCCCTATAGGTGAAGGACTCTGCACTTGAAGATCCTCTCTCTTTGGATGTGGGCTCTTCACATCCTTTTCCAGTGGTTTTGCTCAACAACAATCCCCAGTACTTCACTGTGGCCATTCTGTTCTTTCAGCATCATTTGCAGTTTGGGGTCAGAGGAGAGAAAGCACCTCTTTGGCTGTCACAAGTCAGGCAGGGACAAGGTAGCACATGGGAAGACACATGGGGTGAGTCCTTGGCTTTGTTTTGGGGACAAATGATGCTTTGTTGCTAAGGAGGCCAGCACAGTGGGTATCCTTGGAGTCCTAGATATACTCTTCAAAGGGAGGCTTTCCTGCCTGCCAGGCTCCCCACTGGCACAGTTCCCTTTGAATCCTGTTCCTCTCTGACCCACCTCAGGCAGTGGTGTCCCCATTCCCCTATGTGACAATGTGCTGCAATTCAGTGAGGGTGACCAGGGCATCCTGCAGCTCATTCTGCTCCGTGCAGAGCGGATGCTGTGGGTTTACAACTGACCTGGTCTGACAAGCACAGCTTGCTGAAAAGCAGGGTGAGGAGAGTGAAGGGTGAACCAAGCCACTCTCACACACCAGGTCCTGTCATCTACAGGGTGGAGGTCCTGTGCAAGCTTCTGCAAGGAGCAAACTTAATAAAAAGAGAAGAAAACGCTGTTACTGAGCTGTCTTACAAACTTGAATTACTCTTAAAAGCCAGTACATATTTTTCTAGTCATAGGAGATGGGTTTTGGTTTGCTGACCTCTAAGTTCTTGTGCTACCAGGCTGTGGAGCTGCTTCCAATTGGCTGTAGCAGTCTGTCGCTAGTCTGTCTGTCCTTTGGGTCTTGCTGACTAATCCCCCAAGAGCTCCAGGACTTTGGTGATGTTTAAATTCAAATCGATTTAAACTGAAAGAGGGTAGGTTTTGTTTCGAGACATGGACAAAATTCTTCACTGAGGGTGCTGAGGCGCTGGCACAGGGTGCCCAGAGAAGCTGTGGCTGCCCCATCCCTGGCAGTGTTGAAGGCCAGGTTGGACACAGGGGCTTGGAGCAAGCTGCTCTATGGAAGGTGTCCCTGCCCACAGCAGGGGTTGGAGCTGGAGGAACTTTGAGGTCCTTTCCAACCCTACTCCTTCTATGATTCTATGATTGTATGATTTCTCCCTGTGCTGGGAATCCAGGCATAACCTATCAAAGGGAAAGGTTAGTGGCTGCTAAGGGTAGATTTTACAGGGAGGCGCAGGTAGGACTAAAGCTTGGGCTCTCACATCTTGCTATGGGTTCATCTTCATTTCATGGATGGAAGAATAAGATCTAAATGAGAGGATGTGGACCCTTGGGAAGGTCTCAAGCTTGCTGTCCACAGTCCATTCTCTATAAAGGTTACTCTAAGATACAGCCTTGGTCTCCCAGCCACTGGATTTGTGATGCCCCACTCATCAGATGTCTAGGTCTATGACTGAAGTGAAGGGACACCAGATCTGATGGACACTCCAAACCCTAGGGAATGATGAAAGATGGATTCCTTCTTTCCAAACAACCAGTTTGACATGTTCCTGTCTGAACATCAATGAAAATAGCAACAGCCATTGTAGGAGCAAGCTGGCGCCTGTGTGCCCTAGTGAAAGACAAGCACTAATTTCACTTGACAACTCCCCTTAAGAAAGACACAGGAAATTTGTAGTGCTGTCCAGAAAGGAAAAGGAACATGATGGAGCATTTCCTGGTACTTGACAGAGGTTTTTAACCTTCTGATTTATTTTTCCCCTCCCTCTAATAAAAGTCAAGCAATTATAAATGTTATTAATCAGATAAAGCCTGCTGGCTCAGACACAGCTTTCCCACACACTGATTTCTAGATCCTTGTCACTTTGGCTTGCTCCAGCTGCCACAGAAACAGATGAGCTGACAGATTCAGGATTAGGAACCCTTTGCCACCTTCTCTTGGCTGGGAGTGGTGAAAGCTTCTTTAGGAGAGAAAGACATTATAATAAAGGTGATCTTTTTCTTTTACATCCCAATGTAGTTCGGGTTCCAAAATTTGGAGGTCCCCTTGAAGTCCTGCAGAGCTGGGTAGCCTGAGCTAGAGCAGGGGTGGGTTGAGCAGCGGAGTGGGTAAGTGTGGCAGCAAATATCCTCAGCAATTAGAGGCATTAGATCAGAAGGAGCAAGTTCTTCCCTGTGAGGGTGCTGAGGCGGTGGCGCAGGGTGCCCAGAGAAGCTGTGGCTGCCCCATCCCTGGCAGTGTTGAAGGACGGGGCTTGGAGCAAGCTGCTCTATGGAAGGCGTCCCTGCCCGTGGCAGGGGTTGGAGCTGGAGGAGCTTTAAGGTCCCTTCCAACCCAAACCACTCTATGATTCTAAGTTCACACTTTGCTTTAGCTGCATTCTGAGCCAACACATCCCACAGATTTGCTCTGGGGCCAGACCCATGCGTTTGGTGTGAGAAGAGCAACGCAATAGCAGAACACCAGTCACATACAGGAATGTTGTGAGCCAATTCCTGAGCTGAACTTAGATCTGGCTGCAGAGCCAAACAAACCCCTTCCTGGCAGGCTGTCCTGACACAGTGTCAAACCGCTTTGGCACTGAGTTCATGGGATGTGAGTGGCATCATTTTTCCCTGCTAGCACCATCCAGCAATTCTTCAAACAAACAGCACCAGCAAGAGCTCTGGAAAGGGATTGAGCTGTGCAGGGGAGAGGAGAAGGGTCTGCCTGAGTGAAGGCATTGCCTTTGGAAGAGGGCATATAATAATGCACAATACGTGACTCTGAGAGCCCCAGAAGGGGGAAAATGTGTTTGCACTGGGGCCAGTGTTTGCAATATGTGTTTGCAAATGTGTGTTTGCAATGGTATCTAAAGCGTTTCTAGCCTGATTTTTAGATACAGACCTGCAGAGATACTCCCTTTAGTTTAGCTTGGAGGGCCTGGGCTGTATTATGGAGAGGAATTCAGTATATTCATAAAGCTTTGTTGTCTTTCATGATCAGAGATCCTGGCTACACTCTGCTGCTTCTCAGCCAGTTCAAAGACAGGCTGAAGGATGCCAAGGGCAGTGAAACTTATGAAGTGGGTGTAGACCACTCCTGTTTTCCCCCTGCATCAGAAAAACACCCTTCCCACCATCCCTGGGAGCTTTTGCACATCTTTGCTTAGCAGAAAAGTAGCACTGAGATTTTGCTGAGGACCGGAGAACGCTGCTTGGGGTAGGGAATCTGTGACCTACCCTGAACAGACTAGTTACTTTTGGGGGTGAAAAATGTTTGCAATCCATTTGGTTCCATTGCTCTGATGATGCAGTGATAGGACAAGGGGTGATGGGTTTAAGCTTAAACTGGGGAAGTTCAGGTTAGGTATAAGGAACAGTTCTTCCCTGTGAGGGTGCTAAGGTGCTGGCACAGGGTGCCCAGAGAAGTTGTAAATAGTCCATCCCTGGTAGTGCTCAAGGCCAGCTGGGACAGAGTCTTGGGTGACACGATCTAGTGTGAGGTGTCCCTGCCCGTGTCAGGGTGTTGGAACTGGATGATTTTCAGTTCCATTCCGACCCAAACCATTCTATGATTCTATAAGGGAATGGGTGAGAATGGCTTGGGAAGTTTGGTGCTATTTAGGCTGTATTCTGGGTCTGTGTGGATAGATGTACCGGAGGTTTTTCCTGGCTGCACTCTCCAAACTAAGCAACACCCAGCCACTTGCCCCTTATCTGCTGTTCCATGGGTTTTTGCTTCACTGCGTGCTGCTCCTCACCCGCTGCCTTTGCCTCAAGCCCTGTGCTGCCAAAGCATTTTCTTGGTAGCAGGTACTTTTTAAGTAACGACAGATTTCCAAACAGCAATTCCACCAATTTATTAAGGAGAAAGCTGTGCTCATTATGCTAACAGGCCATGCCAGGATAATTCCTGCTGCAGTTATTCCCCCCATAGCCAGTCAGATCCCACTTCAGTTAATGTCTCCAGCACGGCTGCGTTATCACAGGATGCAGCATTCCCCCCAAGTGGGATGCAGCAGGGAACTGACAATGGATTACACAAACCCATTTTTTTCTGCCTTAGCATCCCTCCAAACTCTTATCTGTTGTCTGTGGATGGTCCCACCTCAGTATGGGCATGGTGAATTCCAGGGTCATGGTCACATGCATCTGCTCTGTTCCTTGGACTTGATGATCTTAAAGGTCTTTTCCTAGTTGATTCTATGATTCTATGTAGAAGTAAATGGTTTCTTTGCTTGTGTTGGTTGTTTTTACTGTGTTTAGCCCAGACACTTGAGGATGTTGGGAAGGACTCCCTGCTTTCTGGCCCAGACAAGAAGATGAAGAGACAGCCCCTGTTGTTGGGGGACAGATCTTGCTTCTGGACCAGGAGGGAAGGTTAGCACAACAAACCTCCAGCTCCAATCTCTCACTGCTCTGTGGCTGGGCCAGGGGGGCTGTGTTGGTAATGTGGCCCCAGGTGCCCTGGATGGAAAGGACAGAAGCTCAGCATCCCACTGTGAGCCGTTGTTTGTCTGCCCAGGGTGATGAAGGAGAGAGCAGACATGGATGCACACCTCTAGGAAGATCCAGGGATTTTCTTATGTCTTTTGTCCATTTGCTCAGTCTGCACTTCCTCTTCCATGGGGAATGAACATCTCACAGGGGAAAAAACCATGGTAAACAAGACCGCATAATGCTGTGCCTTGGCTTGAAGACTAAGAACTCATATTTCATCCTAACAAAGACGACTAGCACTGAGCACTTGTCACCTTGATATCCAAAAGGTGATAATGAAGCCAACATAGCATGAATGCCAGTGGACATATCATGGGTGAATTCAACCCTTCTGTGATTCTCTGCTTACCAGCGGAAAGACTGGGACAACAGTACATCCTCGTCGGCAATGTTCCACTTAGAGCACAGTGCACGGCCTTGGAGTTCTCCAAAGTACTTCTATGGGACAGGACAACAGTAAGGACCATTGTACCACCAACCATCTGCCACCATAGGAGAAATTCTAAACCTCACAGTCTGGGGTTTTCAGGCCTGGTCACACATTCAGGGGATCTCCTTGGAATTCTATGATTCTATGAATATTTGGGTGGTGGATGTTGGCTGTCCTATAGGCTAAAGAATGGCAAACTGTGCTCTGCAGCCATCTCCTTTAGCCTTAACAGTCCTTTACTTCTCCTGGAGATCAGGACCATGTGAAAGCAAAGGCCTTGGGTGGACAATTCCTTACTGGGGTTCCGGGCTTATGACCAGGTTTTTCTTCTCCAGGTCAGTGTTGGGGCTGGGGCAACGGGCAGTGCAGCTCATCCCAGGAGCCATGAAGACTTTTATCACTGACGGATTAGATTATGAGCTGATTCGAGCTTTCTGGGAAACCAGCACACCTGCACATTACTGTTTGATGCCTCCTTTCAAGTCCCTGATAAAATAACCTACTTCGTCCTCCCTACTCTTTCAAAGACCTGGCCTCGCAGCTGTACAAGCAAATGACATCTCCTCCATTTATAACCATCAAAGGAAAAAGCAAGAAGGAGGGAAAGAAAAACCCCAACCCTCAATGCTAAGAGCATGCATTAAAATGTTATTAAGTCTCTTGAATTTCATTTGCACAGCTGGAGCTGTCTTGGTCTCTTTGGAGAAACAGCGATAGGAAGAAAGGACACCCCTTTACCGCTTGCTGTTTTCCAAGCGTATCAGTGCAGCATCTCAGCAGGATGCACGTGTCCCTGTGTGATACACAGCAGATTTTTTCTCCCCTCTTCAGACAGATGTATAAATAAACTGAATGTACAATTGTGGTGTACCTAGGGAGGTGATCCACTCACAGCATCTCCCACAAAGAGCTGTGAGTGGAAAGCGAGGCACATCGCTTACTCCGGGGATAATGCCTCAGCTTCAGTGCCAAATTGAGATAGATTTTGCACCTCAAAACCCATCCACCCCTCAGCTAAAGCAGCCTGGGAAGGCAGGAAAAGATGTCCAACTTCCCCTAAACACAGAGATAAGGGACACATTTTTGATCCCTGGAAACTTGGGGTGGCTCCTATGAAGTGTCACCCTGATTTCAATGTGTTCATTGCAAGCCGAGAGGGGAAAGTCTGGAGCTGGGGAAAGTGCTGATGAACTTGTGGAAGAGATGTCTTGCAGTCACTCAATGAGCAAGGTATTATAATGAAACTCTGGGGTCTTTTAAACTTGGTCAGATCTCAGGATTTTTCTCATTCCTGTCTCACAGCCCCCATGCAGAGGTGGCATTGCAGTGGTGGCATTCAGTAAAACATCATAGAAAGGGTCAGACCTTTGTTCTCTCTACAAGGTTTGCTGTGATGGAGAAAGACATGGTCATGTCATCATGGGCATAGCTTCAGCCTTACTGCTGGCTTGTACAAGCATTGACATGCACCTTTTCATCGCAAACACTACCTTCTCTTACCTTGCTTTTTCCTTTGCTGTGCTATTCATTCCTCTGGACCTCGATGCTCATTTCTGGCTGCCATGGGGCTCTGCTGTCCCTGTGGATGCCTCCAACCTTCCCTGTTGCTCTCTGCCCTCTCTGTTTTTGGCTGGTGCTTCCCACACAACCATATTCTGTTCTTCTTTCCTGCCTGGATGGACCCTGAGAAGGAGGCCGATGGCCATTGTGAGATGAGGAAAAGCAATTCTGTTCTGTCACTGGAGCACCCATTGAGGGTGCTTGACATGTAACAGGTCAGAAATAAACACAGGTTGACATGAAGTTTGTGCTAGGAAAGAGTCTTTGATGGCACTGCACAAGGGTAAAAGGATCAGCAGGAGCTGTTCACCCTAAACCAAATAGCGCATGCATTAGACCCGAAAGCTGGGCTGGGCATGGGAAGGTGGAGGCAGCTCCAAATCCAGAAGGCCAGTTTAGCAGCCCAGGTCTGCCAATGTAACCTCCCTGGGCATCCCAGTTCTTAAGATAGGAAGATGGATGGTGGCTTTTTGGAGGGTGGTCAGTGATTCATGCTGAGCAATGATGGGTTCCTAGAGAAATCAGTGCTATGCCTCAAGTGTCAACGTCCCAAAGCTCAGACTTTGGGAAAAGATTGAAGATGTGTCATGATGGCACTAAGTGATGTGAATTGTGGTGCCAGCATGCAAGTTCAAGGCAGGTTTTGGAGCACAAAATCCCTCTCTGGAAGGTTTTCTTCTCCATGGCTGTGCTGGGATTGTCCACCAGGTAAGAGGTGATGCTGTCTGCAAGGAATAGCGGAGGGCACAAGTCAGTGCCAGTCCTCCAGATGTAGGATGCTTTGTGGATGGGCAGGTTTGTGAACGCTGAAACTATAAAGATCCAGTGGCTGTATCAGATCTCCAAGGATGTGGTTGCCACCCCACCAAGCTGCAGGCTCAGGTGGTGAGAACCACTTGCGCCTCCATGCCCTGTGCACTGGAGCCCTTGCAGCAAAACCGCACTCACCCATCTGCCATTTCCTTGCACCAGCAGCTGATGTGCAGGGAATAAAACCAGCCTGTGTGGGCATCATCCCTGCGGAAACCCTGAGGATAGACCGGGCAGCATCAGCCCTCCCCACACACCACCTCTTTGATTAAAGGGAATAGGAGTGGGAAAGGATGGAGGGGAAGCCCGTGGAGGAAACCAAATAGAAATTCATGACAGCTCTGCCTTTTATTTGATGATTTCAGGGCCCTTCATAAATTTACATATTTAATTAAATGCCACAGGCAAATGATTTTTCCATTAGGCTCCGTGCTCCTTATTACACTTTGCAAGGCGCAAGCTCTCCTTCCTTGTGTGCAAGGCCAGATAAAGCTCCCCTGGCATTCAGGGAAGCAGCAGGAGCGTATTTCCATGGTTAACATTGTGCGGGTTTTGTCTCTTCCCATCACTGCTTCTTTTCTGAATAGGCTTGAAAATAAAGAAGAGGGAAGTTTCCATGGGGTTATCTCCCCTCTCCCCCTCCTCTCCACCAAAGATGTCTTTGAGAGCATAAACTAGCAAAGAAGGAAGAAAGAGGAGACTCAGCACTACGAGAAAGGAAAAGGAGGGAATACAAAAGGCAAGTGAACTGTATCCTTCCAGGTTGGTTTAAGAGCTCAGAGTCTACTGCTGGAAGCTCCTTTCTGGCAAAGAAGATCCCAGGAGGAATCCCCTTTCCCCATACATCGCCTGTCCCCCTTTCAAGGAAAATTAGCTGGGAAGCTGCAAGTATGGGGCTGCATGGTGGAAATAAAGGTCACTGGGATGAAAAGTGCTCTTGCACCCATCTCTTGCTTTTGCTGCTGGTCCCATTGTTTCTCAGGATTGGCTTTGTGGCTTGTTCACAGATGAACTGTATTTGCTGCATTGAAGTGCTTTGGTACAGCTGTGTTTGACTCCAGGTGACCCACCCTCTCCCTAAGAGCCTGGAAAGGAAAAACCTTCCCTTCCATCCCGTATTCACCCAGAGCCCTTGGCAACAACCCCCTGCACATCCATAGCCAGGGGTTACATCAAAGATGTTCTGACATAGCAGTTTCCAGTGCCTAAACAGCTCTGCACTCCTGCTTCCTATGGGCTGAAGACAACCAGGGAAGGATAATGCAGAAGAGCAATGAAAAGCAGCACAGTGAATAAAGTCTGGCTCAGAAAGTCCCAAAACAGAAAGATCTTATGCCAAAAAAAGTATCATTCCCCTCGCACCCTCTTCTTAAAGACCTTCCCTAAGCATTGGGACCTTTGGGGACAGACATTACACTGGTTTACTTCCCTCAGCTCCTTTGGAAAGCACCAATGTAGACATGCGGAGTGGAGCCATGAGCTCTGTAACAAGGCAGAGCATCCTGTTTTGCAAGATGCTGTATTCAAGCTCATTAACCATGCCCTCTGTGGGGTTATTACCTTGAGTGCAGTGCTTAAACAACATGGATCTGGCTGTCATGGTGATGTCTGGATGCTGCTGCCCCCAGTAAAGATATTGAAGTGTCTGACAGTGAGTATAAAGGCTGCCACTGCCATTGCAGTCCATCATTCCCAACTGTAGGGGGACCAAAGTGGAATGGAATCAAATAAGAGCAACATAGAATGGTTTGGGTTGCAAAGGACCTTAAAGCTCATCCAATTCCAATCCCCAGCCATGGGCAGGGACACCTTCCACTAGAGCAGCTTGCTCCAAACCCTGTCCAGCCTGGCTTTGAACTGTCAGGGATGGGGCAGCCACAGCTTCTTTTGGAAGCCTGTGCCAGTGTTTGGATATGTGCAGTGCATAGAGCAAGTCTCACTCTTACTCTTCCAGGTGACATTAAATCCTGTGTCTCAAGGAATAGATAATGTACTGTTCATATTTAAGGGAAAAAACCCACAAAACACCCCCATAACAATAACAATGAAAAATATTCTGGGAGAAAGGCATGGAAGGGTTCTCTCCAGGTGATCATTCCCTTGCAGGAGCAATTGGCTCTCTCCCTTTAAGCCAAAGACTCTGCTTCTGCTGATGGAAGTCACTTGAGAAAGGTAAAATAAAAGCCTCATGTAATCCTTGCTGTAGCCAGCATGCTCAGGAGACTGTACCCTCTTCTGTCACAAAGAAAATGAGCCATTCAGCCTTTATTCCTAAGAAAGGACCACAAAACCTCACTTATCTCCTCAGTGATGCTTGGATGCTTTGGCCCTTCTGTAAGGATTGGTTCCCTGAGCACTAGTAAGAAAATGTTTACTGAAAAAACAACAGTTGTGGCTGTGGAAGGATATCGAGAAGTTGTTTTGTTCTTAATGTTGCTAGAGAGAGAGGGAGATACATAGCAAATTGGTTCTTAGGATGCATATGACACTACAGGGAGCTGGGTATAATAAGGCAGTGTGATCGTAAAACCTCTCGTCTCGTCCTCATAAAGGAATTTGACCCTCTCTGGAATTTGTCATCTGGGATTATGGATGATTTTTATCATGTTTTTAATGGCTGCAGCCAGTGGTGGTCTTTCAGTTGCAGTCAGGGCTGAGAGATGCCCATTTGGAGCTGTTCTCAGCCCAGCTCAGCATGGGGGGAGATGAGGGTATGTAAAGTTTTGCCTTTGCTCACCTTCCTCTTCCCGCAAAGAGTCTTACTTCCCTGCCAGGCAGGTGGGAAAGGAGCCAAAGGACTTTCCAAGGCTCTGCAGCATCTTCAGGATGTGAGAAATAAGACCTCTATTATAGCAAAAGGGAAATTGAGGCATCTGGTTCCCACCACTTGCCAGGGTCAGACAGCAGGGGCCTGCCTGGACACCTACAATAATGTTTTACTACACTGTCACCTTCTCAGCTGCAGCACATCCATCCATGGTTGAGATTAGGTCAGCTGCTGGATCTCAGCTGGTCCTGCCTCAAGGGTCACAACTTATTAAAATGTAATTGCCTTGTCACTGGAATGCATTGAACTATTGTCTGAACCCATCCAAGTCTGTGGCCAGGATGGTAGAGAATGTTAATGATCTGGTCTACGAAGCCCAGGAACCAGAGGAAACTTTGTTTGCAGCCCTCACTCAAGGGCTATGTCTTGCTTTGCTGTTGGTTTGGCTCTAAAAGCAAGATCCTTACTCCTCTCTCAGCTGACATGTAAAAGTACCAACTCCACGTCGTAAGCAGTGTAAAGGGTAGGGGGATATAAGAGATGCTGCAGTCTCCTGCAGTATATGAGTGAAGAAAAGCAAGTGTAATGAGAGGAAAACCTTGTGCAAAACCAGGCTTTTTTTTCCTCTTTGTAGAGTGCAAAGCTATGGAGGTTACTGGCACAGAGACTCAAACCAGGAGCACAGAAATGCTCCCAAATTAGTTGATGCAACTAATATGCAAGATGGAGTTGGTCCAAGCAGAACCCAAGCACCAAGGAGCATCCAGACAACACAGCACAGGCAGGCAAAGGGCAGAGACCAGCAAGTAAGGGAGGTAACACAGTAGGTGAAAAGGTGAAAACAAAAGCATGCTGAGATGTCCACAACTTGTTGTGTCCAGGGCTGGGGTTTAAACACTTCCCCACCTCCTTCATGTGCCCTCAAGATCCTCCTCTGTGTGGCTGGCCAGGAGAAAAGCCATTGCTGCTGGTGACCTGCTGCAGAGCAACATCAAGAGCTGCTCGGCTGTGGGTCCTTCATGGGGTCCAAGTGATGTAGGTACTGACCCAGATTATTCATCATTGCTCCTTCTCCCCTTTCATCTCCAACTTCCCTCCCAGCAACGCCCCTGGTCTATTCGAAGCAGGGGAGAGCAGATGAGTGATTTCACTCCAGAGCTGTTTGCTGGAATTGAGTCCGTGCCATCTGCTGTGGCATATGCTGTTCACACGACATGCCGACTGCATTGATGAGCAGACAAAATTGGATCCGCGGGTAGACGAGCCCCATTAATGAAACGCCACCAGGACCTTTTGGATCCTGTGGAGCTGTGAACATGTCTGGCTCTAGGGAGGCTTCAGAGGGGTGCCAAAAAGCCATTTTGGGAGGGTTATGCAGACCATGGCTCAGATTGTGTCAAAGCAGGGGGATGTTTAAGCGAGCAGACCTGAAACGCAGCGCATCACATGCAGAGGTAATAGAAAGATGGTGTTGAGCTTAGAGTCTCACTTTGGTAATGACAGCAATTAGAATAGAGCTCCCATTAAAAGAAACACAATTCTGTTGTGTACACAGGCGGAGAAGAGTAAATACCCATTACTTTATCCATTTTATCTTCCTGAGTGTGGGCAATCAAAGGCTTCTGCTTGTTGGCAAATGAGCTCATTTATTGCATCGCAACCACCCCCCCTGCTCTGGGTGGGTGGATGGAGGTGAAATCTGCTCATACTACTTGAAGAGAAGCCCTATCCCTGCTCTGCAGCTGTGCCACACCATCCCTGTCTCTGGGGTGCATCTCACCTCCTATTCCCAGGTCCCTCAAGCATTCACTGCGCTCTCTGGCCCTTATACAGGAGAAATCTCTGTAGCTTCAGTTGTTCCATCCTTTTCTTGCAGGAAGGAGTCGATTGTATGGAAGGTCTCGGATGCTGCAGCGTGGTGGGTCATGGATGGGGCTAGCTGCTAGGTGAAGAGACCAAAGCACCAGCCTTCTCTGCCTTGTGAGAGCATAAATGCACACAATGCGAGCTCAGGAAGATTTCCTGGAACCATAGGAGGCAAAGGCAAGCTCAGGGATGGTGGGGGGAATAAAACGCTCTGAAATCCATTGTCCCTGCAGGGTTCCCAGTTAACAGGGAGAAACTTGTCTCCCATACCGTATGATAATGGGAAATGAGCAACAAATTGACCGATTCACAGCACATCCAGCTGGGCACGCTCTTTCTTAAAGCCTTTATATTGATATGTAGCAGAGAGGCCACTCCAGCACATGGAATGATGTTTGGTCAAATAGTTTATTATGCTGGAAAATGCAGATTTGGCTTGAGTGAAGCTCTCAGTGAACTTGTTTTCCGGTCATTTGATCAAAAGCCACTTACAGGATTTTTTGGGTGTTGCTTTTAAAGATGATTCTGCTGTAGAACAGTCACAACAGCTCCTTTTGAATAATTCTGTCGCATGAAATGTTTGGATTTTGCATTTGCCAGTGCTGCCCCATTGCAAAATGTAGCAAAATGCAGTGATTACTCTACAAGTAAAATGAGGGGAGGGAGCAACAAACTGAAACCTTTCCTTTGAGATAGGAAAAACATCATATCCCATCGCTGTGCATCCGGAAATGATTTTTTCCCTCTGATTTGAAAGGGAGAGGAAGGGGTAATGATGCACTCTTAATTTTGCTAGATTCTGTGGGTTTTATTCTGGGTGGACCCAAAATGCATTTAAATACATTGTTGCTGCAATTGTCCCAATTAAAATGGAACAACTTATTTCCCACAGCATAGAAAAGGCTGCAAATAGAATCACGAGGAATTAGGAGGAGTGAGAGCCTTTCTTATGAAAACGTATTGGTTTCCAGGCTGATAACTGACTGCTGATTCGCTCCGGGCACATTTGTTTGTTTCTTTGGGGTTTTTGTTTGTTTTTTCATTCATTTTTAACTGATGCTGTAATGTTTCACCATGCAGAGAGAGGGCAACAGGCTCAGAGAGCTGGGTTTGTTCAGCCTGGAGAAGAGAAGGCTCCTGAAGGGGAGACCTTCGAGCAGCTCCAGTGCCTAAAGGGGCTGCAGGAAACCTGGAGAGGGGTTTTGGACAAGGGATGGAGGGACAGGACAGGGGAACGGCTTTAACCTGCCAGAGGGGAGACTGAGATGAGCTCTTAGGCAGAAGCTCTTCCCTGTGAGGGTGCTGAGGCGCTGGCACAGGGTGCCCAGAGAAGCTGTGGCTGCTCCATCCCTGGCAGTGCTCAAGGCCAGGTTGGACACAGGGGCTTGGAGCAAGCTGCTCTATGGAAGGTGTCCCTGCCCATGGCAAGGGTTGGAACCGGGAGAGCTTTAAGCTTCCTTCCAACCCAAACCACTCTGTGATCCTATGAATCTATGATTCTATCTCCCTTGCTGTCCAGGGGACAGCAAACGGAGCATCACTTGAGTTTCACTGGGGAAAAATCCCAAATCTCTGTCTCAGACCCCCAAAATGCTGCTGGCGTCCTCCAGCCCTGGAAATGGGAAGACTGTTGGACCACATCTGTCCTAGCAGAATAAGTAGGAGAAGCAGAAGCGGGGCTGCTGCCCATGTGGATGAAGGCAACTAGGGAAGGGGTGCCATAGTGGGAGGTGCCTGTCACTTTTCATTTGCAAACTCTTCCCTGCAGGCATCACTTTCACACCGTACACAAGAGCACCAGGGAGCATATTCTTCTTTTGTTCAGGAGAGAAACTTAGATCATCAATACTATTTGTTAAGTCTCTGTCCAGAGATAGGGAAGAGCTTTGAAATGCTGGGCTGAGATCCTGTGGGGAAGCAAAGGGAGGAAATTGTTCTGCTGAGTTCAAAAGGGAAATAAGAAAAAATCCCAATTAAAATGGAAAATAAAGAAGAGATTCAGACTCATGTATTAGTCTGAAGAACACGGTATAGAGAAAACCTCTTACTCTGATTTTCTATATAGTACAAAGCATTAGAGATGTCTCTGTATCTTCCCTCTCATAGCAAAACAGCACAGATCATAGAATCATAGAATCATAGAATAGTTAAGGTTGGAAAGGACCTTCAGATCATCCAGTTCCAACCTCCCTGCCAGGGTCAGGGACTCCTCACACTAAACCATGCCACCCAAGGCTCTGTCCAACCCAGCCTTGAACACTGACGGGGATGGAGCATTCACAACTTCCCTGGGCAACCCATTCCAGTGCCTCACCACCCTTACAGTAAAGAACTTCTTCCTCATATCCAACCTAAACTTCCCCTGTTTAAGTTTGAACCCATTGCCCCTTGTCCTATCACTACAGCCCCTCATGAAGAGTCCCTCCCCAGCATCCCTATAGGCCCCTTCAGATACTGGAAGGCTGCTATGAGGTCTCCACGCAGCCTTCTCTTCTCCAGGCTCAACAGCCCCAACTTTCTCAGCCTATCTTCATACAGGAGGTGCTCCAGTCCCCTGATCATCCTCGTGGCTTCCTCTGGACTTGTTCCAACAGTTCCGTGTCCTTTTTATGTTGAGGACACCAGAACTGCACACAATACTCCAAGTGAGGTCTCACGAGAGCAGAGCAAAGGGGCAGGACCACCTCCCTCGACCTGCTGGTCACGCTCCTTTTGATGCAGCCCAGGATACGTTTGGTTTCTGGGCTGCGAGCGCACACTGCAGCCGGCTCATGTTCATTTTCTCATTGCCCAACACCCCCAAGTCCTCCTCTGCAGGATTGCTCTGAATCTCTTTCCTGCCCAACCCAGAGCTGTGCCTGAGATTGCTCCCACCCAGGTGGAGGACCTTGCACTTGGCATGGTTAAACATCATCACGTTGGCATCAGCCCGCCTCACAAGCGTGTCAAGGTCCCTCTGGGTGGCATTCCTTCCCTCCAACGTATCAACCGAACCACACAGATTGGTGTCATCGGCAAACTTGCTGAGGGTGCACTCAATCCCACTCTCCATGTCATTGACAAAGATGTTGAACAAGACCGGTCCCAGCACCGACCCCTGAGGGACACCACTCGTTACTGCTCTCCAGCTGGACATTGAGCCATTGAGCACAACTCTTTGCATGCGGCCATCCAACCAGTTCTTTATCCACTGAGTGGTCCACCTATCAAATTGTTGTCTCTCCAACTTAGAGACAAGGATGTCATGTGAGACAGTGTCAAATGATCTCATGAGACTAACCCTTCTGCAGCTTCTGCTTGGGTCACAGAGGTCTCATGGCACCTTGAGGATGATGTAGGCTCATTACAGCATTAGTTTGGTGATGACAAGGAGGTGAGGAACATCTCTTTGCAGGAAATGGCAGTGAAGCCAGCTAACTCCTTTCATATCGGTCATTCTGCAAGATCCCTTCATGTCCAGTCTTGGTGGATCCAGATTCAGCCAGACCCTGAATGATGTGACCCTTGCACTGCCCAAGAAAAGAGGGGATGGCACCAGACCCACTGTGGAAAAGGAGAATTAGGTTTATTTTTGGTGGAAACACTGTCCTTTTTTAAACTATAATGTAGGACCATGAATAGTGACTCAGGTTCAAGTCCCGCATAAGGGAAATAGAGTTTCCATTTATCCCCTTGATTGGAAAGGCACCTTGTCCCAAATTTCAGGTTGGCATAGGGTGGCTGCCCACAAGGAAGGTCAGGAAGGGGCTTTGAGATGTCCATAGGAAGAACAAGAGGTACAAAGCCTTGGAGTAAAAAGTCCTGTCTGCTCATGCTGGGGTACTCATGACGGGGTAGATACGGAGCAATGTGTACTTGCGCTGGTAAGAGAGGGGAGATGGTAGCCCCACATCTAAGTGCAGGGCTCCACTGCAGGACAAACCACATCTGGACTGGAATGAGGTACCTGGCAGTTATTCCAACCTGGAGCCAGGAAGCAGGAGAGAAGTGTCTTGGGTGATCTCTCTGCATGACCTGCTTCCAGGTATCTCTGTGGCATGGATGGACAAATACCCCACAATGCCTAACATAGTCTATAGGTCATGCTCTGGAATAGAAGCTGTAAGACCTTGATCTATGTCTAAGACTCTGATCCGTGCTAATACATTAAACCTGTGACAAAGCAAGAGTTTAAACACAGATATTCCCAAACCCAGCTAAGAAGAGAGGTGAACATCCCCCTTTGTCCTGATCCCCTACACGAGGCTGTTCTCTCCAAGCTAAGTTTTCTCTTTTCCCACCCTGTTACTCTTTGGCAGTGAAAATCCCTTACTGCAGGCGTTCATGCAGTGTTAATTTTGACTGATAGCTGCTTTCCAGCCTCAGGAAAAACAGCTGCTGAATGTGTGAGGTTGGTACCATCCTTCTGCTGCTCCAGGGCTGGGGATGTGTTGGCTCCTCTGTTCAAAGCAGGAAGGATGCTCAGGGGAAGCTGTGCTTGTTTCTCTCTCAAACACTTCCAAGAGGTGAGGAATCATCCCTGTGTCACTCCTGCTTTGGGCAGGCTTCAAGTGCAATAGCAAAGATGGATCATCCCTTTGGTCTTGCTTTTTCCACTGTGGTCCCCACTGATATTGATGTCCCCTGGGCAGGGCCACCAAACTGGTAAAAAGTAGAGGATGGGTAGGAAGTTTTCTGGGCAGAATATGGGGAATTTCCAGCCCTGTGAGATGAGAGGACCCCCTCTCCATTCCACAAGCAGGTAAGTCTGATGCTGAGGGTCACAGACCAGATTGTCAAAAGGAATTGCATTGCCCAGCACCATGAGCGGCCTTCACCTGCCTTGGACAAGGTCATCTGAGACAGCTATAGGGTGGCTGGGACACAAACACCCATCTCCTGAATCCTTAAGCAGATGCCCAGACACCTGATCATCATTCCTGGTATGGAATACTCTTTCTAGCAGTGCTTTAAGGGCTGGCCCCCACCTCCTTCACTACAGTTGTAATTAGTTGTGACAATTGCTTTACCTTCAAGAATAAAATGAGGATGTGTGAGTGGCTCTGTGACCACAGCAGCTCAGCTCTCTGCTGTCAAGGCCTGGAAAAGCATGATACCTTCAGGTTCTGATGGCAGTTACAGAATAGCCTGCTTTCCTTAATACTGATTTTACTAGCATAGGCTTTTAGCAGAAGATAGCCTGTTCGACTGCTGCTCTTCACTATCCAGGGGTAGGGGAAATGAAGCTGTGTTTTCACAGTGAGAGCTCCACAAGAAGGCAATGAACTTGTGGTTTAAGATGAAGAATGGCACAGAGGGGTTGAGGTTGGGTTTCAAAGGATCATAGAACACTAGGTTGGAAAGGACCTCTTTATTTCCTAAGCAAAGGCCTCAAGATTCCCAATTCCAAGAAGGAGGTGGTGAAATCACAAGCAAGATTCCCAAGCACAATGGAAGTCTATAATTCTGCTTTATTTTTTATATTATCCTCAAAGAATTTATAATTCTGCTGTTTTATATTCTCCTTATAAAGGGTCAAAGCAAGTGTGTAGATTGAGGGTATGTATGTGTGAGGAAAGAAAGGACAGCCACCTTCTCTGTCCGCCCCAGCTCTCATCCTTCCCTTGCTAAACAGCCCCACCTCCCCACTTCTTGCTCTCCTTTCCCCATCCTCCCTCTTTGCCCCTCTTTTAACGCGAGTTGTGCGATTTAGCTCATTATCTATCCTAAAAAGTGACGGCTGGGACTCTGCAGCCGCCAAAGCTGCTTAAAACACATCCCTTCTCCTCCTCCCTTGACACTGCCATGGGGCTCTATTGTCCATAAAGCAAGCAAACCGCTGGGCGTTGCTCCTTTGTAGCTCATTTCTGCAGCCCACAATAAGCTCTGTAATCCTCCCTTTGTGGATGGCAAAATGCTAATCTAACCAAATTGCATGGCCCTGCTCTGTCACCACTGCAGGCTAAAAATCAAAGCAGGTTTGACATAAACGGCATCAACCGGCACCATTATGACCTCCACACTAGAGACCAGCTGTAAAGCCTGTGTCAGAAGGAATATCTCTCCACGTATTATCAGCTGATTTAAATACTAATGAGCCAATAACCACATTTGAGCAGAATAATGGGCATGATAATAGAAGCCATAAAATACAGAGGTACCTGCTATGTTCTCAGAAATGTTTCCAGGCTCCTTTTCACCCAGGTATTAACCCTGTTAGTAGTCCTTGCAGGAAGAAGGGGAGAAAAGGATGTCCGACAGTGCTCAGGTGCAGCTGTAGAAAGGAGTTTAAGAGCACTGCATCTGGAAGGAACTGTGGACAGGTTTATTCTGCATTGTGGGCAGACGTGAGAAGTCTCCTGGGTCTGGGTCTCATTCTATTTGTGGGTGATGGCAAACATTTGGAGCAAGTCCAGAGGAGGCCACGAGGATGATCAGGGGCTGGAGCACCTCCCATATGGAGACGGGCTGAGAATATTGGAGCTCTTCAGCCTGGAGAAGAGAAGCTGTGTGGTGACCTCAGAGCAGCTTCCAGTGTCTGAAGGGGGCTACAAGGATGCTGGAGAGGGACTCTTCATCAGGGACTGTAGTGACAGGACAAGGGGTGATGGGTTCAAACTGAAACAGGGGAAGTTCAGGTTGGATCTAAGGAAGAAGTTCTTTACTGTGAGGGTGTTGAGGTGCTGGCACAGGGTGCCCAGAGAAGTGATAAATGCTCCATCCCTGACAGTGTTCAAGGCCAGCCTGGACATAGCCTTTGGCAACATGGTCTAGTGTGAGGTGTCCCTGCCCATGCTGGAGGTTTGTGCCCTGACTTGAAGGGGACGCTTGACTTCTAAATGTCAGTGTAGACATTTAGAGGGTATTTTGAAGGAAGATGATGTATTGGAGAAGGACTGAGTGGCTGGGAGTCACCAGATCCTCTCCACTGCATGAAGCTCTATGGTAAGCCCTTGGTTTTCATGTCTTGAAGCAGACACTTGGACGTTGGCCCAAATCTCTTCCATCAGGTCTTGGAGGATTTGACTATGCTCAAGTGCCTAAAATCTGGAGGCTTTAATAGACTCCTCCAGAATCCAATGGAACTTGTTCGTGTTTATGAACCTTTGGATCTGTTCATGGCACAGCATCAGCTCTCAGTGCTACCTAGTGTTGATGAACACTTATCTGTCTTCAGACAGCTACTTTTTAATCTTTAACCACTGTTATTACTATTATTATTGCCATTATTATTATTATTACGATTATCACTGTTTTAATTTGCCTTCTCAGACTTATGAAACCTGGCTGCAAGAAGGGGATTGGAAATGAGAAAATCCACTCCTGGGTTACATTAGAGAGCCAGTACAGCAAGAGAATAGGAAATGAAAAGCAGCAATAAAATGAGTTATTAAATAAACCCCAGCTCCTATCCCCGAGTGCCTTGGTCAATTAGTAAGACTAGAAGTTATTACAAAGGAAGAAGAGAATTAAAAAGTGAAACCAAGTGAGGAATAGGAATTAATTGGAGGGGAATATAAGCAATGGTAAATAAGTGAGAAAAGACGAAAAGATGATCAGGAGGTGAGAAGAGAGATATTTGCTTCTCCAGCCTTGCCAAGCTGTCAAAGGGACATGGGATATTCAGGGACATTCAGGAGGGTAAAAGGGACTGTGTAGAGGAGAAGCCAGTTTTGAGCTCAGGGCAGCTCATTGAAATATCTGCCCCCCCATTAAGTAAATCTCTGAATCTCTTATGATTCATTCCTCAGGTTCCTGCTAAATTATCAGAGCTTCCGAGCAGCCTTGGACTCCCCATTTACCTACAGAACAGCCCCAAAACCTCAACCAAGGCTTGTCTGTGTCAGAGGAGGTGCTGAGAGAAAAGGACAGATTTCCCCAAGGTTTCCCAGCAGAGAAATGACAAAGGGAGCTTGGAATAGGTCCTAGGATTAGATCTGCTGCATTTATTTCTGGCTCTGAAGTACAGGAGCTGTTCAGGCTTTCAATTCATCTGAGAAAAGCTGGATCACGGTTATGCCAAGCCCGTGATGTGGAGGAAGAGACACATACTGTCCTTGCTGAGCAGGCACCGACGGTGCTACAAGGACTTAGGATCAGGGCAGGGGATTTGTTTTAATACCACAGTTGGCAGATCTACCCAGGTTCTGCTCTGTGGCGATCCAACACCCTCCTGCTGATGGAGCATCTAAAGCTTTGTGGACCTGTATCTACAGCAAGGTTGAGAACTAAATGTTTCTAAAGAGTGAGCATTTAAAGTCCTTTGGCCCCAGAAGATGCTCCCTGACAGCAGGAGATGAAGTACACTGCAACCATGGGAAGGGGCCAGGGAAGGGCTCCAGCTTTCTGTCAGTCACTCACTCTTGCACCATATTTTGGTGACAAAAGCTTTAAGAGCAAATGACTCATATGACAAAAGCTGTGGCATTCACCGTGTGGTGAAGGTCAGTTCTGAACTTGTGGTGCAGCATCGTGCACGGCTGGGTAATGCAGGACCACCAGCAGCAGCCTGTAGAAGTGAAGGATGATAAGATGTGTGATGTGGAAAAAACCAAATGATGCCTCCAACAGCCTGTGCATGTTATGGATTGAGTGTAGATCAGGTGATGTCCAACCAGACCAGTGAAGAGATGAATTCTCCCCTTTTGCATCAGCAGAAATCTGGAGAGGCTGGGTACCAAGATGATGGAAATCTGCATCTCTTAATGAGCATTAGCCAGTGACACTGCATGAGAGTCTTTGCATAGACAACTTGTCATCCTGTGAGTGTTAGTGAGATGGTTTCAGAGAGGAGCACCCCTGCCAGGGTGGGTTTCCTATGCTCCCAGCAAGCTTCATCCAAGGGTGGGAGGAAGGATGTGCAAGACTTGCTTGCACTGAATTCAGACCTAGAGTCATGTTATTAAGATCAGCAGTATTAGTCCAAATGATGCTTATTGAATGAGATCTGAGAATGGCTTTTGGACCTATCCCTGAAAGAGGCAGAGGAAGCAGGAAGCTTCAGCTGAAGGGGCCTGACAAACTATTGCTTCCCTAAAGCCTTTCTTGCAGAGGTTTCACACTCACCAGGCTGGTGAAGGACCCCACTTACTCCCCACCAGGCATGCTGCCACTCTGATACCCTGCTTTTGAGGTTTAACTTGCAGCAGAAAGCATCTTTGTGGCCAGGTATGATTTTCTGCTGCACAAACCTTGCAATTGGAAGGTCTCAGACTGACACCCAACCAAACATGCAGTGGTCCTGAAACTGCACAGGGGACAAAGGGTCAGTTCTTATGTCTCTGTGAAGAAACACTTCTTGACATGGATAAGGGCTTCATGATGGCTTAATACACCTAAAGGCACAAAAGTTTTCCTGTGTGAAAAGCCTGATGCACAGGAAGAGAACATAACTGGTCAAACCATGAGGTCTGGGCATGGTTGTGTCCTAGAGGGTTTAAAGCAATACAATAAGGAAAAGGGGGCATCATCCCATCACCCTCCCAACCACCGTGTACACATGATTCATCTAGCACCAATGATGTCAGAAGTAGTTTTGCCAACCTCCACTCTCCTGTGAGGGTGCTGGTGGATCCAGCTTTAGCGGTGGAGAGAGGCAGAAAAGGCTGTTCTCCCTTTGCGGAGCAATGGGTCAGCCCTCTGTTCTGAACTGGGTGCAAGCCATCATCTTGCTTACATCAGTGATGTGCTTTGGGGGCTTTTCTGGGGCTTGGAAATCTGTTCTGTCATTTCTGGCTGGCACTGGGGTGCCCTGGGGGCAGGAGTGGGAGAGAAGGGTAGGAGACAGGCAGCAGAGGCTGGGTAGCAGATCCAGGTCTGTCTGAAGTCAACTGTTTCCATCACCCTGAGCAGCAAAGCATAGTCCACATGTTTTCAAAGCGTTTCCCCCTTTGTACTGGTGCAAACCAGCTTCCTGCTTCCCAGGAAAAGCACCCTGGGAATCCTTATCCGAGTGGGAAGGATCACTGTTGCTATCATTTTGTTATATTTTTAACAACATGAATGTTCTCTAATCAGAGGTATCTGCCATATTATCAGTGAAAGCTTCCTAAGACCACATAGGCCAGGCTGGACACTCACTATGACAAAAATCTCAGGTCAAACTGTTCCAGTTTGGCAATGTCTGCAGCCACTGGAAACAGGAGCATGGAAGAATGACTTCCAGGAAAGGTTTACTGCTGTTAACTGCTGGACTGACCCACACTTGGTCTGTGGGGCAGCAGAGATGACCCATACGTGACATGGGTTGATACTGAACCTGGAGTGGGGTACACACATACCAATCAGAGCATCATCAGGCCTGAGATATCTCTGCCTGAGAGCAGCAATGAATTAGCTGTATTTTATTTCACCAAACCTAGAAACCATGCCCAGGAAATCTTATTTGCCCCAGAAGTTGCTTGTGCGCCCAGTGTCTGGATGGAGGAGAAGGTGCATTATGATTACAGCAGATAACTTCATGCCTCAGCAAAGAGACAAGCTGTTATCAGTGATTTCTGGAGCAGAAAGTGTCTTGGGCCCCATGGATTGTGCTTATCACAGAATAACATGTTGTTAAACTATAATTCACCATGGGAAGTTTCTCTTTAAGCTGGTTTAAGTAAAGAACTGATAAGTTGATAGAAGGAGCCCAGCTCGCTTATGGTGACCTTTAAAAGGAATATGACAGGGTTTCAGTGTCGAAGTTGTTTTGGCTATACATGAGCCACAGGCATGTGGTTGCTATCAATTTCAAATCTGATAGCTGAGGTCCTGGAGAGAGCTGATGGGTAAATAAAGCTTTAGCACATTTTCCCTCTTGTCCACTTGGCACCCACTGAGCTGAGCTTGGACAGGAAAGTCCCAGCACTGCAGCCTGCACCATCATCTTGTGGGGCTTTTTACCCTTCAGGCTTTGTAACCTGCAGTACCTTGCCTGCGGGGATGGCAGGGCTACTCCAAGGTGGTAAAGGAGCAGGGCTGCTGGAGGCAGCAGGCTGTGTCCATCTGGGTGTGCGGAATTAGTGCTACACAGTGTGGAGCAGCCATCAGCAGCCACAGAAGCCATATCCCAGATGTGGGACCTTCCTCCAAGCCCAGTCTCAGCAGTGACCATACTTCCACATGTATTGACCTCCCCTGCTCTAGGATGAAGGTCAACAGGGGAGTTACACCAGAAACCAACCCATGGAGCACCCAAAAAGTTTGCCATGGGAATGGGAAAATCGAGATGTGTTGGTTGCTTTTGCTGGGCAGCTACACAAGAGATTGACCTGGGGCTTCCCAGAGCTTTGTGGTCTCCACGAGCTGTTCTCATCCATGTTAACCAGTGCTTTTCAGTGCAGAAGAGCTCTGGGAGCCATGGCTAGTGCAGATCTCAGATGCTCCCTGAAGACCCCAACAAGCTGCACGTAGCTCTCATGTTCACTGGTGGAAGTTGGATGCCCTGTTATGGATGCTTTGCTTTCCATTTGGATGCAGGGCTTGTGGAAGCCAATGCACCATAGGAACAGCTTACCTGGGGTACTCAGCAGGTCACAGATGTTGAAGAGGCATCTCACAGTGAGCATCCATCTATCTACAAAGCCAGCTGGGCTGCAGCAGAGTGGCTGGGCAGGGACAAGGTCCGTGGGATTGAGAGCCCATGGATGGAAAGTGCCCTGCAACCTCCCACTGGAAAAGTGTTTTGTCAGTACTAGAGCAGTGCAGAGGGAGCAAAGGCTGGAGGCAGAGGAGCAGCCCTGTCTAACCAACCTTCCGTCCCTGCCCATCCACTGCTGCCAGGCCATCAAAGGGTGATGGAAACACATACCTCTGCAAAGCTGAGCCCAAGGGTGTGCTTGCTCTCAGTTCTTGCATGTTGACTACAGATGAGAGACTTTTATACTGATGCCAGACTCCAAGTTGTTGTTTTCCACCTCAGAACTTGAATATTTCTGCTCGCTAATGGAGATATACACATAAAAACCAGACAAGCTCCCCTGGAGACCCCCATCATTTCAAACCTAGGCTGGGCAAACCTAACTAGAAAACACAGTGGGGGACAAACCTTTGCTAGCAGTGAGGTAGATGAGCTGCGCTAATAAGATCTTTTCCCATCTCTAATTTCTATGAATCTAACTGCTCATGCAGAAAGCAGGCACTGAGAGATTTGGAAAGGTATTTGTGTGGGTAATTGACATTATTTCCTCTGCTAGGCACGGTGCCCAACTTCCAGTGTTAATATAAACATTTTTTCAAATGATAGCTTGTGCGTTTTGTGGGCATAAAGCAGCATTTGTATTTACAGCCAAAAAGCATAATACAAGCACGCATACATTTGATAGAATATTTTAGCTCCCTGAAAAAAAAGGCATATCTATTCAAGCTGACCAGAAATGCTGGCTCATTCTGGCTGGACTTAGCAAAACATTGTGGTTAAAAGCGTAAAGCAAAGAGTTGGGGATTTATTTTGGTGTTTTGGAGGATGCAAAGCGGGTTTTGATGGCCAAATGCAGCACAGAAATGCTTCGTTCTCAGAGGTTTGAAGTGATGTTTCAGAATTAACCTCTCTTAGCCTTTAGTTTTAGAAAAAGCTGGAACAAGGAAGCAAAGGGTTCGTTCCAGGTTTGGTTCAGCCCACAGTTCAATGTCTTTTGGGGGGTTTTGCATATTTTGTTTGTGGTTCAATTGTTTTTAAAAGCTTGAGCTAAAGCACACTTCTTTCCTCCCATGTCTTCCATAGAGAATTACAGTTGGAATCAGATTGTGGGGAAGGAAACGGCTTGAGGTTTGTCTTCACCCCTTCTCCACTGCCCACCCTTCCCTGCTCTATGCCTACACCCCAGATGTATTGGCAGAACATTGAGGGCCCTATGTTCTACACCAGATGTATAAGATGATTTTACATGTATATACAAACCAGTATTGAAAAAGGAAAGGGAAAGAATAGGTTGTTTCAACCATGTTCTGTCACTTTGCAGAACATAACCTGGTCTTGCACAGTGGGTTAATGGCAGTGACCCTTAGCCCAAATCACACTACTACCACTTACCATGTTTGCACCTTCCTCAGGTGATTGTTCAGGGTATGTGGTCCATGGAGGGATGATGGATTAGGGATTTCTGCCTTCCCTTTCCTGCTCTTTCCTTACACATGCTTCCCCTCTCCTGCTCTTGCCCACTTACCAGTCTCCAAGGCAATTCTCTGAGCCAGTTCTTTACTTGGCAGCTCAACATAAGGCCCCTTACAGAATATGTTTGTAGGGTGGTGCAGAGCAGGATGGAGTAGCTAGGGCAGGAAAGCAAAGAAGTAAGGCAGCACTGCTGCTAACAAATAGGCACGTGGAACCTTTCCTGATGCCCTGGTGCAGCCAAACACATGCTCTACCCCAAGATCTGGCTGTATTTAAAACACTGGATGATGTGAACTCTTATAAATCACTTTTGTGGAATGCCTCAGACATTGTGTCTGTGGGGTGAGAAATCACCAAAATGAGGGCCCTGGACTCATCCCTGAGAGGGATGGAGCAAACACAACAGAAGAGGAAAGCCAGGTGGAAGTAGTATGAAAATTACTGCAATATAATCTCCACCCTCTGGCTTGGACTTCCAACCTCACTAGTCCAAGAGGAAGAACAACCTCTGGAGAGCAGAAAGGAGCTCATGTAGTGCACAAAGCACCTGAGACTCATCAGCTCTGTAGTTGAAACATGCAATCCCCTCTGACTTCAAATTCCCACCTTGGTGCAGGCCAATATCCTGTCCATGGATTCATGTGACTCCATCTTCAAGATACCACAATCAATGACTGATTTCCATCTGGTCAATCTCAAACCAAAGAGTTGTGACCAAGGCAGAGTAAGCAATAGACCACCGCAGGCAGGAACAGAGCCCTTCTCCTAGCAAATATGGAACTGGCACCCTAAAAGACATTTCAGCATGCAGCTGCTTTGTGGTTTTGGAAGAATACAGCTCAGTTGCTGCCTTGGAAGAGGAAGAATAGGGCCTGTGAGTAGAGAAAACCAGGTAGAACTGAGTGAAATGGGACTGGAGAGCATTTCCACACAGTGACAGTAGCCAGCTGCAAGTATGGGAAGAGGCAGCCCTGGCAGATCACTGTTGGGAGCCAAGATGAGTTGCCCAGTCAGAAATGGAGCACGTCCAACACCAGGAGGACCTCTCATCAGCTGACACAAACCCAGCTTCATGCCATTTGCTATGGCTAGGATGCCACATAGTTCTTATGGCCCTTTCATGCTATAAAATCTTCATGGTTGAAATAATCCTTCCTGCATTGGCCAAAAGAGAGGTTGAAGGCTGGCATGAAAGCATCCTTTTCTCTACAGTAAGAGCAAGACACTTATTGCTGCTCAGTAAATCTGTTTAATAGCTGAACACCATGAACTGGAGGGAGGGAGATGGGCACTAGCAGCCTGTGCCACCTCCAGTGGCAGCTTGCATTAAAAAGGTTGATTTTACCAGGGCACGGATAGAAGCATTCATACATTTCCATCCCAGCACCTGCAGTGCAGGGACTACATTGTATGTTTACAGAAGGCAAAGTATAGATCAGCTTCCTCATTTAGAAAACGTTTGGGTTTTTTAAGCAAAAACCCCCAATGTTTTAAAACCAAACCAGAGGACTTATTTTTAAGGTAGGGAACTCCTCAAGGTTAATTTCTTAGCCACTGATGGAGTCAAGTCTCTGAACCCTGGGAAGAAAGCTCTGTTGCTAAAAGAGTGCTCAAATGCTTCTCTTTCTCCATTCTGCATCTAACAAACGTATGGCAGCAAAGGTTGGGGAGATCGAGCCAAGACCATGACACATACGCCTGGGCGGCTTCTGTAACCTTTCTGATAGGTGCAGTTTGGCTGTGGAAGGTACTGGAGTTGGTTTTAAGCATCATCAACGGGAGGTACAAAATGCACTGAGTCAAGTCCCTAGTCCCAGAATGGGAACAGGAATGACACACAGTCATGAGCATCCACCCTCGCTGGCAAAGCACTAGTGGAGGGTGATGAACAAGCAGAAATCCGGTTGGCAAGGAAAAAGGGAAGGGAAAAAATCACCGTCACAAGGTGAAACTCAAACTCCCCCAGTGAAATGTGGTGGTGAATATATTAAGTGCAGAAAATCTCATTGTGCTTCTAGAGGGACCTCTGTGGGTTGATGACCCCATTCGGGGACCATCAGGTATGTATGAAATCATTGTTTTTGTCTGGGAAGGTTGCAGGTGAAATCTGGATTTCATTATCTCCCTGCCCTCTAGCCTCAGAAACAAAGTCATGAGATAGTCTTTGGAGACAAGTTAATATAGATTGGAAACATCCAGCAAGTCTCCAGGCAGCTGAATGCAGAAGGTAACTCTTGTCAAGTTGTCTGCTCACCTAAATAACCCTCTGAAGAGGGTGTGAGAGTCAAGTCCAACTGTTCATTTAGACTTTGCAACTACAGACCTCTGTGGGGAAGAGAAGTCAGTCCTCATGTGAGCAATGCTAGCCAAGCCATCTGCACAGGGGATACCTCCCTCTTCAGTCATGGCTTGATACTTATTTCAGTGTCATTTGGGAAGTGCTGCCTGCTATGGGGTCTATAACTCCTGCATCAGCGGGCAGGAATCCAAGAAGTTGACATGTATGATTGTTATTATTATTTTGAATTCGTATTCTTATTACTACTATTGAACTATGTTGGAGATTTCCTTTGAAATTCAAACCCGAGCCAACCAAACCACAAAAACCCATCTGTGCTGAGATTCCCATTGGCCAAGCTTTGGTTCAAACCACAGGGACACCACAAGCCCTTCTGGGGATCTTCTATGGAAGTAAGAAGGAAGAGACTGTTCACTAATGGGGTGGTGCCCAGGGAGAGAATTCATGTGATCACTTGTGAAATTAGGGAAGAGCTGAGATTTGAACCAAGACCTTTTAAATCAGCTCCTGATTATGAAAGCACCTTTTACTTATTGTGTGATGGGTGTAGCTGTCCTAAGGTGTCCATCCAGGTACTGAAATAACCAAGCTCCTTGGAGAAGATAGGGATTTTCAGCATCACATCAGATCATTGCTCTTGCTACAGTTCTCTTCCATTAAAATAGAGAGAAGACAGCAATGAAACAACACTACTAAAGTTGTTGACACTCCTTCCTTGCTTATTCCTCCCACCAAACGTTTTCTATAGGCATTCAACCAGCTAATCTTCTCCTTTTGTCACTGAAACAAAAACACTTTCTCATTTTGTGTCATCTCCAAATACTGCAACAATAGAAGAATGCAGCCATTAATTACTGAAATTACAGTTACAAGAGAAAATTATAGTCATTAAACCCGAGGTGAAACTCATTTGTACTTTCCTCAACTCCTCCCTTTTAGATGTTTATGGAGTCACCAACTTAATGTCTCCGGTAAAGACCCTGGAATGAAGCAAACTAAAAAGTCTGAGAGATGTGAGTGGCATGTTGTCACTTCCAAGAGCACTTCTGCTTTACTGGTGCAGACACTCCTTTTCTGTCTTTTAGCTGTGCTGTAGTGTGGGGATACATGGGAAAAGTGGCTTGGTCTTCATTGTGACCCTATTTGCACAACCATGCCCCTGCTTGACATGATGGAAGATTTGTCTTGAATGGCCTTCATCCAAGCAGCATCGCTTCTGGTGATGCCTTCACATGGTTGATGTCCTCACAGTGGGAGAGTCAGTGGTAACAAGAAGTCACTTGATGATGTTCTGATTGCTTTGGAAACTGTTGGGCTTTCTGTTTGCTTCCACTCACATTCCTGCTCTCTGATGCTCTACTACGCCTACCCTGATGCTCCTGCCCCTGTGTCCTCCTGCTTCAGCCAACCAGACTGGACTTTGTCATGTGTCTCATTTGAAGATCCAGTCACTGTGTAACAGCATGATAGAAATGCAAAAGAAATAACCATCATAACCACTTGTAAATGTTACCCTCCACCTCCTTAATGTGATGTTCCTACAGCTCTGGAAAAGTCAGGACTGAACTCTTGTACTGTCTGTCCAGGGAAAATGTGGGATGTGATCCTGAAGCAGGGAAGCACAGCACTGCTAGAAATAACATGGAGAAATATCATAGCCTATTGGAATGAGCACAAAAGCTCCTGCAGATGTAATTCAGCTCTGCAGCAGATCTGATGTGCATAAACTCTCATGCTGAAGGTACCTAGGAGTTTCGGGAAGGACAAATGTTTTCTAGCCACTGGAGCAATGGAGGTGCTCTAGTGGCAGTCTGTGTGCTTGCCTTCCAAAAGTGGCAGTGGTTGGACAAGATGGTCAAGGGGGAATTTGAGAGAAGACAAAATAGGCATTACAGGATCTATTGACCCTTAGTGTGGTCTTTTTGTCCTTTCTCCTGTGAACAAGATACCTCCAAGGACAGTTGTGTCCAACCTCAGAACTGTTTGTTCCATGAGAGCTATAATGACACTAATCCAAATGGGAAGCTGAACATGCAAACTAGCACCCAGTCAACACTACTAGGGAATACAAGCTGATGTGCTAAATTTGGTTACCATCGTCTGACTTTGTTGATATCAGTGATGGTTAGTGGGAGTTAAGAGGAATCTGATTCATTGGTCTTATGCTGGATGCTTTATGCGCATAAGTATAAACTGTATTTGTCATTTTCCACAGACTTCAGCCATAGGCAGTGCTTGAGAAAAAGAAGAGCATGGCTGGTTCATGCTATCAAGATAAAGGTTAAACACCCAATTATTATGTTTGGTAGCAAGGTTATGGGCCAGCACAATAAACGACTTTGTTAATATCTGCCTGGAAACGCGATTCCACCCCAAGCCGTAGACTTGGCCTTTCTCTGTGCACTGTTGCTCAGAAGTAACATTCAAGGTGTGCTTCAGCAACCATTTATTCAAAGCACCTTCCTTAGACTTAGGTTTGACTCCAAATTTTCATTCTTATTTCGTCACAGCAATCACTGAGTGCAGATAAAAAAGCAAGGTTTTATGATTTCCTGCAAGGCTTTATGGCTAGTGACAAGCACCTCCTTAATCTCTGAATTTAGGTGATTTCTTTATGCCGTTGCCTCGCTGTCAGCTATTTCACATCTGTGAGATGCTTTTTGATGAATAGAGATGCACCTTAAATTCCAGGGCTTGTACCTATTTTATTTCTGGATGAAGCTGCATGAACAAAGGGCAACCAACACATCACGCAACTTGGTGTCTTGCAGTAGTTTGGCTTGTTTGGACCTTCCCTCTTAGAGTGATTCGCAAATGCTCTTATAATTGGGGAAATTCAGACTCAAAGACAGTTTGTCCCATTTCTTTCCTCCCTTCTTTTCCTCTCATTTCATCCCTTCCTCTTTCTCAGCTGACTTTCTTCCAAATGCCTGTAATCAAATATCGCTTTGAAAGACGTGCCCAAGGTTTTACTTCTGGTTGTTTTTTGTCACCACCACTGGAATGAGCCTATGGTTGTCTAGTTCACAGGCTCCTTTTCAAACAGACGGCTAATTACTTGTGAGCAGCCACAAAAGTTAACTCTAAACACGTAAATTGGGAAAGAATAAAATACTCCTCAACCATTAGGCATTTACTATGGAAATTAAGTGTCATTAGATGCATGAAACACTTGCCCAGTGTTCATTCTTGTGGCATTTCTCTTTAAGCCTTCATTAGCGGAGTGATCCTAATAAGCACAGAAATGGGCCACAGCATCTAAATGAAACCAGAGCCATCCTGAATGTATGCCCAGAACTCAAACCCAAATATTTTCTACTTGTTTTGAGCTTTGGAGCTCTTCCATTGCTTTCATTTCCTTCCGCAGTTTGTGTTTCCTCTTTGCTTCTTCATTCAGTCCCACAAAACGAGTAAAGTCTACAACATAACACCATCAGAAAAGCCATTCACATCATATTTTTGACTGAATTGGAGCCAGATATTACAGAATCTTGACGCATTCTTGGCCAAGTATTTAGGAAAACACTGATTTGGGGCTCTAGAGTAGACAAAGCGGAGGGCTGGACCAAAATTCTTAGAGAAAGTGTGGGAAATCCAGCTCTGGGAGATGGAGATTGGACCAGACAAATATTTTTCCAAAGTGAGATAGTTATGGATTATCCTAACTCATTTTCCATGAGTCTATGAAACCATCAACATCATAAAGAAAGCCAAACAGATGCTGGATTACATCAACAAGGGCATCCCCAGGAGAGATAAAGATGCCATTGTCCCGCTCTGCTCAGCGCTGGTCAGGCCACCACTGGAATACAGTGTTCAAGTTTGGTCCCCACTATACAAAAAAGCTGTGGATGGGCTGGAGAAGGTCCGGAGAAGGTCCAGAGAAGGGCCACAAAGATGATTCAAGGGCTGGGAAACGTGTGAGGAAAGGCTGAGAGAGCTGGGACTGTCCAGCCTGGAGAAAAGAAGGCTTAGGGGAGACCTTGTCACTATGGTCCAGTGCTTAAAAGGTGGCTACAAAGAAGATGGTGACTCCCTTTATACAGGGAATCCCATGGAAAAGGCAAGGGGTGATAGGCAAAAGTTACTGCTGAGGAGATTCCAGTTGAACACATTTATTCACAATGGGAACAATGAGCCACTGGAATAATCTCTCCAGGGAAGTGGTGACTCCCCAGTGCTGGGGAAGGTTTGGCAAACTGTTAAGGCTTGGCTGAACAGGGTGCTGGGACATTTAGTCTAGGTCATGCTTTGCCTAGAAAAGTTGGACCAGATGATCCTTGAGGTCCCTTCCAGTTTGGGATTCCAGGATTCTATGACTGATGTCTTTCTAGTCCAGCCTCCCATCATGTTCACTCAGCATCCTCTCTGTCAGCCTACTCCATCTACAGTAGGCCATGACTGCAAATTGAGATTAACTTCTTTCTTCCACAGCCTTCCTGCACCTTAGGGGTAGTGTAACATGGAAACCCACACATGGAAACTCCCAGAGGCCTGGAACAGTTTTCTGAAGGCCTTTTTTAGAGATACACCCATGTGGTCCTCTCAGATCCAGTAAAGTCAATGTGCTCACCAGGTCACTAGTACAAAAGAGTTGTTAATAGCACGAAATTCATTGGAACTCATCTTCAGATAAGAAGATAATAACAAAAGGCTTGTGTGAATGATGGTGGGGCTTTGTAGACATGTGAACTCTCCATTGCTAAGGTCTAGGGGACTTGCTGCAGTGAGTGGAGCGAGAGAATGACACTTCTATCCCTCCACCCTCCATGTAAACCAGTCAATCAGAGTCCATGCCAACCCCAGTACTGCAATTCTCCTCGCAGCCAAAAAATCATATGGAAAACTGGAAATCTTTTTCCCTGTAAATTTTCCGTAAGCCAGGACTGATTTGTCAAAATGAAAGAAAAATAAATCAAGGAAAATCAGAAACTTGGGAAAACTGTGGTGAAATCACATCAATTTCTGTCTGTTCTCTTTCTGTAGCACCCACCTACACACAGCCTATTGACAACAGAAAACCTGTGATGGAAAAACACCTCAAACATTGTCACAAATCTTTCTGGATTGTCCACATTAAGAGATTTTGAGACGCTTTATGAGCCAAAATCTGTTGATTAAAGGCTGTGGATACAAACACTGCACCATGCAGTGTCCATTTAAGTATTTTCAGTGTAAGTATATTCAGTTCCATACATTTTTATCCCAAGTTCTTGCTCTGTATTTTCTAACTGTTTGCTAGTAATACCATGCTGGTTTGGAGAACCATTTTACCACATGTCAGTCTCACATATCAGAGGAGAACTTCCTTCCCTCCAAGATGCTGAAAGTCATAGTAAAAGCATCATGAAAGATCTTGAACCTTCTATTGTCCTCTTCATCATTTAGATGAGAGGGCTGCAAGTTGCTCCTTCAGCTAGGATCTTCTTATACAGTCATTTAACTCTCAGTTACCTGTCCAAGAAAGAGGTGAAGAAAAATGTTTCACTTACCTTAAGCAGCATTAGTTACCTGGTGGGTTTGGCTGTAAACTGGCCTGACTCAAATGCACTGGGAAGAGGTTGTTTTTTGCTGGCTGTTCCCTGGGCTGGAAATCAGGATCTGCTCTGAGATGTATTTTAATTTGTGTAACATGGGATAAACCACAAAGGTGTTTGTTACCTCATGTCCACAACCATAAGAAAAACTCACAGTGGTAGTTTGGACATTGAATACGATTTAAGGCATGCACCATGAAAAGGTGCTCCATCATAATAGATGATATTTTAATTCTCTATGAAGACAGATTCAACCCTACCTGCTGATGAAGAAAACCCACCAAGGCGTGTGAATACAGCTAAAAGGATAAAAGGCTGACAGTAAATGGGTTTTCTAGTTGCCTTTTGAAGTAACTTCTGGTGCCCTCAGAGTCTGGATGCCACAGCAGCAAACTGACACAGCATGAGGTGCAGGTAAAACACAACACCAGGATTTAAACCAGAAGCAATTGTCACTAGTGACAGTGAAACCCTGTTGTTTGTAGGGTGCTTGTACTTTGAGGATATGCTTGCCCATGGCACCTGAGGCAAATACCAAACTCTATCACTCCAAACTCCATCAGCCATGGGGACCAATGTTCTTTAGACCTTTGTCCATGAATAAACACAGCCAAGTAATTATAAATGGTTTACCTTCCAGCCAAAGCTTTTCTACCGCTGAAGGTGTGATGACTTTTGCATCAACCACAAGACAGCATTGTCATGTCTACTTTGTACCAGTGCTTGTGGGTTATAGAGGAACTTCTATGTCTCCTGCATCTCCCAAAAACATTGCATCTTGAAGTTCACTGGACCATGGCTTGAAACATGAGCAGTGTATGATTGCGCGCAGATGGCTGAAGGCCTGGATCTGTTTTACTTATGCTTCTTGGAAAGATGGCATTCAATATGCTGTTAGAGGTTTAAAAGTTTATTCTGAGCAATTCCCAGATGAAATGTAACAAGCAGTCAATAGAAATGCTTAATAAGGAGTGGGATGGAGGAAAGTCTTATTCTATGTCTGTAGACCATAAATCACAGATGTTGCAAGGGCCACAAATCTTGGCTTTTCATGCCATTTAATCTCAGTTCCCTAGCTCTGATGAAGGAGATTTAAATTTAAATGAAGGAGATTTTATGCTCCTAGGAGGCACAGGTGTGCTGATTTGCTCATTCTTTAAAAAGCTGAAGGGTCGGTAAAGGCTCCTACAGGCACAACATTGTGTCCTGGAAAGGGGAAAAGTAGTTGTCACCAAACATGCTGAATAACACACGTGATTTTGGGCTGAACACCTGCAAACCAAAGCAAGCTCCCTTGGTCAGATCTGCCCTTGGTCTAGCTTGACCAAATAAAACACATCTTGTTCTACAAATGTTAAGATAGTACTAAACTATTTTAGTTAATGACCAAGTATTTAGGTGAAAATACGTGCTTCACTCCTTGCTAAATCATGCCCAGGATCCACTCCCAACCATTGCGTTGCCCAAATGTCTGAAAGCAGAGCTGTCCTTTTGAAGTTCCTCATCCACAGTCCCCCCAAAAAACAAGTTTGTGTTCCCTCTCCTAATTCCTGGGCATTTTCCAGAGCTTTTTGCCACTTCCTTGACCCTGGAAGCAAAAGGAGGGTTTAAAACTTTTTGCTTTACTTTTGGGAGATGGTTGCAAACACAGCCAATGCTTGAGGGCAGAAGAAAAGCTGCAGTGGCCTCTGTCAGGCTTAAAAAGCAAGTGACCTGGATAAACCAATGCGCAGTTCTGGAAGTCTGAAGTGTCTCTGCAGATTGGCAAAGCTCTGTTAACTTGTCAAGCCAGGGCACATAAAACGGGGCCCTGGTCCAGTTCTAGTGTCAGCCTTACTGATGTCAAAGACTTTCCTTGGTACCCACTGCATCCGAGATGCTGTGCTACCTCCCACATCCAAAGCTGCATCCGATCCTTTGGAGAGGAAGGTTGTAATGGTACTGTGAACATGGAGGAGAAAACTAGATGTCTTTGGCAAGGCTGAGGCATAAGCAACATCCTTGCCAACAATAAATGCTGCTTTAAGGAAAACCCAGCCCTGGTGCTATTCATTTTTGTAGCTAGACTGAACTTCTCTTGATTTACCTGCTTCTGTCTTGGATTTATCTGGAATAGCAGCTACAGCTCAGAGCTCTTTACTTTTACAGCCATGGAGAGTCCATGCAGGCATCAGGTCCTACAGTTACCTCCCCATCCCATCCCAGGAGGAGGTTGGAAACTGCTGCTTGGATGCACAGGGAAGGAAAGGTCCTCATCCCATGTGTCCTCCTCCATGGGACACTCCTGCCCCTCATTTTGCAGCCGCCTAAAGGGATCAGACACAGGAGGTACAATATTTTCTAGCTGATTTCTGCCAAGAGGCTTTGCCTCCATGTGTGTTGGTGGCATAAAACATGGGCTTGTCATAGAGAGAGCTGAAATACCTGTTCAAACCCAGCTTTTCCCGGAGGCTTTTGTCATAGGAGTACAGGGCTCAGAATTAACCAACACATAAATAAAGAACCTCTAAACACCAAGCCCTGCTATTCTTTAAACCTGAGAAACCTCCTGGCAGGTGCTTAGGAAGTGATTTCATTTCCCAGGGGAAGAGTGATTTGTTTTCACACATGACATGAGGCTTTATTAAAGGACAGAGGCAATTTGGCTCTGGTGTTTCCCTCTGGCTCAGTTTGGTTCCTTTCCCTTCCACACCAGTCATGGGACAGGAGGGTGAGAGAAGAGGCTTTTAAATCCTCTTGATCTATTGAGCTGGCCAGATCTAAAAGGTCTGTGTGTTGTGACATGAGTGTCCCAGCCTGGAAGGTTCTCCATTAATGGGATTTTCTTGTCCTTCTGGCCCCAAACCCTATTTCCTTAGTTAAAACACCTCAACCACCTCAGAAACATGACTTTAAAATCTTTTAGGTCTCCAGAGACAGAAGATGAGGGGACTGGAAAATAACACCATCCAATGAACCTTTGAGTGAGCTGGTGGTGCTTAGCAAAGCACTATCAGTAACACCATATAATAAACTTTCCTTCCCCCACTTGGATTCAGGTGACTTCATCCGTCAAAAAGCACATATCATTGGTTCCAGGAGAGGTTACATCCCAGTATTGTCCTATGAAAAACAAAGAGGCAGCTTTGGCAAAGGCGACTGTGATTGAGACCCTAGCAAATGCGCTTGCTTTGCATGGAAGTGAGTGCTGGTGTTGAGAAAGGTTATTTCCTACTTCTGAGGCAGGCCTGGCTTAGGAAAAACACTGTTACCCTGCAGTTAGCAAGACTAGGTGCAGCTGCTAGAAAGGCCTTGAAGAAGAAAAGAGCCTTTGAGTTTCTGCCAGGCAGATCAGCAACTTCTTCATGGGGAGCTTGGAGGGCTTCTTAGCAACGGAACATTTCCATTAGCAAATGAACAGGGCCGCAACATACAGGGGAAAAAGGCATCCACAGACTGCAAGGTTCAAAACCATCTGCTGCCCAGCTTCCTGCAGGTGCATCCAGCAGAACCAGAGGCTGAAAGAGCTGAAGTCCATCAGATGACAGGTCCTCATCTCTTAGAAGCAGCACTGTCCTTCCAAACCACAGTGTGAATGTGAAAGGAGGAGGAAGCAATAGGATAGATGGGGAAGAGAGGCATGCCTTAATCTCTCCCACTCCTCCTTCAGGAGGTGACTGGGGCACTCTTAGTCATCTGATGCCTTCTGCAGGGTGAAGAAGGATGCCTTCTGCACCCACGAAGCCCATGGTGCAATTGTTTGCTGCATTGGCGGAGTAAGGAGTCACATGCCAGCCAGCTTCACGTATAGAAAGTTTCCTTTACAGCTCTCAGAGCAGGGCTTGTGTACATCTAGTAATTGTCCTGCACCTTAGTGATGGCAGAGTGTTGCTCCTTTTGCTTAGATGCCCTGCTGAAAAGCATCACACCAAAATCCATCAACACAATTAATGACCACCAGTCAGCAGAGACACCATAACTGGATGGTGGATGCTCTTGTCCTAATGTAACCTGCATCCCAGTTTACTAGCTGTAACTCAATGATTAATGATAATGTGACGGTCCACCTGTGTTTGTTCTCCTCACTGGTGCTCCATTCCCCATCTCTGCACCAAAGAAACTCGGGGGGTTCTCCATCAAACCAATGCACTGCATCAATGCAAGAAGGATCAGTGCCTGGTGTCTCTGAGAAGTGGGAATGCTGAAAAGAGCGCTGATTGACGAGAGTTGGAGTGAAGTGGTAAGTGAAGCAATAGCTCCCTTTCCATGACACTGCCCTGTGTTTTGTAACCTGCCTCATGGTCACCAGATGATGAGGACCTTTCCTGAATGCATGATTTCCCTTACCTGGAATGTTTACGATGGCTGGTTTCAATTATTTCTTTCCTTTACACTCTGTATTTCAACCTGCCTCTGATGAGCAATTCATCTCCTCTATCAAATGACTTACCGAGATAGATTTCACATACAAAGCAAATGCATTTTGCCTCCCTTCACAATTTCACCACACTGCTTTTTATAATTCTGCTTCCTTTGCCTTATTCCCAGCCAGCCTTTACCCAGAGCAGAGATTTGTATTGGCGCAAGATGGGTATAAAACGCCATTGGATAAGAAAAGCAACATTCACAGCTATTTTGTCTTAACTCTTGTGCCGCAGCATTTCCTATGTTGCTTGACTTGATATATAGAACTGGGCCAGAAGAATGCTGGGGCCCTTGCGTAGGGCTGTAATGGCATCCAATCATGAGCTTCACAATGATGTGTATGTTCAGAGTAATTGGTGTCAATGTAAAGTCGCATGTGGTTGTGTTTTACCTGTGCATGTGTGCTCACATGTGGCCATCAAACACCAGTGATGCCACAAGGCTTGTGAAAAAGCTCCTTTCCCCCCCCCATGATTAATTGATGCCAACTTAATTAAGAATGATGGGAGAATTAAGGGAATTGGTGCATTTTTATGCATATGAGTGTGGTTGCTCAGTCTTTATTTTCTTCTGCATTTAGCCGGCATGGATGGGACCCACAGAGGGTGGATAAATGAGTGATGAAGGCTCGGAGGGTGAGTCCTTAGACGTGGCATTGTGTGAGAGCCAAGGCTGGCACAGCCCCTGCTACGGTTGAGATCTGTGTCAGCAAAAAGCACAATGAATATCCAGGCAAGGCTGAACGAGCACTCAGCAAAATTCATCTGCAGTTCATTGAGGCAACACATGGGGAGAGTTCACGGGGAGTTTATCATGGGAACTGTTGAGGGTTAATGGCCAGCAGAGCAGATTGAGAGGTGGGATTACCAAATAATGAACTTTTCTCTCCAATAAATTTGCCCCTGACTTATAAAAAATCAATAACGAGCTGCACTTCAGACAATTCCTTTTTCTTTTGGGGTGGGGAGGGGACGTGGGCTCAGACCAATTTTTAACCTGCTCCTGCATGTATATATATAAAAATATATTTTACCCTGACCATTTATACAAAAGCTCTGATGTGCCACATTTATTGCAGCTTCATCACCTAGATAGATTTTTACGTAGGTGCCTGGCTATTGCTTTGCTTAATCATTCCTTTCCCTTCCCTCCCCAGCCCCTTCTCTCTTTCCCTTTCTCTGCTTTTTATGACTCTCTCACCAGCGTAGATCTACAGGAGGGTTTTCATGTAACAAAGGATGTCAGAGAGGTCAGGGCAGCTGCGACAGAGCCAAAAATATTAGCATTTTCTAACCACTGAAGAGAGAAATTACAATAATAGTTGGCACTTATAAACTGGCAGATTTTCAACTGTAAGAAGAGGGAGGGCTTTTTTCTTCCTTTTTGTTTTATTTTCTTTCTAAGGGGAGAGAAGAAGATGGTCTCAGTTCCTGGGTATAGAACAGGCTTTCACTGAGATGTGGACTTGTGTTTGGGTTATGTTCGGGTTAGAAGTGGGCATTGGGCTGCTCTTGGACCTTTGTGCTTCCTGGATTCCTCCCAGTCCTGCTTCCCTCTAGCTCTGTATGGAATTAAGTCCCTCAAATGACCACATATAGCGGGTTCCCTCACAACAGACATCCCCTTCAATGAGGCTAAATAATTGCCAGAACTAAATTTGAATTCTAGAGATGTATTCCCTGGATTTCATCTCTCTTATGTTGGATATCCTTTAAATCCTGTCTGTTCTTCAAGGGGCCAACGTATAGGGCTGGGAATTAGACCCCGGGTAAAAGGTCCTGTTAAGCATTTGAACACCATAACCTTCAGCAAAGCTACTCAACTGCTTTGTGACATTTTTCTCTCACACATAAAATGATAGGAAAAATCAAATCCAGATGCCTTGTGGTGCACAGAAGAGTCGTTTCATCATGGAGCAAAGGACTTAGCCTCTTTGACGGATGTCATGAATAGGTATGGATGTAAGGTTGCTTAGTGTGTCTCTGTGTGTGCTCTATTGCCCTACAATGGGGAAAGTTAGAATTACTTTGCTGTGTGCAAGTGTCTTAAAATCCTGTATGGTATCAGAGAAGCTTTCTCTGTGGAAGGAGGAGGGATTTTACAGTAAGGACAACTCTGGTGTCTACAGTTTTGTCATTGTGCTGATACAACATAGCAGAGGTGCATACAAATAGTAAAGACACGGAAATGTTATTAACCATTGTCCCAGAGTCTGTGAACCTGGAATCCACTGGGCATGGTGTGTAGGTGTATGTGAGATGGTAGCTACTGCTGGGGAATAGAAAGAGACTTCTTCCAGTAGCATCACTGTTGTCCTCACTCTTTTTCCTGGAAGCAGTGACAGCCAGCTCTGCTTTTCAGGGATCTCCTCGTCTTTTTGTTCTAACCATGAACTGTCAAACATTGGTCAAATGATGACTCCTTCACTTTCAGGTAAAGAAACAGCCATAATCGATGCTGCTCTCAAGATGTGCTCAAGAAAGCCAGCACTGAGATATAGAAGATAGGTGGTAAGGAGCATGGCAAGAACAGCATGGAGATGAGTTCCATCCGTATGTACCATATGCATCAGAAGGTCCACATGGCTGTGCCTCTTTTCTGATGTCACAAGGCATCGTGAGGATCTTCATGAAGGGTGTCTACCCAGCAGGCCCACTGCAACCAGCACTGGGCCAGCATTGCCAATAGACAGACAACACTTTATGCCCGCCACTGTCTTAGATGACCAAGCGCACTAAGGGCATGAAACCATTGTCCTTGTTTCAACACTGGAAAACTGCTCTCAGCAACGCTATGGGAATTAGCTAGGATGCTAAACTCCATCATCAGGATGTCAAAAGCCAAGAGGTTTTTTGCTTTATAATTGAAGGTTGTTCCACAGCTCTGCGCAGGTTGGGAGTGAGTGGTGACCTTCACGTTATGGACAAGATAACATCCCCAAAGGACAAGCAGCTTGGCTGCTTATTTAAACCAAGGAGACTATTGGCTTGGCCTTCAACCCACTGTTGACTCTTCTGAAGGTCTTCCTTTTTCTGTCTGCTCCCAGGCAGGCTTCAGCATGAAGGTCTCCAATCCCATGTCTGTGTGATTATGGAAGACCTCCAGAGCACAGGGAAAAGCAAATCAATTAGACATTAAAATCAGTGTCTGTGGCTCTCTCTTTACCCTTTCCTTAGCACAGTGCCTGTTTGTGGTGACTTACAGACCTCCTTAAATTCTCCAGAAGTTTGCACACACTTTTCTGACAGCTATTGGAACTCAACCGTCTCCTCTTGTTCTTAATTGCAGTTATTAACTTTTGGAGAGAGGAAGATTTATAGACATTATGAAATGGCCTAAATATGATTCTTTTCCTTCCAGTGTCATGTTGTCCTCACTTATTTGGAAATCGTGACAAAAAGCAAACAGTTGGTGCTCATTAAAATGCCATCATGCAGGAACTCAGTGACATTTAGTGGAGGATGTTTTGGAGTAGTCTTTGACCTTTGCTCAGTGACTTCTCCACAGAATTCAGGAGGTGCTTCCATGCCACAGCAACACTTCATTGAGCTAAGGAGCTTCCAGCATGACAGGGATTGCCTCTGCATAACAGCAAGGTTTGCTTTCGGTGTCTCTGTCTTCTTTGTACCCTCCTTTGAGGTATTTATATGCACTGATAAGATCACTCTGAGCCTTGTCTTCTCCAAGCTGAACAGTCCCAGCTCTCTCAGCCCCTCCTCATAGCAGAGACGCTTCAGTCCCTTCGTCATCTTCATGGCACTTTGCTGGGTTCTCTCTCTCTGTCCAGGTCTCTCTTGTACTGGGGAGCCCAACACGGGACCCAGTGCTCCAGGTGTGGTCTTACCAGTGCTGAGTAGAGGGGAAGGATCCCCACCCTCAAGCTACTGGCAGTGCAGCTCAGGATACCATTAGCCTTCTTTGTAACAAGGAACTTGATGTCCACCAGGACTCCAAAGCTTTTTCTACCAAGCTATTTTCCAGCCGGGTGACCTCCATCATATACTGATGCATGGGATTATTCCTTCCCAAGTGTAGGACTTCATACTTTTCCTTGTCGAACTTCATGAGGCTCCTTTTTGCCCATTTCTCCAGACTTGTGAGGTCCTTCCGCACCTGGGACTATGGGACCAGGGCACCATGACCCCCTTGCTTGTTCTACTCCCCCATTAAGGAAGAACTTTGTGAACCATTATCACTTGAGCCGTCAAGTTAAAGCATTGTAGTGGTTTGGAAAACATTAACAACGGAAGCCACCCACTGTCACCAAAGCCCAGAGTGCTCTGCAGGACCTGCCATCCAAGAACCAGCTCTCATCTGGTCTCTGGTGCTTCACTCTAACTCAGGCAAGGCCGTTACACAGTGGGGGAAGAAGCCAACCTGAGAGAACCAGCAGCCATAGAGCGATAACTGTTAACTGACCAAGAGCTGCAGCTGCCGTGCCAATGAGAACAACAGAACAAGCAGCTGGCTTTGCCATCTGAGCCTGTTTAAATGCAGCTCAAAAGAACCCCTCTCCAGGCTGCCCGCTGTGAGGAAAGGTAACACATGCTGCACTTTGGGCCTGTGGCTTTTATGCACTCAGACATGTCAAGCCATTCACACCAGATGTGTTACAGTTCCCATCCTTGGCTTTGTAGGAGAGGGTGGTGATGGGCTCTGATGGACACAATCCTCCACTCAGCTGCTCAGATTTGACTTATTTCTAGCTCTGGTTGCAGTCCACAGTGAATAAAAGTCCAGGTGTTCAGAAATCACTTGGTGCATGAAGTACTTGCAGAGCTTTGCTGCCTCTTGCCATCTGGCTGGGCATAACAAGGACAGCTCTGCTATGCTTCACCTAGGAGTGCTGGGACACATGGATGGAAAAGGCCACCTATGGAATTCATCTCCCATGGTCCCATAGGGATCACAAATGTCCAGACGATAACCCCAAACCTGCAAAACAACTTAAAAAGCATATGGAGTTGTTTTATTTTCCAAGGATTTTTACATTATGTGAGAGGAGACAGAGGGAATCCCCAATGTGCTGGGATACTGCTATGATGAGGAAAGCTGAAAATCACTATCAGATTTGGTATTTACCTTCCATTGACTCCAAAGGGAGCCCAGACACCAGGTTAGACTGGGTGGTGGACTCTCACCTGGTTGATTCTACCTAAGGTGCTTTGAGACATCTTGAGTTGTTCCTTCCCTCTCTCTAGACCTTTTGTTATGTGCCTGGTGTCTTGTGTCTACGCAGACTCAATTCCTTGTGGCTTTTGCCTGTCTGAGACCCGAGACAAGGCAGCAGGAACCACCTTTCTTTCTAGTATCTGGAGGAAATGATACTTGTTCTACCTTTTTCTGTGCTCACCTGGAACAATTCTGTGTTTGTTCCCTTTTGGCCATTGCTGTTTCCCTGATAAAGAACACAAAAGTCTTGACAGAGATGAGAAAACTTTGAACTCATGATCTGGTGACTGTTCCAGGGAAGTAACTGTATTGCTGTTTTCTTTTATTCACCACTGGCTGTGCTTCTTCCCATCTGGAAGTCCCCTGCAGCTCAGACATCAGAGATGTGGCCTCACCAGTGTCCGGTACAGGGGGACAATCACTGCCCTGGCCCTGCTGCCACACCGGTGCTGACACAGGCCACGATGCTGTTGGTTTCTTGGCTGCCTGGGCACAAGCTGCTCATGTTAAACTCCATCAATCAGTACCTCCAGGTCCTTTTCCGTGAGCAGTTTCCAGCCACCTTTCCCCAAGCTTCAAGCATTGCATGGGGTTATTGTGGCCCAAGTGCAGGACCCAGCATTTTGCGTCATTGAACCTTATGCAGCTGACCTCAGGCCATTGATTCAGCCTGTCCAGATCTCTCTACAGAGCCTTCCTACCACAAGCAGATCAATACTCCCGCCCATCTTGGTGTCATCGGCACACTCACTGAGGGTGCACTTGATCCCCTCACCCAGATCACTGATAAAGACATTAAACAGAACTGACCTCAACACTGAGCCCTGGGGAACACCAATTGTGTCACCAACTGGATATAACTTGCATCCAATTTGCTTTATTCTGACTGCAGCTGGTAGGACCCAGCATTGCAGGGGCACAAAGTCTTGCTGAGGGGAGCCCACGCCTCCAAAGAATAGCCCCAGAGAGCTGCTCAGTTCATCTTTGTAACATCTGGAAACCGCTGGGCTATGTGGCACTCATTCCTGGTCTCACATTGGCTGTTTCTGTGCAGGGCTTATCCACTTAACAGTGATCCATGTTTAATAACTGAGAAGCAGATGCCTAGGAACAGCCAGCTAGAGCATAGATATACAATAAAGCATCCTGTGAGGGATTAAGAAGAGCACTGTTTGCTGGGGATTATCCAAAATCAAGACAGTTTTATCTATTAGTTTTCTACCTCACTGTGTCTCTGGAAGTTCAGAAATCAAGGCTGCCTGTAGGTTCAATGTACTCTGTGACAGACAACAGACATAATTTGTTGGGGACACAAGGTCTTAAGAAGGTGAAAAGGAAGCACTAATCTTTACTGTGCACCACATTTGCAGAGGAGATTCCCACGAGCAATGGCTTTGGTCATCTGATTCACAAGGAGATGACCATCTGGAGGCGTCAACCCTGAGAAAGGAGGGAAACAGAAGTAATTATGAGTTTGACTAATGCATCATGTCACAGTGTGCAGTGAGCTTTCTGCTCCTAGAGTTTCTGGCCCCAGATAGATCTCTTTCTATAATGTTAATTAGGGTCAGACTTAAGGCTGTCAAAGAAAGTCCTCCTCTTGGTTTTCCATCTCATCCTGCAACTCCCCAGTTCCTGAGATGGTCTCATCTCTATTCCCCATGCACATCTCCCAGGCATTCCTTTTCCTACCATGAGATTGAAAAGTATGTTTGTATGCAGGTCTCAAACAGAGGCAGCTCACAGCCCCAATTCGTCACTTGAACAACCCTCCTTCTGGCCTGGAGGTGAGACTTCATGTGCAGCTCCTGCAAGGCACCGAAAAGGAGCCCAGAAAACACCTTGATAACACACGCATGAAAAAAGATAACACAATGCAGGGGTGGGACTTCTCACATGACTTTGACGTAAGTGATAACAAAATTGACTACAGACATCACTGTAGTTACAGCTAAGCTAGTGCATGAGCATGACAAGACAGGAACAAAATGCTCTGTCTAGCAGGCATGCCCTGAAAGAAGAAGGACCAAAATTCCTAGACATAATTAAATAAAAGTGGTTTTATTAGGAAGGGTTTTCTCAGAGACATTCTTCCTTTGGCATCTCTGGAGCTGCTCAGTCGTTTCTGCACTCTGTTGGATATAGATGGGTAGAAATTGACATATTTGGTGGCCTTCTATGATGGGGCTACAGAACTAATGGACAGGGGTAGAGCAGCTGATGTCATCTACCTGGACTTGTGCAAAGCTTTTGTCACTGTCTCACATGACATCCTTGTCTCTAAGTTGGAGAGACATCAATTTGATAGGTGGATCACTCAGTGGATAAAGAACTGGCTGGATGGCCGCATGCAAAGAGTTGTGCTCAATGGTTCAATGTCCAGCTGGAGACCAGTAATGAGTGGTGTCCCTCAGGAATCGGTGCTGGGACCGGTCTTGTTCAACAGCTTTGTTGGTGACACGGACAGTGGGATTGAGTGTGCCCTCAGCAAGTTTGCCAAGCTGTGTGGTTCGGTTGATACATTGGAAGGAAGGAATGCCATCCAGAGGGACCTTGACATGCTTGAGATGTGGGCTGATGCCAACCTGATGAAGTTTAACCATGCCAAGTGCAAGGTCCTCCACCTGGGTGGGAGCAATCCCAGGCACAGCTCCAGGTTGGGCAGAGAAGAGATTCAGAGCAGCCCTCAGAGAAGGACTTGGGGGTGTTGGTTGATGAGAAACTGAACATGAGCCGACAGTGTGCGCTCACAGCCCAGAAACCAACTGTATGCTGGGCTGCATCAAAAGGAGCGTGACCAGCAGGTCGAGGGAGGTGATCCTGCCCCTCTACTCTGCTCTCGTGAGACCTCACTTGGAGCATTGCGTGCCGTTCTGGTGTCTTCAACATGAAAAGGACATGGAACTGTTGGAACAAGTCCAGAGGAGGCCACGAGGATGATCAGGGAACTGGAGCACCTCCCCTATGAAGATAGGCTGAGAAAGTTGGGGCTGTTCAGCCTGGAGAAGAGAAGGCTGCGTGGAGACTTCAGAGCAGCCTTCCAGTGTCTGAAGGGGGCCTATAGGGATGCTGGGGAGGGACTCTTCATGAGGGACTGTAGTGACAGGACATGAGGTAACGGGTTCAAACTGAAGCAGGGGAAGTTTAGATTGGATATGAGGAAGAAATTCTTTCCTGTGAGGGTGGTGAGGCACTGGAATGGGTTGCCCAGGGAAGTTGTGAATGCTCCATCGCTGGCGGTGTTCAAGGCTGGGTTGGACAGAGCCTTGGGTGGCATGGTTTAGAGGGAGATGTCCCTGCCCATGGCAGGGGTGTTGGAACTGGATGTTCTTAAGGTCCTTTTCAACCCTAACTATCCTATGATTCTATGATTCTAAATACAGACATGTAGTGCATGCTCTGTCCTAAGGCTTAGCCATTATTCCTTCTCATTTCTTTGATTCCCTATTTACAGTAAAGGTCACTCTACCTGAAAGCACTGGGTGGCATTTGGGAGTTTCTTTTCAATGAGGCCAAAGAAAATAACTAAGGTTACACTGGATACAGTAAGTATTTCTCAGTATTTACTCTGCATTCACAGACCCATGTTGAGGTAGGAAAGCATCCTTCAAGAGATGGAAGAAAAGCTGATAACAGTGGCTTTCTTTGTATAATTCAGGCACCAACTATCTGTCACCAGAGCAAGGTAATTATCACAGTAAGATTTCCTGAACAAGAAAATATCATGGATTTTATAAACCTTATTAACATGCGGTATGAATGCAAAACAACAAAAGGAGTCTTAAACCATAATGTTATGTTAAAATCAATATTGATTGCCAGTGATAAGTGTTATATGAGGCAGTAAAACTCCATAAAATTCCTTCCCCAAACAAGGCTGTACACAAAGCAAAGGAGAGTGAAGAGCTCTAAAGCAGTCTAATCACTTTGCAGATTGGGGAAGGAGCATCCTGATGCTGATGTGTTCCAGCATCCTTCTTCCTCCTTTCATTCTTGTTCTCCTGCCCCCGTGCAACAAGCCCAAATTATAGCCCATTACTGACTGCACCATAATGGCGCCTTCAGGGATGGGATTAGAGTAAGTATCAATTTGGAAATTAGCAGCCTGGTTCAACGAGCAGCACACCAGCCCTGCAGCACCAAGGCGACATTTGAAATCCGCACATGTGCTGCGGCTTTCATTACCCTCTTCCCTTCTCCTCCCTGCAAACTCCTACAGTCTCTTCAGGCAGACAGGCTGTCTCACACTGGCTCATTGGCAGCATCTCTGAGCACCATGATAAGGCAGAGACATTTGACAAGGTATGCCTGTGTGGTCTTAGAATTGTTGACTGGTTTGGGTTGGGAGGGAGCTTAAAGCTGATCCAGTTCCAACCCCCTGCCATGGGCAGGGACGCCTTCCATAGAGCAGCTTCTCCAAGCCCCTGTGTCCAACCTGGCCTTGAACACTGCCAGGGATGGGGCAGCCACAGCTTCTCTGGGCACCCTGTGCCAGCGCCTCAACACCCTCGCTATGAAGAACTTCTTTATATCTAACCTACATCTCCCTGTTCAGGTTTGAACCCATTGCCCTTGTCCTATCACCATGGTCCTTGATGAGGTTTCCCTTTCTGGCATTTTCCAGCTGTTGGCTTTCCCTCCATCCATCCCAAAATTGTACGTCCACAAGGCACAGAGTAAGTGAATCCCAGCACTTGGGTGATGCTGCAGCAAGCTGAGGAACAGATCATGGTGCTGCTGAGCATCACTGTGTGCTGAGCTCCTGTCCTTGCAGCACCAGGTTCCAGAGCTGCCAGTCTTCAGCCTTGAGCTATCTATAGAGGTACAACCTCTCTCATGGTGTTTTGCAAACACCTTCAGGCCTTGTTTTGGGGATCTAAGATTGCCAAAATGCCCCCATACACAACTCAACTGAGATTTAAGCGGCAAAGTCCTGTCCAAGGACTGCAGCTTGTCTGCATCATGCAGTGAGTGGCCTCTCTGGAGGGAAGGGAAGCTGTACTGTTCACTGCCAGCAACTTTTCACTGTTGGGAACCTCAGCAGCAAAATGGATCTGGAAGGACAGCCATGCATGGACACAGATCCTGGTCCTCCCACTATGAGGGGTGTCATGCTTGGGAATGAAGAAACCTGGGAGCTGCTCTGCCAACCTTTTTTCTTGGTCTCACCCACTAACTTCAGGCAAGCTCACATCTCTCTGCCTCTTTCAGTTCCTGAGCATCTCAGAAACACCTGGTGATGCCAAAAAGGACTTGCAGAACCTCCACAGATACATTCAAGATTGACTGATTATTGTGTCAGTGCTCTCTGCAGTAGCCAAGGCCAAGTGAATGCTTTCAGATAGAAGATACTTTATTGGGCAGCAGAGAGAGATGGGGCAAAGCTGCAACTCCACTCTGGAGAAGGTTGGCGTAGTAGGAACAGGTTTAGAGCCCAGAACATGGATGGATGGGAAAGAGGGAAAGAAATAATTGAGTGGCATCTGAGGTCACCTGGGCCAGCCAGGAACTGGGCTTGGTGAACTGAGAGTACCCTGTTTGCACTGTGCTGTTATGAATAAACAGCCACATCCACAGTCAGAGAGCTGGAAGTTCCTCAATGGAATAAAAAAGGACATAAGAATTTATGACTTGGTCTGAATTAACAAATCAGTGTGGTGAATGAGAGAACTGCCAGCAATTCATTTCAGTGTGCAGATCCCCTGGAGGAAGAAAGATCATTAATACTCCAACAAGTGGTCAGAGACAAGGATAAGCCAACACACCTCACTCTCCAAAGTGTATTTCATGCACTGTGTCTTCTACCTTCTTTCTCTGACTGCAGCATCCCCTTTAGGAAAGGACACAAAATGATTCAAAGTCTTAGTAACTTCTGATGTTTCAGATGTTTCAGACTGATGCTGCGCTGTCAGCCAGAGCTGGCAGAACTTGGGTGCCAGACAGGACATCTGGAAAGGAAATGAAGTCAAACCCACTCATTCTTTTTTCTAAAGTAATTTCAGCTTGCAAAATTCGCCTTTGTTTGCCTGGGATGGAATCAGAGGAAGCCCTGGAATTGATCTGATCTGCATCTGAAAACCTATGGTAAAAGGTACATACAAGTAAAATACACCTGGGATCAGAGCAAAACCCACGTTCCCTGCTCTCCTGCGTGTAGACACACAGACACATGTAAATCTGGGCCACTGACTGGTTGCATTATAGGTAACATGAACTTGACCACAGGTAGACCTAAAAAACGGGCTCTGGCTGAGAAACCCAGTCCCAAAACCATGATGGGCATACAAAAGAAGTGACATTTGGAGTATTTTCGATAAACACAGATTCAATACTGTCATGTCAGCTCTTTTCACTTCCCGAGAGAGGCTGAAGTGAAATAGATATATTTTGATATATCTAGGAAAGAAAAAAAGGAATAATCAAGAGTTTTGTTTCTTTTCTTAAAATTTATGAATTTTGTTAATACTTCAGGTTTGCATCCTGGCTCAAACAGGAAACACCAGAACTTCCTCCAGGACAGAAATTCCACTTTCTCCCACTGTTTTTTTTTGTATCCTATCCTCTTCTACAAGATGTTCCATTGCGGGATAGGTGAACCTTCAAGGGAGTTTTTCCAACTAGGCTCCTAATAACTACACCATCCTTAAGGTGATGAACATGTCATTAGATCGTCTTCCTCATCCTCACTCATTTGAGCCAACTCATTGATAAACTGCCTTAGCCACCAGCTCTCATTCCTCTTTTCACCCCAGTAAACACAATGATGCTCTTCAGGCACAGCAGACCTCAACACTGCCTTTGTTTGATCTAGGGCTAGTTTGGCCCATCGCTGCTGGTTGGTAATGGTGTGAGGGTGTAAATATTGTTACAGCTTCCCCATCTGTGTTAATATACAGAATTAATGCATAGTAAGTGTATACCAAATATACTTTACAAGAACCAAAGAAAGATTCTTGCTGTGGTTTTAGTTTTGTCCTTTTCTCCTTGAAATTATGGTTTGTCTCTGACCAGCAGTGAAACCCTAATGTGTAATTAGGGTTTCCTTTTGTAATTTGTTGTATTCTTTATTTTTAACTTAAAATCACAATGCCTTTCTCTTTCCAGAATCAAGTAGAAGATGTTATCTCCTTGAACGGGGAAAACACCAATGTGTGATAGAATTACTACCCATCCCTTAGGATAAACTAGATATCACTCAGCAGACTCTCTTATCCACATTGACCAGCCATGTGTGCTGTGAATTGTTCACCTCTGAGAAAGGCTGAAAGTAGAAGTAGGTGGTGGGCAAAGAGTGAACATTGCATTGGGTGTTGGAACAAGAGGTCCTGACTCTGTTGGAGTGGCTGCAGCCCTTTGGTAACCTGATGGCGCTGGTTGGCCATGGGTGCAACTACTGCTGAAATCAAACGAAACAAGAGTTCTCTGGAGTTTTAGTCCTACTCCAGGCACTAGGAATGAAGGTGGCAATTGCAGAGCTAGTTGTTCTCTAGCCAGAGGAATTCCCACCTCTCACTGTGGATGTAAGCACATGGATCAAGAAAGGATTGCCACAAAGACTAAAGAGAAAAGGAAAAGGAGGTCAGTGCTCATCTCAATCTGTCTGTAATCCCTTTGAAACTCCCAGCAAAGCAGATCAAGGCTGTAAGAATGCCAGGCATGGGGTGTTACCACTGCGTTTTGGGAAGTCGAATAACAACTGAACCCTGATCCTGACCTCAATGCCTCACAGGGATACATTAAAAATACTAAAAAGTAATGTTAGTGATAATATTAATGACAAGTTTTGCGCTGATAAATGGGAAGTTTTCATTAGCAGCAGCAATATTTCCCTCTGTTTGGCAGCTAATTTGTTGCAATTGATGCCTTCTGCAATGAACACTGCAGTGATGCTGGGAATAGATGGGTGACTATTTCTCCAGCTCCGGGTCAAATGCAGAATGATCTCATGCACTGTGTCACATGGCTGGCCTGAAATGTCAAGCCCTGCATTGGGAGAGAGGGGTGAGCAGGCCAGGTCACATCTGGTATTAAAAGGCTTGCTTGTGCCATGCTCTGTCCAATGCCTTGGATTGCGAGGGCCTAAACAATCCTTCCCTTCATTCTCCAGCAGAGTGGTATTTTCGGGGAGACAGGGAGCAGTAACTTCCTCACATCTAGTGATATTTTTTCTCTTAGTTTTGACACACACACTATTTGTGTAGTTGAAGGGGGGGATTCAAGTCTAGACGATAACTGCATCAGAGACAACAGAATCTGTAGGTCATCTCTTTCTTCCACACTGTCCTTCTAGCAAAGAACACAGACACCTTAAGGTTTGCATTCACTGGTCCTGGGGTGCTGGAGACCTCCCAAGAGGAACAGGCACGCAGCAGTGATTTATCCATGTCACACACATCTCTTCTTCATCAGGACAACAATAAAGGGGCTGCGCCCCATAAGGAAACCCTTACACAGAGCAGATGCTCTGGAGTGATCCAGACCCATGTATTGTTCATGTGCTCAATGCTGTCATGACTGTAAGGAGCACTTCACGTCACCTGCTCCACAGTACTGCCAGACCTCTCTGTGCAAGGGAGGGAGGTGGCTAGAGCATGGAAGATCACCTTCGATGCCAGAAGTTATTTCTATCCATAGGGAAATGAGGAGCCAGGGCTTGCAGGATGGGTGCTTTACACTGATTGCCTCCCTCTTGACCTTGCACAGCACGGTACTCACAGCGACTTCTCCATTAGCAATATTCATCCTCAGCTCTCTTTATAGATGATGGCACTTCTATGGCATGATTCATCCCACCAACCTTAGCCAAAGCAGATTGCCCGCTGAGAGTGCAGATTTCTTGCTGCTGGCTGCTGGGTCAGCCAAAACCAATCGGCTCCAGTGGTGGCATTTGCAGCCTGCATGTCTCAGGTTAAAGGAGGTGAATCCTACTCCGCACAAGGCAGGAAAGGAGTTTGGATGCCTGAAAATGTTATAAACACCTCATACAGGTCTGAACTCAACCATAACAACTTATCTGGTCTGGAGAGGAGGACGTTATCCCCCAGGGCATGGAGACATCTCCTCTGCCGTGTTGCCCTGTCAGAGCTCACTTAAGGGGAGGGATTTGCAGAGAAACTTGTAGCATATTTGTCGCTGTCTCCTTGTACATTGGAGACAACACTATGGCTCTTCTAGCCGGCATGTAATGATTACTTCTGAATATGTGTGTTTTCACATCAAAGGACCTAAACCAAAGCTATAGTTGTATTGTAGCCAGAGTTATTGGCTCTGAAGGTGTGTGTTGCTGCCTTGTGGTATGAAAGCATAGGGGTAAAGGGAGTTCAGGCAGTCCAAATCTTGGTGGGATAATGATGAAGACTGGAGGTCTATTGCTTTTAGGACATTCTTGGGGTTAAATATCCCCAGAACAGTGCTCAGGTTTAGTTCCAGAGTTTTCTGACTCCTGAAGGGTGTCGAGAATGGACATGTATCATGTGGACCATCAAGGGACCACGTAGCAGGGGATTCATTCACCGGGCAATGCAGATGCAATGTAGAACTCAGACCCTCAAAAATCCCCATGAATTGAACACTTCAAAGTCTTTAAAGAATAGGGCAGCTGCTTCCTTAGCTTTGCAGGTAGGATTTCCTAAAAGGCTTAGTCACTTCTTAACCCTGCTCCCCTTAGCAGCAGAAAGAGAGAACGGGGAAGAAGGAGATGACTGTTGTAAGATATCAATAGATGCTTAGAGTATATTGAAACTGTCCCTTCTTCTTCCATTCTGTATTGTAAGGATGTGTCCAGCCAAACCCTCATGATTTGTACTATAGAGGTATCAGATCCTGTCACCACTTCAGTGTTTGGCTGTAAGAAAGACTGGTTATATTTCCTGCCTGTGACAAAAGACCAGTACCAGCAATTTACAGACACTACCCTAGTTAAGCACAATAGACCAAGTGTGTGTCATTAGCAACCAGACAGGTTCAAAGGAATTTGTACTCCCACCCAGGCACTCCAGTCAGTCTGATCAGGATTAGGAGAGCACTGTGTGTGTTCTTGAGAGCTCTTCTCTGTCAGACCACTAATACAACAAACCTTTTGTGCATTTTTTGTATAGCAATAAATGGGCTTGCAATTCTTCTTCAAAGGTTCAAGTACTGAGGATGAAGTGGTGATGTACTTGGGACCCAGCAACCTCCAGATGTTGGGGGAAGGGAAGAAGTATATTCAAGGAAAGACTTCCTTTCTTCCAACTATCCAACCGGGGAGTGGAAATAGAACTTTGTGGTTTTGTAACCTGTTGTAACTGTTAAACTGGTGCTGGAGGGCTTCTGCCCCACTGCTTGTTCACCAGGAGCTGAGCAGCCAGGGTTCTCTGCTGTCTCAAGGAAGGGTTCATGTGCATCGGTCATCCCTATCCATATATATTTGTTGTAGACATTCATCCATGCCTCAGATCTAACAGTCCAAGGCAATGAGTCCCACTAACTGACTACATCTTCATCACATTTTGACTTCCAAACCGATGAAATCTAGCCTTAGACACCTAGAATGAGCCTCTAAACATTTCAGAAACTATTCTGTGAGCATTTATAGATTATGAAGGAGAACTTTGGCAATGAATAGGAGTTTTTTTTCCCATAGGGTCCACATCTTGTGTCATAGCAAGAGCACAGCAGGGAAAGCCAGATGGAAGAGCTCATAATCTGACTACAGGTGAGGTTCATGGATTCTTTGCTAACCAATAACCAAACATGACTTCCAGTGAAACCTATTTTGAAAGCAGGGCATTGGGCCAGGACCTCACCTCTGAGGTTGCTCATGGTTTTCAAGGAGATGCTGAACTCTATGCCTCACAGTATGTTCCCTGCTCTGAAGTTAACCAAGGGTAAGCTGCCCCTCATACTTCAATAACAAGCTGGACTCGAGCACATTTGCTGCCAGCTCCTTTGGATGAGAAAGCACAATTTATGAGATGCATTGTACATAAAGGAGTCACACACCTTCAAGGTGTTTGTAGCAGAGCGGCCACAGCTAGAGGTCAATAGGCCAATACTTGACAGGGCATGGCTAATCCTCACATGTCATTTTGACACCTCCCTGCAAGCAGAGAGCAGAGATTGCGGCATCAGCAGCATTGGTCACCCTTCTTTTCAGAGCTTAAATTATTTACTTTACTGTTTTCTCTTCTCCTGGCAGCTGATTTGTCAGAGCAAGTGAAGCAGCTCGAAGAAGAGTTGTGGCTGCAGCAGGAATATTACAGCAATTAGAAAGGGCCATAAACAGTTCCCTGCATATGAAACCACTCATTGAATTTGACAAGCAGCCTTTTCTTCTTCTCCCAGCCACCAAACACAATGCAGCCTCTTTCCCCTTCACAACTGCAGGCACTTTCTTTCATTCCCACCAAGGGTCCCGCGCACACAGACCAATATGCTCACAGTCTGAAAGAGACCTTTCTCCTCACTCTGAATGTCTTGTGGATAGAATTAACACTGACGGAGTATGTCACAGTCCGACTGTAATTTAGAGACACATCATGAACCCATGCTGTCCTGGCACAGGTCCAGCTGTCAGATGTGATAGGAAAATAAAACAGCCTCATCTACCCCACCAGCACACTGCTCTCTGACAACCACTGATTTAAGCTTCCTACACGTTATGGTGTGTCACTGGGAGATGATGGATGAGGTACCAATGGATGTTGCTTGCCCGTTCCTGGTGAGGAGTAGGTATGTCAGAAGGACAGCTGAAAGGATTCTCTTGGGCTCATTTCCATGTTTGCCTGGACTAGAGAAAAAGAGAGAGGGCATATTACCAGAACGGGACGTTATAAATAACTCCATGCTACATTGAATAGGGCAGAAACCTGCCAAGGTTTCTTCAGTCTTTATAGTCACGGGGGGAGACATCTATCCCTTTACAGAGTTCCCTTCCATTTATGCATTTTCTAAGGGTTAACACCTCATAACATTTCAGAAATAAGTCCTACAGGGGATCTTCTAGACCATATGTCCTGCCATGAAGTAGAATCGGCCTTTTCCATCCCAGTGCTATTTATTTGCTGCAACCTTGGGTCTTTTAGTCATTTTGGTTAATGTTTCCTTTGGAAACAGGCAGCATGAGTAATTAGTATGTTGAGGTGTCCTTTTGGGGAGAGATTGTTGTGATTTGAAGAGGAACATAGAGGGTTTTACACCAAACTGCATTGCAATTGTGATGAGCAACTGCAGTCAGCAAATATGGGCTGCCAACTAGGAGCAGAGCAAATATCAGCCCAGAAACACCAAGGTGGACACAGGGGGCTTTGCATTTGTCTGGGTACCTGGGTGCCCCCTGTGTGCCTCTGTGTTTGTCAATTGCTGTGATGAATGAGACAAGGAGGCACAAAAGCACAAAAAGTAATCAGTTCTAAGTAAGGTTAAGTTTGATGGCTTTGTAATGGAAAATAACTGAGGTGCTTGAAGGTAGCTGATGTAGTTTTAGGTCCTTACCACCATAGTACAAAAAGTGTAAGAAAAACAATAGAAAAACAGGACCTGGGAATGGGGAGTATCTGGGACTAGCAGATGTCCAGGATGGGCACAGTTAAACTAACTGAGAGGTAGAAGGACAGGATTCCAACCCTAACTATTCTATGATTCTATGATTGCTATGTCTGTGGTGTTAATGAACCCATTAATCTGGTGTAGACATCTACTGGGGAGTATCCGGGACCAGCAGATGTCCAGGATGGGAGCAGTTAAACTAACTGATAAGTAGAAGGACAGGATGATTGTAATGTTAATTAAGCTGGTGCTCCAAAGACTGCCAGCAGTGATGAAGATTACTGGAAGAAGTAAACGACTCTCAAAGACCACCATGACATTTTGTATGTGTGCGGGAAACTTTTAGGAAAATGATATAATTCATGTGTAGCCTCATGAATATGTATGTATGCCCAAGGGACTGTATAAGGATGGCCTGTGTGGCAATATGGGGACATGCGTCAGGTGAAGCTATCGCCCGTGTCTCCTGGTGCCACAATAAAGAATACCCGCTTGTCAACTTAAAACTTTGTTGGCGAGTTTGTTCCGGGAGTTTTCTCCAAATTGAGAAATTGGAGACAATTTCCTCAATTTCCTCAAAACACAGCATCCTCCTGGAGTACGTCTCCAACTGAACAGCATACTCCAGAAGGATGCTGTTTAGCTGGAGGTGATTGAGGAAAGAGCCACAGGAGCAACTGGAGGCTTGGAGATGGGGGTGGCAGGAGCAGGGGGAGGACACACATCCAAGGATGGGAGGCATATGCTGCCTGGTGTTATGGAGAAAAGGTTAAGGGGTAATTTATCATTGTCTCTAAGTACCTGCTTAGGAACAGTAATTTGAAATGAGAGAGCTCTTCAGTTTGCATCACAAAAGGATAACATGAGCCACTGGCTCCGAACTGAAGTGGTGTATTTTCTGAGACAAGCATAACAAAAGGAGTGAGTGGAGGAACGGCAACCCTCTTCAATGGATGCTCCAACCCCCCACCTCCAGTGGTTACAAGTCCCCTCTTTCCTTAACTGCACTTGTTCTCAAATAACAAGGTTAATTCGAGCAGAATAGAAGGGAAAATTAATCCCTCTCCCCATGAAAATACCAACATTTCTTGCAAACCGGGCCAAAACCGTTGACACTCCAAAATTTTCTGCAGCCTTATAATTCCAAGAGATCCAGACATGCCACACGGTTTAGTTTCAGGGATTTTAACCCAAAGGGAACTTAAATAAACTCCCAAATCAATATGCTTGAGTTTGCTACCACATTCCTCAGTATTCAGCTGGAAGTCATGTCCTTTGTTAATCAGTGTTTTCCCATTTTGACACGTTTCTTGTAATGTCTTTTGCCCAGTACCATCTATGTGCTATTGGCCTTGTTCCTTGGCTGAACTACACCTCCTATGTCCCAAATAACCCTTGATTCTCGCAATCATGCAGCTCAGACAGTGAAGAGACTCCTTGTGCATTATAAGAGACACAATCCTTCACCAAAGTCAGCTCTGAATGCAGCTTAAAGTCTGGAGATCCCATTTTGTTAACATAATGTCCTCAGGAAAGAAAAATGTCACCTGAGACCAAACTCACAATGAAGTCATTAATTCATATTGAAAATATAATTAAGGCCAGACACCAAATGAGAGATTTCATCCTTGAGTAATGTAAATAAAAAGTTTTCCCACATCAAATTCAAATGGTGTGAAAAGGCCTTCCTGGGAAACCTGATTGATTGAAAGGTCCATGGCCAGTTTTGAGAATGATCCATTCAATATAGACCTTGATGACTATTCCACTGGAAATCAGTTTTATCTGCTAGATGAAATACAAATGAAGTAGCTCAGTTTAACTTCAAACTCTGGGTCCATCTGTGGGTATTTCTAGGAGCTTTGTCTTTAGACAGTTGGTGAGACCACATTTCCACTTGCTAGAGACAAGGACAGGAGCTTGCACCAGGGGAAAGTTGTCCCAACACATTCCTCAGCGTACACGTCCAGACTTTCTGGCTACCAAGCGTTCAGATGGACAATGCAATTTTCATCCGAACACACTGGTCCTGGGCAGCTGAATGCAACCAGCCAGTTACAGCAAGGGCTGATCATGGGCAATATCTGGGCTGAGATGGGAATCTTCATTCTCCAGTTGTTTCATGGGTTATTTTAGACTGTTTCTCCATAAATTGGAAGTGCAATCTTCTCCAAGGCCCAGGCTGTGTAATGGAGGGTTTTCCATGGGATATACTGTTCCACAGGAGGTGTCTATGCTCTCTTTTTGGCCACTGGATATAGATCAGGTGGGAAGACTAAGCCTCAGATTAGACAGAGGACCCAAAGTTAGAAGAAATGATTCCCATCATATGCTATGTTTATGTTTGCTTCTATGCATTTCCAGAGTGGCCCAAGTCCTAAGCACAAGCCACTCTAAATGGGCCAGTGAAATACCCAAAACAGGCAGAGCTTTGTTTCAGCATGAGATCCCACCTTCCAAAACAGGTCTTGAAGATACCACAGCTGGAGCAGGGGAGAGGACCTTATTTCTTACTGCAATCTGTTGGCGGATACAGCACCTCCACAAAGAGCAAGAGACCAGTGATATCCATTTCCTTTGTCTGCAATCGTGAGTTTTCTTGTCCCTCATGAGTATCCCACAACATGGTAACAGGATACTCCAACACCAGGATCTCCTATGATGATGATGAAGCTACTCCATTTGCTATGGAAGATGAGAGATGAACATCATTGGGGCAGTGACTATAGCTCACTTTCTTCATCCTCACTGCTGTATCATGTATTCAGGCACGTGCTCTGCATCTCTAGCTAGCTACTACTCTGCTTCTCAGCTCTAGCTTAAAGAAAAGTCAATCCAGATCCTGTCAGAGCCAAAGTATGACTCCCAAACCCCAGCCTGGGAGGGTATTGGCTCTCTTCCTGAAATCCACATTTTTCCAGGACCTCCACAAGCAAGTCTGAATAACTCTGTGGCCTTTAGCAGGGCGGAAGACAGGGAGACGGCCCAGCTGGGAAAAGGATTTATGCCCATACAATGAGGATTTTTCATGGTGTGACATTTTATTGTGTGCTGATGTGTTGTCATGAGTCCCACGAGTCACCATGAAGGCTGATTTCCGTCTTCTCTATTCTCAGCTCCTCTTTTGTCTACTGGGTTTGCTTCTACAAGGGATTTAGAGCTAATGAAATTAAGGTCTTTTGCTTCTGAATGAATTACATCTCTAGTTCATGTCAGAGCATGAGGTCTGCAGGAGAAAGGAGTAACAGAAGCATCTGATGGGGCTGGGAGATCAAAGATTTGGAGGCAGCCTTTTTTTGGTAACAAGCTTTGTAGTTGCTCTTTTGAAGTTAGATTTGCTCAGGAGAAACTGAATATGAACTGCAATGTACAGCTCAGGCGAGAGCTGTGCTAAAATACGTGTTACCTGTAAGGGACACATTAAAATGGGTCTTTCTCACGGAAAGCATCAGATGGATAAGTTACAAGGTCCGTATTAAGCCTGTCTACTTTGACACAGTGGACATAAGTATCTCAAGATTAAGAAAACCCATTTGTAGATGGCAGGTGATGAAGCAGCTTAGCCCACTGTGATCCCAGAGAAGTACACACATGGTCAAGCAGAATCACTTATGGATTTGGTATGCAACTCTAGAAACAAACATGAGGACGATTGTGACCATCCTCATGAATGCACAATAGAAAGATAGTTTGTCAAGTTCAGGTGATGACTACTTTGACTTGATCCGGTTCAGACCACCGGTATCTTCTGTCCACATCCTGGATTTCAGGTAGTCTCCTTCACCACTGTCGGTGTTGGAAGCTACTTCTTCAGCTTAAATGATCATCTTCTCAAGCTTGGCGTGTAGAAACCCAGAAAAGTCCAAAGAAACCCAAATGTGCTCCAGGAAGAGGCAATAAAAGAGCCAGAGCATCACCATGGTCATTACAGAAAGCCTTGATTTTTTTAGCAAGACCAAGTTTGCAGACCGAAGCAGAAGCATATTTTGTTAAGACAATCCATCTGGTGGAAAAGAATGAAGATCTCCAAGAGGATGACCCTTCTCCGTGCTCAGATTGGAAATAAGGTGATAGACTCTGGGCTACCCCGCAGAAGGCGGCAAAAGGAATTACAACAATCCCTGTCGGTTGGACAAGGGGTTGGGAAAAAGAGAGGAAACTTCCTTCTTTACTCCAGCTCCAGGATTTGGTTTAAATACCAATATTCTTAGCTGGGTGAAACCAATACATCTTCATTAACCAGCAGACTCTGCCTTCCTGAAGATTTGATCTGCAAAAGATGCCTCTAGATCCAGCTAGAGGTGGGTTACCCATCTATAGGAGTAGCCATGTGGAAGGAGATTTAGAGTCAGAGACATCAGGCAATCGTTTTGTAGGAAAGCCTGTGCCAAAGCTCTCAATGTTGGCACTGTTTTTAATCCTAACTCATAACAGCTTCGCTATTATAACCCAGGAGCCAGCAGCCAGGCAGGAACCATGACTTCAGATAGTGTGAAGGTAGCTGCTGTGATTTCACATACGGATGTTTTATGAGCAGTGTGCATTGACCTGTAAATTGAAAAACAAAAAAGGAAATCAAATTAACATCTCTGTTTTAAACACAAGTTCTGTTTGCAGCAGACCCACAGGTGTAATTTACAATTATGCAGAGAGACGCTGTTTACAACCAGCAGAAAATGACTATGGATGCATGAAGAGTAAGATTAATACAGCTCCTAAACATTTTACCACTAACATATGTAGTATAGGGATGCTGGGGAGGAACTCTTCATGAGGGACTGTAGCGATAAGACAAGGAGTAATGGGCTCAAACTTAAACAGGGGAAGTTTAGATTGGATGTGAGGAAGAAATTCTTTCCTGTAAGGGTGGTGAGGCACTGGAATGGGTTGCCCAGGGAAGTTGTGAATGCTCCATCGCTGGCAGTGTTCAAGGCCAGGCTGGACATAGCCTTGGGTGGCATGGTTTAGTGGGAGGTGTCCCTGCCCTTGGCAGGGGGGTTGGAACTGGATGATCTGAAGATCCTTTCCAACCCTAACTATTCTATGATTCTATGATTCGATGATTCTATTGTCTTCTGAAATGATCCTCTAGAAGCAGTCTGTGTCCTAGACCTGCAACCCAAGGTTAGCAGGTTGTGGGACTTGTGTTTTCCTTGTCCAGAGCTCCAATGTTATTGGATGGAGCATATGGAGCACCCAGATCTTGGGGAGTTCTAGTTGCCTTTGCCAAGAGGCAGCAGATATGAACAACTTTCTCAACATGGGGCCACCCAGGCCATTTCCTTGTGTTTTCTGCATGTGCTTTCATGTGAGTAACTTCAGGGAGAGAAGTTTTTGTTTACAGAGCAGCAGCTTACTAGGGTGTGTAAAGAGTTTCTGAAGTAATGCCATGTGTTTTCAATTCACACCTTGATGACTCTGTGCCTGGCATTTCATTCTTACCACCATCACCCCCCTCACTTCTAGCAATTCATTGAGTGTTTAGTTCTGCTGCAGCTACGACCCAAAGAAACAGAACGGCTTTATTCCAGAATAAGAAGAAAACTCATAGTTCATTTGTCACCCAATTCTATTCTTTACAGGTACCTTTCCACGTCACAGAGTGAAGGCCTCAAACATGCTCCCTGGTCATCCTAGCAAGCAGGGCTGCACTCTCTCCATCTGTGGTCTGATTATGGCAGCTGTCTTGAATTTGGAAGGAACTGGGGAGAAAGGGCAAGGGGACTCCACAGATGCAACTCTCAAGGGCAAAACACAGAGAAGTGCCAGTCAGTTTCCAAACTATGTCTGACTGCTGTGAGTAATGTCAGCAGTGATGTAGAACTAGGCATCTCCTTCCTTGCATGAACATCATGACAGCCACTCCTGGACCCAACCCCATCTCCTTGCATGCAAGTCAAGGGAGCCCCATGATATTTGCTGTTCTGATGGGAAAGTTGTCAGCTGTGCTCATTCCTACAGTTGTTATCCAGAAAAACAAGCCTGGCACTTTCCCTGTGGTCCCTTTCAGGTTGGAAGAGACTTTAAAGATCATCTAGTTCTAACCCCTTACCATGGGCAGGGAAAAATGGGAAAATAATGGGCCAATAATGGGGAAAAAGTGGACAGAACATGCAAGATGTAGTTTGCAATGGATTGCAACCATCTCAGAATGATGACAAAAAGACCATCAACTTGTTAGGCATATCACTGGAGGCTAGCAAAATATACCAACCTGTTATAACCTTCCTGAAGTCTCTTTGGAAGGCAATTGCAGGCCATCACCAGGCTATGTGAATCTGTAGCCGCAGTTGGGCTGGACGAGGCTTTAGTCTGCACTGATGTGGCTGCTCTTGCTTTAATTCATCCTTCCAGGTTCCTTGTCCCTTCCTGCTCTTGTCCCTTCCCAGGCTGTCCTGAAAAAGGAAAGCACTCAGGAGGGCACTACAAAAAATATTAACTTCCCTATGAGGCGATATACAACCCTCAGGCCATGAGCAAACTGCCTTAGTGTATTCAGGAGATACATGCATCAAATGCAGCTTGAGTGGTCGTGTGTTACAGATAGACCATGCTTTCACCCCTCAAACACAGCCCCGATTTCTCATCGCTGAGCCCCCTCTTTGGAGCAGCTGTAATTTATGAACAAGATGATAAAGAAACGAAAAAGGGTCCTGTCAAGGTTCTGTGTGTGTGTTGTAAATTGTCCATATATCAAAGATATTGCCTGCATTCAGCATTTAATGCTATCAGTAAAAATATAATGTGAGCAAGGGAAAAAAGCAGTTGCTCACAAGGAAGAATGAATAATCGGTGTGAAATATGAAGGTTGTAAAACCAGCATTTCTCCTTTTGGCTGGAGTGCCGGTATTTCTTGCTATTTAGTTTGCATAAATCAATGAGGAAAAAAAGATGTAATAACAGAAATCAGGTTCTGTAGCTGCAGGGAACCAGGATAATCTGAAGAAGGATTTGGGGATTATGGACGTGTTCCACAGAGAGCAGCACCAAAACCACAGATTTTTCTCAACTTTTCTTCTTTTCCTTGCTCAGAGAAGTTTGCCTCTGCTGCTGCATCCCAGGGGTGAGGTGATGCCAGGAAAAACCAACAAAGTTGGCATTTTAACTTTATATTTGTTGGTTCATTCTTTGGATTTTCCACAAAATTTTGACTTCTGGGATGGTGACCTCCACCAGATCTGGCTAGTAAAAGAAATCAATAATAGAATCATGGAACCATAGAATGGTTTGGGCTGGAAAGGACCTTAAGATCATCCAGTTCTAACCCCCTACCATGGGCAGGGATGCCTCATCCTAGACCATGTCACCCAAGGCTCTGTCCAACCTGGCCTTGAACACCGCCAGGGATGGAGCATTTACCACTTCTCTGGGCAACTTGTACCAGCACCTGAGCACCCTCAGGGTAAAGAGCTTCTTCCTTATATTTAGAATAAAAGATGATAGAAATATTCTGCATTATATTCCAACGTCTATTGAGAAATGTTGCTGGAAAACAATTGAAATGGACCAATGTCATCTTACGATGGTCTCAGAACAAGAGAGGAGACACCTGAATGTACAATAAGCAGGAAAGGGACATGGAATGAAGGTCAGGTTCCCTCACCCTAAATATGCCTTAATGCCTCCCAGTCTAAACCTTTCGGATTCACTGAAGGACTGAGTCTTGGCTTTCTTTATGGCTTGTCTCAACACCAAGGAAGCTGATACAGCATAGGGAAGGAGGGCAGTAGATCAGAGGGAGCTGTGTGGAACCTGCTGATGGATTCTGCCTTGCTCTTGGCTACAGCTCCATGTGCAGTGCTGGAAAATGAGAGTGGTTTCGTAAAGCCTAGGAATCCAGCAAAGGCACTGGAGCACTTGTCCAGGGAGCCAGAGAAAGGATGGAACTGGGTTCTTCTGAGTGGAAAAAAGTCTCCATCTATTTTTTTCCTTCTTCCTTCCTTTGTTTTCTCTTCCTGTACCCTGAAAAAGCTGTTGATTATAATTTCAGTGCAGTTTGAGATGCAAGCTTAATGAATCAGGCCTTTCTATTTCTGTGCTCTGTGCATTGTCATATGAAATAACAGATTATATTTTGTTGTTGATGCATTAGAATCATAGAATCATAGAATAGTTAGGGTTGGAAAGGATCTTAAGATCATCCAGTTCCAACACCCCTGCCAGGGGCAGGGACACCTCCCACTAAACCATGCCACCCAAGGCTCTGTCCAACCCGGCCTTGAACACCACCAGCAATGGAGCATTCACAACTTCCCTGGGCAACCCATTCCAGTGCCTCACCACTCTTACAGTAAAGAACTTCTTCCTCATATCCAATCTAAACTTCCCCTGTTTAAGTTTGAACCCATTACTCCTTGTCCTATCACTACAGTCCCTCATGAAGAGTCCCTCCCCAGCATCCCTATAGGCCCCCTTCAGATACTGGAAGGCTGCTCTGAGGTCTCCACGCAGCCTTCTCTTCTCCAGGCTGAACAGCCCCAACTTTCTCAGCCTGTCTCCATACGGGAGGTGCTCCAGTCCACTGATCATCCTCGTGGCCCTCCTCTGGACTTGTTCCAACAGTTCCATGTCCTTTTTATGTTGAGGACACCAGAACTGGACACAATACTCCAAGTGAGGTCTCACAAGAGCAGAGTAGAGGGGCAGGATCACCTCCCTCAACCTGCTGGTCACGCTCCTTTTGATGCAGACCAGGATACGGATGGTTTCTGGGCTGCGAGCTCACACTGCAACCAGCTCATGTTTATTTTCTCACCAACCAACACCCCCAAGTCCTTCTCCGCAGGGCTGAAAGGGCTCTGCATTGAATATACTTGATATTTAAGTCCAACAATGTTTACAACAGGTTGAAGTGCTGTGTTGGGATTGGAGAGGCTTGAGGTTTGGTTGGTTTTCTTATTTATTCTGTGGAGAGATGGAGACTCTGTCTTGTGGTTTTGTGGGCTTTGTTTTACTTCTTTAACCAGGCAAAGTCAAAGCATAAATTGGAATTAAAGGCCAGTTCTATCCTCCTTACTCATAACAAGCTCCATCTTGATCCTTACTTGATCCTGCTGAAAATGATTGCTACAAGCTTGATGTTTTATGCTAAAGGTCTAAAGGCCCAGTGTTAATTCTCTGTAGTCATGTTTCTCACTGATCCTTCTGGTGTGATATGTCCAGTCTTAGATTTCTCCTATCCCATAGAGGCGCCCTAACAATTCAGTTCCAATTGTGTGCAGTTTTCCATTGTTAGACAAGCTTACACTGGTTAAACATGAGTATCACTGAGGCCAGAGACCAGCTGTGATGCTCTCTGAACTTCTGTTGCTAGAAACCAGCATGTGAGAAGTAGCTTCATCCAGGAAGCTCTGAAACAGACTAAGAACAGGTATCACAATGGGCTAAGGAGGGGTCTGAAATGGGCTAAGAAGAGATACAACGGACCCTAAACCTATTGTTTGGAAAAAGCTCAACTTAAAGGGATGTGGTCCAAATTTACAGGGTGGTTCTGTTTCCTGCAGAGCTGGATTTGCAGAACAGCGCAGAAGGAATGTCTATTTTGGGTTTAATTTGGTCATGAGACTGTTCCTGCACTGTTTCTCCACATTCCTTTGTGGGCATCTTCAGTTCATTCAGTACCAAGGATGCTCTGCAGTTTCAGAGAGGTGACCCCTTCTTTTGCTGGATAATTGTTGGATGGTCCAGATGTTCTAGCTAGAAGGCAGAGGCAAGGTTGGTTCAGGACCCACTGAGACCACTTTAGGTACCGTGAAGGCTGCTCCACTAGCGCAGGCTACTTAAAACCCTGTCCAACCTGGCCTTGAACACTGCCAGGGATGGGGCAGCCACAGCTTCTCTGGGCACCCTGTGCCAGCGCCTCAGCACCCTCACAGGGAACAGCTTCTGCCTCAGAGCTCATCTCAGTCTCCCCTCTGGCAGGTTAAAGCCATTCCCTTGTCCTGTCCCTCCATCCCTTGTCCAAAGCCCCTCTCCAGGTTTCCTGCAGCCCCTTTAGGCACTGGAGCTGCTCTAAGGTCTCCCCTTCAGGAGCCTTCTCTTCTCCATCTGCTCCAGCCCAGCTCTCTCAGCCTGGCTCCAGAGCAGGGCTGCTCCAGCCCTCGCAGCATCTCCATGGCCTCTTCTGGACTCCCTTCAATAGCTCTACATCCCTCTTGTGTTGGTACCCCAAGGACTGCAGGGGGTTCTCCCCAGAACAGTGCAGACTGCAGCTGAAATGGATTCAAGAAACATCCCCGTTCAAGGCTCTTCACTGAAGAAGGTCAAGTGAATCTAGACCAGCCTTGACAGCTTTATCTTACCTATTCATCAAACCTCACTGTCAGGGGGATGCTGTGGCCTCCCCTGGAAGCCAGGTGCATTGTTTCACTATTGGGTAGTTAGAAGGCTTTCCCTATCATCCCTAATTCTTATTTTTACTTTCATTTTTAATAATTAAGCTGCCTTCCTTCTTGTCCTTCTCTCAGAGGACAAGACAACAGTTGATCTCTGTCCCCTTTATAACAACCTTTTACTGTCGGAATTGTGTTGCCATGCCAACCTTTTCTTCTGTTGCCAAGCAGAGGATGGAATGATAGCTCCTCTTCCAACTCTGCACCAGGCATAAGATCTCAAGGGAAGCCATCTCCTCCACACTGAAATGCAGAAGCAAATTCAGAGCATTCAATCTGTGCTGTGTCTTTGACCTAACTATATCACCCTCTCCCAGGCGCATCTGCATGAAGTTAACCCAAGTCAGATGCACCTTGTTTCTGTAACTGAACCCTTTACTCTTACATTTCCTGGTATACGCATGGATGGGACCATGTTGTCATGGGTTTTTCCACAAGAGGTTCAAGCAGAATAGAAAAGTTGGCTCTGAGGAGCTAGAGGAAATCTGTCCTTGAAACCATGTACCAAACCTCTGGGAATGCTTGTGGGAATCTTATATATATGTTTGAGAGGAGCTGTGCTTGGATCAGATGAATCAGGGGAAGTGATCAGTGGCAGCATGGACTGATTCAGAACATTAGTCCTTGCACCCAGATATGAAGAAGCCTGTATTTGCTGCTGGTGGCAGAAGCAATGAATCTGCCTTTTAAACAGAGCAAAGCAGAAGATGGAGCAAGATCAGAGATGAGGAAGAACCTGTTTGTCTCTTACAGTTTCCCCAAGAGCAGTTCATCCAGGGGAGAAAAATGACAATGTTCAAGTCCAGGTTGGAAGAGGCTTGGAGCAACCTGGTCTAGTGGAAGGTGTCCCTGCCCATGGCAGGGGACTGGGACTGGACGATCTTAAGGTCCTTTCCAACCCAAACCAGTCTGGGATTCTATGATTCTATGAGATTTGCAAGGTTGACCAGGTTGTTAAGACCAGTATTGATAACTGTCAATCATGCAAGGTTAAAGCTGCTTGCAGAGGTGATGCCCCCAATTGCCCAAATCAGCTAATGTCAGCAATGGGATCTCAGTGCTAGTGGGTGGGCTTATGTTAGTGCTGTACGGCACAGACAGGAAACCCTGGGTGCCACTCTCCATGACTGCAACCTGTCTCTGTATCTGTTTTTCTTAGCTGGATATGTATCTGGCCAACCTCAGCCAGCTTCTGCAGTGGATCCCACCATTCTTTTACCATCATCTCTGAGAACTGATTGTCATCAAAGCCACAAGCTGGCCAAAGAGAAAGAGAGCCCAAGAAGATGAAGGTTAACATCCATGCAGTCACAGGACTGATGTTTCAGAAAGCTGCATTGAAATGGAACTGTGGAGGAGAACAGGGACACAGTGGCACTCTGAACCCATTGTTTTTTCCTCCCCCTTACAGCCAACATCAGCACAAGACAATCAGGGTTCATGTCTGGGTAGAGATGAGCTGAGGATGTTACATGATGTTTTGTCATTAGCTTTCAATGAGACCATGTGTCAAGGGAAAGGGCTCTGCAGTTTGAAGAGGGGATGATTTACAGACTTGAGAAATAACGAGCCTTGTAAGGAACAAAGCTTGGAAATAAAACTGCATGCTCCACCTGAATTGCTACCTACCCGCGTGTGTACTCAGAGCTCATATTTAGTGCTTCTGGTGGCACATTGACAGACGGCTTAGTGAAAACAAATGCTAATGTTAATTAAGCTGGAAAACTTCCCAGATTTTGAGAATGAGAGTGTTTGCTTGGATAATAATTCAGATAGCCCGTGCCCCTCTTAGCGCTTCCATTGGGGAATATGATCACTCAGAAACAGGGAATCAAACAGCAGGAGGTACGCAGATAGATCTCAGATCTTCCTAGGGTGCTGGGGTGCTGCTCCTTACCGCATCTTTCCTAGCACTTGGAGCACAGCAAGTTTCACTGATACAAGCGATCAGACGTGTGAGAATACACTATGCTAACAGAGCTCACAGCAAGGAAACACTTCCTCACATACTTCCTAAATCCTCCTTTATTTAATTTCAATCCAGTGCTCCCAGATGATGATAATTAACTTTACTTGCTGCAGAGGATGGCAAATAGCAAGAGGTTGTAGGTATGAGTAAGGACAGGTTGGGCTGGGTTTCTTATGCATATAGTCAGATCTCTCTGCTTAATCTAAATCATTTTAGTTCTGTTGACTTTGACTGGTCTTCACTGACTTGCACCAGCTAATGATGTGGCCCATTGATTTTAACTTCCCTTCTCCATCCTTTTAATTCAAATCACTGTCACCAGTGCCAGCCCGAGCCTTGCGAATACCAGAAAAGGGCTGTGGGCTAAATAGATGCTCCAGCTAATATCATGGGGCTGGGAATGCTTATGTATTCACTGAGTTAGTTATTGCTGAAAGGACTGCGGATAAAAAATAATAATGAGGAAACGAGGGGATGCACACAAATAGCTTAGAAACCCCTGGTAGCACTTCTCCCTTTTTAGAAGGCCACATGATGGCTCAACACATTCCTATTTTCTGCTTCAGTGAGATGACTTTCATATTGTGGATACAACATGCACCGAGTCCCAGCTGGCAGCTCAGCTAACCTTTAGTATTGTAATTAAGCCTCCTTGGTGTTCAGTTGGAGTGATGTTCACCAGAGGCCTCCAAAGGGACCTAAGCGCAGCACTCACAGATGCTGCCAGAGCATGGTACAAGGCAGGATGCTCTGTAGACTTCTCCCTGGAATGCAGGGAAGCACACAACATATTTTCCTTTAACTGCCACTTGCTTAGAGATCTCCTCCAAACTCTGTCATCTGGGTAGGAAGCATTTTCCACTTCTGCATTTCCCCTTTACGACCTTCCTATATTCATCCTGGTTTGCATTGTGGCAGGCCTTGGAAGCTACAGGCAGGCTGTGGTGGATGTTGTGTTCACACTGACTAAGAATGTATGTCCTGGGAAATGTGCCATTTCAGTGCACTTCCAGCAAAGCCATTTAATCTAGTGAAAATGCTCATAGGCTCCACCCTAAATCATAGGATTGATGAAGCCCACAATGCATGAGGTGCACCAGCTTTTGTTATGCTCCATGTGAGGCTCTTTTTTATGGTGGTTCCTTTCCAAACAACAGAAAAAGTAAATAGAAGGGTGGAAAAAAGGGTATTAAAATAAAGACCAGAGCACGAGAATTGATCTGAGATGTGGTAAGTCACCTCTTGGTGAGCTGGCACTGAGTCCGCATGCAGTTACTCAGATGCCCACTGCTCTGCCTAAGCTATTTGATGTGACACCAAGAGCTCAGTTGGGGGGGGGGGGGGGGGTCAGGAGAGGTGGTGACTTGGGAGCATTTGTACCTAATCCTGAAAGCCTAAAAAGCCTAAGAAACAACAAAACCCTCGAGCATTGTGCTGCTGATGTCGCATCCTCAAGGCCAGAAAACATCACTGATCATTCCGTTTGACCTCTTTTTTGGTATTGAATTTAGCTGGTTAACAGCGTACTGAAAGCTTGAAGTTGAATGTGGTGCCTCTTTGAGGAGGATATTCAGGCTTGATTTGAAAGCCTGCAGCAGCGGAGAGATGCAGCGCTTGCCACGGCACTTTGTTCAAATGGTCCATCACTCTGCTGAAAATTATTTCTATTTGAATATGCCAGGATTCCACTTCCAGTCATAAATATACCTTTCTCCACAAGATTAAAGATCACTTTGCTAGCCACAATCTTCTCCCTATGAAGGCACTTACACCTTAATCAAATCAGTCACCTCTCCATCTTCTTTTTTTTATAAACTAAGCAGATTGTATTGAGGGAAGTCTCAGTACAATGCACTTTCTCCTGCTCTCAAATCATTTTTCTTGCACTTTCCTCTTTTGGACTCTCTTCAGACCTTTCCCCAAACTCTTTTAGAAAGTTGGCAGCAGACAACCAGCTGTTCTTCACATCTCAGTTTCGCTGGTGTCTCGCATAGAAGCCGAAAACATTTCTCCTCTCCTAATTACAACTCCCTTCTTGTTTTCTCTGGGGTCTCTGTTGGTCTTTTTGCTGCAGCACCATGGTGGGAACTTCTGGTGAGCTGCTTGCATTCCGAGACCCCTTAACCCTACTCCCTAACATGGCCCGCATTCCTTAAATCTCTCTGGGTAACTTTGCAATTGCCGGTTTAAAACCTTTCCTATCCATGTCTTGACTGATAATATATTTACTTTGAGTAAAAGCTCATGTTTGAGCAGTGCAGGGATTACTACACACTCGTGCAGATCTCTCAGCCAACATTTTAAGTGCATTATAATGACCCAGGAAGTTTTAAACAAATGCATTCCTAGTAGTTTCTTAGTATCTTCCTTGATGATTATTGCTAACCATATTCATGAAACACAAATAATTCTTTCATATTCTTTTACAAAATGGGAGCGGAACATGAGACTATCTTGAGGGATGGAAAGCATTCTTCTTCCCAGCTAGCAATGAGCTAAATACCATTGCTGAGATCCCTCATGGTTATAAGATACACTACAGTTCTTTAAGCCTGAGACTTTCCCTAATGTCTTCAGTTTTCCTGACTGAATTTTATAGCTTTTTATCTTCACTAATTATGATCTTCCATGTTCTGTTTTTCCTCTGTTGTCTCTTTATTTCTAATTGTTGCCTTCCTTTCACCGCTAGGCCAAAATGGGATTTTAGGCCATGCTGTCCTTTTTCTCTGTCTGCAAATAATGGTTTTACATGGAAGTGTGACTTGTATCAATACTCTGTGGTGCTGGAAAATGTATAAAGACAGAATGACAAATCAGCCCTTGCAACAGTGCTAGAGCTAATTATAAAGCAAGAGTGAACAGTAGATACAGGCAACGGGGCTGCACAAGAAAACACTAAGGCAATTATACCCAGTTGCACCTAGCTGAAAAGCATCTCATCCAGCTAAATTTGGCCATCTTCATGTCTCTGATCATTTACTCATGGAAGTACAGCAATATCTAATACCTGTTATTCTACCATTTCCCTCTACATTTCACTTACAAAGAGATCACAGACAAAGGAAGAGGGTGTTTTATTCCCAAAGATGATATTTGGGGGGCCTGACTAAAGACTTTGCAAAGGCAGAACTTATCCAAGAGAAAAATGGCTTGGAATAATTTTGCTATCACATTGTTATTGCCAAGCAAACCAGGTTAATCCAGACATCACAAAAAGAGAAGAGAAAAAAAGTCTTTCTGTTTTCAGGGTACAGAAATAGGATAATTTGATGTTTCCAGCTGGGGGCACTATGGCCAATAGAAATTGTATAGAAGTGGCCCAAGAAGTTATATTGAAAGCTGCATCTGACTAAAAGCTTATAGCTGAAAGAGCACTACGGTCTTTGGGTAGCAAGTAAGAAGAATGGGGGGTACTACCTGGGACCAGAGCTTTGTCTAGCCCATTATCTTGCCTTTAAGAAAAGGCAAAAGGTAATAGAATAAATAATTTCCAATAAAGGGACCAAAACCATGCAAGATACATACCTGGAACAGTAATTTACACTGTCTTCTGATGTTTAGCTGCTAGTTTTGAGCCTCTCTTTATGCCTTTAGGAAAGCTTTTGCACAAACGAGTTTTGGGGCCCCCAGTGGCTTTTCATACATTTCTGGATGGAAGCTGAGGTGGCTGCTGGCACCTGCAAGACTGTGAAAAATGCTCTCTATCAATATAACGTTCTCCTCCTGTGCCCAGCTGAGCTTCTTGAGCTCAGAAAAACACGAGTTTAGAACAGGCGTGTCAGGAAGGAAGTTTAAGTCAACAGTCCTTATGGGTTTTTTTGCAGCTTTTCCCCTGAAATGGGAGTTTTGAACTTTGTGTAGGTGGAAAAAAGAAGATATTTGTGTTTTCTCCTTGCTTTGGTTTTTTGGAGAGCTCTGTGCACAGAGCTCAACAGCTTCCCTCTGGTCACAGCTCATGGTTGGCTGGTGTTGCCAGAATTTAGTTGTCACTTTCAGGGTTCAAATGAACCTCAGATCTCACTCTTGCTGCTCACAAAGCTTGAGGTTTCATGTGGTTTCATGAGGAAGCTACAGAAAACTAAGGATGCCAGAGAGGGACTCTTCATCAGGGATTGTAGTGATAGGGAGGGAGGGAATGGGTTCAAACTGAAACAGGGGAAGTTCAGATTCAATATAAGGAAGAAGTTCTTTATTGTGAGGGCAGTGAAGTGCTGGCACAGGTTGCCCAAACAAGTGGTGAATGCTCCATCCCTGGCAGTGTTCAAGGCCAGATTGGACAGAACCTTGGGTGACATAATCTAATGTGAAGCATCCCTGCCCATGGCAGGAGGTTGGAACTGGATGATCTTAAGGTCCTTTCTAATCCAAACCTTTCTATGATTCTATGATTTCAGCATAGGACTGTCCCACATTTGCTTCTGGATCAAGATGCATTCAATTGAGCTGAGGTTCCCAGAGATATCTGCTCCCCTCAGTCATTTTAGGTAATTTCAGGGGTTTCTTGCAAGATAGAAAACCAGATTGATCCATCAATTAATTGATCCATGAATGATTGTTAGTGTTACCCTGGGTGCATGGCAGAGACAAAAACCTTGAGTTACTAACCTAAACAGCAATTGTAGTGAAATTAGAGTTCATTTGTGAACATCTTCCTTTTACTGTCTCAGGACATATACTGAAAAGAGACACTGTGCAAATAACCATGAACACTGTATATCTAGAGACTGTCAAAAAGCCAGATTAAGAACAAGGAAAATGGGCACACAGTGTTCAGTCGTAAAACCACTGGAAAAGATGCTCAACAATGAAGTGGAATTAAATGAAATTCTAGCCACTCAGAATACATTATCCCTGCAGCATGTCCATGAAATCACTCTCTGAATTGCGGAGTAATTTGCTCTTAGCCTATGAGGCCTTTCTGGGCTTTTTTTTCCTTCCTTTATCCCCTCCTTCCCTTAATTTTTTCCTCTTTTTTTCTGATAGCAATCATTTCAGAACTCATTTCTCCCTCATTTTGCTCACGAAGGAAATATTCTACAAGGGAACAATAGTGATGTGTCATCATGACGTTACAGGTCACTCATTCAGCAACAGTAATGTACCCGCTTCCCAATTGCTTTGCCTGGGTGCACTAAGCTGCTCCTGGAAGAGCTTTCATGTCCTTTAACTCTTTGCTGGATTACTGGCTCATTGTTCCAGCAGCCACAAATTTGTCTTTCCAGAGCAACAAGCTGCATAGACTGACCCAGCAAGGATCCACACCAAATACTTCTCTTAATGTAATCAGCAGCTCTGAGAGAGAATAAAGCTGTAAAAGGTCTTTTGCTGGTGCAGAAGTTAAAACTAGCTTGACCCAAAGCAGTAATGGACAAACTAATTACCCTAAAGACCTCCTGTGCTGTAGATTGTAGGTATGATGAGCTCCATCATCATACCAAAGTATGATGATTGCTCATACTTGCTGAGAGCCTTAGTGGAGGGGCTGGAGAGGATTGCGTCATAAGATATGGAGGCTGATATGGCTCATGGTGGTGTGACAGCAAGTCATGCCCCCTGTTCTCCAGTTTAGGAACTGACTACGGCATTTGTGTGCACAACTTGTACAGGAGCAGTATCATCCTGTTTGGGGCCTGGTTTCCTAAGAGGTTCAGCTTATGCACCTGTGCTGCCTTCATTCATCTGCGTGACTGTCTGCACATCTACCCTTTGACAGTAACTTTTGAATCACTTGGATAATTTCAGCCAAAGGGAGCATCTTTAATACGTTAAACCATGAATATATTTAACTTAATGAAAACAGCTGGGGAGCAGGAAGGCTTTTTATTATAGAAGCTCATAGGATCAGCTAAAAAACCCTATTAGACATCAGAGAATCTACTCTAGCTGCACAAGTTCCTCCGTTCCCAGAACTACTTATTAACATAATTAAAAGCCCTGAGCCACAGACTCATCCCTGGCTCACATTTCCTGTTGCCATTTGTACCGCTGGAGAAGAGGTTTGAAGAGCTATTGGATTTGAGTAGCTGAGATGCTACGTTCGCTTTGCCCCGATGCGGATGATGACACAGAGGAGCCTCAAGCTCTGCGAGTTTTGTTTTGTGGGGTTTTTTTAGTTCAGAAAAAAAAAGTCAATCTGTTCATTTCACAGCTGCTCAACAGCTCTTGAGATATAATACAGGTGTGCACAGAAATAAATCTGCTTTGTTTACTAGGTAGTAAAATTAGGTGGTAAATATAAAAAGGTATTGGAAGGTTTCTTTCTTTCTCTCTTTCTCTCTTTCTTTTTTTTTTCTTTCTTTCTTTCTCTCTCTCTTTCCTTTCTTTCTTTCTTTCTTTCTTTCTTTCTTTCTTTCTTTCTTTCTTTCTTCTTTCTTTCTTTCTTTCTTTCTTTCTTTCTTTCTTTCTTTCTTTTTTTCTTTTTTTCTTTTCCTTCCTTCCTTCCTTCCTTCCTTCCTTCCTTCCTTCCTTCCTTCCTTCCATCCTTCCTTCCTTCCTTCCTTCCTTCTTTCCTTCCTTCCCTCCTTCCTTCCCTTCTTCCTTCCTATCCTTCCTTCATTCCTTCCTTCCTTCCTTCCTTCCTTCCTTCTTTCTTTCCTTCCTGTCAAAAATAAGACAAACAAAACAGTAAAGCCACTTATTTGGTGGGGGAGGAGGAATAAAAAAGTGTTGGAAGTTATTTTGTAAGATGTATTTGTATGTCTGAGCTCCTTTTACTAATTGAGTTTTCAGTCCTGCAAAGACTCACAAATGTGTTTAACTTGCAGCATCATGAATACCTTCATGGATTCAGTCGGCTCTCTCATGCGGAGATGTCAGTATCTCGATCTGGAAACAAAAAATTAAGTTAAAAAAGTGTCTGGATTCTATTCATTTTCCATATCACAAAGTTTTGATCTTCCTTGGTGTCCTTGTGTCTCATTTCAATGACATTTATGCTACAGTATCTCTCCTCACATTTAGGTTGTCAATCCCAACTAAATTTGCTCGTGTCTGCTTATAGAAAACCTAAGCAGACATCGAAAATTGATCTAGCCGAAGTCAATAAAAATGCGGGCATCAGGAAAGCATCACAAGATAATCCAGAAACATTCTCTTTACTTATTCCTGCTGGAAGAAGTAAATAAGAGCAACATAACTGCCATAGCTGGGTTCAGATCACACTCAATTTACCAGCATGACAGATGCACATTTCTGGTGTAACTCAGTAGAGAAATAAGAAGCTGTGGATGGGATTTAGCCTGGGAAAGAGGCAAGTGAGATGAGATAATAAAATCTGGAAGTCAAGGTATGGATGTCACAGAAACTATAGAGAGGATTAATTCCTTCCTGCCTTTTCCAGTGCAACAACTAAGGACCATTGAAGGAAGCTAATGACAGATGGGTTCAGAAAAATAATGAACAGAAAAGGAGTTTTTTCTTTGCCATGATAGGAAGAAGAGCAGAGTAACTTCTAGGTGCAAGATGTTGTGGATAACAAACGTTCATACTTGTTTGAGGGGAGACAGGACAAGAACAAGCCATCCGCTGAAGGCTCATAGAAACTAAGTCTAGTCCTGAATGTCCTTTTGAAAGATCGAAAGCTGGAAGATGCAATTGCTTGTACTTAGACTTTTCACTCGGCATCTGCTTTTAGCCATGCTTACAGATGGTACTGGGCATATGGTTCGACCCAGTAGGGTCTTTCTTGCATTATCATTCATCTGATGACACATCAGCCCTCAGAAAGTTTGGAGAGGAAGCTGAACTAGTCAAAAAGGCTTTTTCTCTAGCCTGTGCAAGCTGATCAGCACTGCTAGGGAGGAATTAATTGCAGCCAAAAATAGATGCTAGTCCCTGTTGGCTCGAAACATGATGCTGATCCAGTGAACGTAACATCCTTCAAATAATTCATGGACAGGACAGCCTTTGTACCTGCAGATGGGTAGAAGTGTACACTAGAAATTATCCACTGGGACATGTCTGCACAATTAATAAGGCAGGGCAAAGGAGCAATCTTTGGTCCAAAATCCAAATGATGCAGTGACTGATCTCCACTGTGCTTCTAGTGCATGTCTAAAGTACCAGGGCATCTAAAGGACTGGTGGTACTGGCACAACCCAATGCTTTCCCTGGGTCTCCTCTGGGGCCATGCTTCTCTAAGACTCTTGATGCACTCACGGACTATACCTTAGATCACCCTGCAACCTACTGGAAAGTAGTTTTATAGCACTAAATGCTATAATTTTAGGGTCCTTAACATGGCATGAAGGCAGAGATGAAGGTGCAAAGCAAGCTGGGAAAATTGTGTAGGGCAGAGGGAGCCAATGCCACCTTCTCCATGTGCTTTACAAGTGCATGATCATATTATCAATAATATTGTGGCACAAAAAACTCAACCAAGCACAGGATCTCCTTGAGCTCAGCACTGATAGACACAGAACAGAAGTCAGCGTCTTATTTTAAGAGCTGTCATGCATTCCACAAGTGTTTGCAAAGCACTGGCTTCCTATCTCTAGATTGCATCAGGATACAAGAAAATGAGGGACCAGTCCAATGGAAAATTCATTTCCATGAATATTTTTGTTTTACTTGCAATTGTCTCTCTGCACATTTTCGATTTCATGACTTGGCTTGACAGTTCAATTCAAAAGCATTGCCCCTACTTCTATATCAGGATGTGGTCCAAAACAGGCTGAAATCAAGACCAGGCTGGATAAAGCTTTGAGCAACCTGGTCTAGTGGAAGGTGTCCCTGCCCATGGCAGGGGGATTGTAACTGAATGAGCTTTAAGGGCCCTTCCCACCCAAACCATTCCATGAATCTATAATTCTATTAATTTTCTCATTGCTGGGTGGCTATCTTTCACAAGAGAGGTATGAGAAGAAGGGCCTTGCATAGTCCCTTGTAACATGGGAAGAAGTAGTTGGATTACATCCTGCTGCTTTCTGGTCCTCCTTGAGATGACCTCTTCAATACCACCAGAAATAGCCCATAGTCTTTCCTCAAGCTATCTTTACCACTGATGTTATGTCTAGCACTGTGACTAGGACCTCAGACAGGTTCACACACCATCAGAAACTCCAGGTCATTCTGTGTCATGGTCCTTGTGGCTTTCCAGGGAAATTTGAGGTGTCTTAATTTCAGAGCAAATCTATCATAATTTGGTGGTTTTCCATTTCCATGGAGTTCTGACTAGAAAAAAAGATGTTAAGATTGCTTGTTTAAAGTTCACTTGCACTTCAGGATTCATTTGGCAGCAAAACCCTGGAACTGGCAGAAACACTGATGATAAAATATTTCAGAAAGAGGAAAGGCTTTTTCAAGCAAAACATGTTGTTTTCTGGGAAAATATTTCCGATCATTTCTTTTCCAGAAGCAAATAAACAAACCATTGAACCAGAAATCCTTTTTTCTTCAAGCTCGCACAACTTCCTCAGTTTTATAGCATGATTATCCTCATATAAAAAGGAAACAGCAGTGTGGGAGACTGGGAAGTAGGGAAAGGTCTTAGAAAAATGAAAACAAAATATTTTCGTCTTTACATACAGTAATGAAGATGAGAGTGGGAAAACCAATTGAGGAATGTCTCTCTGTGTGTATGGAAAGGGACATCTACTTCATTCCCAAATTATGGGTTGAATGTCAAACACTGCCAACATCCAACCTGGTTTAATTCTTGGAATGCAAGCAAGTGATCTGGGAATTTCTGATCCCATAAACACGTGTCCTATCTTCTCCTTGACCACCTAAGCACAATGTCAGCAGCAATGGAGACCCTTACACAGAAGCGAGCCTGGTGTTGTGCCGCCGTCAACCCAGTTCCTCCTGCCCTCGCTCTGCAAACTCCCTTTCACAGTGAAGATTTAAGGAAGAAATAACAGTGGGAGGTCATTAGGACATTTTAGTGTGTGTTTTATAGGACATCATGACTCACTGTTTCAGTGAAGAACTTTGCAGCTCCCTATGATATTGCCTGTTTCAATCAATCCTGCTGGTGACTTCTCTAGGAATTTTATGAAGTGTAACTTATATATGTGTGTGCGAGTGCATATATATATGTATATTATAGAGGGTGCTGTATTTATTTTTGTTTCTGGAAGAAGCGTTTAAAAGCAAAAATGAAAAAGCTGTAATGGAGACCATGAAACCTCAAGGTGCTGAAAACAGCACAAGACTCTATCAGGTCAGGAGAAGAGAATAGCTGTCATGAATAACCCTGGCAGGAAGGTCTCGGAGCTCAGTTGCTCAGAGAGTTAGCAGGGTCGTTGTCTTTGTTTTGCTTCTTTGTGAGATGGAGGCAGTCACCACCTCCTATGGCTCTAAAACTCCTGGGACAGTGATTTTCTAAGCTTTATGAGTCTTTCTGCCATGGATGAATGGGTCATAAATCAGCCTTCTGCTGCTGGTGCAAATATTCTCTGTGTTGTTTTCAGTCTGCCTGCTGCATAGGGAGGTCTGAGGTCTCCGAGGATTCAGAGAGCTTGGCTACTGCTGGTGTAAGTAGCCTAAATACCCCAGGGCAGATACCTGAACACGGTCCATGTCCCTCAGTATGAGAAACAACAACCCTATGCTTCCAACTCCACCTTTTCCTGAAGAGAAAATAGAGACCCTGGAGATAATATTACTAAATGTATCTCCAGGTTGGACTTGGAGCAAATCCTGGGCAATGATTAAGGATTCTTGGAGGGAACTGAGGCACTGAAGAAAGAGAGAGAAAAAGGCAAGGGAAATTAGTTACTTTGATAGTGACTTTTGCAAAGGCTTCATTTTGGGTGGGGACAGGGACCCTGAACACTTCAAATGACCTTGTGGGAAGTGTAAAAGAAGCATCTTTTGCCTTTTGGAGAGCTGCATTGGGCCTTTTGTTATGGGATTGCACAAGGAACCCAGCACGTCTTCTGATTTTGGGGATGGCAGAGACATCTCCATTGTCAGTATAGAGATGTCAGGGAGAACATGAAGGCTGGAAGAAGAGGGAGAGCAGTTTGCTGTTGGCTCTTTGGGAAGATGAGGAGGCTTCTTGGCTCATCCAAAGGGTTAATTTGATCTATAGCATCAAACGAAAAGAATATGCAAGGGAGAAACTGAGGCAGAAGCTGCTTCCTTCAGAGAGGCCATTGGGGTCTGAGGCTATACTCTTGCAGGGGAGTTGTGAGTGAAAAAGCTCGAAGTCCCAAAAGAAGAAGAGATTGGAGGTTATCTGTTGGAAGTGCATGGGCCACAATGGGCATGCAACAAGACAGACATAGAGAATCCCTGGACTTGTTATCTAAGAGTAGTTTCTTGGCAATGGAAGGGGTGCGAGTTCTTCCTGAAGATGAGGAATGAGTTATGTTATAAGGCAAAGCGTAGGAAAGCACTCAAGGAAGGAGTACGGCCTGCTTGTGGGCAGGCTTTAAGATATGACTTAAATAGCAAAAGGCATCTCAGTGTGACTGCTTGGGGGTGACATCATGTTCAAGTGTGTGAACGGATGTGCACTTACTCGGTATGTTCTCCTTTCTCTTTTCTCTAGGGAGGACTTGCCCTCCTGAGATAGGAGATTGCACCTTCGCCTGGGATCTTCTCAGGTTTTCTCCAAATGGATCCTTTTTGCATATAGTTCATTCGTAACCGAACACTCATAACTAAGCTAAAGGCATCGGCTGCAATGAATTGAGAGTATCATCCTGTTCCCATCTGAAGTCACTAGCAAAGGTCTCACTGAGTCTTAAGGAGAGCAGGATCAAAACACAGGGGAGAAGAAGGCCAAGAGCCAACATTTGATTTTCAAACTGGTCACTGTGTGTAACACTGCTGTTGCTGCTCTCACAGGAAAGGATTCCTGGGATTACATAGAACTTTTTGACACTCAGCTCTGATCCCTCTGAGAACACCCTACTGCAGGGAGAGACTCACCTGGAGTGCTGTGTCCAGTGCTGGGCTCCCCAGTCCAAGAGAGACATGGACAGACTGGAGAGAGCCCAGAAAACGGCCACGAAGATGACCAAAGGACTGGAGCATCACAACTGCTCAGCTGGAGAAGGCTCAGGTGATCTTTGCAAGTGGTGAATCATAGAATAGTTAGGGTTGGAAAAGACCTTAAGATCATCCAGTTCCAACCCCCCTGCCATGAGCAAGGACACCTCCCACTAAACCATGCCCCCCCAAGGCTCTGTCCAACCTGGCCTTGAACACTGCCATGCTCCATCCCTGGTGGTGTTCAAGGCTAGGTTGGACAGAGCCTCGGGCAACATGGTCTAGGGTGAGGTGAACATGCTCATGGCAGGGGGTTGGAACTGGATGATCTTAAGGCTGTTTCCAACACTAACTGTTCTATGATTCTATCATCTTACTATGATCTGAGATGCTTGATGGAGTGAACCCTACACTGAACCTTATATATAGAAATACTTGAAGGGAGGCTGCAAAGAGGATGGAGCCAGGCTGATTTCAGTGGTGCCCAGTGACCGAACCAGAGTGCATTCAAGGCAAGTGCATTTCTTCATAAAGTCTGTAGAAACTCAAGGTCTTTGAGGCAGAAAAATTGTCTGAAAATTGTCGGTGGGTTCACAATTTACGAAGGAGGACTAAGACAGACAAGCAGATATTTCAGTACATAAAGGGCTCATTTCCTTAGGAAGCCAGCCTGAAAAAATAATCACATCCTTCACAGAAAACTTATGTAGACAGATCCATCAGATCTGAGTCTGAACTCTGCACACATCCACAATTCTCCCTGGAGAGGAATCCTCCCACCCATACTGTCTCAACTAGAGATTCTGGCAGGAAGCTTTTATCCCATCCGAGATGTGTGCTGTCCCGCAGCCAAGACGAGACCTCAACACCTCCCAGCGTTTCAGTCCGCAGCTCTTGTTCTTCCTGGGGGTTTCAAACATACCTGCCAAAAATAACAAGCCCTATCAGTGACTTTCTAAGTTGTAGATATAAATCTTGTAGCAGGAGGCTTGGGGCTCCTGGCAAACTCAAAAGCAGTGGCAAGTGTCATTGACCCTGGACTCCTATTTCTTCTGTCTTTACTTGATCCACACAAGACATCAAGTACAAGTGGTGCATGCTCTAAAGGAAATAAGAGGCCCTGCACCCAAGCAAGTTCCTGAGTCCCCCAGAAATCTTGTACAGGCCGTTCTGCCTGGTGCTTGGCTCATTGGAAAGTGGTGGGGCAGGGAAAGAGCACGGGATGTGCTGCTAGGTTCACTCTTAGCACAGTGCAACTGTGATGCCAATGAGAAACAGTGTCTTTACTTACCTCATGTTCTTTATTGCTTAACGAGAAGAAATCCTGCTCTTTGCTGGTATGTGGGCAGAGAAGAATGCACAGCATTGCAGCTTTTGGTCTCTATTGCATTGCAAATGAAGAATGGCAAGGCACTAACTGAAAACAGGGCTCATGGGTGTTGCTTTCTATATTTCTAATATAGAGATTCACTGGCATTAGAGATGATCTACCTCCTCCAGACTCGAGCTGAACCCATGGATTTGGTGGGTTTCTGGTAGAAATTATAAGCCATCTGACAGACTTTGGTGGTTGATATCTCAGAATAGCACGTCTAGAATATCACTAGACACTAAATTCAGAATTGAGCTCTAGTCTTCCAATGTCACACTTAAAACTCTGTACAAGGTGTCCAAACATGAGATGTAGATTATGGCTCATATGATGGTCAGTACAATGTGGTTAGTACAGTCAGTGGACAAGGTAGATCCTCCAGTTGACATCCGTGTTAAATTGGAATAATCATGGTCTGCACTCTCCAGTTTGCATTGACTAGTTATCTATTGACTACAGTCACCCTAGGCAGCCAAATTGGAGGTAGATCCCCATGTTGTAGCTACTTCATCAAAAGGAATGGCCAGCATGGTGAGGTTGACACCTAAAAGCTTTATTATGGCCACTTCAAGGCTCTGTAAGGATGGGTCATGGGGTAGGCAAGACCAGGAAAACAGCAGAAAAACCAGATTGACCAAAGGGAAGACTAAAACAGCAGTAGCTCCATGCATCCACAGAATCATAGAGGTGCTTGAGGCGGGCTCTGAAGGTCTCTCGTCCAACCTGTCACTTGAAGCAGGGCTGTCTCCCATTCTACATCAAATCAGCCATACCTCTCCTCTCCATGCAATGTGGAAATAGTTTCTTACTATCTGTAGTGCTGCTGTCTCCAGCCTTAAATATTTTCCTACGGCACAAACACCTAGGGTCCAGAGAGACTTCGAGTACACAGGCTGACCACCTAACCTGCATATTGCATTACAACAGGTATAATCTCAATTAGCAGTGGACACAGGGGTTTCATGGAAAACTTCTGCACCTCTAAGTAATGGCCAAAGGCTGCTGCATGCACGACCTATGTATGTATGCATGTCTTCCTAAACTCTTCTTCAGGGGGTGTTTAACAGCATGAAAGAAGTCACATCAAAAGGTTGTTTCAGCAGAGTATCAAGTATCCATGAAGCCTGTGCCAGCTCCCATCCAATAGAAGAGTTGCACTGGTGTCAAACACCATCAAAACTGCATTCCCTAAAAACACGCGACACGGTGGTAGAGGGGTGGTTGAACAGAGTCATAAGAGAGCAGTGCCTGCTTTGTAGAGTAGCACTGTTTAATTGAGATGCTTCTCCCTGTGGTGGACTGATGTTGCCCCATTGGTGACAAAACTGTACCCAAGGTTAGGACAGTAAGCAGGGCCCAAAAAGCACATGGGGTAGATTTTGCTTGCCATGCTATGTTATTCTGCGCTACTCATGTACTGCATTATATAGCAACTTCTTTGTGAGGATCACAATGTCATTAAGGAAATAACTAGTTTAAAAACATGGTTTGGAGGTGTAGGTACTGGTGGCTTTATAGACCCAGAGGTCTGCAGGGCAAGGGGAGGCATTTAGATCACATAATCTAAGGAGATGTGGTTTAAAGGGAAGCTCACACTGTTTGGTCTGTGCAGGGCTCCCACAGGCATCTTCCCATCCTCCAGCTCATGCTGCAGGAACACTTTGGGGCTGGGGACTGCTATAAATGGGGAGGGCCAGAGCATGCTGGCTCCACACAAGTAATTGGTTTGTAGGTGAGACTCAGTGACTGGAGCACTGATAGTTGTTTTCTCATCTGTCACATACAGTTCACACTGCATTTCCCCTTATATTTTCTATTTTAAAGTAAGAGAAGACGCAGGGATTTCATTACTTCCCTCCCACAGAGGCCTACTACTCAGCACAGGTAGAAATGGCATCTTAATTTCCCTTTTACTGAGCGGGTTGATACCTGCTCTATCAGAAGGATGACATTCCTCTAAGAGCAGGTTGCAAAACTCCAGTGAAATGATAAGCACAATGAGTGGACAATCATAACTCTTTCTCTGATGATATTTAGAAATGAGAAATTATAACATCCTATTTCAATGGAACAGGGGGCTGGGACTTATTTAAAAATGGAAAAAGTTCCCCTTTCCAGGAAGAGCACTTAACAATATGCAAGCAAAGTGGATAAAAGCAGCTCAGTAACAACCCCAATTGCATGGAGATTGTCTCCTGCATTCCTGCACATCTTTGCCTTTTTGACATTTAACTTTAATTTATAGCAATTTAGCTTGCTCTTAAAGGCTGCACTGTACGTTTGGGAAAGCAAAGTGATCTATTAAATGCTTGTCTGAAATTCAAATCAGGCACAAAGTACCTTTGTCTTTCACTTAAAAACGAAAAAAACAGAGCACCCCTTACCCCCATCTGAGCAGACTTATTTTGGCAGAGAGATGAACTATCCTCCTATTAGAAATTCATAAATAGATAAAAGGACAACTACAAATTAATTTGGCCCATTGGTCAGGAGTTACACAATGAGATGGCCATAGGCACATTCCTAAATACAGAGTCAGGTTTGGAGTTAAGGTCCCAAATCAAGGAAAAAACACACAGGTATATGGTGCAACTCATGGCCTGATCCTCACATGTGCCATTCCCTGTGTTCACTCTGAGCTGGTACCTCATAGCAACTCATATTGTGAATTGAGTCTAAAGGGGATTGCATCTGAGCTCAACCAAATTCTTGAGGTTTTTGGAGGCAGCTAAGAGTTATTCTGAACAGACCAGCCATGCTCACGATCGTTGTCTGTGCTGGGACCCAAAGGTCTCATTGCTCTTTGTGTGTCTTCCTCAGCTCCATGTGCCTGGAATAACACAAGGGCCATACTACCACATGGTTGGCTTCATTGCACATCCTGATAGTGTTACTCAGGCAGTCAAAGCCTTCAGATCCTTGTTGGAGGATTATGTAGGTCAGAAGGAACCATCCTATCTGAGATGCTTGATGGAGAGAACCCTGCACTGAACCAGGCATTTCCCCACAGGTTGATATCCTGAGCTAGCAAAAACTAAGCCTGGGACAGCAACAGTAACAGGACACAATATTTGCTCCATAACACCCGTTTATTTAGCAGTGGAAATGTAACATCTGAAAGCCACTTAAGTTCACTAATCCTGCCTGAGATCAAAAAAAGGGATAATCTCCTATGTTGAGGAGCCAGATCATGGTCAAATAGTCCATGAACACTGCAGTCAGAGCAGAAAGGACCATGTGGCCGTGAACAAGTGTGGAGAGAAGAAACAAGACAGCACTTCTATGCCTTCAGTGAACCATTTAGCTGGTATAATTGCTCACAGTCACAGCTTTCTACAGGTGTCTGCTGCTCAAAATCATTGGTTACTGAGATTTTTCTGTGCTGTAATGAACAACAATTCATGGCCTGAAAATATCATTTCCTTGCATCCATTTTAACAAAACTAAAGCAGCGATAGGTGTCCGGGAAAGAATTCATTCAAACTCTTATTTTCTGCCTCTTCCTGCTCATGAATTCTCTCGGGTTACCAACTATTCAGTTATTCACTGATGACCTTGTGAATATTCCTTTCTGTTACTTGTGAGGAGTCTGTGAGAGGGATAATGTTTGAGGTTCAGGATTTGGTCTGGCCTCCAGAAGAGTTACGTGGGACTGTGCATCTCCAACTGAAGTCACATCACTTAATGCCTCTGGGCTACCAATTCCACGTCTGAGCTGAACTTTTCCTTCCATGGCAAGAACTCTTTGGATGATAACGGGGAAATTATTCATGTCTGCAAGGTGCTTCTGTGCTAATGCCAGCGGAAGGCCAAGGTGGAATTATCCTGAGCCATTAATTCCAAGGGAAGACACACTAAATGTTGTGCTTCTGGTCAGGTGAGAAACTTAAAATCAGGTTTCTTGGGTAATTTCATACTTCGAATGCAAGTTGCTAGAAACCATGTGCTAACTAAATATGAACTATTGCTCTCAGTGTGGGAGCAAGTGCCTGAAATCTAATAGCCATTTACATACAGGGCCTCTTTTAGCCTCATAAATCAATTCAAAGCTTGATCCCCATGACCATTCTTGCATGTCAGCTGGGGGCAGCCAATTTCTGTAGCTGTTGCCTCAACAGTCTCAGTGCCAGGACTATTTGCAGAAAATGCATAGTTGAGAAACAGTCACTGACACATTTGAAGAGGTTTGGTTAAAATTTCCAGCAAAGGCTGATGGAAAAACCCTTCTCAGATCTTACTGTACCACTTGTTAGAAGTGGCACAAAACCCCATTGATAAGACATTAACCATGACTTTCTTCTTTTGTGGTAATCATAGAATCATAAGATGGTTTGAGTTGGAAGAGACCTTAAAGCTCACCCAGTTTCAACCTATGGCATAGGCAGGGACACCTCCCACTAGAGCAGGTTGCTCCAATCCTCATCCTACCTGGCATCTGACCATGGGATGACAATACCGGTGACAATCTTTCTTTCAATCCCCTGCTTTTACCTCTTGCCCTCTGTGCTGTGTTTGCCAATGAATGTCTCCTAAAAACATTCTGTACAAAGCCTCTGCTTTGCTGGATGGAGTGGAGAGCTCAGGAAGAGTGACAGCTTCAGCAGTGACATTTAAGGGAGGTAAAAACCCAAGGTCGATTTGAACGCTGACATCCGTGCTCACTTACTTGCATCACTCCTTGGATTACCTGACAGCCGTGCACTCCGACCGTGCTCATAGAATCATAGAATCTTAGAATAGTTAGGGTTGGAAAGGACCTGAAGATCACCCAGTTCCAATCCCCCTGCCAGGGACAGGGACACCTCCCACTAAACCATGCCACCCAAGGCTATGTCCAATCCAGCCTTGAACACTGACAAGGATGGAGCATTCACAACTTCCCTGGGTAACCCATTCCAGTGCAAGTGCCAGCTTCCTGGAGACTTAGAGCAACAGGAAGATGTAGGTCTTGGCCAGGACGTTCGTCGTTAACACATGGCTGCACATCATGTGTGTATCACTGTGTTTGCTTATTGCCGTGGTATCTATTCTGTTGCCTCGATGGAGATAATGTGGATGTTAAGGATATCAGAGAGTCTCCTCTTCTGCATAATATTCCTTTTCCCTAGTAATTCCTGCTGAGAGAATTATTCCTCCGTAGCACAGGCATGACAGCATTGAGCCCATAAAGTTGGAGCTGAACTGCAGCATATCTTTTAGTAAGAAATCCTATCTCACTTTAAACCCTGGAGCGATAAAGTATTTACCACTGGCTTTGCAAAGCTCTTGCAGTCATTACTTCTCTGTGCAGCTAAAAAAATAAATCACCTTTCATTTCCAATGTGGAGTTTTTAACTTCAGTGTCAAACATGTTATATCAGCATGTGTGTGTGGGAAAAGTCTAATGTGAGGTACAGATCCTCCAACACCAGAGGTAAATGAAATCTTGCTGACTCAGGTATTTATTCCATGTTCATCATCACTGTGTGAACTACTCAGGAAACTAGAGCTGTTCACATCATTTTGATAGACTCAGCTTGTCTCCAAATGGCCTTGATTTTTCCCTGCCCCATCCCTTTTGCCACATCGGACATAGTGGCAAGCTTTTCTTTTTTCTTAAATGGTTTTTCTTTTTCACATAAAATGCCTCTTTTTCTAACATGTTCCAGTTTGACATTGCTTCAGAGCTTAAACCCATTACTGTTCATCTGGGTTTACTCTCCCCTTTACTCCTTAAATGTTGCTGTTATAAGTGATCAGGAAAATGATGGAGCGGACAGTTGAGGTGAAACATGACAGTGCCTTTGATACATTGGTCTGAAATCCCACCCTTCCTTCCAAAAAGTGTTTTGTTTCCATTGATGCGGCAGAGGGTTTCTGGCAGGTTCAGCCAACAAGGACAGGCATGAGCATCCTTATAGAATCATAGAATCATAGAATAGTTACGGTTGGAAAGGACCTTAAGATCATCCAGTTCCAACCCACCTGCCATGTGCAGGGACACTTCCCACTAAACCATGTCACCCAAGGTTCTGTCCAACCCGGCCTTGAACACCACCAGGGATGGGGCATTTACCACTTCTTTGGACAACCTGTTTCATTGCCTTACAACCCTCACACTAAAGAACTTCTTGCTTATATCTAATCTGAACTTCCCTTGTTTAAGTCTGAACCCATTACCTCTTGTGCTATCACTACAGTCCCTGATGAAGCACCTTCTCCAGCATCCTTGCAGACCCCCTTCAGATATTGGAAGGTTGCCATGAGATCTCCATGCATCTTTGGCCCATACAGTAAGATGGAGAGAGATGAGAACACCAGACAGCTTACATCCTATGGTGATGCCTTGCAAACACCTTTTTGCCTTGGCCAGCTCTGAAGACGTGGGTTTCCCCAATCAAGTCTTACAACAAAAGGCAGATACATTTTAACTTTACAGGGCCCAAGAATCTGGCCACCCACTCACACCAGAGAGGTAAAGAATAGTAAAATCCATTTAATTTTAAAGCCTCCTCTAGATTGTTAGATTGTCAGATTGTCCCAGTGTGGATATGAGTTACTGGTGCCTGAGGAAAACTACATGACACCTCATCTAACAAATTAAATGTTTCCATGCAATTAAAATGAAGCACTCAGCCTTAGTGTAATAAACTTGAGGCTATTAGTATTCCTAGCGCTGTTGCCTTCATTGTGCTTTACAGTGCCATAAATATATGCTCAGCATGATGGCTCAGCAGGCATTGGGCATGGAGAAAAATATCTTGTAATATTTGTTATTAAAACATTAAAAAGTCCTTTACTTGAGCACACACATTTTTAAAGTGTGACTTGGAGCCTCTGCTTTTAATCAGTCTATGTGCCCTGTGGTACTCCATCATAGCTCTTCGCTAGAGTGACAGGGAGAGACGCTGTGAAGTGCTGCATCCCCTCAGCTGATGTGGGAAAAGCACCTGAAAGTCATAAAATCATGGAATGGTTTGGGTTGGAAAGATCCTTAAAGCTCATCCAGTTCCAACAGCATGCCACAGGCAGGGACACCTTCCACTAGAGCAACTTGCTCCAAGCCGCATCCAATCTGGCCTTGAATGCTGCCAGGGATGGAGCAGCCACAGCTTCTCCAGGCAACTGGTTGGAGGTGAAGACCAGGCCCAAAGGTGGTAGAAACCCTTTGGGCCCTGAGTTTTTTCCAGGGACTTGAATGCTGGGTATGGAGAAGACTGTACAGAGAAGGAAATGCTCACAACTGGAGAGTCAAAACACTTGAGTACAGCCTGGTACCTCCAGATCAATAATCCTGTAAAGTGAGGATCCATCTTCCCTGGCATTAACTGTGGGATTCAGCTTGTATATGGTGACACAGAAGTTCAGATGCCTAAATATGAGATGTCCAGGTCCCTATTATAACTTGAAGGAAATGAAGCATCTAGAGAGAAATAAGCAGACTTTGGGTTCAGTTGCCCATGTAAAGTAGTCCGGCGCTGTTTGAGAAGCCATGGGGTATCTGAGACATCTGTGCTGTGCTAGATGACAGGACACTGGACTCGTAGGATACTCAGGTTAGCTCCAGGAGGAACTGAGCCAGCTCATGGGGTAAAGTATCCCAAAATAAATTAGCATAAAGTGTAGTTGTCTCCGCATTCCCTAGGTGTGCAAACTCCATAGAAATGTTTTCAACAAAGTCAGTGAAGATGATGCTGTGATCCATCCAGCTGAATGAAGGCATCTTGTTCAGCATGGGATAAGTCATGATCTGGACTCCACCAGCTACATCAGCAAGCTCTCCCCAAGGTGATGTGCTTGACGTGATGTCTCTAAAGAACAGCCAGGTGTAAGCGGACAAAGCTCATCTAAGGGCACTTGGAGGAGACACCTGAAAGCTCACAAAATCCCACTCAGTAGCCTGTGGTCTGACTGGGAAGTAGCACAGGGAGCAGAGCTGGAGGATGCCAGCTCGAAAGCAATGCAGAGCTTGTCTCACAGGATTTCCTTGAGCTAAAATCACAGAAATGTGGCTCTACACTGAGAAAGGTAAAGCTGGAAACACGATTAGGAGCTGAGAGTATCAAAGGAGAGAAAGATTTCACTTGAAGGTTGGAGAAGAAATAGTAGTGTCTTGGTTACTCTAGCAGGAGTTATCCAAAAGAACTGGATTCCTGTTTCCTTCTTTTTCCTGCAGTCTGGAATATCTTACGATGAGCAGCTACTCCATCTCTGAAATCCATCTGAGTTATCTTTGTCATGTGTCCACCCATGCCCTCCTATCTACACCCGCTTTAGCATCCCAGAGCAGTCTTGTGCCTCTGCAAGTCTCCATAGATGGTTAGTACATTTCACACCCCAGTTTCCTCCATCACAGCCTGGCTAAGCAATGCGTATTGGAATACATTCGGAGAGCAGGGTTGCAAGGGTTTTAATAAAATCCAAATAGAAACTCTTTATCCACTAATAGTTTCAGCTAAAAATAGGCAACAAATTTCTATGCTGAGATTTACTCTTTATACACTTGGGCATATGCTTGCGGGTTTGAGCTTTTTTCCCTCTCTTTATCCACTCTGTAGGTACCGATTTCACTCAATACTTGTTCCATTAGTTACACTTACAATTGCCAGAATTACTCTTCTTTCTAGTGAATACGTATTTTTTTTCTTAGATTTGCTTTTGCATTTTTAGTTTTGCTTTAGAGTTTCTTTTCTTCCTTCATTTTCCTCCATCTGTAAGGGGGTGCCACTTATGCAGTCATACTAAATTCCTAAGCTCAGCTGGGCTATTCCCGTACACCCTTGTATCCATGATACCCTATCTCTTCCCACAGCTGTTGAAAGAGGATGAAGCATCTTTCTAAACCACCTGAGCTGGCCGAAGCCAAAGCAGTGAGAAGCAAACCTCTTTCCTCAGTATTAGATCCTTCCTAGCACTCTCCCTTTCTCTTTAGAAGGGGACACATCGTCGACTCCGCATTATTTCATCAATTCTTCCATTTCCAGTTTAAACATTTGTCAGTGGATTTTCTTAGCATCCTCTGCAGCACAAAATTGGGTGGTTGATTTGTGCTGTGCCTGCTCACAGTTTCTGAGAATCCCCTTATTGCCTCTTTATCAATAGCCACCCTGCTTTTCCAGGCAGCCTCACAATTTGCCTTTGCTGTTACAGATGGGTTTAAAACAAGGAGTTTTATCTCTCAGCTATTTCTGGCTCAGTATCCCAATCACCTCTGCCATCATTCCCCCTCCTACTGAGATTCAACTACCAGAGAATGAAGTGCATTTTGGAAATGTCTTGTTTATGCCATGTAAAGGATGAACAGTCTGTCCCTTCAGCATCCTCGTGCAGATATCCTCAGTGAATCTTGAGCTCAATTCTTACAATATTAGAAAGTTGGAGATCCACTGTGCGAAGGCATCACCCATATGAAACCTGCAATCAAGGGTGCATGAAGGTTACCTACGGGGAGAGTTTGGAATACAACAGCATGAGAGCTCTTATTAGCTCCCCGAATGCCTTTAAACTTTACAGACCGTCACAACATGGCCATCTGGATCCTGGGCACATGAACTAAAGAACAAAGCACTTGCCATTTACAGTACATAAATCTGGGGAGATTTCAGTGGAAGTGATCATAAAAATGTAGACGCACTAGAGGTCAGAACGCTTGTATGATGGCAATAAAAACAACCACAATGAAGAAAGCAAGTCTTCACTCAAATCTCTAATCTCCACTACTAGAAGTGAAATGACACTCATATAAGGCAGCAGGAGAAGACAAACCAGGGTTATTCTAAATGCTGGAGGGAAGAAATCTAGTCATATACTGTGAGACCAATAAAAGCATATGCTACTTAATCTAGAGATGCTCACTTATTTCTGGTGCTCCAAAGGTTTTCCTGTGGCCCCATGGGAAATGCAAGTGTAAAGCATCCATCCAGATCCCCATCTCCTCTGACTATGGGCATTTTACTCAGTGTCTCATCAGAGGAATTTGGTATTTACCGTTTGAATGAGAGTTCCATCCTGAGAAAACATCCTGCTGGAACTCAGCTGGCAATAGATTCATCACACAGCTTTGTGCATGTGCTAGTGAAAAAGAAAAGAAGCCTGCTAAGCCTTGTATCCCTGTCCTCCCTCCCCCACTATGTGCACTCACCCTAATGCCGTCCAATTAGCGCTAATTGATGCTTTCAGCAGTGGGAGCTGAGCCTGTCCCATTCTGTCTGTATTCCTAGAGAAGGTCATTCCAAGTCCCAGGCTGAGAGGGAGGTGTGGAGGGATGCGCTTGCACATGCATGGGTGAGTGTGATGGGGGGAGGGACTGGAGGCCACCAGGTCTTGCAGCAGAGATGCGCCTCCATCCTTCTCATTACCTGTCACCAGGGCTTTTAATTGCCCTTTCTCTCTGACAATCAGAATTGCAGCTCCTCCAGGACTCGTTTGCTGGAGGTGGGCAATGGCATTATTAAAGTCTGCCATGTACCAAATGTCAGGGACTGGAGCTGTCTCATCCCCAGCATTTGTGTGCCCAGCAACAAATCCTCACCTCCCACTGCTCCCAGTATGGACTCTCCTGGGAAAACTTCCCATCCGGGGCAGCGTGTGACATGTATCACTCAGTGCTGTATGGGAGAAGAAAACAAGATGTCAAAGACCTCATCAGAAACATGCTGACATAGCAAATGACTGTGAGGGTGGTCAGGCTCTGTCACCCCCCAGCCCTTCCCAAGTTCGTGCAGCAGGAACTGTAATTCTGTATTAGTGTCTGACCACTTCAACATCCTCTTTCCATGGCTTTTTACACCTGGATCAGTAAGATTACACTGGTAAAGGCAGAAAGGGGAAAGCTGTGTATGTGAGCCTGTATGACATGAGCACATTTCTATCTGGCCCAGGATTAGACCTCAAATCCCTCCAGAGTCATCTCCTGATGGATCAAATACAAGCTGCTGCATCTGCTGGGTTTTTCTGGCTGCTCAAGGGTGAATGATAGCATTCAGAGGTTTCTTTGCTCTCACTGAGACAGAGTTTAGGTGTTTTTCAAGAGCTTTACTTCATAGCTAGCTAAGTAGCCACCATTTTTTTGACAAGAACATTATGAGGCAAAATGAGATTTGAAACAGGAAAATAAGGGGAAATTTGAAGGGGAAAAAGAATGAAAAAACTACAAGGGTGAGAAAGAAAAAGGAGGACAGGAGTAGAGGAAGAGGATGAGAAGGGGTGTGAAGAAGAGATCAAACATGGGATCACATGGCATTTGAGGACTGTAGGGATCATCCTGGAGGGATGATGTGGTCAGACAGGAAGCAGTGGATACTCCCTCAAAGGGAATTCCAGCTCTGCACTATGCTTTCAGGCAGTAGACCCTGCATACGGTGCTGAGGGGGTCGTGAGGAGGGGGGCCATGTCATGCTGCTGTGCACCGTGGCTCCCATTGGTTTGCGTGCTCCATGCTTCGAGTGGGAATTTGCTGGTTCATCCCAGCTGTGGAACTCTTATGTTCAACCCAAAGTTGTCCAAGGATGGGCAGAGCAAAGGCTGGAAGAAAGGCACTGAAAACAATGTGAGGAAGATGAATCCTCTAAAGTGTCTGTATCACACCATGCAGTATTGAGGCCATAAGCTGGAGAATTACATCCCTCAGTGTCCCTCCAGGAGCTGTTACATGGAAGGGCATACTCCTGGGCTTTGCAAGCCGCTTCTGCACTTGCATGGTGTAATTCCTACCAGAGTCAGTGGGTACCACTCAATGGCTTCTCCAGTGCAGGTGCACCACAAGGATGCAGGGACAAGTCCTCCTGGAATGAATCCACAAAGAGTGAGCTGGCGAGTGAGGATCTAGTCCCTGAATCTGGAATAAAAGCTGGTCAGCAGAGCAAGTTGGGAAGTGACTAACCTGAGTAACAGTTATTCTAAAATGCCTGTGAGCAAGCTTCTAATTCTAATACATGTATCTTGCTTAAACACTGTTCTACATACCCCAGAACCGCTGCTTTTTCCAGCCCTGAAGCAATACTGATGAATCTGGAGGAAAAGTGCGATGGTGCCTACCCTGATAATGATATGAGGGAGTTTGGGGGAGTTTTTAATAAAGCTCAGTCACGGGCACAAATTGCACCTTTCGTAGAGGCTTTGGAGACGGAATCATTTCCATCTGGGGACAGGTGCTTTTGGGGCTCTCTTTATTTAAACTAATCTCTCTGTTTCCAGGAGATGGCAGATTGCAATTAGAGCACAGCATGCTGGTCAGGGCTGGGTGTCCACATTCCCATCCTCCAGTCCAACTGGGAAGAGAGGCATCTCCCCCAACAGAAGGGACTGATGGAAAGTGCAAAGTCAAGGCAGGAATAAGAAGGCAACACACAGCAGTGAGACTAATGAGTCTGCTGCTCGGCTTTTGGCTTATTTGAATTCATTTTGGGCTTAGGGAACTTTTCCTGCCTTTTTTTTATTGCTGTTCCTGTGTGGTTGAAGGACGTTTGTGCTGAAGGTAATTGGATGGATTTAAAGCCTGTTTGAAATGCTCGGGAAGGAATTTTTCCCCCAAACAAAGCAAATTGTCTCTGGGTGAGATCCTCAGCTGCTGCAAAGCGATGGACATCCTGTGACCTCTGCTAAGGATTGGACATAAAGTGCTTTAAAAGGCTGTGTTTGTGTCCCTGTTGTTATTAATTTGTTAAAGGCTGGAACCTTCAAAAGGAGCCAAAGGAACAGAGGAGGCCGGTTCTTACTGAATTGTGGCCAGGCTTATATGAATTTCTACAGGATACTGAATTCCCACAGCGCTCTTGGAACAATTCTAGCCTTTGGGCTGGGGATGTGAAAAGCACTGTAACACACAAATAAAACTATTCCATCTGTGCCTCCTGAGCCCAAAGAGATTGACAGATGAAATTGGAAAGGTCCAAACAGGTCCTCTTCAGAGGTTTAGAAATGCCCTATCTTCAGCCCAGCTCACAACTAGGATGGAGGCTTTGTGAGATCTATCATGATCTGGCAGAGGTTTCATTCTTACGTCAGTGTAGGGTTATCCCATCCTTCTTCCTCAAGGCTAAAGACAGAGTAAACCAGGAGAGATTGCTTGTGGGCTGCTTCAACTGAGAGGGACACATCTCAAAGTGTCTGTCCATTTAGGAGTCACCAAAGGTTTTCTGGCTAAGGATGACTAGGGGACTATGCTCGCCATCCATGTATGATCCCTTCTAGATTACATATGATTGAGCCTACCCTGGGGCCTCCAAAGCATTAGAGCAAGAATGTCTACTTGCAGTTTGTTTCAGAAGTGCTATTGCATGCAAGATTGAGGCCCCAGGGATTCCCAACCCCAAGCAGGAACGTGGTTTGAGGTTTGGTAAGTGAGGCACATTGTACTGTTATAATGGGTACGCTCATGCCCTAGCAGAGAAGGTGAAAGATCATCCTCACTGTTAGGCCAACCTCTCTCCCATTTAAATCATTCATAGCAACACAACAGTAGGGCCATCTTTAAGCCCCATTGGACTGAGGCCATCTAATAAAGGATCTTCAAGAGGATGGAGACACACACCTTCTCAGAGGAAAACATTTCTTGAAGACAACAACCAACTGCCTTGTTCACGGTGCATCTCATTCTCATCCCACAGAGCTACCCAAGGATCCCTATTGGTAAGCATGTAAGCCTTTCACTGCAAGCATGGTTTAAGGTCTCATGCAGACCAGGGATGGTTTCCACCAGGCAGTGGAGGCAAGGCTGATCTAGTCTGAGGGGAAGGGATAATCATATCCATATAGATGGAAACTAGGCTGAGGGATATGTAGCATGAGGGATGCTTGAGTTTTGCAAGGGCAAGATTCCTTATGTCTCTGAGCTGGTACCTCTCCTCTCTTCAAATGGGGACCATGAAATGAAGTCCCTGCTTACCTGACTCTGACTGCTGTGATTGCAGATCCCTCTAGTTTGGAGTAAAGTTGTAAAGAGCATCTGCTGGTGGATTGGGTTTGATTTGCTTGAGGTCAAGCAAAATCAGTCAAGGTCAGCAGCCATCAAATGGGATGGGGATGTACCGCTGAGATATCCTGGCCCAGAAGTGAGGGGATAGGATCAGCTACTGAAGCTCAAGCAGGACTCCCTGGAGGAGCCCCTGTGATGAGGAAAGGCTGGATGAAGATCTTTCCAACAGTGAACAAAATGCTGGGGATGAAATCCAAAGTGACGTGCATGGGGTCACACAGTCTGAGCAGCAGAGGCCAGCCCTGAACCCTGCTGCCTTCCAAACCAGCCTGGTATTCAGTGAGCATCCTGCTGCCTTCCGTGTGGAGTGATTGCCCTGCTTTAAAAAGCAAAGAGGTTGATTTGCTGAGTGTCCCTTTGCGTGTGCATCTTGCAGCTGCTGCTCTGACTGATACAGAAACTCCTCCTGAGACAGGAAAGAATGTCATCTTAGGTTAAAAAAATATGACAATAAAAGACGAAAATGGTCCTGCAAACTTAAGCAAAGGAATTTGCACCGTTCTGGAGCTTGGTGACAAGAACCACTCCTGAAACATCTCAGTAACAATTAGTTCAGGTTAGATATAAGGCAGAAGCTCTTTACTGTGAGGGTGGTCAGGCTCTGGCACAGGTTGCTAAGAGAAGTGGTAAATGCTCCATCCTTTTCAGTGTTCAAGGCCAGGCTGGACAGAGTCTTGGGTGACAGGGGTTTAGTGTGTGGTGCCCGAGCCCATGGCAAGGGGTTGGAACTGGATGATCTTCAGTTCCTTTCCAACCCAAACTATTCTATGAGTCTATGTTTTAGTCTAGTTTCAAAGAACAAGCTGTGTCCTGCTGTTGGATTCTGCTATCCAGGACTGTGCTATCCTGGGATTAAAGAACTGAACCGGTTTTGCAATATGTCATTTTCTTCATATACCATAGGTGTAAGGTAGACATTTATGTTCAGATTGGGCTTTGGCTTTATCAGCCCTTCCCAGCAAAGCAAGTGGATGATTTGATTAGCTCTGGGGAGCAAGGCAGAAGGGAAAGTTGTTTAATGAGGATTCAAAAAAGAAAAGTTTCATCTTCTGAAAAACTTCTCTGTTTTGACATTTGTTCTTGTCTTCAACAGCCAAGAAGAGCCAAACATTGAAGAGCATTTGGTTCAAACAGGATAAAGGATTGTCTCCGAGGTGATCAGATTTAGCTCAGGCAATGAAAGGGAACATCGCATACCCCTTGAGCTACTGTCCAGGCAAAAAGAGGAGCCTATAGAGCAAACCCAGGTCTAACAGCACTGAGAACTAACACTTCCACGAAGAACTGGCACACCTAGGGATGAATGCAATGTGAAATGAGGCAGCTTGTCTGGATTGTTCTCCATTGAAATTCTGTTAAAATCAATTTTCTCATCAATTTTTCTTAGTTCTGAATCACTGCGATTCCCAATGAGATGTAAAAGCTGCTTTTGGCCATCTGGGGTCACCGAACATATGAGATCTCTGCAGTTTTAAAGCACTGAAAATGCACACAGGCAATTTTATTTCTCATTGTAATTTCACTAAAGTGCTCCAATATCATGAACAACCCACACAGAATAAATAACAAAATGTTTGCAATACTACGCAAGAAATATGGGAAAACTGACCAGGTTTGCAATGCTCCAAGCACATTTCCACTTGGGATAAATCAGAGGAAAGAAGTTTTGGCTCCTTTGACTTTGCACTTCTTTTGTATTAAAATCTCCCTCAAAAGAGAGAAAAGGTGCAGAATTCTTTATCCCCCCCCAGATATGCTGTTATATTTACACACAAAGTAAAGCAGCAGCTTTGGGGTCCTCATTCTCACTTCTTTGCATCCTTCCAGCCATGCTGGTTTTGCTAGTGAAAAAGGAAAGCAACCCCAATCAGCTTCTTCCACCAAATTACGGTTGTGTAACATTCATCCCCAGGTCCCTCAGCACAGAAGGCAATAGACCTGCCAAGACTTTGTGTTTTGGCTCAACATATCTCCAGCACAGCAAGTAAAGTCAAAAGCTCCTCCATCAGAAGCTAAAACTATATATAACTATATGTAACTGGAAAGTTGCAGTTCTGGCTTGGGTCAGGGAAGCAAAAAGAGCCACATGGGAAAGCACTAAGCCTATGCAGATTGCTTTGACTTCCGTTTGGTCCTGGTAACACTACTGCAGCCACCCTATCTTTTGGAGATCCACACACTGAGAAGGTTGGTCTGTTGGATCAGTCATGTCCATGCAGCTGCAAGATGCAACTGAGATGCTTTTGTTCACAGCATGTTTTTGTATTCATAACCCAAAGGGTCACAGGTTCATTTGGACTGAGAGGGACCTCAGGAGTTTCCCAGTCCAACCTCCTGCCCAAAGCAAGGTCAGCTATAAGATCAGATCAGCTTAGTCAGGGCTTTGTCCAGTCTGGTCTTGAAAACCTCCATGAATGAAGACTATGTTGGTGTCTCAGCCCTTTCCAGTGTTGGAAGATGATTTCCTTGCTGCTAGATTCACATGTACATTGGGTGTGAAGGTGTTATTCCAAGGAATCTGTCCTAGGGAATAGTGAAATCCTCAAATGATCAGTCTGGGGCTGCAATTACAAGTCCATAGAGTAACTCAATGCTGCATTTCTGCCCTCATGTGTCTGGCTGTAAAAATCCTACTGTCACAAAAAAATGTGGGCTTTACCTAAGTCCAAAGTGAAAAAAAACACCCCAAAACCTTGCATCACAGGCAAGGAAGAGCTGTCCTATGGCATAGCCCATTATCCTCCTTCTAAGAGCAGCTGCAACAGAAGGCGTGAGCAGAATACGAACACAAGTACATACATTACACTACCCCATAATACTCCTCCAATCCACAGTAATTCATGGCTGTGTGTAATGAATAGACCTCACTGGATTTCCCACTGTGAATTCATCTCATTGACTTCCCAAACACAGAAAGTTTTCAGTGCACACCATATCCTATAGCAAGGACCACCACTGCTAACCACGCATGTGAAGAAGCACCTCCTTTCTTCATTTTAATCCTACCTCCTGCTGCTTTTCTTTGATGCCCTGGCACCCCTCAGTGAGAAGAAGCAGTGTTGTGCTGGCTAGGCACCCAAGGCTGGATCCCAGCTCTTGCTGTGAATAGTGCCTGGAAGCAGAGAGATGCTGTTATTCCCTGCTTCAAAGCAAGTGTGGACTCTGGAGGGTGTAACATAGAATCATAGGATGGTTTGGGTTGGAAGGGACCTTGAAGCTCATCTATTTCCAACCTCTACCATGGGCAGGGACACCTTCCATAGAGCAGCTTGCTCCAAGCCCCTGGGTCCAGCCTGGCCTTGAACACTGCCAGGGATGGGGCAGCCACAGCTTCTCTGGGCACCCTGTGCCAGCGCCTCAGCACCCTCACATGGAAGAGCTTCTGCCTCAGATCTAACCTGAACTTCCCTTGTTCCAGTTTGAACCTATCACCCCATGTCCTGTCGCTACAGTTCCTGACGAAGAGTCCCTCCCCAGCATCCTTGTAGCCCCTTCAGACACTGGAAGCTGCTATGAGGTCTCCATGCAGCTTCTCTTCTCCAGGTCGAACAGCCCCAATTTTCTCTGCCCGCCTTTGTACGGAGGCACTCCAGCTCCTGATCATCCTCGTGGCCTCCTTTGGACTTGCTCCAACAGTTCAACAGTCCAGCAGTATCACTAATGACCTGCGTTGCTGGCCAACTATCCAACTGTGTTTGCATTCCAGAGCCAAGGGAAAGTAGATTTGGGTACTAGTGAGTCCCTTCCAAGGCTGCCTTTCTTATAGTTTAGAGGATTATCCCAGGGATGAGAGTGAGGGCTTGGACTGCCAGAAAACTGTTTAGCCATCTCTATCTTAGCTTCTTCATTTATAAGCTGGGACAAGCTTTGCTTCAAAGAAGCCAGAGGGTGCAGTTTGGCTTCTACAACACCTTTATCCTCAGGTGTACAACCCAAGTTTCATAGAAATTATGCAACTGGGTGAAACTCACCACCAGGAAAACGCATTTCCGCCACCAAATCAAACACTTCTCCAAGTCCTCTCCAGATGTAAAGGCTCATCAGAGCAGTGGTTTAAAGCTGAGAGAGTAAGAAGCTCCTTCTGCCACCTGATGGTGGATGGAGGTAAGGAGTCACAGCACTACATCTGCTCAGTGCTTACCCAGAATTACTGAGGTCCAGGCAGGGCATCGGTTTTTGCCACTCAGCTATTGGCAAGGACTGAGATACATGGCCACAGGGAGAGCTTCAGCTTCAGATGTCCATCCTTAACCTCCTCCAGTGACATGTGCGGTAGTCACTGGAGCAAAAACCAAACTGAGAGTACATCATGGAGTGCAAGCTGAAACACTCAGGAAGACGTGGGACTGTGTTTGGACTTGTGGGAGCGATCCTTGAACGTCCTTTACATGACTGGAAGTTCCTCATGTATGTTTTTCTTTCACTGAGAGGACTGTGAGAAGCTGCTCATGTTGTAGGGATGTTCCCATTTAACCAGCCCATAAACTAAAGTGACCCACAGCAAGGGGAAACAGCTAGCAGCTCAGGGGAAGGAAGGCTTTGGAACTGACTCAGGAGCAGTATTACTGGTGCAACCTTCCTTTTGACCCTTGGAGAGTCTCTTCCCTCTCACCACTGCCCCAAAACCTGACCAAGCTCACTGTCATTGCTGCGCCACCCATGTTCTTCCACTCCAAGCATGGAGCTAACGGTCTGTCCTCTGTCCTTCAGACTTCATACCTGCACCCAGTCTCTTTGGTCCCTGCACAGGCTGGTCACCCCAAGCATGGTGGTGCACACATTCCTTGGCATGCTGTGATCCTGCTTTCTAAGAGTCCAAATTCCTGCCACCCTGCAAGGTCCCGGAGGGGCTGACAGGGCATTGAGGTCTCTGTCACTGCAGTTAGAGTGTGGGTAGTGACCGTGTAATTCCCCAAGTCTGCAAAGTGAAAGGTAAATCATGCCTCATGTCAGTGCTGTTGGCTTGATGGAGCTTTGGGAGGGAAACAAACCCCAGCCATTGCCAGAATGGCAGTCTTTCAAACTGATAACAAGGGCTTGATTTTACAGAGGGTGACATTCCTCACATTTTTCCTTGTGATTAATGCTTTCCTTGTATGTCCTTGCCACACCGAGAGTTCCTTCATTGCACAATAACCCTTTGTGTGCTGCAGGACACATCCAGCAAACAGCAGTAAGGTCTCAAAGCTAGATCCGTCATGGTAAAGAGATGGGGGATAGTCTGGGTACCATAACTAAGAGTGTGGGCTGCACTGGGTGGAGCAACCCTAGAAAACAAGATACTGGTGGGACCTGCTAAAACCATTGTGATAGTGGAAAGATGCCCCCCTTGTAATACTGCTTCCTTTGAGGCTCTTGGCATGAGCATTTTGGCATAAATCATGTTTGAAATGGCTGAGCTGGCAGCAATGATGCATACCAGAGCTTTGGACCTTGTCAGGGCTGTGGAAACATCATTTGCAGGGCCATGCTTGGGAGACAGGCCTTGCAGAAGGCAGTGTTTTCCTGCAGAAGCCACTGTTGCCCTAGCTATAGGACTGCGTCTGGGCAAGGGCCATTTAGAAGCAACCCTAGACAACGGCAGAGAAGATCTGGACAGAACCCAGAAAGCCTGGGAAGACATTCAGCATGGAAACAGAGATAAATAGTCAAGAGCCATCCTCCTCTTTGCAGTCTGCTGCAGTTTGGGGTCATGCTGTAGAGTCCATGCCCCCATGGAGGCTTTGAGATGAGCAAACAACTGCATTATCGCTGCTTGACTGCCCACTGCAAACTCAGGTTGATTTCCAAAGCTGAGTCATGAAGTAGGATGGTATGAAAAGGGCAGCATCCCTTACTCATGCATGAGATATAAGAGTGTGGGAGGAACAGGGGAGCTTTTGGGTCCCCAAGGCCTTTCGTAGGTCTGAAACAAAAGCAGTAAACTTCAAATCACGACCAAGATGGAGAGGATTACTGCATGTTTTGATTGCTGATCAGTGAAACACCTGGAGCAGGCATCACTGGAGCAGAGATGTAGCAAAGAGAGCGGTATGGCTGTTAATTTTCCTTATGTGTCTTGTTTATGTTCATCGAGTGTGGTGGCAGCAGCAGCATTACTCATCTGAGACCTGGGTCCTTCATGGATGTCAGACCTTCACAAGTAATCAGGTATGAGCTATTCTTTCCAGGGTAGGAACAAATCCCGAGAGTGTGTCATCACAGAATTGAATAGGGATGTGAAAGCAATGGAGAGTGCGTTTCACCATGGATCTGGTGCATTTTATTGTGTGAGCAGTGCATTCAAATCTCTTTCAAATCACTTCTGGGCCCTTGCTCTGGGTGCTGAACAAGACCCCCAGCATTTTTACAGGCTCATGTTCACTGATTCTCAGCTCAGCTTATTCCTTCTTCATGCTTTACCATCAGGTTGGGATTGAAGGGCACATCCGTTCCTTCACAGCTTGCTTACAGCAGTGGCTTCAGTGTTCAAGTTCCCTGCATGAAAAGGAAGCCAAGAAACCAGCGCTAATTGTACAGTAATTAAAAGCCAAGTGTGAATACTCAGTCAAAGGTCAGCTTGGGTGAAGTCCCAGGCGCAGCAGCAGAGTGGCTGTTTCAGGAGTGGGAACGTGCCTCATGTCTGAGCTCTGAGCACTGAAGAGCTAATTGCTGAGCTGGGAGAGCTGCCCAGCTCTTAAGACCCGAGCCAAGCTCTTCACTTGAAGCCATGAGGTAGCAACAGCTTGTCCACATCTTAAACCTGGAGGTTGCACGGCACCAGGGCAGGAGCTCAGGGATCAAGAGTCAAAGCTTCCTTCCTGAGAGATTTCTGTCCTTGGAAGGCTCTGTTGGGAACTGTGACAGGAGGAGCGATGATCCAGAATGAGGTCAGACAACAGAGGATGTGCCTTTCTTCTCTTGGGACATGTGTGATAGGCACAGCTACACAGCACAGCTTTGTAGAATCTAGGCCTGATCCTTTTGCTCCAAGGTGCAATTCATGAGTAGCTTCACAGATGCCATGGAGGTACCTCATAGGCTTTTTGGAAGCTCCCAAAGGGTGAGGGTTCCTTGATTATTTCTCTTTCATTAGTCTCATTAGTGTATGTTTTTGAAGTTTGTCACCTGGAGACCATTTTCAGGGTGCCAGCTCTCCTGGAATTTGGTGGTTGAGAAACCGTCAATACCGGGCTCGGGTCCCACATTCTTTCCTTCACTTTATTACCATTTTATTACTTTATTACTTTTCAAAATGTCTGAATCCATCCGTGTGAAACTGGTGTGAGAACAGAACATGGTGCAGTGGCATTTATCTGCCTTTTCATCTCTCTTCCATCCTGATGTTATACACCAGAATCATCTTCTCTTTGAACCCTCATAGGGATGCTCTCCCACTGGCTTTCTCTGCAGCAGTGTTTACTCCACTCTACCTAAATAGCAGATCCAAGCTGTCCAGTCATCAGGTAGACAAATGCCCTCCTGAGTAGCTTGCTATCTGGCAGCAATACATTCAAATGGATGTTTTGAGAAATACCACTGCAGGAAACCTTCCTCTCCTCCATCCCACTGCGGTGGTGTTGTCCATGTGCCTCTGCAGCCCTTTGTATAGCAACAAAAATGCCTCTCCTCTCTTATTTAGATGGATAAAAATTTACCAAAAATGCTCATTTTCTAAGAGACCACAGGAAAAGTGTTTCAATAAGATGGAATGACAATAACTAGGGAAGAAAACTTTACATTGCTCGGGGCTGCCAATGAGATCAGTCTCAACTGAAGCAGACATTCAGAGGAGCATTTTCTCCAGTTGCTACTACTGGGTCCTGGGGAAGAGCTGCATCCTAATTTCTTAAGGTAATTTTAGCTCTTGAGGCTCTTTCAGAAGAGGTAAAGGATTTGTCTGCATTTCATGGCCAGTTTTGAACGAGGTGATCCCATTTTGCCTCCAGGGGAGGATGGCTTTCCCAACAGCTTCAGAGCACTTGTCCCTAAGTCCGTGCGTTTATGTTATGATGCGATATAAAAAATGCACACTGCCAAGTTTTTATATAGCTTCCATAGAAGAGAACAAGATGCAGTTTCTCTCTATTAAAGAGAGTGTGAGAGTATGTGGTTTAGTAATATTAACTCCAGCTTTGATGGATAGCCACATGCCACATGCCAACTGTTTGGGAAAGTGCCTGCCCAGAAATGCACCCAAAGGGTGTCAAAGATTTCAGTGTCCTGTAATGGAAATAAGATGATTTTATGAACCAAGATGAGATGGATCCAAGTAGCAACATCAAAGTAGCAACCATTAGAAAGCCTGGTTTTGTCTACATGCAACCAAGTTATTTCCTGCCAATCAAGCAAGAAAGAGCAGTATTTCAGACATCTCCTTAATGGTTAATATAAGCCAATTTGGGTCATCAAATGCTGGATATAGACAATGCCATAGGCTATTGTAAATCTGCGTAATTGGTACTTAACCAGTAATAGTGGAATCAGTTACAGCCATAATTAAGAGTGTAAAATTTCAGTGTTTATGACATTGGTGTAATGAGGACTGATCCTCTCTCAGTTTAAAGTGGAGTAAGTTCCATCAGCCACCATCAGGAGGTCTCCAATCTTCACAGAGTACCCTAGCTTCCTGGATGGCAACAGCAGCTCTACGGTGGTGAGACACTGATATGCTACCAGCTGACGATCAGCCTTTCCTCTGTGTGCTCCAACTCAGGCACTGCAGAGCTTAGAAAAGCCAAGTAAGAGCAAAGAAAATATCTTTGCTCCTGTTCCCATACTCCTGAGCCTCTTCCAGGAAAAGACCAAGCAGTAGATGATAACAGCTCTTCGAGCTGACCTGGGGAGGGCAGGCCTGTGATTGAGATACAGGTCTCTGGGGTCAGCAACAGTTGAAGTCTTTCCAATTAGCACTTTGGATTGGAGTCAAGAGCTGTCAGGGCTTTAATTTACTAACCTGGGTCCCTCTCCCTATATATCCATGTGACAGCTCATTCGTTTAGGGTTGATAGTGTGTGTGGTTGGCCTCTAACTGTTCTCCCATCCATCTCCCTCTCCAATTTACTTCCTCAAGAACATTTTCCAAAGTGGAATTTCCATGGCTTGTGGACGCCCAGGTCAACTTATGCCAAATATTCCTGATGAAAAAGAAAAGCTCAAGTCTCTCTGAGTCCTTTTATGCCTGTGGATATGTCGGTTGATGACCATTGCCATAGAGAGGAGACAATGTTTTTCTCAACTGTGTGTTAAGCAAAATTTATTGAGCTTGTTGGGCACCAGCAGAACATAGGAGCTCTATTGATCCTCTGACCAAGATCAAAATAAGGGTTAACAAAATTGACCTGGTCAATGTGTTCCCTGGCACTTTGGTCCAGAAGATAGACTTCCTGGAAGACAGGATATTGCATGCTCACCATCCACGTGCTTTGTTTAGGGTAGGCTTTTACCTGCCTCCTGCTAGCCAACATCTCCCACCAACATCAACACTGTATTACTGTTGGGATAAACATGGATAACCTTCCTTATTATTTCTGAGCATGTCACCAACTCCTGAGCCTGGTCAGAGCAGTAGATATGGCCCAAGGTTCAAGAATGCACCCAAGTACGAGTCCAAGTAACTTCCTGAGATCCTTTGGCAACTGAACAGCCAAAAGCAGCAAACCATTAGCAGATACGCCACAGAAACCTTTCTTTGGCATGCACAATCTACCCTACATCCTCATTAAACCTCATGGTTTCCTACCCAGAGTTGTCGCTTTCTTTTTAGAGTGCAATAGATTTCCCAATGATATTAGGCATATAACTGAAAGGTCTTATATCCAGAAAGGACCGTTATTACTCTTCTTAAACACCCATAATCCAGACTACCAGGCTTCATCTGACCTAGTGTCCACCCTAGAAACTCTGGTTCTGCTTGAATCTTCCTTAACATTATTCCTTCAGTCTACATGCCCACTTTTGAGCCAGTTGTCTAGAGTGGTTCGTCGGGCCAAGTAGACAGGTCTGCAGTGTACAAGACTCCCCTGGAGTTAGCCCCCTGGGATCCCTTTGTGGCCAATGGGGAGAAACAGGATACAAACCATCTGGTCTGTTACAGAAATTTACTTAGGAGGCAATGAGTCATTCCTAGAAGTGCCCATTTTGCTGCTTTGGTTACAGTGGAGGGTGTGCAGCTAATTTGGATGGAGATGTGTACACTGATTAAAAGTCTCAGAGATTTAAAGTTTAAGGGCTTCAAATGATGTGAATCCAAATGACCATAATTACAGCATAAAGAGGAAGGAAAGACACTCCAGCATCATTATGATGCTCATGGAATAAGAAACAATAATGAAAATACAGAGCCAAGACCACATGTTCTGCTAGTAAACAGGCATCACAGGTCAGCTTCTCTACTGGTGGGAACCTGCTACCTCTTTTAACATCCATACTCCTTGACCAAGGAACCTGAGTACCAAAACGATGCTGGGGGTAGGTAGAATCAGAGCAATGCAAGGATTAGTTTGAGGATCAGTGTAAGATCTCACAGTTTCTCAGTGCTGGTGAGATTTCAAGGACACAAAGACACCTGTGCTTCAACAGAGACTGATAGGAAGCAAATCCCTCCTGTCCTTTGTGCCTTTGAATCTTTCTTATTCAGCTGCATTACGACACAAACTACTGTAGCCTGCGAGCTGGGAGGGGCAGCAGGGATCAGAAAGCAGTGAGCAAGATCAGTCTTGTTAGTTAGACTGACAAGAATAATGGAAAGGAGGAGGAGAGGGCACGAGAGAACGCAGAAGCATTGGGCAGAAACTCAGTGAAGCTTACGCAACCTGAACCACAACGCGATTTGCACGCAGCGCCGTTTAACCTCACGGCCCTGTGACTAATGAATTTTCAATGATGGGGGATAGAGAAAAAACCAAAACGCAACAACTACAGCAATAAAATAAAAGCCACAGCAACCCACAATTAGCTGGCAAAGCAGCAAAAAGGTGGTGCTGTCCCCAGCCTCCTTTGCAAAGCTTTCCCAGCACTGTATCTTAGGGGGCATCAGTGGGAGATGGAGAGGCTCAGTGCAGGACTTCAGTTCTCAGGCATCGTCTGACTGATACAGGTTTTAATTGGAGTGTTTATGTTTCCAGTCCTCCAGCACCACAGATCTGCTCTGATAATGCCTTTTAAGGGACCAGAGGTAATGTTTGGAAGATGCATGCAGTGTCAGATGCCCACTGGGTTACACAGACATTATAGCCCACTGAGGATCCATTTTCCATTGTATTTTGAAGGCTTTTAATGAGTTTTCCAGGCATCTGTTTCTGGTTTTATGGAACTTTGCCTCTTCCCTCTGCTTTTAGGTATCAGACTGAATAAGCACCTGATGTAAATCAAGTCACTTTCCTCGACTGGCTCAGGTGGGTTGTCAGGTAGGATCTTGAACAGCAGAGTTACTCTGAAGACAGGACACTGGAGCTGCTGTTCTTATTACAGCCTAGTTCAGCAGTTTTCATAGGTAGGGGTGCTAACAACATAAGGAAGAGAAGCAACTTTTCATTCTCATCTATGGGATACAGACCATATATATAAAGGAAAAGGAGCCATGCTCTGCCTGATCTAATAGCCTGTATGGTCATCAGTGTCTCTGAAACCACGGATTAGAGGAAGGCAGATGGAAGATATTCATGGTTGCACTTCCAATACCCAATGGTGAGATCTAGCTTTGGTTCCTACCGCCGCCAGTTCTTGTTTGGGGATAGGATTACTTGGGCTGTGACCTGTGGATGTGGACACATCCCTGAAGCACCCAACAGCATTAATTCAGGGATGGCTGCAGGCATTCTGCTGTGACTCTGGCCTTAGCAAGGGGCAGCAGTGTCATTCCCTCCCTAGCATGCATAGGCAGCGACCCACACCATTTGTCTTCATTGCATCCGGTGGCTTGATTAGCATGAGAAAGTTGGGCTGACACAGATTTATTTGTTTTAACTACATGTGGGACGCATTCCAAAGTGCCACATTGACAGCCTGGGAGAGCACAGTCCTGCATTTGCCCTGGAAAACGGGAAAACAGCCATACAAGCTCCAGCTTTTCTGGCCACCATCTTTAATGAGGAGCTACCAGCTAGGAAGGTGGACCTCCAGGTGGAAGAATATTATCCCCTACCTCTAAAAGACTATTAGAAGCTGCTTCATAGCAGCTTGCTGGGATACCCCCTTTTCAGACTTGAAATCATTTCAGATGAGTGAGAAGCAACTTTGAGACTTTACAGCTTGATTTCAACAGCAATCGGAGAACAAACAGCACAGAAACCCTCTGGTTTGTCCCCCTGAAAGACCACATTTGTCTAAAAAGAGGAAAACCAAAAGGAATATTTTCCCTTCAGAGGTGATTCCCCCCCGCCCCAAGTTTTCTGGTTGTTCCCTTTGTCCGGCTGTTCTCAGACTCATATAGCTTGGGAACATGGAGGCATGAAGTATTTAGAATTGGCACTGGCTTTATTTTCAGTCTTCCAAAGGCAGCCCAGAAGGAGAAAATCAGCTTCTGAAGATTTATATGCTCTTTGTATAAGCAGCTAGCAGAGCTTTTAATTGATCACAGTTCATTTAACGTGAGAGCTGAGCAATGCTGGGGCTGTTGTAGGGTCAGAACTAACAAACATACACTTCCATATGTCCTTGGAAATCCCAGTGTTATCAGGAACATCCTCGGCTCATAGAAAATTCTTCCTTCTAGCAATATGCCTCAACCTAAAACCCCTTAGAGAGGGATATGCTGGGGCATGGCACACAAGTGCATGCTCATGGGGTAGATGCCATGCACCACAGAACGTCTTAATCTCCTTGTCACTATGTCTAATGAATGTGCGGCCCTCTCTCTTTGATGCCATTATAAAGATGTGTGTAAGGAGCAGGAAAACCAGCAGAATCAAATCCAGTTTGCGACAAGAGGAAGATTTCCTTTAACCCAAATGATTATCCGATTTAAACTGTGAAATGCTGGATGAACAGGGATGCTAAAAAGAGGATTCTCACAAAGAAACAAAGAGTTTCTCCTTTACAACCCACCCCTGAGACAGCACCTGAGAGAATTCACTGTCTTCTTCTTCCTTACAGTGGTTTGAACTGTAGGGTAGTGTATTATAACTAAATGCAGGGTGCCCAGTATTGGGCTGTAGTCACCAGCTCATGGCTGTCCTCATGTCCTCACCATTGCTGGATAATCAGCAAACTCCAAAGCAAGAAGGCAGAAATTGAAAGTTGTTGACTGACTTGGACCCAACGTTGTGTAAGGTCCAATGAGTCATTTCTCACAAGAATTGATTCAATTTAAAGTGGAGGGATGGAACCTGCGTGTTATTTGTGAATATGGGTTGAGTGCAGCTGATGGTTTCAGATGAAAATAGAAGCATGGGGATGATAGGAGGGAAATGTCCAAATGTTTCTTTTCAACCTGTCTTATGTTTCACATCAGAAACACCAAGGCAATTTCAAAGCAAAACCTTTCAGCTTCTATTTCTCATTTCAGAGTGGAGTTTCTCCCAGTGTGGACCTGTTTATTTTTAATAACTTAGAAATGAGACAAACAAAATTTAATTAGGTAGTCAAGGGAAATATTTTGGATTGACCCTAAATGATCTATTTCAGCTTTTTTTCCTTTCTCTGAAAATGAGCGGGGAAATGGTTGGGCTTGACTTACATCAGTTGTTTTTTATTGATCTTCCAGTAAAACCAGGAAAAAGAATGATGCCTGCGCTCTGAACCTCGCTCTGCACCATGCTGTATCTCACTCTAGTGTGGGTGAGGTACCTTCTCCTGATTATAAATAGTCTGTGCTTATAGAGAGTAGTTGAGAATATAAAGAATTGGGAAAGAAACAGAGAAGAATAAAAGCTCTTTGAATGTCTCACCAGCTTCCTTCATGCTCGCAGTGCTCAGCTCTGCTGGGGCTTTAGCTGGAAGCACATCAGTCCTTAGAAGATGGGCAGGGTTGGAGACAGAGCTGGGGTAAGGTGCTGGATGTGGAAAGGGTAAAGAGATGACCAGGGAGCCTTGGGGTCACTGGAATGATTATGATATGGTGCAAAGCTTGCTCTCCTCCTGCAGCCGAAGCAGCAGGGGAGGAAAGAGCTCAGCTCTCTTTGGCTCCCTAAAGAGAGCATCTCTGCCCATAGCACTTCATCTGATCCCATTCCCACAGTTTTATCCTCTGGGAATGAGACAGTGAGCACAGAAGAGGAACAGAATTTGCTCCTTTAGGGTGTCTTGTGCTAACACAGTGCTCAGTGCCTCCCAGGATGTGCAGTCTGTTTAAATATGCTCACAAGAGCATGTTGATTTTTCTCTGCTTCCTACTGAGACCTGCAGGGTCTTCATTAGAATTGGGTGGGCAGTCCACATCCCAAAAATTGCCATGAAAAAGCAGGCCAAATGTCTGAATCCTGGCCCCATGTTCTCTGGGAATGAAGATCATCTTCCTTGTCCACTCCAGACAGCCAGGTTTACCCACAGCCTTTTCCTTAAAGAACTGGGGTTATTTCTGCCTGGGTTTAGGTCTTCTCTTCCCTCCTCCTCCCGCCTCCTGAATCCATTTATCCATTATCCATTTTCACACACCTTCAAAGCAGAAGGGAGAGTTCTCAGAGCTAACAAAGTTTGGGAAAAGCAGCAAGGTTGGGGAGAGAGACTCAAACACAGGGATTTATTTGCAGGCTCTATTGGCTTTTCTGGCACTGGACTTTGCTTTATCCTTGCTCAGTATATCACAGCATGGGACAGACTTCAGTGCAGATCTCCACAAGACCTCACTTAGTCTATTGTCAGGACCTAAGGAGCTTGACGATGTCCAAGATGTCCTGCTGACACCAGATGGGGTTTTCTATGGTAGTTTTCTAGAGGTGGACTAGGTCCAAAGCAGGATCTGGCACGCTGCAGCTGTGAGATGATGCTATAAATGCTTCCTTCATCACACAAATGAGGAGCTGGTGGCTCTCAGCAGTGGTAGTGCAAGCATGGAAAGAGAAGATTTCCAGCCATCCCAATGCAAATCTCTTCTGTAAATCTCCCTTGAAGACTCTGACATATGCTGGGGCTGTTAACACTGAAATTCAAACAATCTGGGATTTCCTTTCCCAACACATTTGTATTCTCCTGAGAGAGGACTCTGTTCTGTGTCATGTCAACTCTGCACTGAATCTATGCTCAACACCTCTCCCCCTCTGCACACACCATTTATATATCTAAAAGGAGAAACTCAGAAAAGGAAAACAAAATGAAACAGAACAAAACAACCACCTAAGAAATACCCGTAAGAAAACCGTTGTTTCTGCAGCCCCAGAGGGAAAGCACAGCAAAAGAGCATCTTTGGAGGCTAACAACCAGCTAAGCAGGCAGAAATCCTCTGCTCTGAGGCTGCGAGCTGCAGAGTTTCTCACCCTTGCTCTCAGCCTGATTTCTGGGCAGCTGCAGCACGAAACCCAAGCTTACAAACCAATCAAGCCATCCCTGATGCTGCTTCTAGAGAACCCGTTGGGGAAATTGCTCTTCAGTAATGTCTGTCAGGGTGAAAATGAAGAAGGAGAAAAACAAAGACATCTTTTTACATGTGCATTTTCTTCTACAGCGTTACAGAGAAGACCGAAATGGACCAGGGAAAGGGGGGTGGTGTTCACCCCAAGTATATATTGATTCCAGTGGCGCTAGAGGATGTGCATTCATTTATGCCAGCTGAGAAACAAGGCCTGGGATTCTTATTATACAGACAGCATTGAATCCTGATTTATTGTTCCCCAGGTATGAAGAGAGGGAGATGGAGGGTCAGGCAGCATAAAATCCAGATAAACAGAAGCAGGGAGTTATCTGGGTTCAAGTGGAGCTGCTGAAGTTTCAGGACAAGCAACTTCTTTACTGTAGGAAATGCTCTTTCTTCAACACCATCATGAAGTAAAGAGTCCTCCTTTTTTCAAGATCATCATTTCAAGACATCCTTCTCTGATTCTGTTTGGCTTCCTGGAGTAGGTAGAAGATTATGCTGGCAAATGAAACTCTAGGGTAAGAAGCTGTGCTTCTGCGCTCCTATCCTCCAGCCCAGAAGGGAGATGAACTACAAGGGGGTATGTTATAATTGTAATTGGAAGTAAAGAGTATCCTCAAATGCTTCCCTGGAGGAAAATCATAATTGCATGTAATTTTAAAAGCTGCGAGACGAGATGCAGGAGAACACAGGCCTGGAAAATAAAGCTTTCCCTCACTGTTGGAGTGGCTATGGGAAACACTGATTAGAGGACACAGGGTAAGATCTAGGATGCTGTGATGATTAACGAAACCCAAACCACAAATAGAAGAAACTTCCAAGTTAATGGCATGGAAGATTCCCCTCTAATAAACTGGAAAGCACTCTCTGAAGGAGTAATACAATAAGTCATCCTCCAGGAGGGGCTGCACAGCAGAAGTGCTTGACCCAGCAGACAGATGGGAAGCCAGCAAAGGAGCAATTACCCGGCCACTGGCTTTGCAGAAAGCCTGAAGTGCCAAAGGGAACGATCGCGGTGTGTGATGCTGTGAGCTACCTAAGTGTGAATGGAAGTAGCTCTGACATCCGTCAATCACTTGATTCAAGATGGAGATGTCTGGACAATGATTTAAGAAAAGCCGAATTTGTCAGGATTTCTCCTAGGAGGTGATTCAGTGCGTTAAAAAGCAGCATTGCATCCAGCTACTCAAACCTTCACAATTACACTCTTTTTAAGAGTGATTTGAGGGCTATGGAACTATTTTATTTATTTTATTTTATTTTATTTTATTTTGCTTTATTTTATTTTATTTTATTTTATTTTGCTTAATTTTATTTTTTATGTTATTATGCTATTATTTTATTTCATTTCATGTCATTTATTTTTTGTATGTGGGAAGTGTCTGCTTCCTTTGAAAATGGTCCCATTTCTCTTCAAAGACCCAGGGAAGCTTTTTGCCAAAACCTCATAAAACACCGGGGTTCAGTGGAAGGTTGATTTTTTTTTATCCTTGAAAGAGCAGAAGCTTTTCTGTCCCATCTCTGATTCTGGTTTGGTTCTATCTCTGTTTCCTGGAAAGAGCAACCCATTTTCCAGCCACATTCACCTTCAAGGCTTGGAAGGGGTCTCAAAAGTCTCTGTTCAAACCTGCCTCTGGGCTGCAGTTGCATCTTTTGAGATAACGAATCAATGAGTGATACAAAGATCAAGGACCTGAAGAGGCTGGGGCACAAGTGTCACACTTCAGAAAAAGCTTTGAAATCAGTGCCAGTTTCTGGCTCTGAATTCTCCAAATCACGGTGGCAGCTGCCAAGGGCAGATCCAAATTCCTCCCAATCCAAGACAGGATCTGAGCACTTTGAAATGTAGCTTGATTCGAAGCCTGGATGTGAGTTCTGCTGGAATTCTCCCTCTTGTCCAGCAATGCCTTCAGAAAGCATCAGAGACACCAGAAGATCCCATCAGGACAAACAAAACCTGTGCAGGACTATTTATTTAGGTGTTATTCTTCATTTCTGGTTAACAAAAGGGATAAGAAGCTGTGTGACAAGAGTAACATATACAAAACACAAGAAGGTGGTCTGGTGTGTGATGGTATTGGTTTGCTTTAGCATCTCCTTGCCACAGCCATTATGACAGTCAATGACTGGAGGCCACGCAGGGACCTGACCATAACAAGCCATTAGATGCAGAAGATGATGCCTCCCAAATTCAAATGAAGATGATGGTTGATTCCCTGATGTTTTTCACCATCCCAAGACTTTGTTAAAGAGTAGATTAATCTCTCCGAAGCACAGAGTTGAGATGTGGTTGCAATGCTCCTCACCCTAATGCTGGAGGAATGCAGCCACGGGCAATGGTGGAAACAGGTCAACCAAGCTTCAAACCTCCTTTGAATAGAGCTCTCTACAACACATTTACGTTGCCAGCATGACATGCTTCAGGCCTCACAGGTTACAACTGTCCCCTGTAAAGGATGTGTTTGAGGCTGATAACCTCCAGGGTTTTAGGGTCTTAGGTTCCAGCTTGAGAGCCTGCTCATTTAGATACCATCTTCAGAACCTGCTCATCCAGATACAATCTCAAAGAGATGGAAGGGTGAATTCATTCTTGCAGAGCACATGTAAGAGATAATTGCACAAAAAACCAGGAGATCCTTGGGCAGGGGTATTGGTGAAGAAAGCGAGGAGAAATTGTGCATTCTTGGAGGTCCTAGAGGTATTTAAAAGGCATACAGAGGTGGTTCTTAGGGACATGGTTTAGTGGTGGGCTTGGCAGTGATGGGTTAACTGGACTCAATGAGCTTATAGGTCTTTTCCAGCCTAGATGATTCTATGGTTCTTGGAGTTAGGACTTTTCTGGCTTATCTGATGCTTCAGATAAGCATAAAGAACCTTTTCAGTTTTAAATAATACTCAAGGATGTGGTCACTCCACTTCATGCATCCCAGCTTTTTCCTACCCAGGGAGCTTTGATCCTGTGACAGGTTTCTCCACGATCCAGCGCAAGAGATGAAGGGTATCATCAAACAATGGCCAGTGCCTGGGTGCTTGGAGCAGATGAGTCCAGTGGATTGACCCCTTGTACAGAAGAACTATGTACCCAGAGATTTGCTTGCCCGGTGAGGATGCTCCTGAAGACAGGGAGGAAATGGGATCATAACTGGATCAAACTCATACCAACCTCCAAAACAGCCACTGACACATCCAAATGCAGCACCTTGGCCTCATCTCTGTGCAACCCACCTGATGCTTTCCAAGGAGCAACTAGTCATCTTCTGCAGCTGAGCCTCTTCATTGGTTTATGTGTGTCTGTGGGGTGAAGCTGTCAGGCTCTTTCCCCGCACTTGCACACCACTCCATGCACAGCTCCCCTGTCAGCAATAAGTCCAGCTCTTTTCTGGCCACTGAGTGCATTCCTAACAATTCCCTGGCCCCAGGATTAGATGAAAGGAGAGCAGTGACAGGAGAGCTCGAGAGATTTGCACTGCCTTTGCCAGCATCCTGAAAGACTGGTGCATTCACAGACACAACACTCCATTATTCATGCCTGAAAGATGAAAAATAGGGCACATTACGATATCAAAACCCAGTACCTAAAATCTCTCACTTTGCAGTCTGCAACTGAAAGCATACATTTGGGTGTATTAGGATGGAGAAGTTTCTTTTCCCAGGGAAATTTCTCCTTCCCTGCTGCCGCAGAAATCTGTGCCCCTGCACTATGAGGCACAGATTTCTGGCTGTGGCTGCTAACTCTGAAGGCAGAACATCTGCCTGCGTGCTTGGGGCAGCAAACTCCATCACCATCCAAGCGTATCTTGATTTATATTGTGGTAACCCAGACAGCAATCTGGTCTGCTGTCTCTTGGGAGAGGGGTGTCTGTGTATATATATATAATGTATATACCTATTATGTGTATATATATGTATTTATAACATGTCAATCCATGCTATAAAGCAGCACCCACGGACCTGTGGCTTTGCAAATTCCCCTTTCTGTTGAAGCCACTGTCTTTTCCTGGGTCACACAACAGCCTTGTTTGCCTCTGACCTGGAGTTTTGAGCCTGAACAAGTGTCACACTTCAGAAACAAATCTTGCAGTGGGACCTGCCTGGCAGAACAGGGACAAACAGCCCTGAACATCAAACATACGTGTTGCTGCTGTCTTGTTATGTCAACTCACTGCCTTCTAGAAGTGGCATTCATTTGTTATAGAGATTAGCTGCCATTACAGACCCAGAGGATGAGAGTCATCTCATCAACATCCAGATGTTTGCAAGGCAGGTACCTATTCACTGTTGCTCTTCAGAGTCAGTGGTGTAAGAAGACATGGTTCACGTGTGCAGATGTAGACATATAGCTTGAAACAAGATGAGTTGCACCATAAACCCACCTATTCTTCCCTTCTGTTTCTAAGGTTAATCTCAGTGACTGTCTCCAGCAATCAGTCTGACACATGTTTCAAGTTCCAGCCTTGTCTTTCATGTTTGCCAGGGAAGACATTACACCAGCCATGTCTTTGGGACAAGTCAGACAAGGTAGAGGCATGTGAGGACGGAAGAGTCCCGGCAATGAGGCACTTTGCTGCCAATTGGCTCCCCATCTGCAGAGACTGCCAACATCTGCCTCTTTCACAAACATCTGGATGTGCTGACAGCAATGGCATGTCAAGGGAAGATCTCTGATGAATCCTGGGAAGCAAAAGTGTCCAAAACCAACAGAGCAGTTATACAGAGTGTTTGTCTTCCTGCAAAAGCATGTTTCGTGTAATGTCTTCTTACCCTCCAATCATTCTCAGATGCACTACTGATTTACTGTAGTTCGGGTAAACCGAGGCAGGCTGTGGTAGCACAAGTGATGGCTCTGAGACTGTTAGTCACTGCATGCCAAAGCAAAGGGTTGAGCCTTAGGTCTGAATGCTTTGGTCAGTGCCCTGAGCATTAGAAAATGTACCTTCCTGGTTGTCATATTGCTCGCCTTCCAACTTGGGAGGGAGAATATTGGCTGCAGGTGTTCCTTAAGAGGAAAGGGAAAAAGAGAAAGATTAAAGGACAGAACCAAAAGCTGTTCCCTTGTGGCATCATTTCCCTTTGCAAGGTCCCAAACATCCATTAAGGAAGCTTTTAGGACCAGCCCTTTTTTGTCTTACGAATGAAACCAGATGCCAAACCCCCAGAAGTGGCAGCAACAGTAAAACAAACCCAACCAACAGCTTCACATCCTGAACCAGGCAGCAGCGTGAGGCCACCTCAGCGAAGTCATCACGGGATCATCCATCATCTCATCAAATTGCTGCTGCTCTAACTAAAGACAGACTGTAAAGATTTTGGGGGTTTTATCCAACACTGCAAAGCAAAGGCACTCACTGAAAAAGTGATTAAGATCTTCGTTGCTATTCACAGAGTTTCACTCAATAAGCATCTATGATGGATGATGGAGGGTTGCTCCTGCTCAGGAGCAAAGGGGCCTTACCCTGCATGGAGTGGAGCATGGAAAGGGTTTTATTTTCAGTAGCCTTTCTTCTAATTCAACAATGGCTTGTGGGAGGGAATGCTTGCTTCTTATCTATCTGGGGATGCTCACTTCTTATCTAGTTGGAGATGCTTGCTTCTTATCGAGCTGTGATGTGAAATACACCCTAAATATGTCCTTTTATGTGAAAAAAGGGTTCTGGGCTATATTTACTTGCTACCTTTTCCTCTGAACATCTCCATCTTCCAAATCCCTGTTTACTGCTGCAGCAGCTCCAGGAGTGTGTTTCTCAAAACCAGAGACTGAGCAAGGTCTCAGGCGATCCCATTGCAAAGGGGTTGGGGTGAGCAATCATCTCCTTTCCGGTGCCCCCCATCTCCTGACAAAGCACCTATTTAGGTTCTGATTTATGGAGGGTTTGGGCCACAGAGGAAATCACAGAATTAGAATGAGAAATGTGGGTTATTTTTGCCTTTTTACTGTGCAGGTTTTTCACCAGGCAAAAGAGGACTGAGGGAAAAGTGTTCGCGTTTCATCATCAAAACATCCTTCACTCTTCAGTGGCAACCTTTGCTGGCTTTTAACAAATCTTTTGAGGTGTAGAAGGGTTTTAGTACTTCCAGCAGTGTCAAGAAAAGATAGTACTTTCCCCTTTTATTCCTCCTTCTAATCACATCCTCCCCTGCCTGCCTTCCATCTCCCCAGAGCGGCCTGCACCCTGCTGCTTTCCCCATCCCAGCCTCTGTTTTCCAGCCCTGTTGGTGTTTTTGCAATTTGCTTCCCCCCCCCCCCCCCCCTTTTATTTCCTGCCATTTAGGAGTTTTGGTAGCTCCTTTCCAGTGAATTTTTAGCTTTGGCAAATGTGCAAAGCCTGCTCCTTTGGGAGAAGCCGAGGGAGCATTTCCATTTCACTGATGGGGATGAAATGTTCCTGAATCCCAATGCCCTTTAAGCCATGTGTCTTCCTCTAATTTAATATAGAGCCTTATATGAAGTTAAGGACAAATACCTTCCCTTACAGAACCACTCCCTGTGACAGCCTCACTAATTAGTTGTTATTAACAGTGATAACAGAGCTATCAGATTTAATAGGCAGCAGATTATGGCAATTACAGTGAATTCACCGAGTATGGGAAGACTGAGGTTTGGCTCCGGGGACAAACGGGCACATTCTCTCAGGCTGCACCCTCAGGGCAGAGCTGCTGCATGGAAGGGTGCTCCTCAAGGGTTGAAACCAAGGCTGGAAGATGTACCAGCCAGTGGGACCATGGGACGAGGGAGGGTAGATATCATAAATGTAAAAAGTGGAAAGAGCAGGTTTGGAAATGCCGCTTTCTTGCTTTCCTTCTTGCTTTCCCTCTTGATTTCCTGTTTTCCTGCTTTTCTTCCTGCCTGCTTTCCTTCCTTCTTGCTTCCCTTCTTTCTTCGTTCCCTTCCTTCTTGCTTCCCTTCCTTCTTGCTTCCCTTCCTTCTTGGTTCCCTTCCTTCTTGTTTCCCTTCCTTCTTGCTTCCCTTCCTTCTTGCTTCCCTTCCTTCTTGGTTCCCTTCCTTCTTGCTTCCCTTCCTTCTTGGTTCCCTTCCTTCTTGCTTCCCTTCCTTCTTGGTTCCTTTCTTTCTTGCTTCCCTTCCTTCTGCTTCCCTTCCTTCTTGCTTCCCTTCTTGCTTTTACTTTTCTCTTGCACTTTCGCTCTTTGCCTCTCACTTTGTTCCTCTCTCCCCTCCCCTCCTCCAGGAGAAAACTGTGGGAAAAAGAAAGATGAGGAACATTCAGAAAACATGAACATGTAATTGCTTCTCATTGTCCCAGGTCAAGTGTCTCTGATGTGTGTGAGCTGGTTTTCTCACTCCCCTGGGTGATCACGTAGAGCAGGGTGCCAAGGACCAACTTGAGGTTGAATCATTCTATAAACCATAGTGAAAAAGGGTCTGGGGTCCAAAGGCCATGTGGTTGGAGGAGTTGCAGTGTGGGAGAAACCTCAGAGGTCCCCACAGCTCAGCTCATCAGTGATTTCGGCAAGTCCACCTGCCTGGACCTGCCTCATTAACCATAAACATGGAAACACTTCTGAGGACCACCTCATCCTCCCTCCCTGCTGAGCCTGCAGCCCCTCCAGCAGTGCAGGCGTTTCCCTCTGCGCATGCATTCCCTTTTTCCCTGCTGAATTTTTCTTCATTAAATCAGCCTTTGGGAGCAAAACCAAACACAACATCCTGACACGGCAGCCCATCACTCCTCGGGAAAGCACTTACCAGAGGTAGCCCCGGCTGCTCTGTTTTCCCCATTAGCATCGAAGCTGCTGAAGACATCCTCCTCCAGTTTCTATAACATGCAACTCCCCGTCCCCCACTGCTCCCTCCACTTCAATCACCCCTCAGGCAAACAGCTTGGCTGGAAAAATGATCCAAGACACAGAGATCCTGGAACATGGTTGCTGTGATAGCTCCCAAGGGATGACTCCTCTGCTCCTGAGCTGGACCCCCATGCCTCATGCAGCATCTTAGGGAGGGAACCCCACACAAGTGATGGAGGAAAGGTAAGAGGCTGAGGGGATGCAGATGTGAATCCCCCCATGCTTCCACTTTACACTTGCTTTCTTAATCAAATTCCAGGAGTGTTTAGAGACCACCACCGAGACCAAATCCTTCTTAGGCTGAAAAAATAGATAGATCCTACCCCAAAAAAATGCTGCACTGAGCTGGGAAAAGGATAGGGGAAGGGGTCTTCAGGGACAAACTCTCTGGCCCTGCTTTTAAAGGCTGGGGTACAGCCAGAATTACATCTCCCACCACTTCTTGTGAATCATCATCCATGGTTTCTCTGAAGGCATGAGCGAAATTTGCTGGCAAAATAGAAGATGTCAGAAAGATCTGGTATGGAGAAACCACATCTATTGCTCTTTATCTGCTGCTTGCCCCTGAGGAGATTTTGCTGGATGCTTCCAAGGCTTGGGTTTGAACTGGTTGCTGTGTTGTGTGTGGAGCTGCAAGAGTCAATGTGTCAGACAGTGCTATAAGGAGTGCATCAGCTGCTAGCACAGTCACCATGAAGGGTGGTGGAGCTGTGATGAACAGGTGACCTCCCCAGACCTGAAACAGGCTGGAAAGTAGGTCTGACAGAAACACAAACCTCCCAATGACTATTTTGTGCAGCATCCTGTGTTATAACAGGCCTTTTCTAAGATGCTTTGTCTTCCGCATAGGTTTACAGAGTCCTTTTTTCTGCTCCTCCCTCTCCCATCTCAAAGCTACTTCCTCATCACAACCCAACTGAGACCCCAAAGGGAAACAGCTCAACTAATAAACATCTGACCACTCACCATGGGTAGGCTAACTCAGGCACAAAAAGCCTTTTTGGTATATCCAGAATGGTCCAGAATAGATATCTATGCAGCATTTTGGTTCAGAGGGGTTAGAATAAAGAGGTACAAATACTGATAAATGATTCATTTCATTTTTTCCTTCTCTCTCACGAAGAAGAAAATAAATGGCACAGACACAATTTCTATAATATTCTGTTTTCATCTGTAAGAAGAAAATTTTCAAGCTTAGGTGCCAAAAGCAGGAAAATTAAATCTCTGTTTAGACAGTTAAATAAGAGGCTCAATTTTCAAAGGTACCAATACCCTGTATGCCTAATTGCTGCGAGAAGAGGCTGAAACCTTTACTTTTAAAAAGGTATTTTTCAACTCCGTAAAAAAAAAACTTCTTTATTAACAAAGCAATTTCACAGAAAATGTCCATTAGGGAACGAGGGACAGAAGTCCAGTGAAAAACAACATCCATGTTGTTTCCTTTTAGAGTTCAACTGCTGGTGCTAGGCAATTCAGATGGATTCAGTAGCAACAGAGTTACAGTGATAAAGGTCCCATGCTCAGCTCTGCTTCCATTCCTCTGAACTGAAAGGTTGAATCCAAACTACTGCCAGTGGAAATGATGGGATTCTCAATGTTGACCTCCTATGAAGAGATGACCTGCTGAGTGGATGAGGGAAATGCTATGGATGTTATCTACCCAGATACCATTTCCCACAGTATTCTCCTGGAGAAACTGGCTGCTTGCGGCTTGGATGGGTGCTCTCTTCTCTGGGTAAAAACTGGCTGCACGGCCAAGCTGAAAGAGTGATGGTGAATGGAGCTGTGTGAGTCTTCCTCTTGAGCTTAATTCATCCCTACCTGCTCCATGTATTGAAAGTATAAATCCATTATTATATGGCCTTTGTTATACTGGTGATCGATTTGGTCCTCAGCACAGACAGGGAGCTCTCTAAGCAGATGGGAATGTCATTGGTAAAGGAGCTTCAGGATTTGATCTTGACGAAATCATGAGAGACGTTTGATTACATCAAGCACTAAGAACTTCCTATCATTTCTCCTCAAAATGCCAAGACCCAAGATGGACACTGATGAAAGATTAGATGCTCTTAGATAACTTAATGTATGGTGGAATGGCTATAAGTGTTAGAAAACAAATAAAATACAACCAAAAGTGTCATGAACTGAAAAACAGCCTGGTGCTGGAATGAAGAATAACATGGTTTGGAGAAGAGCTGTCATCTAAAGGTGGGTGAACTTCATCCTTGTGTGCATCTGAGAAAGCTCTGAGACATGCTAGCAAAGCCATGTGGGAAATGCAGTGTCAACCCTCCATGCCTGTGGATAAACAGAGGACTTTGGTCCTCAAGGGCTGTCCTCAAGAGCTTTGAGGCTATTCCACCAGCCCTATGATTTACTCAAACGAAAACAAGCTTGGAAGGCAAATGCATAGACTTTACAAAAAGGCCTCCAACCACAGGGAAGATGATTCTTTGCCACAGGTTCTATTTTGTTCTATTTTATGCTCATGCTGACTCCGAGTGGACACCCTCAATGTGTGTGATATCACACAAATGCTGAATAAGAGAAATTCCTTTCTCCAAAAGGGTGGACAGCTGGATCAAGGGCACCAAATCCACTTTGCAGGGTGAAAGTTACTCAGGCAGCTGCTGTTTCTGGACATGCAAATAAATTGTCACTGGTATATAGCTGTTTTCATAGCACTGTGGTTGTTCTCTAGTATCTGGTCCCTAATAACTTCATGGAATGAACCATGGGTCACTTGGTGCATTGAATATTGAAGGGACTAAGGTGGCATTCAGGACATATGAATGATGTTTGCCTTCAAAGACCCTCTTGCATTACACAAGGCAGAGATAGCGTAGCTCAGTTATAAAACATGGTCACCTTGATAATGCATCAAGACGCTGGCTATCAGAAGTCCAGCAATGAGCACAATATTGTCATGCTCTGAAGAAAAGGAGGAGGGGAGGAAAGCCTTTCAGCCATAAAAATGTCAATCTCTGGTTTACTTAAAAAAAACACTAAAACAATGAGCTGAAAGCGGGAAATCCAGAAAACTCCTTCAATAAATGTCAGTACTTTTAAATTAGGACAAAGGAATTAGAAAAATGGAGGCTTATGTTTAATTCACTTGAAAGCAAATTAAAGGGTTCGGCTTATGGATGAAAGAGAAAATTAGGTTTTTTTTTCCCGGAGAGTTACCAAGGCTACTGCAGCCCAGAGAAAGCCACAGTTCAACACACAGCTTTGGAGAGCTGCTATTGACAGGGCTGTTTGCACATCTTAAGTAGATTTAGGAGAAGTGGCTCTATCTCGGAAGCTGGACCAGACACTGTGTCACATCCCAGCAGGGGCAGCACTCGGTTGGGTCTAACCCAGGCATTTTTCCCAATGTGGGGATAAAGCCTCCAGCAGCAGGTTATTTGAGTTTTGAGATACTCATGTGCTGGTTAAAGTCATCTTCTGACCCATAGTGTGGTACCTCCAGCATTTTCGCATGGGCTGAATGCCTGCTTTAATCAAGTACCCCTAAATGTGCCCCTCAGTCTATATGTGTGTGTTCATTGCCCATTTATACTGCCATGGCTCAAGCTGGGAGTGATTTGACAGAAGAAACAGGCTTATCAAGTGCTCTGTTTAAGGAAACCTTTATTTTCAGGTTCTGACTTTACGTTTTGTACTATTTCATTCTGTTTCTGCTCATTCTCAAGGTCTTTTATTCAGCTTCTCCTACATTTCAGGGAGGTTTCTCAGCTTTGTTCCACCAACAGGCCTCATTAGCACTTCTTTTCCACATTGAGGGCCAAAATTGCTATAGGAAACCTTAAACAAATCAATTGCAAGAGAGACCCAGGAGATGCTCCATTACTAGATGAGCCCCCCAGACCAGCACTGTTCAATATCATTTCCCTGTTAGCCACTACCTTATTTTGGCTTGGTTCTCTCATCAAACGCTGTGTTTTCCTGCTAGAGTAACAAGTTACCCCATTGCACTGCATCAATTTTCCATTTAAAATCCAAAGAAAGGAGTTTTTTTATCACGTCCATTTTTTTGTTCCTAAACAAATGAACTTTATCCAAGAAAATACCAGGTTTGCATGCTGTGATCTCTCAGCCATTCCCCATGTCTTCAGTTCCCCATTCCCCCCATATTGTTACAAAGCCCAGTGAAGCTTTGAGCAGAGATTTGCGTTTCTGATGTCTCTTGGATTACTTCTGTCTTTCTGATGTAAGCACTGCTTTTGCTGGTCCCCAGTCCAGAGGCTGCCCCTTGACTGGATAGTGTTTGGTTTGCATCCTTGCCTCCAAATCCAAGTTTGTGCACATTGATCTGTGGAGATATGATGATGGAAGAGTGTGCAGACCTTCTGATATGATGTTTCTGGGGATGGAGCTTCCCCGTAGTTCTCATTTCTCAATGCATTTTCTTTCTCAGTGCATGTTACTTTTGCCACCCTCTTCAACAGTTCATCTTAACTGAAAGCAAAGGTGAAATACTTACTGTTTCCCAAGGGATACCTACATTATGACAAGAGATATAACTGGATATCAGCCATAATCTCTTCCTTTATATCACTGTATAGTGTATGCCCATCTTCTGTATTTTCTTTTCAATGTATCCTATGAATAGATATACAAAGAGTACAGGGGGATTTAGGGTCACTACAACACCCAGATTCCTTTTCCCCTTTGTTTACCTCCAAATAACTACAAACCATGGAAGATTAATCCTGCTGTTTCCTGCCTAAGGGGTGGCTGTGCTCCAGCAAAGTGAGGAGTGTGATTTGCTGCATGTATTGACGGCGTAACCCTGCAAGGTAATGTGGTCCACTAATTGACCTGGCTGGGAGCTCAAGCTTCCCAGGATCTCAGGCTTCCCAGGATTTCACCAAAGGAACAGAGTTCATTAAACCTACAAGGATTCCCAAGGTCTTTGCATTTTCCTGGAAAGCCAAACCTACTAAACTAAGCAATGAGTTTGGATACCCTACAGGTGCTGAGACACTCTGGAGTCCTTGGAAGAATTAAGTTCTTCCTACAAAGGTTTCACAGCAGCCACAATTAATTGCTTTGGGTGGTTTTGTTTGTTCCTTATTTGCTCCTAAATGGTAGCAAGAAACTCTCCTTCCCTTGTGGCAGCCCGATGTAATAGGTTTGCATGACATTATCCCAGAAGTTCAGCAACCAGAGTCCATAACAACACATCTGTAAGCAACAAAGAGGAGCAAAGTCCCTAAACTAGCAAAACTCAGATATGTTTCCAGTTCGCAGCTCTTACAATCTCACAAAAAGCTGATGAGCCAGAACCAAGACTCTCCCCCAGCCCTCTCCTTAAAACCAGTGCTAACAATGCCTGGTTAAGGAGAGGAGGTAGATAATGCAAGTTGGTGTCTGAGCACAGCAGGCAAGGATGAACATCACAGCAGCTTTTCCAGCTGAGGACAAGGTTGATCTGTTTCTGATAGTGGCCAGTATGGATATCTAAAGAAGACAATAAGAATGGGAACAGCTTGGGGTAAAACCTTTACAGAATATTCCCTTAACCTCCAAACTTGCAGCTCAGGGAGCTCCTGAGCTACAGGCAAGGTTTCGATACTTAACGTACCCTGACTGGAAAAAGGTTACTGGAGTCCTTACTGTGAAGTTGTCTAGTTAAGCTTGGTTGAGCCATGTTAGCTTCTAACAGTTATGAAGTCCTGTATGGAGGTAACAATGCACCAAAAATCCACTTTTTGCAACCAGTTTTGGATCTGTTTCTTTTTGCTTTAATTTCTCGGCCCTCACTCTAGTATGAAATGAGGCAAAAGACAGATGATCGCCATCCACCTTGTCCAAATAGATCTGTACTCTCTACCCACACCTGCATTTTCTCCAGGCTGAAGAGACGTAGTCAAGCTGAAGTTACCCTTTAGATCTACAGAAGCTGATCCACATCTTAGATCCTATGGTATAGATGAAGCAGGTGAGAACAGTCTCCCACCTGGCTCTGCAGGTTGAAATGGTTTTCGAAGGCGGTGTTTGGAAAAGATCTAGCAGCTCCAAAATCCTAGTGGCAAGTGTGGCATTGACTTCCATTGAGAACTGCTCGCTCTGCTCCATGTTGTCCCCAGGAAGGGCATCAAATGGGCACCTACAGGTAGGTGTGTATGCGCCAGTAACCATCCTACTGCAGAGCATCCCATGCTGGCTTAGAAACATCCTCCTCTGCCTGCAGACAAGGTGCCAGCCATTCCTTGGGTTCTGAGTTTAATCTCCTTGCTCCCTGAGCTCTAACACCCCCAGAAAACTCTCCTGTCTCTGATCTACCTCCTTTGGGTGATTTCATTTTCGCTCATACAGAATGAGGTTTGTCCTGCCTTAGAATCATTGAAGCTTAGAATCATAGAATAGTTAGGGTTGGAAAGGACCTGAAGATCATCCAGTTCCAGCCCCCCTGCCATGGGCAGGGACACCTCACACTAAACCATGCCACCCAAGGCTCTGTCCAACCCGGCCTTGAACAACGCCAGCGATAGAGCATTCACAACTTCCCTGGCCAACCCATTCCAGTGCCTCACCACCCTCACAGTAAAGAACTTCTTCCTCATATCCAATCTAAACTTCCCCTGTTTAAGTTTGAACCCATTACCCCTTGTCCTCTCACTACAGTCCCTCATGAAGAGTCCCTCCCCAGCATCCCTATAGGCCCCCTTCAGATACTGGAAGGCTGCTATGAGGTCTCCACGCAGCCTTCTCTTCTCCAGGCTCAACAGCCCCAACTTTCACAGCCTAAACCTCACCTCTGCCTTCACCTCTCTCTTTGATGCTCATCACTCCCTCCTCCCTCCTAGGATTTTCCAGCTGGCTTTTCCTCCACTGGATTTTCTTCCTGGGATGGACAGCCAAATATCTCACATGGCTGAGAGACAGTTCATCCTTTTTCTGCCTGTTTGTGATCATTCTCAGCACAGCAGGTAGTGTATTCCCGTTTTGTTCTGCAGGTTGCTTTGGTAAATATTCCTCTTTGCACTCAAAACTTTTGTTTAGGACCCATATGTTTTGAGCTTGAGAAGCAAAACAGGATTCGGTTTGGACACTCAGATTATTGCTAGGGTGAAGAAGGACTGCGTTTCTGCAATCATTTGGTTTATACACAGCTGATGTGAGGCTGGATGGGTTTCCAGAAGTTTTGAGCAATTATAACACAGTCCTACCAGTGCATGGAGCTTCTGTCCCACCTCTGCTGCCTGATGCATCCTCCCCATGTCTGCCTGGCTTTTTCTGCCACACCAGAAGCAGGTTTCCATAGATTCTTACTGTTCCCATCCCACTTTCCTGGACAGTTTCATGTCTCCTGGCCAGCACTGGTTTATCTTGTCTCGTGTTGCAGGCCAAGAGCCTGCCACCATTTCCCTAAGAGGTGTTGTGAAGCAAGGGGTGTTTGTGCATGAATGCTGTCCATGGATGGATGGATGCTCTGGAACGGTTCTGACTGTCTTCCAGCTTCCCTGAGTTGCATGAATCCCTTAATCTCTCAGTCATTGCTTCGCTGTTTGTAAAAAGAGACAACTACAGTTCTCTTCCCTTGTTTCTATGGCTGTTTTTGCATTAGGAGACCATCTATTATCAAGGGAGTATGCATGGTTGGGTCCTCTGCAGCAGCCTTAAGGAAGACAAACCAACCTTGTGTTTCAGTTTCCATTGTAACCTGTTCCACTCTCACAACTGGGTTTCTTTTAATCAGCATATTTCATGTGCCTTCCCTGCCCAGTGATTTCTCCATGGACCTACACAAACAATCCTTTCTTTCATTGCCTTTGCTGAATCTGCTGTCTAGCGCTCTGGGGAGCAGCTCATTGGGATAGGTCTAATATGAGCAACAATACTTTGATCAATACCTGGATTCATTTGTAAGGAAAGGTAGCAGGTAATTCAGGAGAGGGGTGTGTATGTGTGCACAAGGAGTGTTTTTTTTTCCTTAACTCTATTCATCTCAGCACCTACCCAGCGATTAGGAGAAAGCCCAGATCTGATAAATAAAGCAGCAAGGAACAATGATCTCTCTTCACGGTATTTGCAGCATGTCTCTTCTGGGTGGCTTTTCCCAGTGCATGAGTCCTTCCCCTAAAGAAAAGGCAGAAAATGCCTCCCTGTTGGGATGGGTGGTAGGGATTGTCTATGCCTGGACTTTCTCCCTCTCCCAACCCCCTGCTATTATCTATTTTCATCAAACTTAGGATGAAGTGTTGCTTTCATTGCACTGATTCATTGATGGCTTCCCCTTATATGGAGGCAGAGCTTGTAGCTTTGTCCTTAGCCCAAGAGGGGACAGCAAGGCTGCTTTCACATTGCCTCCCCCAGCTCTACATGTGCAGGTGGAGGAGGTTGATGCTGCTTTACTGATTGGACCAAAGGGAATGTTTTCATGCAGCTCAGATCTCATCAAGGGGACAAGAAACAGTGCTAGAGAGAGAATCACAGAATCCAAGACTGATTTGTGTTGGAAAAAACCTTAAAGCTCATCCAGTCCCAACCCCTGCCACGGGCAGGGACACCTTCCATAGAGCAGCTTGCTCCAAGCCCCTGTGTTCAGCCTGGCCTTGAGCACTGCCAGGGATGGGGCAGCCACAGCTTCTCTGGGCACCCTGTGCCAGCGCCTCAGCACCCTCCCAGGGAACAGCTTCTGCCTCAGAGCTCATCTCAGTCTCCCCTCGGGCAGCTTAAAGCCATTCCCCTGTCCTGTCCCTCCATCCCTTGTCCAAAGCCCCTCTCCAGCTTTCCTGCAGCCCCTTTAGGCACTGGAGCTGCTCTGAGGTCTCCCCTTAAGGTGCCTTCTTTTCTCCAGGCTGCCCCAGCCCAGCTCTCCCATCCCTGCTATCAGCACCCTTGTGGGAGGCTGGACACTGAGCCAATCCCATCCCTTCTTTAATGAGTGGGGTGATGAGGCTTAGGTCACCTGCTGTGGTCCAAGAGCATCAGAACATCTCATTCCTGAGGGGATGGCAAACGTTTTCCAAGGAAAATATTTTCATTTGCTTGTTAAAAAGCCTACAAACCCTCCCATATGTTCCAGTGCTATTCTTTTTCCTGGGCAAACAGCTCCTTCAAAAATAGAACACTAAAAAAGAATCTGCAAAATAATTAAAAATAATAATAAGCAGAAAAATCCAATAATTCCCCCAGTTTCCCAGCTGGATGTTTCAATTGCATCTCATTGCCGTTTCAGTTGGAAATTTGCTTGAGCACAATCATACTCTTCCTTAAGAAGTCAAAAATACCCCAGCTCAACAGTGATGCTTTTTTACTCCAAATGAGGTTTTCTTAACACTTTCTTTTCCTCCACTGAGCAGCTGGGGAAACGTTCCTTTGGGATGTGAAATACAGTTGTTAAAGGCACTGATTTATTTACAGCTTTTCAATGCTGACAGGGGACTAGGAAACTTGCTGAAGGAGCAGCTCCAGCCTGGAACATGGAAGAAGCTTTCCAAAGGAGAGGAATGCCAAGGATCACACTTTCCTTTTTTGTATTTTCCAAGAGGAAAAGGAAAATCAAAAGGAAAATCTCAAGTAGCATTTTCTCCACCTCTTTATGCTTGACACAGAACACCTACGTGTGGCTGTAGGAATGATTTCTCTTCTCTGCTTTGCTCATTGGAAATACAAATGTGCAATTCCTCCTTTTTTAGTAGGAGAACTTGCAGGAGGATTAACGTGGTGATGCCACAAGGAAACCAAGTTAAGAACCCTGAACAGCTCCAGCACAAAAGCCTTCCTGGGGCATTTCAATACCTGCTCAGCTGAAATCCCTGACCCAGCAGTTGGGGAAAGCTCTCGCTGCAGATGTTCAAAAGCATTGCCTGAGCTTTTGGCATGGAAAAAGTGCTCCAGTGCTGCTCTGAATCACTGGAGGAGATTCTGTGTTAGGGAGATGGACAGTGAGGAAGGAGGTAAGGGAAGAGAGGAGAGAGGAAAAAGAAGGGATAGGCATTGAGAAGGGAAAAGCAAGAAAAAGAAGGGGATGGAAGGGAAGAAAGGGAAAGGAAGGAGAAGAGAAAGAGGGAAAAGAAAGGAGAAGGGAGGGAAAGGAATGGAGAAGAAAAGGAAAGGAGAAGAGAAGGAGGGAAAGGAAGGGAAAGATAAGACCTTTGGAAAGGCAAGCCTGCATTGGGAGGAGGAACAGAGGGGCTGTGTTTACAGGGTACTGACTTGGGAATGAGGCTTCTTCCTCTGTCAGTCAGTTAATTACTGGGTGAACCTGAAGCCACCACTCCACATTTTGTGTCTCAGCTACTCCATGCATGAAATGGAGGTAGTGGAAAACGATGCTCACTCATCATAAAGATTAAGGAGCCAGGCTCTGCTGCTTGGCTTCCTCAGTGTGGGTGACCTGCTGGGACATGAAGATGATTGGGGGGGGGGGGGGTAGATCCCGGCGGGGGAGAGAAGCACCAGGGGACCACAGTGAGGGGTCTCTTGCAGGAAGAGGATAGGGTCAGAGCACCGTGGAGAGGGAGGTGTGGAGACATGGATGGAGATTTATGGACCTGAATTTACAGAGGTGTTTTCTTGGAGGAGATCTGGAAGGTGATCCTGTTGTAGAGGATTAATGGAAGGTGTTTTTGAAGGACATGGCCCAAGACTTCAGGTCTGGGTCTCTGCCAGCAAACAGTCAAGACCCAGACACAGGCCCTAAGGGGACGGGGCTGTCAGAGGCTGCAAAGAGATGAGTGTTTGGGGGTGTGGGGTGTGCTGGGACCCTCCAGGAGGTCCCCGGGTGATGAAGAAGACATCACGGGGCTGGAAGGGACCATGCCCCGGGAGTACCTGGGAGGCTTCAACACAGCGGTCTACGACCTGCTCCGGGTTGGAGGAGGCTCCACATCCCCCCCCTTGCCCCGGGGGCCGGGGAGGCGGGGAGGAGCGGGGCCGGGCTGCCTGGCCCCTCCCCGCGGGACCGGGGCGAAGCGGCGGCGGCGGCTGCCCGGGGAAGGCGGTGAGAGCTGCGGACAGAAGTTTGCTGCTGAAAGAGAGGGGAGAATTAATTATTTAATAAGAATAATATAATTCAACCTTCGAGGAAGCGCCCACCCCCTCCCCGTCCTTCTTCATCCCTGCGGGGATGCGGCGGCGCTCGGCTGACGGCAGCCCGCGGTACCCAGCCCGGCTGCGGGCATGACCCGGGTCCGGCGCGGGGCTGGGCCGGCCGCGGTGTGAACGATCGCCCCGGGGGGGCCGGGCTGGGGCGGCGGGGACGCCTCTCGCCCTGCCCAGCCTCCGCGCATCCTCCGCGGTGCCGAGCCGGGCCGGTCGGTCCGAGCCGTGCCGAGTCGGTGTGATCCGCGCCGTGCCGAGCGGTAGGATGAGGGGCATCTTCTACTTCTGCACGCTGATCCTCCTGGGTGAGTAGTACGGCGGGGAGAACTTCCTGCTGGGGGTTGTTTGCGGGGTTGTTTCGGATACCCCCGGCTGGGGGAGGTCTTCCCTCTTCATGCCCCCTGGAGCAGTGTCAAGCCCGGGGCAGCATCGCCCATCTCTCTGCTGTGGACCGAAGCGCTGGGATGTTTCCTACTGTCGCTCCGGATAGTCCTGTTTGCGGTGGAAATGGATAAACGTATCCCGGGAATTGAGGCTGGGGCAAGAGGAAAGCGGAGGGACTGTGCTGGGGGGCGCGGACACGGATTTTGCACAGCTCCGGGAGCCCCACTGTGATGATGGAGGTGGAATATGTCGGGGTTTTGGGCTTTGGGTTACGGGGTTGTCAGCCCCTGCTCCGCGTTGCGCTGTGTAGCTTTGTGCACCGTGCCCGGAGCACCGACCTGACCCAGCCTGTGTCTGTGTGTGTGCTGTGGGGTTCCTGCTGCAGATTTCCTCTTGTCCTCCCCCAAAAGAGGGCTTTTTTATTGCATCGGGAGCGAGGGGTTAAGGACCCCAGATGTCTCCCCTATCCCTGTGTGCGCTCCAAGGCAGCCTTCCTCCACCCGCGTGGCTGGGAGATGCTGTTCCCCTTGGGATGCTGCCGTATCCGACAGGATGTCGTCTGCAGCACCCTTGCTTTGAGCATCCCGCTCGGATCCTGCTTCTTCCCAGCTAGGAGCGGACGGTTCTCCCGCTTGCAATTCACGGGGCTTCCTTCCCGATTCCCTGGTTAGAGGCTGCAGCCCAGCTCGGAGCCTCCTGTTTTGCCTGGTTGTGACGCCGACAGCTCCCTTAGGGTATTATTTCCCCCTTTCCCTGTGCTTCTTGGAGATAGCAAAGCCAGAACGACTCTGTGCTGAAATAGACCAGGGAAAGCAGTGGGGAGGCAAAGGGGATGATGTGCCCGTCCTCTTCGGTGATGTCTTGGGACGTATTGAAGCGGCTGGGACATCCCGGGCCGCCTCCTCTGCCCCATGAGCATCCCTGCTGGGAGCCCACCTCCTTGGGAAGACCCCGGGAAGATTCTTCCCTCGGTGGGGAAATCTTTGTCAAGGCTCCAGGTAACCCCTCTTGCCGGCTCTGCCTGTCACTAGATGTCAGCATCAGCAACTCTTGCAAGTCCCAAAGGCGGGTGTGCGTGCGCTTGTGTGTTGTGATTTCAACCGCTCAAGAGGGACCATCTCCAGCCAGGGAGCGTTTTGCTTCAGGATGCTTTTGCAGCCAACGTGCTCCATGCTGGGATGGCTGCTGCCTCGCCAGGTCTGGAGCTGTGCCTTGGGCTGGGGAAGGTCTCAGCATCCCTCAGAGCTGGAGGTTTTTCCTGCTCACTGGGCTTCTGGGCGGGAGCCCAGGTCTCTGCAGGACCCGTTTTCCAAGTGGTTCAGATTGACTGCCTCACTGATTGACTGCCTGATTGACTGACTGCTGCACTGATTGATTTTCTCTGGAGAAAGTGGACTTAAAGAGCAAATGGGCAGCTCTCCCTTGTCAGCAATGCAATCGGGAATAGTGGGCAGGTGTTAAGGATATACTCATCACTAGAGCCAGAGTAAAGCCATCAGCTGATATTCACCCTTTGGCCATCTGATCTTGGGGTGTCCAAAAGGACCTTTTCATCTCTGAACTGGTATTTGATCCCTGCAGGCTCAGCACACTCCCATCAGATACCATTCAGCGCCCTCAGCCTGCTCCCTATGTGTTTTCTAGATGTCTGTGTTATGGATGGGTGAGGGCTGCTCATTTAGATGTGCCTGAGGAGATCCCCTGAACGGACTGGGGGTACTGGGCTGGAGATGACAACCTCTGCAGCTGCAGGCATGGCAATTCCCAGCTTCTCCATCACTGGCTGCACACTGGAGTGAGAGCCTTGCTTTGTGTGTGTGTCCCCTGCCGTTTTTGGGATGCTCCTGGCTGGAGAAGGCAGGGCTTGGAGAAATTAGGGCTCTCCAAGAAGAGATTAGGCTTCATCGCCATCATCCACCCTGGATGGAGAGCTCCTGCTGCCACTTCATACCCAGCAAAGTGGTGGCACAGGGTGGCCCAGACCAGGCAACTTCAATAGTTGAACACAGCAACCACTTTTCATATAGACCAGTTCCCTGACTTGTCCCACCAGCACCCACAGGAGTGCCAGCAGCAAAGACAGAACAGAGTCACACAGCTGGGGACAGCGACATGGCTTTGGGGAAGTTCATAGTAGTGTCATCTGATATTTGCTTGAATGTGTGGTATTGGATAGAAATCCCACCCAGAGGACAGTGGTGAGGCATCCAGGTAGACTAAATGGAAAATCAGTTCTCTGGAAAGTGCTGATATGATGAAATATAAAGAATATAATGAATTTTACAAGGACACTGGGTTCCACCTGTAACCAAAGCTTTGCCTATCCCTCACGTGGCTTTCAGAGGACGCATCAGTCTCTTCACTAACATAATAATAATGAAAGGATGAGAATGAAAATCTGGGCTTGAGTTTAAGCAGCAGTGAAGTCCCCAGTGGGACCAAGAGTCATTTCTGGACCATTGCAATGGAGAGTAGGATCCCAAAATGACATCTGGGCTGTCTCCTGCTGACAACTGCTGCCTTTACCTGGCAGGTTTTACTGCTCTCCGTCGTTAGCATAATTCCTGGCATATGTTTCCCACAGGCTCTTCACAGATGCAATCAAACCCAAGGGATCGTCTGGCGGATTTTCACCTGGTTTTCGGGAACTCGCATTCCAAGGGGGAGAGCAAGAAAAAACCTCTCTTGAAAAATGCATCTGTGTGTATGAGAGAGGGGAGTGCTCCTTAAATTAGCGCCTTTGTCAGTTCTGACAGGAGCAATCCGTTATTTGCATCAATAAGAGTGGGATATTTATGCCTCTCCGTATTGGTGTGGAGGAGAAATAAAACTTCTCCCTTAACAGGCTGCCCTCAAACGCTGTGCAAATCCCTCTGCAAGAATCTCGCTGCACCCAGAAAGTCATTTTTCCAGAGCTCTGGAGCCTTAAATAGTAATTACTGCTGGGTAAAAATTAGTACTAGTTAGGACGAATCATCATGATGAATTACTGGGGATGGGGTTCTATTTTGCTTTTGGAGACAGAAATGTCTTCTCTGCTCTCTCGGCAATTTTCACAGATGACTTCTATTGTGCCTGCAATTCCCCTCATCATTTTCACACAAGACTTGTTCATTTTTATAACTTTCCACTTGGTCATTTTTAAACAGGACCTTTAATGTCGCTCAAGTTTCCCACCTTCCGATAAAAATACTCTCCTACCCATGAGTTCTTTTTGCTTCCAGTGGCCTTTTTATTCCTTTGGCTTCCTTAGAATAAATGACCTCTTTCTTCTCAACTCCAAAGTGGGAGAGGACAGATTCAAAGGCAGTTCTCCTGCTAAAACAGTGTTTTTAGAAGGACACAATTCACTGAAAAAGGAAAAGGAACTCAGCTATAAAAAGCTTGTCCCTGTCAATCTCCAGTTCAGAACAGCTCCCTTGTTTCAAGCGCATCTGTCAAAGTCCCCTCTGGCAACACCTACTGGCAGTGAACTTCAAGCCTGGATGGACTGATGGTGGGAGCTGCGTGATAGCGGGTGGGGGAGTAGGGCTGGGAAGGCATTTCCACCACCTCGTGTGGTCCACCTTCATCTCTTTGAGTATCACAACGTTAAAGGTTCAAATATGGGCATGTTGGGGATGGAGTCCTGGTGAAAGCAGAGTGGAAAATAATGGTTGAGAGGATGAGTTTGAAGAGGTGGATGGGATGTGGAGCTATGGATGAGCATTAGGTCCTGGAGATAGAAAAGGAGGAAAACCCAAGTTGGGTGGGGAATTGTGTGCAAGAGGGTGCTGTGGTGATGGAGGACAAGGACCCAGGAGAGCAGGAAATGTTTTCAGAAGGTAAAGCCACCATTTGTCCTGAGTAAGGAGAACCTGGGACTGCCATAGGGCAGAAAAACGAGTGTGCAGGAAGGATAAGTACCTTCTAAGGTCATATCACATTAAAAGCACCCATAACTCCTCCAGGATTTGAGCCTAATAACAAGTGATGCCACAGCTGGCTATTGCTGAGCTGTAGTGAGCTTGGTAGGTGTTAAGAAGGGTTGAATATGCCCAGGCATCTTCCTGCATCTTACTGGAGCTGAGAAGGTAAGAAGTTCTACCCTAGCTCAGATCTGCCTTGAAGGACCCCCAGAGACAGAGACCAAATCTCTCTGGGCCCCTGGTCCACTGTTTGACTGCCCTCATGGGAGGAGAAATTGCTTCCCTGTATCCCACTGGATAAGATATATATTCCCCAGCTCAAAAGTGCCCTGGCCATACCCTTGGATCTCATCTTGTCACCTCTCTCCATGCAAATCCCTCTTCTTCCTTCGCAGGTAGCCCCCCAGGGCTCATGTTCCTCCTTCTGTCCAAAGCCATCTGGAAAGCAACTTTGCCTGAAAGATGCAGTAAAAATAGTTATGCTGTGGTTTTGATTTATTGAATCCAACTGGAAAACCCTGTCTGCGATACCTGTGCTCGCTGAGTACTTTGACAGAGCTATTAGCAGCACTCCCCACGCTACTGCTGACATATGGGCTGGGGTGTCATTTTCACACACACAAGTGCAGGCATCTGGCTTCAAGTTCATGGGTCCAGTTTATTGAGGAGAAAGGAATGGGGCAGCTTTTATGGTGTTTCTTCCAAAAGCAGGATCAAATGGCTCATCTTTCATGCATCATCAGGTTAAGCATCTATTCTTTGTGCCCAAGGGATGGCAGTTCACTTTGGGATGGGATTTTAAACAGGTCCAGATGTTAAAGGGCTGTGACTTAAGACCTGAGAAACTGGTGAGTTTGGATTGCCTTCTCTCTTCTTATTATTTGTACAATGAAAATAAAGGCCAAGCACGTAAGCTGAGTCAAGACTCAACTTTAATGTTCCTGTCTGAACTGCAGGTCTTTAGCTATAAGTGATCCTTGCTGCCTGAACGAAGGCATCACACACATGTGATTCAGATTTGATCTAGTGGAGGGTGTCCCTGCTCATTGCAGGGGGGCTGGACTAGATGACCTTTGAAGGTCCCTTCCAATCCAGACTGTTCTATGTTTCTATGATCTTTTCTGCCTTAAGGGAGTTTGGTCGCTAAACCCATCAGGAGTTGGAGGTACCCATGAGAAGTGCTTGATTCTCCAGACAGGCAGCAACAAGAGTGTCATTGGGAGTCTCTGTCTGTGTGATTTGATGTCTCTGAAGACTCAGAGCTGAACTAGACCCAGCAAATGCTCAGGCCAGGTCTTGGGAGAGCTCCAGGGTGCCTTCAAAGACGGCAAGTTGAACATAATCTGTGCAAAATAATCAGGCTTCGCTTCAAGCTTTGCATCAAACAGGGCTGGCTGATGCCTCTGCAGCAGCCACCTGGGAAATCCCATCATTCTTGATTAATCAGAGCAAAGGAAACACGGGGCAGCTACAGCCTCATGGGAAGGCAGCCTTCACTTGCGTGACAGCTGTGCAGTTTTTGGAGCAAACCTGGTGTCTGGGTCACTCGCGCAGGGTTCATGTGGTCCTGGCCGTGAGGATTTTTCATAAACACCCAAATCAATCATAAAGGGGTTTGAATTTCTCAATTCATCTTCTTTTACAGCCTTTATTGAATGTTTGCTCTATTGTTTTTAACTCCTGCTGCCCATACTGAGCCCTCCGTAAGTAACAGCTCCGTCATGCTTATAACTTGAATTTCTTCCTGTCCAGTGCTCATCTGCATCACCCATAACTAGTGTCCGGGACCTACAGACTGGCTCCCAAAGTGTTGTCTGGAGATGCAAGGATTTGGCTTGCAGCTGACCTGGCCTCTTCAGACTTTTCCCAGAGGAAAAAGCAGGAGGAAACTCATAGTTTCTCAGAACTACCTGTCTCTGTGACTTTGGATAAACAAGCCTTAATAACAGACTAGCTATTTCTTCTGAGATTTTAACTGCCATGCATGTGAAGATAAATGCATCTCCCATGACAGCCTTCGTGGCAATATCTCTTAGATATTGTACAGCTGACTCGGTTACCTGCAGTCTGGAAATAGGGAGCAGATGTCTCCTGTAGCACCAGGCATTTTTCCCTTTGTTGCTGTGTTCTCTTTTGATGTTCAGCATGTACCGCAGAAGGCACCTTAAAAAGATGTCACAAGGCACAGGGCGACATAAATCCATGCACACTGAATCTTCTGTAATACAGGCTGCAGATTAGGATGGTGTGTTTGCTATCTACTAATGGAGAGGAGAGCAAACCAGCACACTGAATTATGAGACAGGGCTTGGAATTAATCAAAGCTGTTTGACCTGTTTGTGTAAAGCCCCAGACAAGGCTGAGTGTCCTAAGTGTTTCCTCTGCATGGTGAGGAATTACACTCCTCCTTGCCAGGGTTAGTTGATTTGACACAAGAGTTGAAGCAATTTCATGTAGATCTCGTCTTTCTTCTTCATTTTTTTCCCCCTTCCAATCTGTTTTGTTTTTTTCTCTTGGTAAGAGAACATAACCCAGAGAGGTTGCTTGAGAGACAAACTGCACACCTTGGTGTGCCTTGGTCACAGCTACATCATCGTTCAGAGAGAGAGCATGGGCAGAGTCATCTCAGCTGAGCTTTCCTTCCAGTGTGGGGAAAAAAGGGGTTCATGGTGTTTACAGCCTATAAATATATTCAAGGTAATGCGAGGGAGCTGTTCTCCACCTCATAAGGAGCTGACATGAGAAGGAACCTGAGCTGTGTGTTAGGAATAAAACCTTTGATTTCAACCAGGACAATATCTGAGTACTTAAAAGAAGGGAGAAGAGCAGGTTTCCCTTTGGGAAGATGATGGGATGACCTGAGGGCTTGTCAGGGCTTTTAGGATTTAGCAAAACTTAAAGCCATAAGCTATGCTGCTCCAAGGAATTCCTGAATAGCGGTTGGGTGCCCCATTCCAGAGAATTTAATAAAATCATAAACAATTTGGGTTGAGAGGGACCTTAAAACTCATCCAGTTCCACAGGCAGGGACACCTTCCACTACAGCACTTGGTTGCTCCAAGCCCTGTCCAACCTGGCCTTGGTTTTCTCTATTCCATAAGAATGAGCATGTCCTTTTTATGACGATTTAGGATGTCAATTGCAGGGAAAAATCTGACACCCAGATGAGGAACTTCCTCTAGGATCCAGCCTTAGGAAGCTCTCCTTGTGTTTTGGGAAAAAGATCAGGAGCTACATTGAAGTTGCAACACCAGACTTCTCTGTTAGGGCCAGAAGGTATGGGAAGAGAATAGAAGAGGAGGTCTTAAGCTGGTTCTGGTCTGGATATGGGAAGCAAAGGAGAGGCTGGATGGAAGATGCAGATGGAACTTAATAGGGAATCCAGGAGCTGGGAGGAGAAAAGTGTAGGACTGTGAAGGCCTCAGAGCCATTCTGGGGCTGGGGAAGCCCTAAGGGTTGGATTCCCCCATTTGCAAAAGGTGATGTAAGTCTCCTCAGGCAAAGTACATATGAAGTGACAGCTCAGGGACCCATCCATCAGTGTGGAGGCACATGCTCCAGGTACAGCAGCTTCAGAGTTACCACCCTCCTGGGACTAATGCAAGGACATTTATCTCCTTCTCCTGCTATTGCTTCATTCTTCCTCCCTGAAGACACAGCCAGACCAATCCTTAATGTGGGCTGGAAAGCCTGTTAGAAATTAAGTACTTGGGGGGCCAGATCTCTGGTTGAGTTTGTTATATGCTATCACATTACCAATAAGTTTTAATTACAATCTGAAGGAGTAGAGCAAAAACCAAAATGAGCAAATAAACCCTCAATTAACAAAAAGAAATCCCATGATCTCCCCCAGAAGTACTTAATCTGCAGGTTGAATGCTGTGCAGAGGTGAGGAATTAGGGCACCTCTTTCTGGGTGTCTCTCAGGTCGTGGAAAATGATGCACACTCACTGCATCACCCTGTAAAATAAGGCTATTTTTAAGGTAAGGAAGTGATGGTGAGGCAGAACCGGGTGAGAGCACAGAGTCTGACCTGAGATATTTGTGTTTGTGGGAAGCAGCTAACTACAAGCTGGGATCAGAGTTTCTCATCAGCACATCAGGAACATGACTTTTAGCAGCACCCGCTGTGCACACAATCCACCCAGCTCTGATTTTGGTACTCGGGCAAGAAACTGAATCCAAGTGCAGTAGCTGACTAATCTGCTCTGAAAATCTTCCCATATCCCCAACACGGGGATCAGTGATCCTGCTTTGTACCGGTATTAGTGCTGTGGGCTGCTAAAGAGAAAGGGTTGAATTCAGCGACGTGGCACAGAGACGTGAGCAGCCGTGGGGTGTAGAAAAGAAAAGCCTCTGATAGGAGAGCAGGCTGGAAAACAGACACCCATTCTGCCAGAAAAATACTGGGCTTTTGGTACAATTTGGCTCCTGAACAACAGTGACAAATCAGGAATAGTAAATATTGCAATAAAAGATAGCGAGAGAGAAATAAAAGGCTCATTGAGGATAATTTCAGGGAAAGGAAAATGAGGACTAAAATAAAGGCCCAGATGTTTCTGTTCTGTTTTACCTGCTTTAAATAAGAAAACAGCAAAAGGTCTTCCCAGAGGGAAGCTGGACAGGAAAAGAAATGGACCCTGTTTCGCACTCCCCATACACTAGACAGGTCCCACCAGGCAGCAGGAGATAGATTTCACCCCATTTGGTTTTCCCTTGGTATTCTGAACTTTAAATCAGAAGAGAGAGACTGACAGGTCCAGAGGGACATTTGCCCTCTCTACAGATTGCTTTTATCTCCAAGGACTACAAGACAAATCAAGGTGGCAGTTTCAGGCCTTTCCTTCATTTTGCTTGAAGTTCAATAAGATGAACCCATCTAAGACACCAAGGTTTCTTGGCCTACGAGAGAGCTGGTGATGGAAGGAGCAGTCAAGGAGCCATCATTTCAATTTCAAACCCAATTAAAACTACAAGAAAGATGGAGAATGTAGTATTAAAACACAACTAACCACTTCGGTTTTTGACTTACAACTCCCAAATTTTCCCAGGGAGAACATTTTCCCATGGTAAAAAAAGAAAGAAAGAAATCCAATGGGGAATTTCTAACTGTTTCACAGACCTGAAGGCTCCAGTTGCAGTGATGATTGGTAATACCTGGAGCTCGTGACACTGTTGGGGGTCATGGAGGCCACTCATAAATCACGCAGCACCCAGGAGCCTTTGGAGGTGTTTGAATCTGGTGGTCACACCTATTAAAATCCATGAAGTGGTTTAGGCCATGGCCAACTACCGTCTTCTGAACATTGATCAGAAGACAGCACAAGCCAAAGACCATCTCCAGTTGTTTTGCAAGTGGTTGCTCTGTTTTGAAGGGGAAGAGAGTTTAATAGCATAAATGAGGCAGTTCTGGGTCATTTGGACCAACACCTTGAGTTTCTTTAGTTAACTAAGTATAAAAACCACCCTTTCCCTCCCAGACAGATGCTGTTGAACAAATACGTTTCGTCTTAATCTCTTTCACCCCCGTACATTCATCTTCCTTTTCGCAGCTTTCAGCTCGGAAGGCAGAGCACGAGCAGTGACATGAGATAACATAAAATAACTGATAACACTGGCTAATTTGTTCAGGAAGAGATAAATCCCCCTGTTCCTAACACATTCAGGTGTGTGCAAGCCCCATTGACGCAGACCCAGCAAGAGGCCAGGGATGTGCATATGCAAAGCAAGTCCATCAGAAGTTTCTTGCAGAGCTTGTGTAACAGCTGTATCAGCTCTGAAGTGTCCCCTCCAACAGGCAAAGCCTTTCTTGCCTTGCCATCGCAGTTAGCATGACCTCGTGAAAGATAAGACACATGAGAGAAGTCTGAGGAAGCTTGATTTATCTCGAGTTGAAAAAGGAAGAAAGACACAGGAGAGAACACAATCACACTCTATAAATACCTTCAAGGTAACAGTGCAAGGGAAGGAAGAGGATTAGTCACACTTCTGTAAGACAGAGAGGGGAGGAAAGAGAGCAGCAGCATGAGGCAAAGAAAGAAAAAGTTTTAAGTATTAGGAGCAAAATGTTTAGGCTATTTATCTTTCTAATTTTTACTGGAAGAAAGGAGCTGAAGGTTTTGGTTTGGGCTTGAGGCTTAACGAAATTCTTCTTCAGGAGAGTTGTGGGTCATGGGCATGAGGATTAAATGGCGCATCCATGTGTAGGATCTGCAGGTCCTGGGTAAATCTGTGAGCTAAATAAGGGGCCCATGTAGCCTCCACGGCAGCATCAGTGTCACGAGACACAGGGCTGCCACACTTCCTGGTGCACTTGGAATTGAGGCTTGGCAGAAGTTGTTTCACTCCCCCCTTTTCCCTGAACTCCATATATCCCACACTCATGTTGAAGGTACCATGGAGAGACGGTGCTGCTCTATCAAGGGTCCTAATGGTAGATCTGTGAGGTGGCTCAATGACGGATGGTGAGTCTGGGTCAGCCAAGCCTCTTGGCTTGGCTCTTCCTGTTGGTAATAGATGATGAGGTTTCTCCTCTCTAGTAAAACAGCCTTGCTCTTGATGCCTTAGACCTCACCTCACCCTTTCCACCACCCAAATCATAAACCCATAAGACCATAGAACAGTTTGGGTTGGAAGGGACATTAAAGATCATCTAGATCCAGCACTGCTGCCATGGGCTGGGACATCTTCCACTAGACGAGGTTGCACTCAAGACATGAGGCCTCCTGCCCTCAGACCTGGCCCCATCCTCCCTGGGAATGGAGGTGAGGAAGGCAGAAGCTTTGATGCAACCTCCCTGAGGGATTAGCTCCAAGTCATGCTTGGACAATCATTCTTATTGTCACCTTCTATCATGCTGGGACTCAAAAGTAAACCTTTTCCCAAAACTGTGGGTAGCTGCTGCCAAGATGTAGCAAGTGCCAAGAACTCTTTCTTCTCATAACAAATCAACTACCCAAATATAGGTGTCCCTGGAGGAAACCCTTCAGGCTGGTAAGAATGAATGTGTTGATTCAAGTAAAGGTAAACAAGCTGTTCTTCATCTGTGGTTTCCTGAGAAAATGGATCTCGTGTATGTATGCCAGTCTGTCCGACCCGCATGTTTTTGAGTCCCCTGGCCAGATTAGATGGGTTTTATAGAAGCCTTTGAAGATGTTTACATCCCATGGGTTGATGAGAAATGGGCTGTGGAAAAGGAAATGAGCATTTAGTTTTGCTAAGACTCAGTGAAGTTCATAGCAGAAAAGGTGCCTGTGGAAGGAAATGTAGAAATCCAAGTGTCTTTCGTAGCTTTTCCCTAACTAAGCAATGAAGCGTCTGATGCAGATCAGAGTAGAGCTAAAGAAACATCTTCCTAGGATCACAAAAGCAGTCCAGGAAACTTGCAGTCCGGGGAGAAAAGAAAGTGAGAATGCTATGCGGGTTCAGAACTGCTCTGAAGATAAAAGCAGCTGAGTATGGTCCTGTGGATGTTAATCATTGCAATGTAATATGGCTACGGACACTAATGCAATGTGCCACCTCTCAGGTGATGCCCAGGACATTGGTCCTCTGCCGCCTGCACCTTCCAAGAAAGGCTACATATTCCAGAGGGACGGATATTAGCATGGAAATCTCTAGGAACTTCCCGAGGTTGTTGTCACCTTGACATGCCAAGGATGTAGGAAAATTGCTCACAGGGCATTGGATAACTGTTGGTGATGAAGTGAACTGGGTAAAGCATAGGCTGGTATTCAGAGGATCCATAGGTCCAGAGCCTCCCAAGATGAACTTCACCCTGTTGGACAAAGCATGGACAGCATCGAATGCCTGGTTATAGTAAGACTTTCATCAGCTTCAGTGTGTGCTGCAGCTCTGCTTACACCTCCTTTGCTGCTTGGTTCAGACGTGACACACAGCTCTCTCCATCTCCGTCATCTGATGTGTTGGGTGGCAAAGGTTAATGGCATGGCATGCAATGGTCGATAGCTGTCGACTACAATGGATATTGTGACAGCTTCCAGTGAGGAAGGGACAGGGATTAAGTGAATTGCCTGGTGCTGTCTCTGCTTCTGTGCATACGATTTGTGTGTGCACTTATCTGAACCTCACTCTTCGTTCTTATTGTCTCATGTCCTGCTGCCCCACAAACTCAGCGGCTGGTCCAGAGGTACAGGGCTTCAAATCTGCCCCACAGTGTATTATCATAAGGTAAAATCACAAGGTAAAAGATCAGAAGGGAAAAAAGGTGGAAGAGAGGGAGGGGAAAAAATGTTCCTTCATGGTGCTTTTGTTTTCTAACAGTGTTGACACTATGTGGAGTAACCGAGTATAAAATCTGCCTATCGTTTGGGAGCTGGTGTGCAGAAAAGATGCTGTTATCTGAGCCTTTTATGCCTCTTTACCCTGTCTGGATCAGAGGAGATAAATGCGTAGATAAGAGCTGAGGCTCCTATCTTTATATAAGCTGTCAGGTACTGCTATGTTATTTTATGCTGATTGTTATAGAAAGCCTCTACAAAGAGATATATGTTTCTATATTCCCCCCATGTTTCCTATTTTAATCTATAATTTAATAATAAAAAAGATGTATTTGCCTATATTATTTTTATTTGTAGTGTCAGTGCTTCTCTTTCACTCTTATTTTTTCCATATAAACATTCACAGACACAAAGCACTTAAAATATGCACATAATCAATCTTCCCTGTTCTCATTTGGGCTCCCTTTTGACTATTATTGCAGTCCGACTTTAATTTACACACTAATGCAAAAACATCTTTGGTATAAAGCAGATTCTCTGTGGGGATGGCAGACTCACACTGAGCACACATACATGAATGCATGGCCACAATTACATTCAAGCACGTTCCCATATCCACATGGCTCACAGGTCTAAAGTTGAGCACATATACACATGAAATGATGCAAAAGCCATGTCTGTTGATGTTAAATACTCAATAGTGCTGGGAACAGATCAGGTTGGCCAGAGAAGGTGCGGCTGCCACATCCCTGGAAGCGTTCAAGGCCATGTTGGATGGGTCTTGGAGCAACCTGGTCTAGTTGAAGATGTCCCTGCTTATTGCAAGAGGTTTGGACTAAATGAGCTTTGAAAATCCCATCCAACCCAACCCTGTGATTCTATGACTCTGAGTATCCTTAAGCCTTGTCCTACTGTTGTCCAACCAGGTTATCTATCGTCTCACTGATACTGTTTTGGCTTCTCCTGATCAAACAGTACGTTTTGGCTTCTCCTGATCAAACAGTACGTTGGCACACTTAGGAGGTGTTGTAGACCCAGGGTGAAGGTGTCTGTACTGGTGAAGGCAGGTTTAAGCATGTGGCCACAGGCAAGCCAGAATATCTCTTTTGGCCCCAGGGTCAAAGATTTTATCCAGGCTTGTTTTACATGGTAGTACAGTTTAAACTCAAGATGCCCTCAGGAGCATGGGGCTGATCTCAGTTTCCAAAGGAATGTTTCCCACCAGGACTTAGCCATTTCTCAGCTATTCCTCAGTGCAATACGGATGCTTTAAGGCCAAGGTACACCTGGGTCAGCAGCCAACAAATGTGAATAGGAAATATATATGGGACACAGAGCTTTACTTGAGTGAGTCCATGTTCGACCTCCTGCTTCTTCACAAGCGCTGTCAAGGACAGGGACTTTCTCTTCCTTTCTTCTAGCTGTACTGGTTTTACCTGTACATACCCCATGCAGCCAACTATCCAATAAGGCCAACAGTTGTAAGAGGGCCTGCTGGAAAAGCAAGTGATTGACATATTAAAGGATAGAGAGAACATTGATGCCCAAGACTGAAATGTGTGAGCCAGGAGGGACAATGGAGATGTCATTGTGAGTTACTAACCAAAAGTGCTCAATTTGTAATCACAAAGCTTTCAGAGGTAAATCAATCACTTTGCTGATAGGCTGAGAAAGTTGGGGCTGTTCAGCCTGGAGAAGAGAAGGCTGCGTGGAGACCTCACAGCAGCCTTCCAGTATCTGAAGGGGGCCTATAGGGATGCTGGGGAGGGACTCTTCATGAGGAACTGTAGTGAGAGAACAAGGGGTGACGGGTTCAAACTTAAACAGGGGAAGTTTAGACTGGATATGCGGAAGAAATTCTTTACTGTAAGGGTGGTGAGGCACTGGAATGGGTTGCCCAGGGAAGTTGTGAATGCTCCATCGCTGGCGGTGTTCAAGGCTGGATTGGACACAGCCTTGGGTGGCATGGTTTAGTGGGAGGTGTCCCTGCCCCTGGCAGGAGGTTCCAACCCTAACTATTCTATGATTCTATGATTCTATGCTGGGGTTGACTTACCCATCAGGACTTGGACAATATTGAGATGTCTTCATCATATTAGGACATTGAGCTTCCCATAGGTTTTGTAGAGAGTTAGGTAACTTAGGAGGAGGTATGTCATGACTGCCTATGGGTCTGGAACCAGCCATCTAGTGTACCTTTAGATCTTGGGTGAGTTTGCTTGAGTTGAGTCCATAACCATGATTTCTCTGCAGCTTGGGCTCTCAAAGATACGTGACCTAACCTGCTTGAGACATCAATGTAGATAGCGGACTGATTGCTCCAGACAACGCTGTAGGAACCACTGATGGTTGAAGCAAGCAAAGGGCTTGTGAGCTGTCTGTTTCTTGAGTTTAACAGACATTTCACCTCACTTCTTCCTCTGCAGAAATAGTCTTTCAATCATCTGAAGCCACTTTAGAATAATTTCTGGTTTTGGGGGAAGTATCTGCCTTCTGCTTTGGTTTTATTTTGAGGCTTAAAAGAATGTAATAGCCCTTACTGTCCTCAGAATTTCCAATGGGCAGCACCTGGGAACATCAGTTTGATGGATTTGAGGCTGTAATTGGGCTGAGCTGTGTCACCAGTCTGTATCTCCTAAGGTGCATGATGAGAGCCTGGTGTGCAACTGTGTTACTGATGAGCCTGGACTATGGAGGGAAGGGTAACTAAAGCTGTTTGAACTATTCCCAAGCAGCAGCTTGGCAGCATTTCAGCTTTTTAAAGTGACACAATTACTGGAAGTAGTTTCAGTCTTGATTATTTCCCTCTTATGGCAGAAAAACAATCTGTGGAAAACTGGGACAGTTTCTTTCCAAGTGTGTTGATATTGTATCCAAAGGGAAAATGAGGGAATCCCAATGCTGGCCCAACATCTTTTGCTACTACACATCTGAACCCTGTGCCATCTAGTACCCAGCTCTGTCCAGCATCTCCTCATAGTCCTGGATATAGAATGACAGTACTACAGAACTATAGTAGGAGTCACAAGATAGGAGTTACAAGCAGCAGCTTTACTCTATCTAGTTTAAACCCAGCCCCTAATATCCAAGCCATAGGATTTCTTTATGAAAAAAGAACAGCTTTATAAAGGATTCCTTCTGCTCCCATTAAAAAAGTCCCAAGAGAAAAAATTCTATGACAAAGCAACCAGGAGCCACTAATACAGACATGTCTCTATTGTAGTGATTTCTTTTCATTTGGACTAATACGATTGTGTTTAAACCTCAGATCATGCTGTCAGGCCATCAGAGCTGCAGGCTGTTTCTTGGCCTCCGTCACATCTTGCGGTGGCAGTAGGAGGGCTGTTATTGGAAATATACAGGACTCTGGATTCACAGAGAGACCATGGGCACAAAGACTGCCTGTTGATTCTTCCACACTGTGTTCAAAGCCAGGAGCAAAGTTTCTCTGCATCACAAAAAAGCCAAGTTGGAAAGGACCATTCTGACCTTTCTCTGCCTGTTCATAACTGGCCCTTAGATTGGAAACACGCACAGACCATCTTTTCCAGCACATTTCCCAAAACCCAGGAAAACTGCAGTGTAAACTGTTAACACACGCTCCCTGTGCCTCCTGACATGTGGCGACTATTCCTGCACATGCTGTGCATCCCCTGGGATATGAGCTCAGTCACATGCACCCAACCATGCACACTGATGCTCTGTGTCCTTCAAGGACACAGCCATGATGCAAAGTACAAGACAGGCTCAAGAACAGACTGAATCATATTCTCCTCTGGGGACCTTGCACCCATGTTGCCCACATTGCTGCCCAGAACACAGCTGGCACACAGCAATATCCACACGGTGTTTTGGAAGACCTTTTTTGAGAGCAGGAGGTCATCTTTTGTGGTCCTGGTTCATCCAGCCCACTGATGCTTCTGCCTTCCAGAGGTGTCTATGTGGGAGTTGTTATTGGGACTGGCAGCATGCACAATGGGTAAGGACGGAAGAGTAGTCTTAGTCCTACCAATAGCTGCTGAATTACATATATCTTTATTTATGGTTTTCTCACTACACAGACAGGGAGAATACATTCATTGTGGCTTCAGGTAGGAAAGAACTTATGCGAAGGAACGACCCAGCTTGGTCCTACTACAAATGTTTGTCCTCCTCCACCCCTGGCCACCTCTCTTGGCAGCTCATGACAACCAATTTCTACCTGTGACCGTGTCACAGGCCATGAAAGGCTGCCCATCTCCCCAGAGCCTGCTACAGGAACCTCAGAGATCTGGTTTAATCAGCAGGTTTGCAGAGAAAATGAGATTTGTTTTTCCTGGCTGACTTCCATCAGCAGCAGCTCCAGCTCTCCAGGGCACATCTCAATTAATTAATACAGTCAAACCTTATTAGAGACAATCGTTGGCCAGAAATTACCCAGTCCTGAGTTCTCTTTGCTTTTCTCCTTGTTGTTTCTCACTGTTGCTCTCCTCCCCAATGCCTTTCTCAACAGCAAGGGACAAAGCCTGATGTAAAGTGGGAGCTGCTTCAGTGTGTAGTGGAGGTTCAGCCCTTCCCTAGTCCAAAGCCCTGCTGCAACTGAGGTTCCCGAGCAGATCTCAGTGCAGCCTGGCCAGAAACCATACAGCCAGCCAAGGCAGGTTATAGCAGTTGGGGTCCCAGGGTCTTTTCTGTAGACTCAAACTTGATGTTGGTTGAAGAGCAGTGAGTTTCTTCTGTGAGGCAAGTGAGAAAGTGACCCAGGAAGCCCCTGTGATGGGGGCTAAAAGCCCTCCAGGCAGATTGAGGTTTGACCTGAGAGCTTCTGAGTCTTCTAGACAAGAGAGGATGGAAGGAAGGAAGGCTGGATAGTTGATAGAAAGATGGAAGGAAAGAAGGGAGGAAAGGAGGAAGGGAAAAAGGAAGAAGGAAAGGAAGAAGGAAAGGAAAAAGGAAGAAGGAAAGGAAAAAAGAAGGAAGGAAAGAAGGAAAGACAAAAACCAAACCCAGCACATTCCAAACCAAAGCACACATCAGCACATACAAAATGTGTTTGGTTCTGTATCACCAGCCACAGCTGCTGCGGAATTCCTCACCTGATTTTTTCGACACTTTGGTAAATACTAAAGTGCAAGGAGGACAATGGATAGTCCTTAGAAACAATATGTGATGCTGAGGGAGGAACGGCTAGGGCAATGCCATGAAGATGAAGGTGGCAAGATCCCCCACCTGCCCTGCCTGTGGTGAGAGCCTTCTTAAATGAAATCAAGCGCCGGGGCTGGGATTTGCTCCTCCACTTAACAGGAAGATTCTGGGATACCCCAAGATGGATGCCCCATCCCTGGCAGTGTTCAAGGCCAGGTTGGACACAAGGGGCTTGGAGAAACCTGCTCTAGTGGAAGGTGTCCCTGCCTGTGGCTGGGGGTTGGAAATGGATGTGCTTTGAGGTTCCTTCCAACCCAAACCATCCTGGGATTCTGTGAAGACCAGGAAGGTCCATTTGCCTCAGCTCCCACCCTATAGCTGCGTGAGCCATGCTCATGAGTTGGTGGTGTAGCGATGTCCTGGCATGCAGCTTGCAAGAGCCCCTGAGCCTGGGAAATGGAGTTTTAGGTGTCAGAGACATGGTTTGGAGGGTGGTCTGGGGTTCACTGAACAACCATGTCCAAAACTAGGCTGCTCTCTCTCAAAAGAGTGGTGACAGAGCAGCAGAGACTGCTTTGTGTCTGTGGGTAAATGAGAGGCGTTGTCCAGGGCTGTCAAAGCAACACTTTTCAACAGCCTCCAATTATTATTATTATTTTCTTTTAACAGGAATGCAAATACATCAACCTTTCTAGATGGCTTCATTAACCAGCCAGCGCATCACTCAGAGCCTCACAATTCTTGTCAAGTACTGACATCCCCGTCCCATGTTCATTGCAGGGTCTGAATTCCTCTAACTCCATCTCGTGATGGAAAACAGGCTCACAGTAGGATTGAAAACAAAGATAATAGCAATTGTTCTTCTTCCTTACAGTCTCTAAATAACAGGGTAGATACCTGACAGTCACTGAAGCTTGCATCCAGACTAACTCAGTGCTGTATCACAGTGATAAAAGCAAAAACTGAGTCTGGGTTTTAGTGGATTTGAGTTGAAAAGCAGGGCAATGCCTCATCCTGTGTGTGTGTGGGAAGAAGAAATCTCTATCTTCCTCATTTTGCTTCTTCTGATTGATTAAACAGGAGGGAAACAAGAAGAGTGCTGCAGGGTCATTATTCAAGCTGGTCAAATTTCAATTGACTAAAACCAGAAAAATCCTTTTATTATATAAAGGTCTTGATTTGTTTATTTTAATCAATGCATCAGCCTGTTTCTTTAAGCCTCAACACATGCCATCCCATTTCCCAGGAACTTTACCCACCTTTTTCCCCAAAACATTGTCAAACAGAGGATGTGCATCACTTTACCATGTATCTCATGGTTAGAGAGCACTGCAAGCCTTACCCCTGCCTGCTGCACTGTTAGTTGGGCTGCCCCAGTGCCTTGTTGTGTTCCTCCTTCTCAAGTCTGGCTTTGAGACTCAGCATTGCTCCTTCAAAGCTTCAGTTGCTTGAATCAGGTGCTTATAGGAGAATTTCATTTCTTTTCTCTGAGCAGCTATTCATCATGCACAGAGAGAGATGTCAGAAAGCAAAACATAGAAGGCTCTGTCCTCCCATTTCTTCTGGGATACAAACAGCCCTTCCCTTGTGCTGATCCCTTTCAAGGCATGTCCAGGCTGACCCTGTTTCTCCCACTGCATCTCTGCTGTCCTGTATGAAGATCCCTCTCCTCTCAGCCGCGTACCATCGAGAGGTCTTTCCTTCAAAGCCCTCAAAACAAGGGACAACTCAATATATTTCCTAAGCAAATTAAGCATGGAGGGGTGGTTTCTACACCTCTTTTGAGCTCAGTTGAGAGATTTTTCAATATACTGTAAGAAAACACTGTTGAAGAGGTAATTCGGAGGAAGAGAATATTGTGAATTCACCCCTGGTCCTGCTGCATTTCAAGATCAGTCAGGAAAAGAATGTGTAAGGGATTTCAGCAGAAGGCACAACACATGGACTGGCTTAAAGATGTTGAGAGAGGATCAGAACCATTGCTTCAGATGTGAATGGAGAAGACTGTATTGGCTGATGTGCAGGAAGGCAGGTTTAAGTATGTTTTAGCTGCAGTACATCTAAAATGCTTGAGCTTTGATCCCCAGCTAGACAAAGAAAGGAGCTGCAGGCTCCAAAGTCTTTGAGACTTCGTTTTAATCAAGAATAGGCACTCCAAAAACTACAGACTAAACTGCCAAGAGAAAAGAAGGAAGTCTGAGGCGCTAATTACAACACCACAGTCACTGTTTGGTTACTCATAGAGCCATGAAAGCTGTTAGAAAGCTCAAATCAAGCTTTACATTTGATGAGGCAGTGGTATTTTTATAGCTGAAGTAACTTTGGCTGCACAGGCTTATTATCAGCCTCTGCAGAACATACCTGTGAACCCTCCTGGTCCCTGGAGAGACAGAGGGCCACTGTTGGTGACCGTTTTCAAATCAAAGGTGCTGTTGCACAGAGGAGGTAGGGTGTCTGAAAGCAAAGGCATCTTTGGAGAGGTATAGGGCACATGTTTACACATGAATTTTCTCAGCGCACTGGTGGGGAGCGGGGAAATGTGATTGCCAGCCTTTGAAAAGCAAGGCTGGGAGCTGTAAAACCAGCTGTGTATGGAAAAGCAAGCAGAAGTCAAGGAGGAAGAAAGAGCAATCTCCTGAGGTTAAACTCTTTCAACTTGAACCAGTGCAACATTCAATACTTACGACTTTCAATACTTACAACTTTCAACACAACTTTCAATACATAAAGTGGCTTATAAGAAAGATGGGGACAGGCTTTTTAGTAGGGCCTGTAGCGGAAAGGACAAGGGTAATGGCTTTACGTTGAAAGAGGGTAGATTCAGACTAGATATAATGAAGACATTTGCAATGAGGATGCTGAGGTGCTGGCACTGGGTACCCAGAGAGCTGGCAGATGCCCCATCCCTAGCAGTGTTCAAGGCCAGGTTAGATAGGGCTATGAGCAATCTGATCTAGTGGAAGGTGTCCCTGCTCATTGCACGGGAGTATGGGCTACATGAACTTCAATATCCTGTCCAACCCAAACCATTCTATGATTATAAGCATCCTTAAGCCCTGTCTTAGTGTTGCCTCATCTGGTTGTCTATCAGGTCACTGGCACAGTTTTGGCTCCTCCTGGCTAAACAGTGCATCTATGATTCTGTGTTTCTGTAACATCCATTTGGTTGCACCACGCTCTGGGAAAAGCAACCCCTTGCCAAGCTTCTGCAGCCAGGCTTGGAGAGGGCACCTGCCACCAGATCCTCAAGGCTGCCATGAGGGCTATGATGGACGAAGACAGCAAAACGCAGGTTCTGCTCACTAATCACTGGGAGTTTACCCAGGGATAGGTGCTGTTTGCCTGTGGCTCAAGCCCTACTTTTGGCTTTGAACTGGAGGAGAAATGGACATTGAAAGGGCTTGGCCACACTGTTGGTGTGCCTGAGCCCAGAGGTGTTGACAGGGCTGTAGGGAGAAGCAGAGGAGGGTTTTGCTGCTCCTCTCCAGTGCTCACACAGAGGTAAGAGCTCAGCCACACTGTTTGCAGAAGCATTCAGTAAAGTTGATACCAGGATGAGAAGAGAGGAGGAGCACAACCCAGCACAAATCGGGGTGTTACAGAAAGCCTTTAATGTTCCCCAGCCCTCTTGCCACGAAATCCATACTGCTTGAAGAGAGCCTAGAAAACCTGTTTGGGAGCACCAATGCTCACACTGCCTGTATAAGACCCTTCATTTTCATCAGTCTGAAAGGAACCAAAGAATTTTTCTCTTAGCAGCATTTTTGGTTCAAATTTATTAATACTCAGGAGTGTTTCTGCTGTCACTATCACAGTAAAGACGAATTACTCCAAGTCAATTAAAATGACTGCATAAAATTTCAGCATAAAATCTGATGAAGTCATAAGTTTTCCTTTAAAATACACAGCTCTTTCCCATCAAATAGCAGAGGAAACCTTGCACATTCCTAACTCACCTGATACAAACACCCATGTGTGTTTGTAGAACTGTATCTCTTAATGCAAGATCTAAAGCGGGTGGCCTTTGGCTTTGTGGGTTTAGTTTAGACCTTAATGTGCAAGTACATCATTCTTTGGGTTTGAAATAGTTTGCAATATTCCTTGTATGACCCCAGAATATTTGAGAAATGCTGCCAGGCAGAATTCCTTGCAAACTACTGCTAAAGGAGGTTTTTATCTGCTCTATAAGCAAAGATAGGGACTTTGGTTAGCAGAGGCAATCCATGCAAAACCGAAGTGCTGTGTGAGCAAACTGTGTCATAATGATGGTTATAGTTATTCCAGGGCTGTAGTAGGAACAGCTACTCCCTCTGGGAGATTTGGTTTTGGGCAGAGGAAAAAATGAGTGGAAAGCAGGGATTTTAAGCTCAGCAACTAAACTAAGTTGAAAACCCAAGTCAAGCTAATATACAGCAGTTAATGGGCAAAAATGGGCTTGGGCTGTGTGGACGCATGTGATTCTTGGGGAACACCTCAGAGACCCCTCATCTTCCAACTATTTCTTAGCATCTGGGAAAGCATCACCCCCTTGGATTGAGAAAATGAACCCTTCACACTCCTTTAATAGCAAATAAATGCTGAGGAGAAGCCAGTGTTTTCAAGGTTATACCCAGGGGGCCTGTCAGAGTGTATTTAATGCAGATTTTCTCAGCCGTCCTGAGACTAGAAACTTAATGAAGTTTGAAAGGAAAAGGAACATCACTATCAGCAAAAGGAAAACCCTTTCTAATACTGCTGGTCCCTCTGCACTGGGGAGCAGGGCAGTGATAGTCAGCAGCCATGGGTACTTCTAACCTCAGTGCACACAGTGTATGGGGTGGTACGGGTGAAGGACTCTCATGGTTCCATCTTTTAGGGTTTGAGTGTGATGTCTCTTGTGCCAGTGACTGCTCTCAGTTTTCTTCTGGGGTTGAAGTCTGCTCTTCAGGTTGTTTTCTTGTCTGTTTGTGCCCAGGTGTCCACTCCAGATGGGAAGCAGAGACTGCTCTGGGCCAATCTCTCCTCAAATCTAATAGCAAGCAGCTAAAAAAGCATGATGTGTTTTACATATTTGCAATGTATTCCTTCCTATTTGCACTCTAATTTTCACTCCTTTTCGTAGAATCATAGAATCATGGAGTGGTGTGGGTCAAAAGGACCTTAAAACTCATCCAGTACCAATCCCTGGCCATGGGCAGGGACACCTTCCATAGAGCAGCTTGCTCCAAACCCTGTGTCCAACCTGGCCTCGAACACTGCAAAGGATGGGGCAGCCACAGCTTCTCTGGGCACCCTGTGCCAGCGCCTCAGCACCCTCAGGGAAGAATAAGATCTGATCTTAGGTTGGAGAGAGTGATACTGAACATTTCCCTCATGGTTGCAGTTGTGCTGTGGCCCAGGGCTGTTTCTCTTTGGTCATCCCAAATCTTTTGATTTTTTCCCCTCTGTGGAAAGTGGATTTTTCCCAGGATTTTGCAGACAAGATCCAGTAACCAAAGCCAAGCAATTGTATCATCCATCTCCTTTTTCCCCAAGTTTTCCTCTTGTTTGCACATGACAAGTCTGTTGGCACCACAAGATGGTATTTCCTTTTTCACATTTTCCACCATTTTTTCCTGGTTTAAAATCTTATAAGGAGGCTTTTCTACTCCCCATCACACAGTGTATCAAACACCCATCACTGTCATATTTGTATTACTTACCAAGTCAGGGCAACTTCCATCCTCCTGAACGGCCTTTCAATAGGGGCAGCCCTGAGGCTGGCTAATTTTGAGTTTAATATGAACACATTAACAGTGTGTTGTGTATCTGAAAGTGTCAGTGGCGTTGATGAGGCTGAGCACACTTCCTGGTCATATACTGCTTGTATACATACATATATATACTGGTCCTATTCATCATATACCTATATATTCTGGTATAACGTTCTGCTTTATACTTGTGTTTTTCCATGTCATGCAACCATGTTTGTCCTTTTTGAAGTCTCCTAAAGACCTAACTTTCACCTAGAAGTGAAGGACACTACTAGAAGATACCTCAGATTGCAAATACTTCTGCAGTACCTATGGAGAGAGGGGCAGAGTCTCTATCAATGTTCCTGCAACTGAAAACCCCTCTTTATTTAACCCCTACCCAGGAAGAAGGTTTGCAGGCTGGTAAGCATCCCTTTGGGTGGCATAGGACAGACAGAGGAGGGACATGGCTGAAACCCTGCTGCCATAACAAGAACCGAGGGTGGAAGCTCCCTGCTGTGAATTTCAGTATAGAATACGGGTCAAAAGTGGGGATGGGATCCCCCTCCTGTGTTTTTAATTGATGCTGATCCTCTTTATTTCTCTATGGAAGACCACTTTCTTAATGTTCTAAGGGTGATGGCTCTTCTGGTACCCATGGCATCATGCAGATATCAGGTAGACGACCCTAAGAATTTCTCATGGCAGGCCATTGTGGATGTGTACGTGGGTCTGTGGAGAAGCTTGAGAGGTTCCCCAAAGAGAAATCTGCTCAGAGTCAATGCACTGTGTAGAAACAACCTTTTGCTCGGGATGTCAGATACCACATAGATCAAGCCCTCAGTGACATGGTTAATTGGTGGTCTTGGCAGTGCTGGGGAACAGTTGGAGTTGATGACCTTGACGGTCTTTTTCAACCTTGCTGATTCTACGCTTCTATGTCCACAGGATGAAGGCTGGAAAGGTTTCAGGGGTAGTATCATGTGCTGATCCCATTTTTGAAGTCTTCCCCTGGCATTTTCTGTTGGTCACAGCACCCAGGCCCCTGGTGCAGATGATGGGGAAGAGGGGCTCGGTGATGCTGGCAGGATAGACTCTGTCTGAGCACAAATCTGGTCTGGTGCCACAACCTTACAGCATCTTCCCAGCCCAGCTGGCAGGGAAAACAGATGGAGAGATGAACCCAGCAGGAGGAGAAAATGTTTTGAGAAGAGGGAGGAGGAAGGGAGAGGAAAAATACAAACAAGGGGGACGGTGTCAGCGTATTAGAAGAAAACAGTGTTTGCCAGGATTTGTCCTTGGGAGTGTTCATGCCTAGGGTGTTTTTTGATGCTAATCGGGCAAGTGAGGGAAGGAGGATGATATAAGCCTCTCTCCCAGGGTGAGAAGAGATGTAATATCTTTGCCAAGTGAGGAAGGAGAAAAAACACTGGTACCTGAAGTCCAAGGCAGCGTTAGCAGCATGGAGCCCTGAGTCAATAACTCGAGGCAGGAGGGATGGAGGGGCAGGTTTTACAAAGCTCATTTATATACCTGGAGTAAAAATGCTACTTACTCCTTCTGATCAAAGTTAAGGAAGAGCTTTTCACCCACCCCTCTAGGGCAAAGCTGGTGACTTGTCTCTGAATCCATCAGCTCCATGCTGTTCCCCTCTCACCCCAGCCTACACCAAGGTGGACAGACTTGTCCTTGCTGGTCTGTCTCAGCTTTGTGCGAGGATGGAGGTAAAATGATGGGAGAGTCTGGCTTTGAGGCCATGCTAGGGTGGGGAGATGCCCCAGGACATCGTGACAGCACTGGGAAGGACTTCTAATGTGTGTCCAGTATGAATGAGATGGTGCTTGAATGGCTGAGACTAGGGTGGATGTAAAGGGGTCTTTATGAACTGTAGAATTATTTCGTTGGGGCTGGTTTAAGTTTGGTCCTGAAATGGGCAAGATTAGTATTTAGTTCCCCAAAAAGCTTTGTTAACCCATCTCTGAAGCCTTTGAAATCCAACAGGGGGCAAGCGCATCATGTCAGGTTACCCCTTATTTCTTCTGCAACATCCAAAGTAATTCTAAGTCTTGCAGGAGGTCAAAAACACCAGCTCCTGCCCTCAGATAACTGTTTCTTTTGGGGGCCCAAACATCATCTGCATTTGCCAACTCAAACAGGGGAAATGGTAGCAGGACTCCAGCTTTGCAAAGCTGCCTCTTGTAGTGCTTTGTGTTTTGACAACAACTTTTCTTTTTGTGATTGAATGTGCAGAGAAGTAGCCCATCTCAGGATGACACCATGGACCTCAAACAGGTCCCAAGGCTGAGACCCAGTTGTGAGATAACAGAAAAAGGAAGGGTGAGAGGGAAAGCAGGCAAAGGAGGAGGTCTGGAAAGCCTACCTGAGCACAGAGAAGATAAATAAAGCTTAGATTTGTGAGTCTGGAGTTTGTGCTTGTGCAAAGAACAGTAGTGCAGGACCTATGCATGCTTGGTAAGGGTGGGAGAAGGAGCGTTTGCTGTCCTGGGAATAATTTAACTCCTAGAAATGTGTTCCCAAGCAACCAGTTCATTTCCAGTGTCCAGGGGAAAAGAAAAGAAAAAAAGGGGAAAAAGTCCAAACCTCAAATACACCAACTGAAGAGAACTGCAGTGATAGAGAATCATAGAATGGTTTTGGTTGGAAATGACCTTAAGATCATCTATTTCTAACCCCCTGCCAATGTAACTAAACAGGCGTATCCACACCCAAACTCCCAGATTCCCAGCTAAATTCTTAGCTCTTCATCCTCCTATTTATGAAGGATCTCTGCTGATTCACGTCTGCTGAAGTTCTGGCTTGACACTTTTAAATGGCCAGCGTTCCTTTAGGAGATAATCAGCACCTCCAAAGGCTTTTCTTCCTCCTTTCCACCTTCCCGCCAGGATAAAAGATTTCCCTGCATAATAATTGGCCAGAATAGAAATTGCACACGTTTTTCCCTAAGGTATGCGCAGCCGAGCATCTGCGGGCTCAGCTGGGAAGTTCGATTTTATTCAGCCATTCAGCCCGGGTGCTCAATAAAAAATGCAAGTGTGACAACAACATAAAACCACCCAAATCAAAGGGCAAAGGAAGGTAATATTGCTGCCAGCTGGACGACTTCTTTTAATCTGGGCTCTGTCCCCCTCCTTCTGATGGGGGGGAATGATGTTGTTATTAAAGTCAGATGAGAGGGAGAGATGGGATCCTGGGTGTGCGGAGCTGGAGTGGTTTCAGGAGATAACATTAAATTTTCAGAGGCAGAAGCTGGAGCTTTGTTGTTGCAGAAGGTGTGTGGATGCGTTGGGGGAGGCTATGGAGAGCAGATGATGTTTCAACTTCACTCAGTATCAGTGCAGAGCAGTATGGGGCTGGATCTGTGTGGTTAGCCAGAGGCAGATCCAAATGGAGAAGAAAAGTATTTACGTGCTTTTTAGATGGTGATGTGGCATGAAAGCTTCTTTTCCTTATTGGAAAGAGGTGGGAGATCCTAATGATATAGCCCTTACGTGCTTTATGGCATCCCAAGGCATCCAAAGGGCATGGAGCTCTTCTGTATGGGTATGTGGATACTGCCCAGTCTCTCCAATGGCTGCAATGGGAGCTATGGAAGCTGCCAGCCACATTACTGTCTTACGGATCAACTTGGTGACATGGAGCTCTTTGCTCCACCCCCAAACTGGTTGAAGTCCCTTCTTGTTTGTGACACTAGGATTTCCCTCTCCTGGTCTCTGTGGCTGGTGGTAGCTGGAAGGACCTTCTGCCATTGGTTGCCATTGATGAATGTTCAAGGATGTTTGGTCAGTCAGCCAGTTTTGGATGATGGTTGGAGATATACAGTGCAATGTAAACCTAACTTTTGCAGGCGCAGCAGCCTAGGTTGTATCCCTGGGCACCAAATAATCAGCCTAACTTGGAGAGGTGCTGACTTTCCCCCTTCAATGCTTCTGTTGAAGGCCAAGCTGGATGGGGTTTTGAGCAAGCTGCCCTAGTGGAAGGTGTCCCTGCCCATGGCAGGGGTTGGAACGGGGTGAGATTTAAGGTCCCTTCCAGCCCAAACCAGTCTGGGATTCTACGATTCTATGATTTTGGAGGAATATGGACAGTGTTTGGCACCTCTGGCAGGCGGATCACTGTTATGCCCAGAGTGATTGCAGGCAGCCATGTTTAGGAAGCCAAATATCCTGGAGTTGCAAGAGAATCTGTGTAGCTCCTTCATGGAGCTACAATGCCTGCTTGGAGCCTGCATTTTCCAGCTCATTCTGGGTAATTCTCCATTATCATTACAGATACTGCTATGGCATTGCACAGAATCATTGAGGTTAGAAAGGACCTCTGAAGATCATCTAGTCCAACCGCTATTCTCAAGCATGGCCACATAGAGCCAGTTGCCTGGGACTGTGTCCAGTTGGGTTTTGAATATTTACAAGGATGGAGGCTCCACAACCTCTTCAGTCACTCTCACAATAAAAACCATTTTTTTTTCTGTTTAGCGGCAATTCCTGTGTTTCATTTCTTGCCCATGGCCCCCATTCCTGTCACTGGGCACCACTGGGAAGAATCTCTGTCTGTCTTCCGTACCCTTCCCAACAGGTATCTATGTGAAGGCAGAGCTCCAGCCACAAAGCAGAGACAAACTGGATCCAAGGCCAGGGCTCAGCTCAACTTCTCAGGTCAGGAGTATGCGAAACTTGGAGCTGAGGCTCAGGCGACTTTGGGCTGTCCTTTTTCTGCCACTGACTTTGTGTTCCCTGGGGAAGCCACCTCACCCTGCCAGGTTTTTGTCTTTTCTCTTTGCATTAAAACCCCACAGAGAAGGATGGATGACTCCTCCTTATAGCCTTGAAAAGGCTTTAAAGTACAATAACTACCCTCAGTGCAAGGAATTCCACTTTTTAGCACTGAAATAGACCAAAATGTCATCAATAACCTCACCTTGATGAGAACTGAGTGTTTTCCTGTGTTCCAAAATGCCTGGTTTTTTTGTCCCAAGGTGCTCATGAGGTGCTGGGAAAAGAAACTCTATGGAATATGAATATGTAAGTGTGTGTGCATCATTGCTGCTGAGGAAGAAAGAGGAAAAGCATCAGACATGGGTTTGCCACTGAGCCTGCTTTTGCAGTCACTGCTTAAAGATCCAGCAGGAGTAAGTTCAAGCCCTCCTTTTGTAACTCACCCCCATGCAGTCTCAGGAGCATGGTGGTTTGGGTTATGCCCATATAACCCCAACTCAAACCTCTTTAAAGAGCTACTCCAGATGCCTGTTGATGGTCAGAGAGAAGGAATCAACAATGTTAGTGAGGGCAGGTGGTGGTGGAGGGCTTGTTTGCTGGTGCTCAGCAGTCAGATGTTGGCACAGCTGCTTCCCTATCCTCAGCTTTATTTTCGTTGGGATTGCTCTGGGATTGCTGCATGATGGGCACCAGAAAAGTCCCATGATCACCTACTGTTGACTGAGGTCAAGAATTAGGTGTGAGTGGTTTGCAATTCTGAACCGTGGCTCAGAACACCCATGTCTTAATCTCAGCTTTCATATCATCCTTTTTGCTAGGATTAGGGCTTTCTGCCTTGGTCGTGAAGACCTTGATAGTAGGGACCATATGCTTTAGAGATAGGTGGTGACATTACAGTCTCCTGTGCTACAAAAATGGCCATGCCACCACTATTAGACCCAGAGTGAAATAATAGAGAAGTAACTTGCCCTGAACTGTGCCAAGAGTCTGTTCTGGGAGAGGGAACAACCCTGAGGGATTCCCAGTTGCATTTGATGCTTATCAACATGCCAGCAGGCTTTTCAATGAGAAACTCAGGCTTAATCCTTACTATCTTGATGGGCTTTTTGTGTGTGTGTTAACAGCTGCCAAACACTTGGTCAGGAAAGTGTCTCTGAGCTTTAAAGAAGTGAGAATAAACCCCCAGGCTTTCACATGAAGGTAGGGATGTGAACTCCCAGAGCAGCCATTGGTGTGAGACAGTGAGAACCCTCTGGATACCTGAGTGAGTAACATTCAGACATCCTCCTGCATTCATAAAATTGGGGTCAATAACACCATTACTGATTCTAACTATGGCAGCCCCATTTCCCAGAGTGTCAGCTGTAATAAAAGAGCTCCCCAAATGTCAGGCTGAACATAAAGGATATTAGAAGCCTAATGGAGCGCATTCATACTCCTAATTGTGAGTAAAACATCAGCAAATGACTGAATACTTCGATAGGGTTGTTTAATAATTAGGCCAGGATACAAGAGATGGAATTGAGCTTGCTGCTGAAAATGAGGCAGGGCTCATGATGAGGGGAATAAAGAAAGCCTTTTCCAAAGGCAATTTGAGGCGAAATATTGCTGGAAGAGTGCTGTAAAAAATGTCATGGATATGGTCTCAGCGTGCATAGTCAATGGGAGGGCGAGCTCACTGCACTGATTGCCTAGGGAGGAGACTGCCAGAGCTAGATGTGGGCGAATAAGCGAAGTTTAAAGAGCAACTTTGTCATGTTTGCTTTCATTTGGGTTTTTACATCAAGGACCTCGTTTATCCTCTCCTCCAAGCAAAAGGCTACAAGAGGCAGAGCCATCCTGCTACCTGAGCAGTAATGAAAACCCAATGGGTTTGAGCTAGAAACATGAAAGAACTTCTTTGTGACCCTGCTTTGACTTTGACTCTGGAGGTCCTCCCCATCCCTTGATTACTACACTTCTCTGACTGATGCCATCCCTTCATGTAACTGCACTGAACTGGTGGGGAGATGTTTGGTGTTGAAGATACAGGAAGTATCTCCTCCTTTTCCTGCATGGGGACATGGCACTTTGACCACCTCCTCTCACCACTGTGTAGGAGAGACTGTTACCTTTGATGACACTTGTACCAGGCTACATCCAACAATGCCACCTTGATGGGAAGAGTGTGGACAGAAGCAGTACAGCAGATCTATTTGGAGCAAAGAGGGTTGTGAAGATAGATATGGGGAGTACAATGAGTGAATTGGATACTGCTGTGATAGGGGTTGATGAATGCCTGTGACGCATAGATAGATCTTTGAGGAGATACCAGTGGATTTTAGGGTACAAGTTTCAGACCAGTGCAATGCTGGCTGGATTTTGGGACAGGAGAACAAATAGAATCACAGACTAGTTTGGATTAGAAAGAACCTGAAGATCATCCAGTTCCAGCCCTCTGCCATGGGTAGGGACACCTTCCACTAGAGCAGGTTGCTCCAGGCCCCGTCCAGCCTGGCCTTGAACACTGCCAGGGATGGAGCATTCACAGGTTCCTTGAGAATCCTGTTCCAGTGCCTCACCACCTTCACAGGGAAGAACTTCATCCTTATATCCAACCTAAATCTCCCCTGTTTAAGTCTGAACCCAGATGAAATGATCTTCTCTTGCCTCCACCAGTTGTGCTTTACAACTCCCATGGCATTTTCAGCACAATCAGCAGAGGGGGATCGCTGCCATTCCTGCCCTGTTCCAGCAGTAGCAGTTATACTCTGCCTCCCTAAACTCCTCCTTTCCTCTCAATTAGAAACAATTTTCTTTCTCACTTTGTGACCCAAACAGTTGCCTCTATTAGTGGTGCAATGTTGATTAAACAAGCCAGTTCCTATAGATGGTTATGAAGGAGTCCGCAGGGATTCGAGCACTGATGGAATGCACAATATTAATAGAAATCAATTGAATTAATGGGTTAATTCCTTGCTAATACATAGTGCTGGAGGAGGAGTTAGGCTAATGAAAATGCCTGTATTCCCTAAACCATTCCATTTGCATCAAATGATTCATCCACCAGTGCTTCTTTCAAACAGCATTAAGATATTAAAAGCACATTTACTAAGTGTACATGGCCGAGGGAGAAGGGAGCACAAAGTTGCTTTCAGCGAGCTCTGCCTTATCAAATTCCCTGTTTAAGGTGCTCTCTCTGTACCTGTTGTTTTGCAGGTTAGCTGGGGAGCAGAGCAGAGAGAATCAAGGATCTGTTGTGAAAAGGGGGGTTTTTCCTTTGAAGCAAGCAGTTCTTCTCTAGTAATTGTAGGATAATTTGTCTAGATAGACATTAGACATGCCCTGGGCTAGCTAAAATGGTGGTAAAGAGTGAGAAGCTGTAGCTATTCTGATGTCACACTAAGCCCTGCTTTGTACTGGCTTTGTTTTGCTTGTGCTGGATAGACACACCAAACCCCAGCTCCTGGGTTTTTCCTTCTGCTGGTGCTGATTTGTGATTGGAAATGGGTCTCAGTGGGACCAGTAAAATGGGGTAATAATTGCAAATATCTGGGTCGGCAAAAACAAATGCACATTTTCAATATGCTTGGACGTCAGTGGCCACCAGCCCTTGTCAAAGGTCAAGAGAGCCTGCAGAAGAGATGCAGGGGGGTACAGTGTTGAGCAGCAGAGGAGATAATGTATCTCTTGCATCCTTTTATAAGGGGCAAGAAATCATGAGCTTAACATGAGGGAAGATCAGGAGTTAGAAAACACTTTCTGAGCACTAGCAAATAGAAACACTGGAGCTATAGACATCATGAATGTGTGTAAAACATAGAAACAGAGAATGGTTTGGGTGGGAAGGGACCTTAAAGCTCATTCAGTTCCAACCCCCTGCCATGGGCAGGGACAACTTCCATAGAGCAGCTTGCTCCAAGGCCCTGTGTCCAGCCTGGCCTTGAGCGCTGCCAGGGATGGGGCAGCCACAGCTTCTCTGGGCACCCTGTGCCAGCACCTCAGCACCCTCACAGGGAAGAGCTTCTGCCTCATATCCAACCTAAATCTTCCCTATTAAAGTTTGAACCCATCACTTCTTGTCCTGTCGCTACAGTCCCTGATGAAGAGCCCCTCTCCAATATCCTTGTAGCCTCCTTCAGACACTGGCAGCTGCTCTGAGGTCTCCATGCAGATTCTCTTTTCCAGGCTGAACAGCCCCAACTTTCTCAGCCTGTTTCCACGTGGGAGATGCTCCAGCCCCTGATCATCCTCGTGGTCATGCACAGCCAAAGAACATTTCAACCGTGACCCTGTGTGGTCGGTCTGATAAAAGAGCCCTTTGTAGGCTTCATCCAAAGACCACCTGGGCAGCTTATGACTCACTTCAAAACCAAGGCAAGAGCTTGCTGTGGGGCAACTCGCCACAAGCCATGGGCAGCCTCAGCCTTAAAACAAACCCCACTGAGCAGGTGGTTATTCTAACCGAGCAGAGCAGGTTGCAAAACCTTTGGAGTTTGTTTCCCCTCTGTGGGAAATATTGACAAAACCAGAGGCAAGAAAAACGATCCAGGCAGCCCCTGCAGTTTTGGCAAAAGAGAAGATGCTTTTGGCTGAAAAGTAGGTGATTTGGATCATGCATCTGTCCTGCATGCTGGGCGATGAACTCCAGCTGCAGAACCCAGAGCAGAACTGAGCCAGATTGTGGGACTCGCTATGATCGCAGTTCAGAGGCCACATTTGTCTTAGTTTGGGGACATTAGTTTCTTTGATTTGAAGGCAAAAAATACCTATTGTCTTCTTTTTGTCTCTCTGCTTTGGGGAGGTAAAAGGAAATATTTGATCCCACAGCAGTTTGGAAAACAGTGCTTGGAGAGATTGCTCCAAAGCTGGAAAAGGAATACATTTAAATCAGCCAGACAAAAAGCTTTGTGGCAAGCAAGCGGCAACAGCCACTGAGTTTCCCACATGTTATAGAAAGGCTGATGTGGAGACTGATGGTCATGCATGTACCACTGCTGTTTCTGCGTCTCCTGAGCTCAGGGACTCCCTCTGCCAAAACCCCTCTGCTGCTCTTGTGTTTGAGTTTGTGCAGTGAGGCTGGGCTGACAAAAGAAGACACCTTTTAAGTGATGGGCAGTCCTTGGTCCCCAGGAATGCTGGAGCTGGCTGTTCTTCACATCCCACTATCTCCAGTTTTCCATAAATAGCCATCAGAAGGAGTCCTATTATCTCCAGAGTACCTCCATTCTCCCTTAAAAGATGTCTCTTTTTTGAACCTGGACTATCCCAATCCATGTTTAGGAATTAATTCAGTGGTCAGAGCTACTGTCAATACGCGGATTAGCTTGTTTTAATGATAATAGATTTCATTTTGAACATTGCTATTTGGGACAACTTTAGGGCATGCCCAAAGTAAAATGTGAAAAGGTTTCTTCATTTTTGGGGAGGGAAGGTTTGGTTGGATAATTTGAGGAAAATCCATCCTTTTAGTTTAAACAAGGTTCCTAATCAATTCTGCTTTGCAGAGTGTCTCCAAAGCTAAACTTTTGACTAATCCCCCAAACTCACCACTTGCTCTATGCCACAAAAACCAAGATTTCTCCTTCTAACAAGGTGGCTTTTATCATCTCTGTGGGTAGCCAGGAGACAGTACCTTTCCCCAGCCATGCACGTACAATGTCAATACAATATTTTCTTTAATTTACTAAAAGTGGCATTGATTTCTCATTTGATCTATCAGTCCTCTGGACCTGAGCACCGCTGTGATTTTCACATAATGAGCTCTGTATTCAAAAGCACTTACGTGACGTGGGAACCTCATTTCCAGAAGTGGTTTACAATTTCATGAGCATGTCTCCCGGATTACAAGATCAGGAGGAAAGTCTCATTCCTGTCCCCATTGGTGTGCCTTAGCCCCAGCCCGAGGGTTCAGCACTCATCAGGCTCTACTTTGACCTATTCTTTGGTATCCATATTCTTTGGTATCCCCAGCCCAAGGGTTCAGCACTCATCAGGCTCCACTTCAACCTATTCTTTGGTATTCATGGGAAGGAAACCTGGATGTACAGCCTGGAAGGACTCAGGGAGCATGCAAGCCATGACTGCTTATTTCTGTGGCTCTTCTTCTCCTCTCTCAATGAAGTATGAGTTAGATAGCAGTGTAGAAGTGTATGGATCTGTCTTCATTGGGGCTACCTTTAGTGGTGGCTGCTGGGACTAGTCATGGGTGTGAGCAACCACGGTACAAATTCACTCCTGATGTGTGTGCACATCTGGAATTGTTCAAGGCTGGCTTGGACAGGGCTTGGAGCAACCTGTTTTAGTGGAGGGTGTCCCTGCCAGTTGCAAGGGGTTGGAACTTGATGAGCTTTAAGGTCCTTTCCAACCCAAACTATTCCATGATTCTATGTAAACCTCTCCAGTATAAATGTTTGTATGCCCAGAAGAAGCAGCAGAGATAACCGGTCACATCAGAGAATTGTCCAGCTCATGAAACTTACCTTTAATCTCACACTTTTATACGCCACTGACTTCACTGCAGGACCAACACCACCAAAAATAAGACCAAGGCCTTTTCCTTGTCCACTAGAGACACCTGTGATATCAGCAAAAACCCAGTGTCACCAGACCGAGCTCCATAGAATTACTGTGGCTTCAATGTTGTGTAACTGTGATTAAAACCTTGTCCATACATTAATCCATATTTCACTTCCCTTTTTGTGGATGTTCCACATTGTAAGTCTGCTGGGGAAATTCCAGCTGCCTGTTCTAGATTCGTGATCTCTTTTATTTTGCCATCTATTCAGTTCTTGTCACTTTGGCTACTCAGTCAAAGGGGATGGAAACTATTGTGGCTTTCCCCCAGGCTGGTGTAAATCAGCGTAGCTTCAGTACAGTCATCTTTGTCAGCTGTGTCTCGGTTGTGCCAGCTTCTAATTTCATGAAATTGGGGACTTCTCTATAAAGAATGGCATTGCAGCGAGCCGGGAATATGCAGAACAAGTGCAGTGCAAAATTCCCAGCTTTCAAAAGCAACCTAAAGAGGGAGGGGTGGATGGGGAGGAATGGAGCCTGGTTCATGCCTTAGAGCCAGTAGACAGCCAAGTTTGCAACCGGTGTCACTAAGTTTGTCTAGTTCAATATGTGGGCCCAATCATCAGCCCAGACTCATAAGAGATATAGGAGGCTTGAGGGCATACTTGATGAACCAGGATGAGCTCAACGCACCTCAAATCTGTTCCCATTATGTGTCTTTGACAAGTGCCCCACAAAAGCTGCAAGAAAACTGGAATTGGGTTAAGTATGAAGGCAGAAAGGCCAAGCAGTCAAAAGATAGATCCAAGGATGTCTGTGCAGTTTAATTCCTTTCCCCTGGTGCACATCCATTCTGATATGGTCTTTAATTGCATGATTAAAAATATTGATGCTGTTCTTGGACAAGATAGCAACGTGTAGCGTGGAGGTATTGAGTAACTGAGGACACAAATCCTTGTCATGGGTACATAAACGAGGCAGATGTAATGAGCTTTTTCTTCATCTGAATACAGTGTCCAGGTTAACCAGGATGCGAAGGAAAACTCAATCCGTTATCACAGAATGATGACATTTTGGCAGGGAGAGGAGGTAGGGGCCATGGTGAACAGGCAATCCTGATGATTTGCTGAGAAGATGTGCTCTGAAGGACTCAAACCCTTCATGGACACAGAAATGAAAGCTCCATGCTGGAACACAGCTGAGGTGGATGCCAAAACATTGGTGATGGGCTGCTTCCCATTGCCTGGCAGGTCAGATTTGGAGCCATTGGATCAGTGGATGAAAGAACTGCAGGAACAATTTGAGATTCTGCAAACACCTTCTAGGGTCAGAGATTTTAAGGAATGAAGTTGTTGAGGAAGGAAAATGAGTGGTGCAGTGATTCTTTTATCACAGTGTTTTCAAGAGGAGGAGAAACATGAAACCTCAAAAGGAAACCAGTAACAAGAGGCGAGGAAAGAAGTTGGGTCAGATACAACCCAAAGAGCCAAAAGAAGCACATTTTGGCAAGAAGGGTGATTAACTGCTGGAGCAAACTAGTCAGGATGATAACAGATTTCTTTCTCTCTCGAGGTCTTGTAATCAATGGGGACTCTTCTCTGGAAAGTACACTTGAGCCAAAGACAAATTATAAGGGCCATTCCCACTGTAAGTAGATGCAATCCTTTAGCATGTGTAAAGGAGGAGGTCAGCTTTGACCTCCTGGCCTCTGAACTTGTGAATCATCTAGTCCTTTGGCTTTCTGAAGGGCCCCTGCCTCGCTCACGCAGGCAGCACTGAGGGATTTAGTTAACTACTTGCTGACCACAGCAGAATGGTGATGCTCTCACATCCCAGCTGTAATGCAGGTCATGATAGAGAAACAGCCAAACACTTCAGGCCTTTCTCCTCTTCCACACATGGGTGGTCTTTGCTCCAAATAACCTTACACTGACCCACTTTTTGACTATGCATTTTAGCTCTGTTCTGATCAACAACCACATCCACCCTCTGTTCACCCAACACAAACCCTTCATTCCTACAATCCCAATGCATACCCTAATTTGCTGCCTCTGCTTGATCTCATTCACTCCACAACAGCTGCTAACAACTCACTATGAGCCCACACAAGCAAGGCAGCTTGCATTCACATCAACATCCTGGAAGTTCTCATCATCTGCATTTCCTCCTCCGAGATTGTACCAACCTTCTTCAGTGGGTTTGGTCTGAAGACAGACTCATGTCCATTCCCTTCTGTCATTTCTCCCTTGTGGTTTCTGTAGTTTTAAATGGGTGTAGAAGTCTTCTTTTCCGAAGGGCACTGAGGTCTCTATCTCATTTGATGATACCCAACCTTCTTCTGCATTGGGTCCTTTCATCTGTTGAGCAGGGCACCATGTGGGAATAATGCAGGAGTTTAATTCTTGTTTGGGCACTGGGAACCTCGAATTCATCACACAGCTGAAAAAAACACTTTGAAGATGAAAAGCAGCCACTGCAGCCCTTTGCTTTATTGTTTATCCTTGCACACAGCCAGGAACCTTGGCCCCTGACTGCACCAGCAATTGTGAGCAGAAGTATGACTCTATAAGGTGAAAAGCAGCAGAGGAACTGAACTTGACTGGTAGTATTGTCCCTGGCCAGGTTCCGAGCAGCTCTGAATTGCTTTTCATCATGCGATGGAGGAAAGGGGTCCTCACAGTCAGCTGCTGGCACACTTCTGTGTTGTCTGAGAGCAGCCTTAATGCACCATGTGGGGGGGAAAAGGGTTATTGAAATAACAAATGCCATTCAAGGAGAGCTGTGATTAGCTGGACTAATACAGACAGTTAGGAGGAAAGCTCAGCTTTATTGCTTCTGGCTTTTTCATCTGTCTCTGGTCTATTCAAACTCCATGACACTTAATATCAGATTAAACATTTGATTGGGAAACCAAAATCAACAGGGAGCAGGGAAGAGACCAAGCACAATGTTACCTACATGGATTAGATGATAGAAAATGTGATTTTTCCTTAAAGGTTCTGTCGATTTAAGTGTCTGAAATTCAGTGATGTGCAATAGAGTTTCTAATAGTCCACATGTTCCTGGTAAACCTTCATAATCAATTTCCTTTATGCTGCTTTCTCACATTATCCATCATAATCATCTTCCCCCAGCCCTCCTCAGCAAGTAATTCTAGATTTCAGGCTTGTTTGCAACCTGGTGACCTTCCCCCTCAGTCCCCTGTATGAAACCTATGAATAATCGTTGGAAGTGTGCTATAAATAATTGCATGTGTATTGCAGCCAGTAATTAAATATTAGGATTCTACTCCTGCTCCTGTGTGGATTTTCTCTTTGCCAGGGTGTAAGAGGAGCCTTCGAGCAAGGTACTAGACCTTTGTATGGATTAAGTTGTCTTGGGTTACAAAATCATTTCTTGCAGCAAAATTCTTTGCTTATTTGAGCTGAGGCTGAAAGCCGATTTCCAGGACAGAAAGAGGGAGGGCATAAGGAGAAAGTTCAGCATGAATGTTCAAACCTTGCTGAATAACTCATTATTATTTAATTTCCCTCCATCCCCTGGGATCTCTCGGAGGGATGGAACACGAAATTGCCATAAATGCAGGTCTAACTCAGGTGAAGACATAGTGACTTCAGAATGCTGTTTCCTTCCTTGGTGTTTCAGCAGTGCTGCTTTCAAGGGAACCTGGTGTTTACAGTAGATGACACCGCGGGCACTTTGCTGCTGCGTTGCACTGTGAAAGCTCATCCCACCTTAAACAAGCCCTGGCTCCTGATGCTTTGTTTAATCCCTGACACAAACCAGAGGTCTTCCCTTTCATCAGCTCTCTGCTTTCCCTGACAACGAAGTTAATGATCCCTGCTCTGTCCACATCTGACACCAGGGGCTTATGTTTTCACTATCATCTCTTTGATTCAATGCACCTTCAGCAAAGAGTTTGCTCCTATGTGACCAGGATTAAGCTCTAAAGGTTGTATCACTCTAAATTAATACCAGTGTCTGCCTGCAGCTGGGTTGGTTGCCCTGCCTAATGTTCTGCTTGGTTTCCAGCTGCTGCTGCATATATGTGCAGACTTCCCATGTGACTGTGTCACATTTACTGTCCTATTCATGTCTCAGATACCCTAGAGCATCTGGAATGGCACCAAGCACCTACAGATGGGCAATCAGCTCCTCTAGTGATACAGAAATACCTAGCTCAGATGGGGTCAACTAAATGAATGCTGATGAATTCCCATCTCTCTTCTTCTGTACAACCTTTCTATGACAAACAATTGAATATTCACTTTTTATCCTGTATTTTTCATTTATTTTTTAACACACAGCCCTCATCCTTCACTGCCTGCCCATTTCTGCCTGCCTCCTGCCCAATGCTTCAACTCAGCATCTCTAGAGGAAACCAATCTGTCATCTTGGGTTTGGAACAGCCCCAAGACATGGTCAACTTTTCTTCCCTATTTCTTTCTCTCTCTCATATTGTTTCCAGTGTGTTTCCCTCTTCTGTGGCCTCCACATTGGTTTTACGCCTTTTATTGCTAACAATTAACTGGATGAAATATCTCTTTCACTCTTTTATGACATGTATTTGAAAAGAGTTGCCTAGTCTGCTTAGATCTTGCAGTGCTGCTTCTTACTGCTCTGTGTAGCACTCGAGATATTACACAAAGTACAAATATGAGGCTTACATGGCTTCCAAGGGCAGATTTTTAACGTGAGTTTGGTGATTAAAATAACACCTCTGGGTCTAACTTGCAGTCAGCCCCTGAGGTTCTGGGCAATGTAGATACACATAATAAGAAACATTCCTGTGTGTAAAGTTGTATTAATGCATAGACTGGAGTTGTTTTGTGATTGCATTTGTATAGACTACGCCATCATGCTGGCTTGGGATGAGAAGGGGTGATTTCAGCTCCTTCCATATTACTCATGGCATGTCCCAGCTTGTGAATCCTTGCATTTACAACCTCGATGTGCTTTTAACGTGGAGTTTTGTTTATTTCAGTATAACTTCTCATGGGTTTGTCTTTTTGTTCTTCCAACACAGCCTGCCTTTTCCTTTCCATGACCTCCCACCCCATGCTTATTGTCTGTCTCCTCCATCAGCCTTGTTGGCTATGGGGTTAATCACAGCTAAGTGAGGCTCCCTGCTGTCTTCTGTGGTTGCTGAAGGCATGAAGTGTTTCCAGAGAGTAAATGAAAGCACTTGATTTAGATATCTCTTTGGATTGCATACCTCTTAATCAGCTCTATGTTGACTAGCTCTCTGTGGTGATGCAATGATGTATTTTACCTACATTTAAAATACATACTTACAGGTATATAAATACATATATATATATATCTGCATACCTAAAACCCATCTGTCTTGCACCAGTGCTCATTTCACATTCCCTTTACTCTTCCTCTCTTCTTTAGCTAGAAGCTTCTTTGGTTTTTCCAACTTGGCTTTCTCCTCTAATCTCAGTTTCTGCCTTATCCATCCTCACTTATGCTTTAGGCTCTCAAACTCCAGCCTTCATATTTAATATCTAGTGTCAGAAGCAAAAAGAGGTTGGCATGAGAAGAAGGGATGATAGATAGGCACAATGACTTGGGCTGGTACAGACATGTATACAAATTCGTCTTTGAATCCAAGGTTCCCTGGAAAAGTGCCACTGGAGAACATATATTGGAACCCTGTGGCTTGGTAAAGTCAGGATAAGGATTTCTGCTCTTTGATTTTAATCATCATTCATCTTCATAAAACTTCAGGGGGGTTTAGCTTTTGTTTGAATGAATTTTGTGACTTCCAGTGAAAACAGAGCTGGGGGAGTATAATTGAGAGCTTGTTTAGTGCCAAATTCATCTTAGAGCAAGGAATGCAAATCGCATAGCAAATGTGGAATTATATATGATTAAAACTGCTTCATCCCTTGCAAAGAAAAATAGAAAAGAACCTTTTTATTCACCAGTTAATCATGTTCAAAAAAAGAAAAAAAACCCTGTATGGAACAAAAATGAACTTAATCACAGAAAAAGGGGTCACAGTTCCTGCTTAACATATGGGCTCTCTATCATAACAGTGAAGTGCAGAATGCAATGTCATCGAAGTGGTTTAAAGAGGTACATTAAGAAGAGAGTTCATTGATAAATGAACCTTTAAAACTGGGTGAGATTCTCTCTTTAGCAATGAATGCTCAAGGTCTGCGCAGTTGTCTTGGACTTTCATGTCTTTCATGATTTAGCATAAGATGTCCCTGCCCATGGCAGGGTGGTTGGAACTAGATGATCTTAAGGTCCTTTCCCATACTAACTATTCTATGATTCTATGACTGTCTTGCACGCTCTTGCGTTTTGTAGGCAGAGCTGGAAGGTTTTCAGTGCTTAGTTCTATGTAATGACGTATAGATAAGAGTGTGTTGAAACCACTGAAGGCATGATCCAAACAGTGTCCATTTTTTGCTAGCAATTGCTAGCCTGGCATTGGTTCAAACTCAGCACCTTTTGAGGGGGAATTTCCTGATCCACAGAGCGCCAGAGATCAAACAAAGAGAATGTAATTTTCTCCTTGCTTCTCTCCAGTGAGAACGGCAATCTGAAAATGAACCCCGGACCCTGCTGAACCAACGACTCTAACATGCTCTCAGGACTGTTTGATGCAGTGGGCAGCACAGCTTCTTCAGAGAGCTTGCTGAGCTTCATGTACCGAGTGGTCTGTCTTTGAAGGCATTGCGCTTATCTTGCTATTGGCAGGAGTGGACGAGGGGATGCTACGTGCTCTGCTTTATGATCAAGCCTGTAGAGATGGTGCTGAGACAAGGACGAGAGCAGAGTAAACAAATGGGACAGCAGGTTCCTTCAGCTCTCTGGCAAGGATGGCAAAAAAAGGACACAGACCCTCAGTGGGTGCTTAAAGGTGCTTAAAAAGCCCCAGCCACATTTCTGCTGCTTTGGTAGCAGAGTTGTCAGCATTTGATGGTAGCCAGTGGATAGATAGGAGATTCAGTAGCTGTGTTAGAGCCTGGTGAAGCAAGGAAGAGCTATTTGAGGAGTGCTGGCCAGATCTATTTGCTGGACAAAGCAGAGGCGTTTGTGGATCTGAAAGTTAAATACAAGGGTAAAACATCCTACCATCTCTCCTGGGAACTGGAAGTCCCTTGATCAACCAGCCCAACACTGGGCTCTCTACCATCCCCTGCAGAGCCCTGTGTTGAGCCAATAAGCACCTACTTTATATTTCATTTCCAGGGTAATACAAATAGCTAAATTTCCCCATTACCGTGCTCAGCACATGCCCAAATCTGTATTCAGTCTTAAACAACTTGTCTTTTGTGGGTTAGTGTTGTGGTTGCAGCTCTTCCCTGATGGGAGGGCTTCCAAATACATTTCCTCTGCTTCCCAAGAATGTCCTTAAACACCAACCTGCATAATCATCCTCAGAGAGAGGAATGATGCTTCTTATTTTCACAACAGTCTTACCAGGCTTCCTTCTTCTCTGCTTTGGTTTTACACACCTTCATGTTGAATACTTCAGTGAAGTCAGCGCTGATTAACACCAACTTCACTGTGAGATGCTTTCTTCTGGGAGAGCCAGACTTCACATGGACTTCGTTCACTTTTCTTTCGTGTCTGATTCCAGTGTAATTCCTTTGATTTTGTGGCACTAACTCTCACTTTACAAGTCCACAAGGTCTTCAGTGGGCAGTGTCACACGTATGGAGAATGGGAAGGGACGGCATGTACAAAGCCTGCTGTTTCAGCAGAGAAGGGAGGATGCAAGAGCTGTTTCTGACAGATGTTTCTGTAGATGATTCTACTGCTGGGGACCAAAGAGACCCTCTGTAATCTGTTCCACTTTTTAACTTCCATGTAACACTTTTCTTTATATCTAACTAAACCTCCCTTGCTGCGCATTTACTCAGAATTATTCTCATCTTACATCCCACGATGGTGGAGGGCTATCTGTCCCTGTCCTTCTGGACTGTCTTGTTTATGTATCCAATGCTCTGGTTTTGCTTCTTCACAGCCTTCATCCTACACTAAACAAACACTATTCTTTCAGCCTTCCCTCAGCCAAACTACTTCTAAATTTAAGAATTCCTCTGGGATGCTGCCATCTCCTTTTGCACATTTTCCCCCTCAAAAAGGTGGACCCAAACTCCAGTTAACTCCTCAATGGAGCTGAGAAGTGCAGGATAATTGCTTCTTGTGATAAATATGGACCACTCATGTCTCAGAACCTTGTGTTTCCTGGTTTGCATCCTGTTGCTTTTTCTTGCTCAGCCCATGGTCATGTCTCCCATGTTGTTGGCAAGCCAACCATTCCCTAGGGTCTGATTTTCCCTCTTGTTCTTTCGCACTCACATTGCCCAGTGCCACTTTTGCTTCAGTGTCATCCTCCTGATTGCAGACACTGCCTTTAGCAGACTAAGATAACTTTGAATTCCAGTCTGGTCCTGCACATTGCTTGTGACCCCCTCCTCATCTTCTGTCAGCCGCATATTACAGAAACCTATTCTCTATTCCATCATCCAAGTCATTATGTGAATTTTGAACAGCACCCGACTCAGGACAGACTCTTGAAGACCTTCTTAGTCTGAAAATGTGCCTTTCCTGCTCTTCTTGGAGCACAGGATTCATGAGCATGCACTTTTACCATGATTGCTCTGAGGCCATTTTTAAGGGCACATCATATGGAGCTGTGCTAAATAGCTTGAGAAAGTAAAATCATACCATGTCACCCCTTACTTTCCTGGCCAGCCTCATCCGCATGATTGGTCTAAAATTCATCTGGCTCCTTCTTCTGCTTCTTTAAAAAGGGATTCTTTTTGCCTTTGTTCACTCCTTTGGAATCTCATTCTTGAAGGGGATTGGGAAGATAAAGATGTTACTTTCCTACCATTTCTGTCGTTGGTGTTCATAGGTACCAGCAACCCCTGGGAGAACACATTTCTGTATAAATGTGTGGCATGAAGGGTGGTGGTGATTTGAAACAGTATTTGAAAGGGAAATCTCTTATTCTATGAAAAATGTGATGGAACATGGCAAGAAGCAGCCTGGATGTTGTTCTGAAGGTCTTGCCCAAAATGATCCTCACGGTGCTTGATCTCCTTGGAACTGCTGCTCATCTCATCACGTACCACGTCTTGCCTTGGGCAACAGCAGAAATTCAGGGTCTTACATTTCATTTTCTCAGAGAAGGAGAAGCCCGTGACATGCATGCCAGATACATTTCTGTTCCTGATTTATGAGTATCTACCTGTCCATCAATGGATGACCATCACTAACACCCCTCTCCACATCCTCAGCCTCACTCCATCAACTGCTTCTTGGTTAACAGCTCCTCCATAGGAACTGATTAGCATCAGAGACTAAGGCAGATGGAAAGCTTTCTCACTGCTTTCATTTTTTCCCCAGTGTAAATCCTTTTTCAGGTTTATATCTTTAAAGAATCTGAAACACTGGATGATATCAGGAGCAGGAAAGTGATTCACAGCAAAGGAATGTTGACCAGAAGAGAGAAGTTCTGGGATTATTTGGGGTTAAACTAAGCTAAAGCTTACCAACTGAAAAAGAACGTTAATCAGCATTGTGGGTGGATCACAGTCAAGAGATAGGTGAGGTTCTGACTTGTCATAAAAGAAAGAATCTGGTTAAAAATAAGAAAACAGGGAAAATAAAATAGCGTGAAGATGTCTTTAATGGCACTGGTGAACAAGGCATAGGAATCTGTGCAGTCAGATCCTAATCACGCAGTGCTTCAGCCTCCAGAAACGTTTCTCTGTTCATGAGACACAAATTAAGGGAAGGATTTGGACTATCTACTAACACTGAAAATAACTTTGAAAAGTAGAAGCCACTGCAATGTGCCAGCCCCCAGGAACAGCAGCGAAGAAGGACAAGTCCCTTGGACTCAGATTAAATCCCAAAGAACTCAACAGGAATAACCAGAGACAACATTTTCCTTTGCCTGCCAAGGGAGATGTTTCCAATACAACAGCTGGAGATATGTTTCCTTTTATGTTGTTAGCTGCCCCTCTTGTGTCCTTGCAAATTTTCCTGAGAGGACATTGGAAGTCTGTATTTTTAATACCCCTGAAGGGAAATGTTGCTTGTACAGATTTCCCCCTGGGCTTTAACTTGCTTCTAAGGCTTTTGACAGAAAAGTGCAAGAATTACTTAAAGGAAATGAGGGCATTGCAATACACATGGATAATATCCTTAAAGACTGAGGTGGGGAAAGCAGAAGAGGAAAAAGACAACAAAAGGGTGCAGAAATAGGTCAGGAAATGGGGCATGGCAAGAGAAGTCTAATTTAAAATCAGAAGCATGATCTATTTGGGAGAAAGCATAACTGAAGTGACATATACACAGACTCCGGCCAAAGCCGGGTGATTACAGAGATGCTGTTTTGACAGATAAGAAAGATTTGCAGAGGTTGGTTCCTGGAATAAAACAAGGTGGCAATTCTTCTTTCTGTGTTGTAATGCATAAGGACTCAAAATGAAACAGAACTGTCAACCTGGGCTGTGAGTTTTGAAAGTCAAAGAAAGTAAGCACTTGAGTTCTGGCAAGAAGAGTCACCCAAAGATGCACTTCCTGGCCAGCAAATCCCTCTGTAAATGACTCAGGACACTGTGACAAAACTCTTGCGCAGTTTGCAAGCTGGTGGCATTGGTTTTCAGAGATATTCTGGGGGAAACAACATCTTAATGGCTTCTTGGTTTCCCAGGGAAGTGGCGGAATCACCATCCCTTGGAAGTGTTCAAAAACCATGTAGATGAGGCCTTTAGTGACGTGGTTCAGTGGTGGACCTGGAGTAACGGTTGGACTTGATGATCTTAAAGGTCTTTTCCAACCTTGTTGATCCTATGATTTTATGATTTAACGTATAGAGGGATGTCTTTGCTGCATGTTAAAAAAACTACCCAGGTAGGGAAGATGGATTCCAACAAAAAAATGGACCTTAAATTCTCTGTTTTCAAAGCAAAAAGCTCATTAACCTGCCAGAAAGCAGGAGGGTGTTTAGTTTTCCATGAAGCCTGAGTAGTGTGCAAGCCAGGAAAGCAAGAGCTGAGAGCAGGCACAGTCCTGAGACTGTTTGAGGAGCCTGTTCTTGAAGACTCTGTGGAGAACAGCGTAACACATGCAAATCTGTGGGAAGAGATTTCTCTCATCTCAAATACAGTAGGGAATAAACTTCTGGAGGCCCCAGCCAAAGAGAAGTCATTGCAGAAAGCTATTAACAGTGTCACTGAAAGAAGGCTTGGGACTTAGATGTCAATTCAGATCAGAGCTTTCTATAATTGATAGGGTAGAACACAGATGCCGAAAATTAGCAGTGCCAAAAATACTACAGCCAAAAAATACCTCCTGAGGTATTCCATAGAATCTGTGAGACCTTGAAGAATGTGTTGCAGTGGTCACAAATGGACACAGAGGAGAAGAAAAATGATAAACGGATATGCACATGGGATGTGTCGGTGTTTCTACCTTAGAAAGAAAAGCCAGTGATGATGGGTCAGGTACGGTGGACCTGTTGGATTATCCAGGTATACTATGAATGCATCATTAGAGACTCTTCTACTGACATATTTTGTAGGGACCAGTAAATCTTTATTTGGCAGATATAGGCTTCTAGAAATATCATGGTTTAGATCATTCCATACTTAACTGACAGTACTTGGCAAGATTGTGGAGAGTTAGTGAATACCAGAATTCTTCAATCAAATGATTTGAAGTTAAAGTGACGTTAAGGGAGTTAAGAACATTTCATATATATATTTTCATGTCTGTGTAAAGCCATTACAGGCTCTGAAAAAGATCTGTATCTCACTCTGCTGGACTTAAGAAGACTGCCTTAAGGCACTGATTGTCGCTAGCTGGAACTTTGCTCAGAAGGCTGAGAATTAGACTGCCTTGCTTAGCCAAATCTGGGCTGGGAAGCTGAGCTTATCTTGAGGCACAGATAGGCAGAGAGATATATATAAAAATACATGTAAAAAATAGAATGATAGATGAGAAACTCAGTTACTGCAGGATCAGTGGCTGATGACCCCTGAATGCTGTTTTAGTGACAGCTGGACATAAGCTGCAATGCAAGAAGAACTTCTGTTTGCAAAGTGGTTGTAAAGGGATCACATTCGGGTTAATCTAGGAAATAGAGAGCAAGAAACATATTCTCCAATCTCTAGTCTCAGCATAGGCCTGAGAAGCATTTCTTTTCAATATAAATCTTCCTATTTATTCCATAAATTTCCTATATTTTCAATATAAATATTCCTATAAGGTGTGGATTGTTGAGGAACCCCAAACACCAAAGCACTTAGCTCTTTGTGGACCAAAGAGCTCAGTGACTGTAGTTAAGGAGCATACACTTATCACTGCTGTGCTTGAGAGGGAAAATGTAGTCATTAGAAGCACCAAAGCCTGTACTAATAGTTGGAGCATGTAACACTCTCTTTCCTCTAAAGGCTGGAAAATTGGCCCTACGGCAATTACTGTTAATGAACTTGAGGGTGCTGAGACGCTGGCACAGGGTGCCCAGAGAAGCTGTGGTTGCCCCATCCCTGGCAGTGTTCAAGGCCAGGTTGGACACAGGGGCTTGGAGCAAGCTGCTCTATGGAAGGTGTCCCTGCCTATGGCAGGGGATTGGAACTGGATGAGCTGTCAAGGTCCCTTCCAACACAAGCCGTTCTATTATTCTATGATCTTTAAGTCAGTGGCTTCCCATCTAAAATTGCCCCTTTTTGCCACAATTTAGGTTGGCCACATGCTTAAAAGCATCCTTTTCCCCTCCAGTGGGGGATGGACTTCTACTTTTGGGGCTGCTATATCCAGATCATGCTTAGGAAAAGACCTCACCAGGACTATTGCTTTCACCATTGCAACGGAGAGCTCTGATATGTCTCAGTCTTCTCAAGGACATCAAAGAGGAAATGTCACAGCACTGGATGGCAAACAGAAGCCAGCCATGTGTGAAGCATTACTGATGATTGCGCTCCTTTTTCAGATCGCTCTTGGTTCGCCCAAATGAGGGGCCAATTGAAGGGATAATGACTCCTCTTTCAATGGCAGCTTTCATTCAAAGTCTTTTGATATGCCAGTAAGAGCTGTTTTAAAATGCTAGCAATAAATACACATTCAAAGCAATACATTCAGCGCCTCGGCTGTAAAGTCCATGTATGTTCCCGTCAGCTGTATTTTTGATGGAATAAATGCTAGGCAGGAACAATACTGCATTTTCCACAACCCTTCCTCCACACACACACACAGAGTCACTTGAACATGCACATGCGCACACACACATTCTCTCTTCCCCGTTTTCTGGAGAGATCTGAATGAGGTTTTCCAGGAGATGCAGGTGACCTGTATGCTTCCCACTTTGCAGCCAAGGCCAGTTACACCACCTGGCTGTGCTATGCCTCTCCAAGAAAATGCACAATGGATTCCTCTCTTAGGGACAGGATGCCCACAATGTCTTCTTGGGATCAGCCTAATAGGAATAGCAAAGATCATTCTGAATATCAAGAAAGTTTGATATTCATATCGAGTCACCTTCCTTAGGATGTGCTTTCTAAAGTGTATGAAAGTCAAATACCAGACTTGAAGCCGCAGGAAGTCATGCAATCAAAGCTCTTGCTCATCATCATCTTTTGGGTGAATAGGGGCATGTCTGAGCCTTGTCCAACACATAAATTGATCTCTAGACTAGGAATATGAGATGTCAGAAAGGGGAAGAAGACAAGGTGGTATGATTTAATAGACCCAGCCAGAGTTAGGCCCAAAAAAGAGACATCTTGGGTCTAAATTTGCTTTGCTGTGCCTCAGGAGAGAATATTTAAGCCTCTATCATGAGGCCAGGACATTTTAAATTCAAGCTTAGTGGAGCTCGTGGTCTTATATATATTCACTTTAAGTATTTAAAGATCTCCTCTAGCCCTTTAGACCTTACAGTCTTTAATACAGTTGTCCTTACAGGTCTCTGCTAAATGTATACTTCACAGACAAGGTGCTCATATCCAAAGACCCTCAGTTATCCCATCGGATGCTAATTTTTAGGCACCTATGTTAAGATCCTGGTGATCACAAGCCTCCTTTACTCTCATGTCCTGTTGATGGTATAACTGGTTAACACTGGGATGGGGGAAATACCTCTGTTACAGCAGAAATTAGGGATTGAAGCCACCCCAGTACAAGATCAAGGTGTCCTCAAATTTCGGCAAGCAATGAACATGACGTGGATCATGTTCACTGCCAAAACTTGTATCTTGTTTTATGATATGGGTTCAGAGTTCACATTTTGGAAGAGCATGTACCCGGTTTGAGACTTGATGGATGCTCAGAAATTTCAAGCTTTCTCTCTGATCAGATGGATTAATCTTATTTGGAATAGATACAGAACTGTTTGCAACCAGGTCATGCGCTGAGTGGAATGGTCTGATTTGCATCTTCCTTTCTCATAAGAATATTGTTGATAGCTGATCTTGGTTGTTCTGGCTGAGTCAGTCCAACAGGACAGGGCATTCCAGAGGCATCTTTAGAAAACAAAGGCTGAAGCCTTGTCTAAAAGGATGTATTACAGGAGAATAATGATCTCTAGGGAGACTTCACCCCAAGTTATAGTGAGAGCTTTCATGAAGAATTCTTTTCTCCTTCAGGGTAATGGAGGCACGATGTAACTTCACTCGACCGCAGACACCCAGAAGGCTCTGGATTTTCTTCCAACTTGAATGTTTGCAAACACAATCCAACAACTAATGCCTCAGCACATGGTTTTTAGCCTTTTTCTACAGTCAGGTTCTAATCATTTACTTGGTTGGGGACATATAAATTGCTTCATCTATTTGGGCTTTGTCAGAGTCAGAGTGACACTTGCCTCCTTGGCAAATGGCTTAGAGAGAAGGGCTGCCAAAGACAAATAGGGGATTATTGAGTTCATCTCAGCAGATGTCTAAAACCCAGCTCACTGAACCCTCTTTGGCTTGCCTTTAACACTTGTGGCCATGACACTCCACTCTCACTTCGCACTGTAAGTCCTCATAGGGCAGAGAATTGGGCATCATCTGACTTGCTCAGATCCATCATGCCAAAGGGCAGGTAGGATGGTTTGCCTAATAAAATTAGGCAGGGTCTTGACCTACAGGACATCTCAAGTTTTCAGGTTTCTCTGAAGGTATCTAGGTGTCATGTATGATAAGCAGGATTGGAGATCAGAGGAATGTGGTTTCTTCTGGTTCTGATTCTATACGATGAGTGAATTATCTTCTATGTGGATCAGCTATTAGAGGGGAAGAAAACATGCAGTGAATGTTACTGTGTTTATTTGTATTACCCCAGTGCCTGTGAAGTCCTGCTTGAGGGCATGGAGCAAATACAGACAAAAGATTGCTTATAACCTGAAAGTAAGGGGGGAAAGGTCAGAGCTGTAGTTACAGTCAGGAAGTACATTTTCAGTGCCTGCTCCAGACATGCAGTACGTTGTTGGCCTGAACTTTCCAGTATTGCTTTGACACCCTCGGACATCACATTCCTGAGGTGTTCTCAGCAGATTCCACCACCCCAGTACTGGCTGAGGAGAATCATTGGCAAAAGGAGATCAGTTTGGGATTTCATTATGTGTGTGTTATGTCTGTAAAACCAACTAAGTCCACAGAGGAGTGTGGACAGTGATAGCAGTGAATGGTGTGATCCTCCTCGCATGAGCTGCTGATCTAATCCAGCAGAACAGTGAGCCAGCCCTCAAAATGTCCATGGTATTGGAGTACTAAGCACGCACTAAGCTCAGGGCAAGAAGGATGAAAGGGAAGGAAACCTTTCGCTGCCTAAAGAACAGCATCCCAAAGGGTATCAACCTGGTGTAGTGGAAGGTGGCAGGGGATTGGAACTGGATGAGCTTCAAGGGCCCTCCAACCCAAACCAGTCTGGGATTCTGAGTCAATTGCTGGGCACTATGATATCGAGGTGATAATAATGAGCTCTGGACAAGGTGTATGGGATCCCCTGGAAGGGCTGTTCTCAAGCAGATTTGGGGGAAGACCCATTGGCAAGGCAAAGGTGTTCACTCTGCAGCTATGTCAACAGTAAATGGGAAGTGAAGTTTGAGCTCTTTCTTCAGGTGAGCGCTTGACTGTAAAATCATGACTTGAGAACCTAGTCTGAAACAGGTTTATCATTGACTACCTGCATTAGCCACCTGGCCCCATTCATGCATCACTGTTGGTTTATGGATAGTTGGGAAATACTAGGTATATTTCTTCCAGACCCCCTTGCCATCATTTGTCACTCAGGACAACAGTGTGCAACAACTTATTTCTGACAGCTCTGGGTAAGTTGAAAGGTTCTGGTTATCAGGCAGTTGCCCATCAGCAAGCACCAGCATCTGTCCTGCAGATTTAATGGCGCCCAACCTATTAGGGTTGCCCAATGACGGCCCTTTTTCCCAGCTGAACACAGAGGCACGGTCTGGTGCTCACCTCAGGTTTAGACCTTGGTTCTATAGGTGTCTGTCACATTAGCACAGGATGCAAGTGCACTTTGCAATGTCCTCTCCCAGCCATTTGCGCGTGCTGGCTGCGAGAGCGACTGTCATGAAGAGAGACATCCACCTCTGCAGGTAAAACAAGGCTTTGTTCAGCCCCTCGCACACCATAACATGTTAGATGTGATATATTTGGTCAACAGAAGACCTCTGAAGTGCAGCAGGTACAGGAGGTGGCAGAGCAGAAGGGATCCTATACCATAGAGGATGCATGCACACAAGAGATCCAGCCTGAGCACAAGGGCAGTGAAAGGCAGGAGCCTTCTGCATCACTTGTTGTGCAAGATTTGACAGGCCTGATTTAGGAAGAATTATGTAAAATGTGTCCAAATAACCTAAAGGGGTGATAAACCACTCCTGATGCTTTGTTGGAGATTTTGGGTGGTTATTTCCCTCTTTGCAGCAAGTACTATAAAAGCAAACACCAAATGTTCTGGAGTCAACAGCTTGTCATGGAAATAACAGTGTTCATCACTCCCTAGGACTGTGTGTGAATCAGGGATGTCAAAGGCTTCACACCTAATACATACAGAACTGGAGGGGAGGGGGATGTATCACAGAGCACCAGGTTGAACAGCATCACAAGAAACTGTGGTTCCTCCTTAAACATCCAAAGCACAAGTGTTGGTTGAACCAGGAAGGGAAAGTGGCGGGGTCCTGTGTTGGTGCTCTCCAGGCATTTTATTCACTGTTTCCAGACCACATGGGGTCATCTTTACTGTGAAGGTGCTGAGGCGCTGGCACAGGGTGCCCAGAGAAGCTGTGGCTGCCCCATCCCTGGCAGTGCTCAAGGCCAGGTTGGACACAGGGGCTTGGAGCAAGCTGCTCTATGGAAGGTGTCCCTGCCAGTGGCAGGGGTTAGAACTGGATGAGCTTTAAGGTCCCTTCCGACACAAACCATTCCGTGATGCTGATTCTACCTTCATACTTCAGTACCCCAGGCACCAGGCACAGCTGCCTGCCCTCGGTGAAAGAAATGGTCTCCTTGGAGGAGTGTCAGACCTCCTCATTAAGCAAAATGCACTTTGAGATATCTGTATAAGAACTGAGGGTCTGTTAAGGCAGTGGGAAGAGACAGATTTTTCTCTTACGCCTGTGCATTAGGAGTAACTTCATGTAAGTGTCACTGAGGTAAGCAAGAGCAGAAACAGATGTGGAGCACAGCTACAAACAGGATGTGAAAATAAGCTCATTACTCCATCTGCCCACCGTAAACAGCATGAAATTAGCAGCAAGCGAGGAATAAAAATGCAGACAAATAGCCTTTTAAAGAGAGCAGAGGGAGCTGGAAGGTCTGCTATTAGGAAAGCAGAGGCATTGAAAGCCCTAACTACTCACAACCCAGTGCGTACCTTGAGCCCCTGGTCAGTCAAGGGGTAAAGGTGGAGGAAAATCCCTCAGTAGAGTCCACAGGGTGCTATGCTTGAAGGCAAAACCAGAAAGAACACTGCACCTTTAGGAGACAAGACCTGATTCTGCTTCTGTCCCTGCCTGTTAGGAAGCACCATCTATTTTATAAATCACAGGGATTTATTATCTTTTTCCCCCTAAGAGGCACTCTCTTAATGTTGCATAAAATTACTCTCCCGGGGTAGTGTGCAGAGGAAAACGTGGTGTTATGTTGTCTCAGTTGCAAAGACATCGCCAACAATAAAAGCCCTTGAATGATTTGGATTTTAAGTGACATGATTATGGAATGGGTCATTCGTGACGCTCCAAGTTGCTTCAAACACCTCTGGCATTAAGTCTGAATGGGGGTGGTTTATGCTTTGGGTTTAGGCTGTAAATATTCGCCCCTGGCCTTTGTTCTATGGGGCAAATCTCGGCTTGAGGATATATTTACTTAGAATTTCACAGGGAAACCTCTCAGGTGGTCGATGTGCTTGATTTATTTAAAGTGGGATCCCGAAGTGGTTTACAGCTTTTACAGGATGGCAGTGTTTATAACCATCCTGGGGAGTATCTTCCACAATTCATGTAGCAGAGCGGGGAAAGGAGGGTCATAATTTCTATTTCAACCTACTTTTCTAGCAGCTGACATGACAGTGGCAAAGTCATCGCTTCTAGAATAAAACCTGCCATGCGTTATGCTTGTCCAGAGGAGATCCTTTGGAGAAAGCCAGGGTAAAATAAGTCAAGGACTATCTTTCTTTTCTCTATGGCTTCAGATATGTGCATGGAACATTCAGTGGTGTCTGAAAGCAGAGGCTGTGAGCAGCTCCGGCTCATTTTATGGATCTCAGTGAAATTGCAGAGACCAAATGATATTTCAAGGAAACCGGTTCCTTGTGTTCAGAGTTCTTCAAGATATGACAGCCCAAGGCAGAGTTTGTTACATGTTGGAAATAATTTTTCTCTCCACATTTGGCAGATCCAAACAAGCCTTGAGTGCTAAATAAACCAGGTCTATGAATAAATCAGGGGTAGAAGAACTCAAATTGGAGGTGATGTGAGATTGAAATAACTGAAAGCTCGATGTTGGCCACAAGGCACTTCAAAATAGTCTGGAGTTTGATGAAAGGTTTTGCATTTGAGATGCCATTGGGATATTTCAGGAGGAAACCTCCTGGTGGGTTCACCCAAAGTCTGTAATAAACGTAATTGAAATATCTGAACTCCAGCTGCTGCCTTCTATTCTAATCAAGAGCAATAGAAGCAGCTCTTTCTTAGTAAACACCCTGCGACTGCTGAGGGAAGGGGAATGGCTACACTGGGCTCAACACCCTCCAACTGGGAGGACAGCAGAGGCAGACACAGAAATTAAGGACAGGAGAGGTAGCAAGTGGAAATAGGAAAAAGAGACTTTATGGAAATATCAGTAGAGTCTTGGAGAGAAGGGAGATCTCATGAACAGCCAGGAATGGAAATCAGGGCTCCTGATTTTCTAATATTGTCTGATTTGGATCTCATGAGGAACAGATTCTGGAAAGTCACAGAAACCAGAAGATGCCCCCAGCTTATATACCCCACGAAGGGTAAGGTATCCTTACCCTTCTGGTTCCTATCCAAAGGGAAGACAAGTTAAGTTAGAGACAAGGAGTTCCTTTGGGAAGTATTTGAGAAGTTCTCCTTCAAGGTCATGACAGCAATTTCTGGTTTTATAGTACAGCAGGATCTGAAATTGCATTATAGACACAGGGACTGATTCTCCCCTTCCATAAATCAGGTTTTCTTCTTCATCACACCCCAAGCCATGGTGCGGTCGTGCCCAACCTATGTCAGCACGGTCCAGAGCATTGCACCAACTAGGAGTGTGATTTGCTTTCTTCTAGTCCTCATCTCCTCTGGGTGCCACCATGCCCTACTGAGTGCAGCTGAGCCCCTGGCATTGCCATTGCTGGAGTGGAACAATGCAACCATGAGCCTTGGAGTGAGAACATCCCCAGGAGTCAGTCTGGATGTGGCCAGCCTGCTCTTGAGAGGAAGCACATTTAATAGCATGGAATTGATCTGCTCCAGGCCATGGGGACACAGCATCATTGAGCCCTGATGGACTAATTTATTAGTGTATGAGTAGTAATAATGTCTTCCTCCCATGCTTTCATCTCTCTCCTCAGTGCGCAGAACAGAGCACTTTGTGTTTTTACAATAAACTCTGAGGAGAACTTAAGCTTGGAAAAAGCCAAGACAGAACAGTGGGAGTCCTGGGGAGGTGGTGACAGTGAACATGAGCCAACTGCTGGGACACATGTAAGCTAACTCCATGTCAAAACACCCCACACAGAGCCATCCATAGCTGCACTGAGGTGTGGGCAGGTTTAAGCCATGAGCAAGGAGGAAAAGCTGGGGTCACCATAGCGTTTGGGATGCTGTTAACTTTGGAGGCAAAATGAGGAGGAGCTGCGGGAGCCATGGGTTTAGAAAGCTTTTTGTGCACCAAGAAGAAGCAAGCACAGAAACTGTCCATGTGTCTGCCATATATAGTCTGTCTTCCAGGCTGACACTGTCCAGGGTCTCTCTCTCAAATCAGGAAGAACCTGGTCTCTAGGAGAGAGGTGACCTCTACTTCTGGATCCTCAGCAGGATGCCACATTGCTACTGGTGGCCCATCTATATGAAAGAGGGGGTTGGGTTGAGGTGTTGAATCTCGGGTTGTGTCTTGTCCCCTTAACATCCTTCCAACTTCCTTCCACCTACTCCTGTTCCTCTGCCATGCTGTTGCACAGTGCTGCAGCCAGTGCTTCCCATCACATGGGCAATCTACAAGTAGGAATGGTAAGACTGAGCATTTAAACCCTCCAGCTGACCTGCTGGGAAGGGATCTGCCCACTTAGAGATCTCAGAAGCAAGGTCGTTGCTTGTAGAGTGGATGATGATTAGAGGGATTTCCATCTCTGCATATGAAGTTCTGGAGACCTCATAGCAGCCTTCCAGCATGTGAAGGGTGCCCACAGGAATGCTGAAGAGGGACTCTTCATCAGCGACTGTAGTGACAGGACAAGGGATAATGAGTTTAAACTTAAACAGGGGAAGTGAAGGTTAGATATCAGAAGAAGTTCTTTACTGTGAGGGTGCTGAGGCACTGGCACAGGGTGCCCAGAGAAGCTGTGGCTGCCCCATCCCTGGCAGTGTTCAAGGCCAGGTTGGACACAGGGGCTTGGAGCCAGCTGCTCTAGTGGAAGGTGTCCGTGCCTGTGGCAGGGGGTTGGAATTGGATGATCTTTAAGGTCCTTTCCAAACTCAATCATGCTATGATTCCAAGATGATCATTCCACCCTGGTCCAGCTCATGGGAGACACAATTCATTTCCCATCTGAGGTTGCTCCATCACCCTTAAACAACTTGTGTGGTTTTCTTGCAGAAGGCATGGCGGAAGCTGTCAGCTCGAGCAGGGACTGCCTTCAAGCAGGCGAGTCCTGTACCAATGACCCCATCTGCAGTGCCAAATTCAGGACCCTCCGGCAATGCATTGCAGGCAATGGAGCCAACAAGCTGGGCCCCGATGCCAAGAACCAGTGCCGGAGTACCGTGACGGCCCTGCTGTCCAGCCAACTGTATGGCTGCAAGTGCAAGCGTGGCATGAAAAAGGAGAAGCACTGCTTGAGTGTCTACTGGAGCATCCACCACACGTTGATGGAAGGTCAGTCAAGCAGGGTGCTCATTTCTTAATGGTCTTCCTCAAAGGGAATTACTGCTAGGGCTTTCTACAGAGCTCCCAAAAAGTTGCTGCAAAGAAGGCCATCCCTACAGCATCCCATTCCCTCTCATAACCTACTGATCCCTGTGGTATAGATTTTTTGGTGAAAGCAATCCCTCCTTCCTTTGTTTTTTTAACCTGGCCTCTTTTTTATGGTGTTCCCAGTATACCTTGATATCTTTTGCTGCAGAAATACATGTTATGTTTTCCATCTACCTATGCTAGCCAAGACCATGAAAGCCATGGATATAGTACACAAAGCATGGGCACTGAGCTAAAAAACAGCATGAACTTAAAAAATATCACTCTCTTGGAGGCTTTCAAATGCACCGATGTCTTTGGGTTAGTGAAGATTTGGGGCTGGTGACATCAGTTGGAATTTAAAGTGTTCCCAGAGCCAGTATTTAGTAAGTTTGGATTTTGATGGTTTTTAAGAGTCATCATAAAAGCACACCTCAGCAGCCATAACTCTTCCTTGTCAGGCTGGTGAGTATTTTATGCACCATGAAAATTAAAATGGGGAATAAAGCAGAACCTTCCAGCTATGGGCTGTGATATGGATTAATAAAACACTGCTGGCTGAACACTGAAGGGAAAGGTGCAGGGTGATAACACAGGCCAAAAGGCCAAGCAAAACAAAGAGGATGGAGACTCCAACGCACAGGCTTTGCCAGAATGGAAACTGCTTGATCAAGTTCCCAGAAAGCTGTCAGGTGCTACAGCTTGGAGGGAGCAGAGCGTGGGGCTATGAAGTGAAATAAGAAGCCTCAGCACCACCCAGGATCAAATCCTTCCCATAATTACATGCCAGATAGATCTGTTTGTGTTGAAGCAAACTTTTTATAAGGGACAGGCCAAGGGGAATGGCTTTAACCTGCCAGAGGGGAGATTGAGATGAGCTCTGAGGCAGAAGCTCTTCCCTGGGAGGGTGCTGAGGCGCTGGCACAGGGTGCCCAGGGAAGCTGTGGCTGCCCCATCCCTGGCAGTGCTCAAGGCCAGGTTGGACACAGGGGCTTGGAGCCCCCTGCTCTATGGAAGGTGTCCCTGCCCGTGGCAGAGGGTTGTAACTGGAGGAGTTTTAAGGTCCCTTCCAATCCAAACCATGCTGTGATTCTATCATTCTATGAAGCAAAGCCTGGGGAAGAGGTGGTAATCCAGCCTCTCCATTCATCAGAACTTCGTGCCCTGAATCTTTGGACGAACCTCATCTGCAACATGGCTGTGCAGGACAGTGGTGTCAGGAGGACTTCCAGGTCCAGGACCACTCGTGGAAGAACAGTGTGAGGATGGCAGGCAGTGCTGGGAGCAGGCAGGGGCCAGTCGTGTGTCTGCAGATGCAGAGTAGGAGATAGGTGCTGAATGGCCAGAATGGATGCATTTCCTGCCCAGCAGCCTGGGACCTCCATCTAGGGAATGACTGTGAGAAAGCTGGTATCAGAGACTGCCAAGACTCTGACCTACTTGTCCTCTGCTGTCACCTCCTGAGCCCCACATTTTTTCAAGCTCAGAGCTCACTTGCAATGCAGATTCACACTCCCAGACCTTTGATTCCCTTACCTTAATTTCCCCAGGGAAATATACTTCATAACAGTCCCAGGTTTCAGAGTCCTTACACATGTTTAATTGACTGAGAAAGGAAGCCAATCCACATGCTCCGTGTAGAGCTTTGTCTCTCAGTCATCCATACCCAGGAGGCTGTAAAAAGCTTCCTAGAAGCCCTCTTATAAAATCAATTGTGGAAGTGTGTGTTCAGGGAATTTGCAAAGCATACTATTTACTCAGCTTCTCTTGAGCGCTCCTGTGTTTAGCCACCTTCACATTTGGAGACACAATAACATGATGACAACCCGATAACAATTCTCTGATAAGGTGCTATATCATCAGGACATAAAACTGCTACGCTGGAACATACAAATGGGACCTTTTCCAGTCAGTAACGATGCAAGATATTTCAATGAAGGTGTAAAGCTGCCTTGTAAATGCACCTGTAGTAATTGCATAGGGCTCTGTACCCTGGGAGCTATTTCTTCCTGTCCGCAGCTGGTGATCAGCATATGCCCGGAGCATGAGGTTTGATAGTCCTTTTATCCCAGCCAGTACATCTGCTGCTGCTGTCCATATCCATCTAAATGTCTAATAAAGGAAAAAATGATACTGAGCTGTTTGCTTCAATAATATTCCGTGATATCCATCAGGGTGACGGGGCACTACAGAGCATTGAGTGCAGAAAGGGAAGCACCGGGTGAATAAAATTAGCTTCCCAGCAACTTAAAAATGAAGAGGGGAAGTTTCTGTGGGAGCTGTGGGTCATTAGCTCCATGCCAAGTAAGAAAAGGCTGCTGGAAAGGAGAAAGGAAGAAATGTAATAAATAGGAAGAAATGTAATAAATAGGTGTGCTGCCACACACAACCCTGTCCAGGTGAGGAGCATTGACCCAGGTAGGGACATATAGGAAATAGGTTCTTAATGACTTCTTTGCCTCAGTCTTCACCAGCAAATGCTCTGACCACACCACCCAAGTCTTGGAAGGCAGACGCAGGGACTGTGAGAATGAAGACCTTGGGCCCACTGTAGGAGAGGATCTGGTTTGAGACCATCTTAAGAACCTGAATGTATACAAGTCCATGGGACCTGATGAAATCCATCTGCGGGTCCTGAAGGAGCTGGCAAATGAAGTTGCTAAGCCACTGTCCATCCTATTTGAAAAATCATGGCAGTCAGGTGAAGTTCCCGATGACTGGAAAAAGGGAAATATAACCCCCATTTTCAAGAAGGGGAAAATGGATGAGCTGGGGAACTACAGACCAGTGAGCCTCACCTCTGTGCCTGGCATAATCCTGGAGCAGATTCTCCTGGAAGGCATGCTGAGGCACATGAAAAACAACAAGGTGCTTGGGGACAGCCAGCATGGCTTCACTAAGGGGAAATCCTGCCTGACCAATCTGGTGGCCTTCTATGATGGGGCTACAGAACTCATGGACAGGGGTTGAGCAGTTGATGTCATCTACCTGGACTTGTGCAAAGCATTTGACATTGTCTCACATGACATCCTTGTCTCTAAGTTGGAGAGACATCAATTTGATAGGCGGATCACCTGGTGGATAAAGAACTGGTTGGATGGCCGCACACAAAGAGTTGTGCTCAATGGCTCAATGTCCAGCTGGAGACCAGTAACGAGTGGTATCCCTCAGGGGTCGGTGCTGGGACCGGTCTGTTCAACATCTTTGTTGGTGACACGGACAGTGGGATTGAGTGCGCCCTCAGCAAGTTTGCCGATGACACCAAGCTGTGTGGTTCGGTTGATACGTTGGAGGGAAGGAATGCCATCCAGAGGGACCTTGACATGCTTGTGAGGTGGGCTGATGCCAACCTGATGAAGTTTAACCATGCCAAGTGTAAGGTCCTCCACATGGATCAGAGCAATCCCAGGCACAGCTCCAGGTTGGGCAGAGAAGAGATTCAGAGCAGCCCTGTGGAGAAGGACTAGGGAGTGTTGGGCAATGAGAAAATGAACATGAGCCGGCTGCAGTGTGGGCTTGCAGCCCAGAAACCAACCATATCCTGGGCTGCATCAAAAGGAGCGTGACCAGCAGGTCGAGGGAGGTGATCCTGCCCCTCTACTCTGCTCTTGTGAGACCTCACTTGGAGCACTGTGTGCAGTTCTGGTGTCCTCAACATAAAAAAGACATGGAACTGTTGGAACAAGTCCAGAGGAGGGCCACGAGGATGATCAGGGACTGGAGCACCTCCTGTATGAAGATAGGATGAGAAAGTTGGGGCTGTTCAGCCTGGAGAAGAGAAGGCTGCGTGGAGACCTCATAGCAGCCTTCCAGTATCTGAAGGGGGCCTATAGGGATGCTGGAAAGGGACTCTTCATGAGGAACTGTAGTGATAGGGCAAGGGGTAATGAGTTCAAGCTTAAGCAGGAGAAGTTTAGATTGGATATGAGGAAGAAATTCTTTCCTGTGAGGGTGGTGAGGCACTGGAATGGGTTGCCCAGGGAAGCTGTGAATGTTCCATCGCTGGTGGTGTTCAAGGCCGGGTTGGACATAGCCTTGGGTGGCAAGGTTTAGTGTGAGGTGTCCCACAGTGGTGAACCCATGGCAGGGGGGTTGGAACTGGATGATCTTAAGGTCCTTTCCAACATTATCTATTCTATGATTCTATGATTCTATGAAATAGCAGGAATGGTGATGGAAACCCCATGTATGTAGGGAACTGGTGGTTTGAACCTTGCCTGTGAGCCTGAACTACAGTTTGGTGTCCACAGTGGCAAGCCCTATAAGGGGGCCCAAGACCTGAGTTACAGAGATTGCAACCCAGCAGTTCCCTGGAAAGCTTTCCAAAGCTGTAATGTACTTTTAAAAGCCAGTTATATCCTATTCTCTTCTCTAAGGATTGGCCACGCATCAGTTCCTGTGACTCTGAATATCCATTTATTTACGGCCTTTTGAGCATGTCCCCTTGGACCCATCAAGCAAACCTGCACCGCAGATGTTGAACCTTGTATGTCTCAGACATCCCTCAGGAGCCTCAGCTGCCTTCTCACCACCTTCTCTTTTCACCGCAGGCATGAACGTACTGGAGAGTTCCCCTTACGAGCCATTCATCAGGGGCTTTGATTATGTCCGGCTGGCATCCATCACTGCAGGTAGGTGGTGGGAAGATGCTCTTACTGGTTCACACTGGGAGGAGCTGGCTGTGGGATCAAGTGCTACAGACAGGGTAGTCCTTTGTGCTCTCTTATGGTCCATTCGCACAGCATTGCATGGTTCAGGACTAGCAATCACTTTTCCTAGGAGCTGCTTATGATTCCTTGGTTAAACTCTTACATGTCCTAGGAAAAACACTTGTGATTTTCATGATTTGGCTTTTCCCTGTCCATTCTGTGAATGGATGGGATTGAGGAACATGGTAGGAAGATCTTTTCCAACTATCCATGAAGGGTGGGCTGATTCTCCATAGCAGGTGGATGACCTGTGTCATACAGACACCCTGTAGGGGTATCATTAGGTATGAGAAGGTGTTTCCACATCAGTCACAGGATCAAACTCTGCAGGCAAAAAGGTTGATAACCTGACCTATGGGTTGATCCCAGCCACAGACTTTAACCCCATGCCCTGAGGGCAACCTCAGGCTCAGACTCATGTTCTGCTCTGCGTCATGTAATCCACTTAATAATGTTAGCAGAGCTGCCCAGCACCTTTTAACCCCCTTGAGGACACGAACCCCAGCTCAGCAGTTAAAAGGTCAGTGTGGTAGCTCTTAAGCCATCCATCACCAGCATCACAGCTGCCACCACAATCACTGTTTGGCTCTGCTTATGCACCACAGCCATGGGGAAGCTCTACCAGCAGTGATTTTTCTTACCAAATAACCAATATGGGAGCACATAATGTTCTCCTCATGCGCCTCTGGCAGATGTACCAAAACATCAACCCTGCTGCAGCTCATCCCAAATGTACACCAGACTCCAGGGTGGCATCCACAGATGGAGTGCACCCAAGCGAGTAAGGAGCAGCAGGTCCCTGCAGCCGATGGATGTCTGCAGTCCCCGCGATGGAGAGGCACTTGTTAGGTGAAAATGTCCAGGAGCAAATTAACCCATCAGCCCTCAATAATCTGAGCAGAGAGGGGAAAGGGGGTGCTCCTTCGCCTCACATCTTCTTATTGACTCCACTTGACTGATTCGAGTGTGGAAAGTGAAGCATGCACAGAGCTGTTTGCAGGGTCATGGCCTTCTTCACCAGAGTTTTTTCCCTTTTGCTGAGAGTCCTACAGGGCTCTCCAGAGCATGGCAGAATCTACGGATGGGGATTTTTATGCATGGTTAGCACATTGCAGGTTTTTAAAGCAGACTGAAACCAGCTGGGCAGCGAAGCGAATGGGCCCAGAGCAGCAAGGATATGTGCCAAAGGACTCAGCATCCATCTAGGGATGCAAGGTTTCTGGGTTTAACCTTTTTTTCCCCTATTCATACTCATCAACACCTTCAATAGCGTAATTTATGACCTACTAACCAGTGCCCCGATCATATAGTCGGCACTGCCAAAGAACCCTCTTTTAAACATCCCAAATGCAAAAATTCCCAAGAGCTTATTGAAACAGAAGACATCCTCATGACCACGTGTCAAGTCAGAGCAACAGATATTTTGAACCCAATTTTACATAAACAATATGTATCAATTATTCAAACTGTGAAAATGGAATTCTATCTCTCTGCTCTAATTGTAGCAGTGATTTAAAAAAGCACATCCTGTTATTGCGTGGGAAGAGGAGAAAAACGAGTGTGTTCCTTGTGATTCATTAGCTGAATGGGTAATGAAACCCTTCCAAATAACTTTTTGCTGACAGCTCCCCTATGTAAACTGGTTCTCTCACAATATTCACCTCTGAGCTTATTAAAGGGAAGGACTTCTCTGGTGGGAACACACTAAGCAAAAGTTTCACCCATCATAAAGTAACTTCAAAACTTGGGATGTGACTTCCAGCTCACTAGAAGCAGAGAGGACAACAGGAAGGGAAAAATAAGTGCTAGGATAAGGAGCATCTGATAGTGTCAGTGAAAATGAAGAAGGGCAGCCAGTTCTGAAGTGCTCAGAGAGACTGCCAATGTTGTAACACTTGCTCAGCACTGACTGGGTGGTTTGAACTCCTGACCAAAGACAAGGCTTGATTCTGCATTGGAAATTCATCTTTCTGGGGATTTTTCCTCTCTAGAAAGTCCTTCTGTGCGGGGGACAAAGCCCTTCTGATGTGCTCCAGGTCATGGGCTTAATTCAGAGCTGCAAAAAATGGCTTCAAATTGCTTTTCTCTCTTAGGCTTGGAGAATCCTCATCTTGTCTGTCTGATCAGACAGATCCTAATGTCTCAACCGAGTCCTACTTGTAGCATTTCCCCTTCTATAAAACAGAGACCAGCTCACTTTTGAAGGACCCCTGAAACCAGTGTTAGACAAATACCTTTCCCTCTTACCTATTTGCCACATTTGTAGAGGAGGTTGTTGGCATATAAACTCATGAGAGATCTATTTGCCTACTGAAGATGGTATGTTTCTCATCTGTCACTGTAGGTTTTGTTTTATTTTCCTGATTGTTCCCTTGATGCAAGTTTTCCTCCACTTTCCCTGCATCCTAATGGCACACCACTGCTCTCCCACCCAGGCTAACCTGGGGCTTCCTTTCCCCTCTTGTTTAAGAGGATGGAAGTGCAGAGTGATCTTGTTGAAGCCAGTGATCTGTCCAAAGGGAGAGACCCATATGCGCTCACGTGCAGGCAGCATCAAGGTCCCAGGGACATCAGGTTGGGTGGTAGCTCTGATATCCATCCCAAAAGGCACTGTTGCTGCCTAGGGCATGGGCATACTGGGCAGGACTGGTCTGAACTGGGAAAACCAGAGCACCGTTGTGGTGCTTTGAGACCCAGAGAGCTCTCACTTAGCTGGGCATGAACACAACATAGCTGCTGCCAAAGCCAGACTTGGCCCAACAGAGGCCTGAAGAAACTCATTTCACAGCATATGGGTGCAAGTCTGGGATACAAAGGTTAGCACAGACCACCCATGTATCATTGCCACTGACTCAGTGTTTGATCGTGAGCAGAGCTTGGGGAAAAAGGGCCCATTAGAAGAGATCCCATCACACTGATGAATCCAGTCATAGCCAGAAGTAGATACACTTTCTAATGACTGCTGTCTTCCTAGGCCTCAAGTTGGTTAATTCATATTGGGAAAGTGTTATGAGATAACCAGGGCACTGCAAATCTTCATTTTATTAAATCATAGCATCACAGAATGTTTTGGGTTGGAAAGGACTTTAAAGCTCACCCAGTTCCAACCCACTGCCATGGGCAGGGACATGTTCCACTAGAGCAGGTTGCTCCAAGCCCCGTCCAACCTGGACTTGAACACTTTCCAGGGATGGGGCATGTAAACGTAGGAACTTGGAGGAGCAGTCTCTGGGGTTTGTTATGTGGCCATGGAACCCCTGGGAAAGGTGAGTAAGGAAAGTGGATTTGATCCTGCCATGGCACAGTGAGCAAATGTGGACCTCACCCTGGTCACTGCCTTCCTGAGCGGGTGATGAGCTCACCAAGATGGCCATGGATGGGAGCAGGATGGGGATGAAGGTACCTGCACAGAGTGGTGTTGCTGGGTGGGGAGATCAGCACAAAACCCCATCCCCGTCTCCCACCACCCCACAGGCTCTGAGAACGAGGTGACCCAGGTGAACCGGTGTCTGGACGCTGCCAAAGCCTGCAATGTGGATGAGATGTGCCAGCGGCTGCGGACCGAGTACGTGTCCTTCTGCATCCGGCGCCTGGCGCGGGCTGATACCTGCAACCGCTCCAAGTGCCACAAGGCTCTGCGCAAGTTCTTCGACCGCGTGCCACCGGAGTACACCCATGAGCTGCTCTTCTGCCCCTGTGATGACACAGCCTGTGCTGAACGCCGGCGGCAGACCATTGTCCCTGCCTGCTCCTATGAGTCCAAGGAGAAGCCCAACTGCCTGGCGCCTCTGGACTCTTGCCGGGAAAACTACGTCTGCAGGTAAAGCTTGCATACACAGGGGTGGCCAATACAGAGAGCTGTGCCTGGGACAAGCCTTGGGTTCATCCACTGGTGACAGCTCAGAGCCAATGCACTCATCTGAAGGATGCTGACTGGAAGCACCCATCCCACCACAACCCATTGACAGGCCATTGCCTGAGTGGCTCCTTCCCATGACCCATGTCCCTGTCTTACATTTCTATACAGAAAGTGCTAACAGACAGAAGATTTGAGATGTTTGTGTTGGGAGGTTTTTAAATCTTTTCTATGGGTTTTTGGGTTTTGTCCTAAAAAAGACATAGTGTAGTATAGTGTAGCGTAGTATACTGTAGTGTAATGTATATTTTAGTGTAGCGTAGTATAGTATTAGTATATAGTATCTAGTATATAGTAGTATAGTACGGTATTAGTATTGGATGGAATGGGATGGGATGGCATAGCATAGCATCATAGCATAGCATAGCACAGCACAGCATAGCATAACATAGCATAGTAGACCTGGAAATAGTTCCAGGAAGGTACAAGCTAGGCAGGGATGTGATACGGGGCGCTTATAGCCACTTTCACCAATCTGTTTTCCCACTGCCTATCTCCCCTAGTCCAGAGCATCCTACAGGAGCACCCAAGCTATCCCAACAGTCGCAGGCACTTGTAGACACCTTAAAAATCCATTTTTCTTCTTTTTTATTAGAAAACTTAATGATGTGCATAAAACCACCTTTCTGCTGCAAGGCTGGATGTTCTACTGGTTGTTATAGGAGTATCGGCATCACAGTTGCCACTCCAGATCCACCATGTAGCATGCGGCCAGGGTGCTTTTCTTCTCTGTTTCCATTTAAACTGCATGTATGCACACATACACAGACCCATCCCAATGTGCACACCAAAAGCAATACCCCTTAAGTGTTTTTTTCCCTCAGCTGTATCATTTTCACCCCTCTATTTCTCCAAAGGTTTACCCATACAGCTCTAAAGAGTGGAGCCCATCTGCCAGTAGATGTAAGACTATAACAGAAGCCTTACTGCATTATAGTGGTCCCAGCCCAGCATCTTGTGTGCAGCTGTGGCCAGGAGCAGACACCTGAGGAAGTGCACAAGAGCAAGTGTAGGACACATGTCCCACTATTGTCCTAGTCTCTAATTAGAGGTGGGTTTTGGGACTACCTATGCGGAGCTTCCTGCAGCCTTCCCCTAGCAGCGCTTCATCTTTAAATGTCCTTTCACAAAAGGAGGTGATAACAACAGCATCCTCTTGGAAGGACGGACTGGTGCTAATACTCTCAATCCCAGGAATGTGGAGGAAGAAGAACAACTGAGCTATACATCTGAAGCTGATCCTAAAAGATGCAAAGCCCCTGAGCCACACCAGGTTTCCCCCAGCTACCCCGGGAATCCGAAATGGATGGGCACTGACCTCTCCCTGACAAGACATCCGGCCCAGAGCGGATGAAGAGGTTTAAAGGGATTTCCAGGAGGCTGGGAACCATTTCCTGCAAGCAGCATAGCTGTTAATTATCTGGTTCCTTGGCCTCTGAATATATAACATGTAGCATCCTCTAGAGACAGAGCAGGAGCACGGGGTTCACATGTGACCTGGTCAGAGCTAGCGGTTTAGAAACCACAAGGAAAGCCAGGCACAAGTCATGGCACTTGAAAGGAAGAGAGTAAAATACCCCAGGACTAACCCAGCCTGCACTGCTTAATCCTCCTGCAGCTTCTTCCCAGCTGTAACTGCTTGCATATCCCAGATTGGAGGGATGGGCTCTAACAATAGGAATAATACAAACCTGCAATGAGTACCTCCCTCCCCTCAGTAATGCAGCTCAATTTGGGGCAGGAAGGGTTTGCCAGGCCATGGCTTAGGGGAAGAGGGTTGGTGTGGGGCAAACATGGGAACAAAGAAGAGTTAAAAGGAAGGAAATTAGGGGGGAAAGAAGTGGGCAAGAAAGTACAAGTTAGAGTGCTGACACTGACCAGGAGCACTGGCAACATGCCTGGAAAAGAGAGGTTTTCTGGGGGATCAGTGTGCTCAGATTTCCTGAGATACCCCAGGAAGAGCAGACGTTTGACATACTCGGTTCCTAGTTCAGGCCCTGCAGGTTGTCTTATAAAGGGCCCTCTCTGCAAGTGTTGGCAGTGCTAGTGCTTGCTCAGGTTTCCTAAGCAGCTTGAAATCCATGTGAGATGCCTTCTTTCCTGGCCACAGGATGCCGGTTTAGATGGATCTGAACCTTCAGCGTGTCCTATGCCCTACCTGAAAACCCCATGTGACTGGCTTAGACATCCCAAAATGTCAGGTTAAAGCCATTCCCTTGTCCTGTCCCTACATCCCTTGTCCAAAGCCCCTCTCCAGGTTCCCTGCAGCCCCTTTAGGCACTGGAGCTGCTCTAAGGTCTCCCCTTCAGGAGCCTTCTCTTGTCCAGGCTGCCCCAGCCCAGCTCTCTCAGCCTGGCTCCAGAGCAGAGCTGCTCCAGCCCTTGGAGCATCTTTGCAGCCCATTACTTGCAGCCCTGGAGGGACCCTGAAAAACATTAAGTACAACACCTACTTATGTCTCACCTCAAAGGGATAAAACTTACTTATGGGTTTGTTGGAGTGAGGGGGGGCAGGAGAGTATGAAATGATATTCCTTCAACCCAGTTTAGCAGCGCCTACAGCAGCAAAGGATTTTGCAAATGTGCTCCCTTCTGCAAACACCACCAGTGTGCCATTATGTGCCTTCTGCCCCAAGTACATGTGCTAACGTGTCCCTTTTGCTCTCCTGCTCCATCAGGTCTCGCTACGCGGAGTTCCAGTTTAATTGCCAGCCATCACTGCAGACTGCGAGTGGCTGCCGGAGGGAGAGCTATGCTGCCTGTCTGCTGGCCTATACAGGGATCATAGGTAGGAGCTGTGTCCTACAGCTGGTCCCCTTTGCCCTCTCTAGGTGAGAAATACCATAGAATCATGGCATGGTTTGTGTTGGAAGGGACCTTAAAGCTCCTCCAGTTACAACCCCTGCCACAGGCAGGGACACCTTCCATAGAGCAGCTTGCTCCAAGCCCCTGGGTCCAACCTGGCCTTGAGCACTGCCAGGGATGGGGCAGCCACAGCTTCTCTGGGCACCCTGTGCCAGCGCCTCAGCACCCTGTGCCAGGGAAGAGCTTCCTCCCAATGTCTTACCTAAATCTCTCCTTTCAGCCTAAAGCCATGAAAATGGGGTAACTTTAGGATAGCTGCAGCACAGGGAGAAAAACCATGCTGCAAGATCCCAGCTTCTCTCTCAGGTGAAAACAGATGGGCCATCCCAGGGTGTCTGCTCTGTGAGGGGTTCCCTGATGCCATCACTAGTGGTGCCACCACTAGTGATGCCACAGGAAATCACCATCCATTGCCATCTTGCTGTCTTCAGAGGCTGTCAGATTGGGTTTTCAGATACTGCAGAGATCCAGCTGGTAGCAGTTAGCACATACAGAGTCCCAGAAGAAGTGCCAATGACCATTGGACTTGGTCCATCCTGATGGATGGGACAGATTGTCAGCTATTCAGGTCAAGATTTCATTCTGCTTTAATCCTTCTTTTGTTTTCTCTGACCATTCTGGAGATTGATTTTGGCTCTTCTATTGACAACATGGAAACCTCTATGCACATTCACATACGGTTTTTGAATGCTATTAGGGAACCTGAGATCCCAGGAGCTGCCCATTCCCTGGGCTGATAGCACTTTTTAATTGACTGAAGGTTCTGTTGGTGGTGGGGTGCCTGACCCTTTTCTCCTCCCTGGGACCCCAACAAAGAAGCAAGGAGTCCTCATGTCCCTTTTTGATGTAGCAGCCTTGCCGTAACGCTTCTCCATTCTTCCCGGCAGGCAGCCCCATCACACCCAACTACATTGACAACTCCACTTCCAGCATAGCTCCCTGGTGCACGTGCAACGCCAGTGGCAACCGGCAGGAAGAGTGTGAGAGCTTCCTGCGTCTCTTCACCGACAATATCTGTCTCCGTGAGTATCACCCCTGGTGCATTGCTGCTCCTGCAGCATCACCTGCAAGCTGGTCAGGCTTCTTGTGATGAGAGTATGAATGATAGAATCCCAGACTGGTTTGGGTTGGGAGGGAGCTTCAAGGGCATCCAGGTCCAACCCCTGCCACTGGCAGGGACACCTTCCATAGAGCAGCTTGCTCCAAGCCGCTGTGTCCAACCTGGCCTTGAACACTGCCAGGGATGGGGCAGCCACAGCTTCTCTGGGCACTCTGTGCCAGCGCCTCAGCACCCTCACAGGGAAGAGCTTCTGCCTTATATCCAACCTGAACTTCCGCGGTTTCAGTTTGAGCCCATCACCCCTTGTTCTATCGCTACAGTCCCTGATGAAGAGTCCCTCTCCAGCATCCTTGTAGCCCCCTTCAGACACTGGAAGCTGCTCTGAGGTCTCCATGCAGCTTCTCTTCTCCAGGCTGAACAGCCTCAACTTTCTCAGCCTGTCTTCATATGGGAGATGCTCCAGCCTCTGATCATCCTCGTGGCCTCCTCTCGACTTGCTCCAACACTTCCATGTCCTTCTTATGTTGGGAGGGATGAAAATGCCTGGGGCCTCAAGTCGATAGGTGTTCAGCTCTCTATCCTTTCAACAAAGCAGCTTTTAAGACAGGCATGCATTTGGGTGATGCAGTCAGAGGAGGCTGGTGAAGGGATATGTGTGCTTTTCCTTGGAAACATTGCCCTGACAACACTTTTCTCCATCTCTTCCCCACGCAAAGAAAATGCCATTCTGGCCTTTGGCAATGGGACCTACCTGAATGCAGCTGTGGCCCCATCCATCCCCCCCACCACACAGATGTACAAGCAGGAGCAAAATGCCAACAGAGCCGTGGCCACCCTCAGAGAGAACATCTTCGACCACCTCCAGCCCACAAAGGTAGGAGAAGGCATGGCCCTAAGACCTGCTTGGCTGTGTCTATACCTCCTCCATGACCTCCAGTCATCCTCAGCTGCCTCTTCCACCTGTATTGTATCAGTTACGCGCAGACATTCACCTCCTGAAGTCCTTGATTCACCTTCTTCTTCATACCCTCACATATTCTTCCCCAACATCAAGCACAGGGCTACATGCTCCTATCCCTGTCTCTGCCCTCCTGCCTGTTGGTCACCTTCTCTTTTCTTTTATAGATGCTACAGAGAGATATATTGATTTTTTATTATAACTACTGGGACATCCATGGGCTTTTCAGGAGTGTAGAAGGGAGCCAGGACCACTCCACTGGTTTGGCTCCTCACCTTCCTGCAGGGCTTCAGAGAAGCATTGAGGCTGCATGGGACATAGGTTTCTCCCTTGTTAGATGAGGATCCTGGAGGACATAACGTAGAGGTTTAACTGCCTGAGGCTTGCATATTCTAGCCATCAGCAAATTGGTAGTATCAAAATGATATGAAATTTAAATTGTTTCAAAAACAAATGACAGATGAATTTACTGATGGTGGCAGCAGTCGGCATTAAATATTTCCATTTTAAACAAAATCACACTGACCTTGGTTTGTCACCCGCCAGGGTGATTCTCAGATTGAATCATTTCACTGTTGAATAATTAACAGTGACCCTGATATGCTGAACGTTCAGGTAACAGGAGCTGTCAGTTAACCAGACTCCAAGGGCTGAGCGTGGGCCTTACACTGGGCTTAGTGGATCCCTTCAGAGAGCTTCCACACATGGGGTTTTTGAATCCCCTTCCCTGTTTCTTTTGCTGGGAAATCACTCAATTCCTGTCCCACCAGTCTGTTCTCATGGAGCAGCAGGTTGGGAGTGTAGAAATGTGGCATCAGCTTCCTTTGCTGCTTTTCAGGGCACTGGTGGCCATGCGCAGTACAGTCAGACTTTCACCAGGTTATACATACATCCTATACAAACATTTCTCTTCCGCTTTTCCTTCCCCTTCCATTTCCTCTTCCCCTTTCCTTGTTTCTCTTTCTTTCTCTTTCTCTCTCTTTCTCGTTCTCGTTCTCATTCTCTTTCTTTCTTTCCCTTTCTCTTTCTCTCTCTTTCTTTCTCTTTCTCTCTTTCTTTTTCTTTTCCTTTCTCTTTCTTCTCTTTTTCTCTTTCTCTTTCTCTTTCTCTTTCTTCTCTTTCTCTTTCTCTTTCTCTTTCTCTTTCTCTTTCTCTTTCTCTTTCTCTTTCTCTTTCTCTTTCCCTTTCTCTCTCTTTCTCTTTCTCTTTCTTTTTCTTTTTCTTTCTCTTTCTTTCTCTTTCTCTTTTTCTCTTTCTCTTTCTTCTCTTTCTCTTTCTCTCTTTCTCTTTCTCTTTCTCTCTTTCTCTTTCTCTTTCTCTCTTTCTCTTTCTCTTTCCCTTTCTCTTTCCCTTTCTTTCTCTTTCTTTTTCTTTCTCTTTCTTTCTCTTTCTCTTTCTCTTTCTTCTCTTTCTCTTTCTTTCTCTTTCTCTTTCTCTTTCTCTTTCTCTTTCTCTTTCTCTTTCTTCTCTTTCTCTTTCTTTCTCTTTCTCTTTCTCTTTCTCTTTCTCTTTCTCTTTCTCTTTCTCTTTCTCTTTCTCTTTCTCTTCTTTCTCTTTCCCTTTCCCTTTCTCTCTCTTTCTCTTTCCCTTTCTCTCTCTTTCTCTTTCTCTTTCTCTTTCTTTCTCTTTCTCTTTCTCTTTCTCTTTCTCTTTCTTCTCTTTCTCTTTCTCTTTCTCTTTCCCTTTCTCTTTCTCTTTCTCTCTCTCTTTCTCTTTCTCTTTCTCTTTCTCTTTCTCTTTCTCTTTCTCTTTCTCTCTTTCTCTCTCTCTTTCTCTTTCTCTTTCTCTCTTTTTCTCTTTCTCTCTCTCTCTCTCTCTTTCTCTTTCTCTTTCTCTTTCTCTTTCTCTTTCTCTCTCTCTCTTTCTCTTTCTCTTTCTTTTTCTTTCTCTTTCTTTCTCTTTCTCTCTCTTTCTCTCTCTTTCTCTTCTCCTCCTCTTCCTCTTCGTCTTCCTCTCTTTTTCCTCTTCCTCCTACTCTTCCTTCTTCTCCTTCTCCTTCTCCTCCTCCTCCTCCTCCTTCTTCTCCTTCTCCTTCTTTCTCCTTCTCCTTCTCCTTCTCCTTCTCCTTCTCCTTCTCCTTCTCCTTCTCCTTCTCCTTCTCCTCTCTTCCTCTTTCAGGTGGCCGGAGAGGAGAGGCTCCTTCGGGGCTCCACTCGTCTGTCATCAGGGACCTCCAGCGCAGCAGCTCCCTCGCTCTGGGCAGCCTCTCCACTGCAGATGTGGCTTCTCCTGGCTCTTGCCGAGCTGAGCCTCTTTGCAATGTGAAGCAGGGCAGGCACAAGCCAGGCACAGACTCTCTTCGTGTTGGTTTCTTTACAAAACAACCAGAAACTTGTCTGGGGAGAGGGGGCGGGAGGAGGGAGGGGATGGGAAGGAGACGTGAGCGTGTGGGCATCCCTTCCTCCTCCTCATCCATCTGCCACTTGGTTTGGTTTTATACAATCAGCATCGTTGTCAACCAGCTCATGCTTGGCCCTGGCCACCTTTCCACCCCATGGCTTGGTGGTCTCGCCAGCTCTCTGTGGATGGGGTCTGAGCCATGGACAATTAATTCCCTTGGGAAAGGTGAAGGAGGGAGTTGAACCAAGAAATGAGATCTCCAAAGGAAATGTTTTTGCCAGCCGCAGCCAAGGGGGGAAAGACTTTTGATGGATGAGCTGTCAGGAGGTTTCCTGACGCCCTGAGTTACACTGGGGGGCTCTTAACAGCACACGTCAAGCAATGTGGAGTTCAGACTGTCTCCAGGGTTGCTCAGGACACAAAGGGCATCCCAACTGGTGCAGACTGAAACCAGAGCACCAGTGAGAATGTGGTTGGTTCTGTTCACCAGAGAGGATCCTGAAGCACCTTTGGGTTGGACCAAGTAAACACACCAAGAACTGGCTTGAAGCCATGGCCAGAGTGCAATCAGCACGCACCTCCCAGCTGTCACCTACCCCTTGGGCTCTCCTTTTTAGAGAAACATGTGTCATATATTGGTGGTGTTCAGGAAGAAACACGTGTGTTGCGTTTCGTTCGCACCTGGCTTCACTCATGCCCCAACCCTTGCATCGCTTCTCACTGGTCCTGTAAAGTGTCTGGGGGAGGTATTTTTCTGTCACATCCAAACAAACAGAGGCCAATGTTGTCCCACTCCAAGCTAACCCTTCTCCATGAGGGATGAATATGTGAGCCTATGGGCAGGACTCAATGTGAGCCCGATGCAACCCATTCTCATGTGCTACCTGTGCATCTGCCAGTCCTGCGGAGACAGAGGTTCCTAAGTCAGGATTTCATTAGTTTTCCTAGGAAGAGATAGGATGGAGGAGGTTTGACAGATACCACCCTGGGGACATAAATGCCCATCCAGTTTGTGAAAAGGCCAAATCATGAATCATTTCATGGGTAGAGAGTGGATTTCTATGGTTCCCCTCCTTTCATTGCTGGCAGATGCAATCACGTGTATCCAGGTTATCAGGTGAAGGACATTGCCTCTTGACAAGTCCTATTTACTAAGCTGAGAGGTCATTTAAGCAAAGGCTGATGAAGTGACCCATTCCACTGAGCTGCAACCAGAGCCCAGCTGGAGAGTGAGGACGAGCATCCCCCTGGTCTCTGAGGGCACAGGGAGGCAGATACAGGATTTTGGGTTACCTGAACACTGGGGTCTTCCGTGGAGGAGATGAGCTGAGGACTCCCAGTGCCTTCTTGTGGGGATGAACCAAGCCAGAAAAGAAGATGGTAAGGAAGGATGAGAAGGTTTCCCAGGATAAAAGCTTACCCAGGTTGACCACCATGGAAGGCACAGGAATAGCTTCAGATTTATCCAGAATGTTTGGTCCTGGGCTTTGAAGCAGCTCATTTATTCCTTGGTTTGTGCTCCTCAAGGAACATCATTAGTTCCTTGGCATTTGGATCCATAGAAAGGCTGAAGTGCTGCTGTTGGAGCAAAGTCCAGCATTTCTTGTTCCCATTCCCTGCAGAGCACCTTCCATTGTTTATTGCTTCAGATTTTGCTCAGAAACTGCAGTAACTCTCATGGGTTTTGGTCACTTGGTTTTGAACACTTGTGGATGTGTAAAGCATGCACAGAAATCCTTCTGGCTGCATCCTATCTGAAGTTCTGCTCCTCAACGTCCTATGGGCTGTAGGACCTGGTTGTCTTAATCCAGGGCTGTGCAAAAGAACATCAATTCCTAGATTCATGGAATTGTTTAGGTTGGAAAAGACCTTTAAGATCACTGAGTCCAACAGTTAACCTGCCAAGATCTGCCTTGTGTACAGGGTGCCAAGTCTCACTCTGAACTGAAACTTGGATGTGAGATCTCCACTGCCAAGAGGCTCACCCAGAGCAGAAAAGCAGGCAGGGAGGTAGTGCTACAGGTAAGAAAGCCCCTCACCTCCCTTCACAAAGCTATAGCCATGCTCTGAGTGTGAACACCTCCCTTTTATCCAGGACATCAGCGTCCTCTGGGAGACCATGGAGCCATCTCTGCTCCAAGTGACCCAACTACAAGCTGCAGCTCGCAAGCCTGGTGTCCTCTGAGCCACAGGAGAGGAAGGGATTAAACTCTGATGCTCAGCACTTCAAAGGCAAGGAACTACCTCAACATCATGAGGTCATGCAGTGAATTGCCTTCTCCTGTCTCTTTCCTCCCAAGTCCTGTGGTCCTGCTTTTCTACACATTCATCTCCACCGGCCTTTAATCTCTCTGTGTAGGATGGGCATGAAGTGTCAGCTGCTTTCCAGGAGTACCCACTCATGGATGGCTCCACTCCTGTGCCTCTCATAACTCGTTGGTGGTTGACGTTGAAATGACACTTGGCCATTTCCTTCTCCAATTGATTGACATCCAGCAGAGACAGACTTCTTGTGGGCGGTCAGGATGACAACCTCACTTCAGGTCCCCCTTAGGACTGTGAAAAATGCATGTGGGGAACCACACTCAGAGACTAGAGAGGGTGGAGGAGACCTCCAGAGGTTATCTGGTCCATTACTATGCCCCACATCAGGACCAATGGTCTGTTTATGTTTTAAGGCAGATTTAACTTTTATGATTTTTAACAATTTCAGTGAAACACATCATCGTCATCATCATCTTCCCTGAGTTCAGGTCTTGCTTTAAAGACTCCTTAGGATATCAGTTGTCTCTAAGCATCACAGGCCAATGAGACCCTCAATTCCCATTGTGGTGTCTTCTCAAGCCCTCAGTTATGGAAAGATGGCAAACCAGCAGCTAAAAGTGGCTGTGAAAGGTGACAGCCAACTGCCATGGATCGTATCAGAGCCATTGCATGAGAAACTCAAGCCCCACAGCAGTGATCTACTGGGATCCCTGCACAAACTGCAGTGATTTTGTGTCAATAGGTGCCTGTGAGAGGGGTTTCCTCCCCATGCCCTTGATTGAGGGATCTCAAACCATGTGTAGAGATGAGGTTGCAGGTCTCAAAGTGTCCTCAGCCTTTGTCCTGTGCTGTGATTCGGATACAGAATCCTTCAAGCACTGTCTTAGGCCAAGTCCTGCACCCTGGGGTCTGGGGATGCTCTGAGGTGAAGTAGGGAGCAGAGTACTGAGCTTCTCATCCAGCAGGAAGGTGCCAGGGGGTTGGGATGTGCACTCATATCACACAGAATTAAAGCCTATACTAATCCCTAAACCTGCATGACTTTTTATTGGCCATTTCACCCCTTTTGCCAACATTTAACACCAATTCCCTCTCCAGGCCCATTCATGAATCACACTTTGCAAAAGAAGGATGGCTTTTGAGCAGTCCTGCTGGAGGAAGGAAACCCAAGTACATTCCTCCCCACCTACAGACACGTGTGTGCACGGACCACTTCTTTTCCCTGGTGAAAAGTCAGTAATTTTCTGGGATGAAATTCCATCTCTGTTGAACTCTGTGAAGTGAACCATGGATCTTCATTTTGAAGTCTCCTGAGTCACCACCAAAGTCCGAGCAGCTGCTTGTAAAGGCAAAGGATCGGGAAGGCCAAAAGAGAGGAAAGGAGACAATACTTTTAGGGATTACTCCATATCTGGGGACTTCCATAAGCACAAAGAAGAGTCACGTGGGACAAGTAATAAGAAAAAGAACCAAACCAGCCACTGAACTCTGTTTTTTGGCTGCTCAGCACCGTTTCCAGTGGTTTGGCATCCTGAAAGCCCATGGAATATTGTGTGCGTGTGTACAAATACCACATCGTCATCAAAGCCAGAGCATGAGCAGGGAGGGAGACACCGCGGTGGGGAGCTGGTTTCGGAGCAATAACCCCGTGGGTACCAGGGTGATGCTAAAGGCTGTGTGCGTGTGTATACACATGCACATAGGGAGGGTGGTTGATGTCTGCCTGTACTACTGGGGTATAACTTGTACTTATCTCTTCTGTACATGTCAATATTCAAATATATCCATGAATAAAGCACACATGCATTTTCCTGAACCCTTTGCTCCTGCCTGTGACGCTGGGATGTCCATGTCTGCATGTCCTGGTCTCATGCTGGAAGGAATTGGGGGATGCCTTGGGGGGGTTGCAGAGCTGTGGGATACAAATGCCCTGTTCTTGGCTAGAAACCCAGCTCTGATGCGATGCCTCCCAGCAAGAAGGGGCAGCAGGGGAAAACCCAACTGCTCTGAGACGGAGAGACGTCAGTGCCAGCTGGGAATGGGACACGGACCCTTGTGAGTTCTGGGGGTGCTGGTGCTGCATGTGAGGGCGATGCACACAAAGATTTGAATACTCCATCCTTGGCAGTGCTCAAGGCCAGGTTGGACCCAGGGGCTTGGAGCAAGCTGCTCTATGGAAGGTGTCCCTGCAATGGCAGGGGTTGGAGCTGGAGGAGCTTTAAGGTCCCTTCCAACCCAAACCAGGCTGGGATTCTGTGTGGCAGGGGTGGCAATAATTGCAGCCACAATTAGGAGCACTTGGACCACTACTGCTGAGATACCACCATATACCCTGGGTGGGCGGCAATAACTGGGGTGGCTGGTGCTGCATCTTCCTGCAGGGCGCAGGAGGAGGGAGCTGGAGGAGGAGGGAAGTGGTGGTTGATGCCAGCTGGGGAGACTTCCGTTCATGCCATGAACATCTGTGAGTTATTTTTGGCAACTTAGAAAAAACCCATAAAATCACAGGGAAATTGATTAGAGGAAATTGAATGTTTTCCTGCCAATTTTGGGTGGGGAAAGAGATCTAGAAAGCAAATGTATATAAAATTTATATTAAAAAAGCAAATGAAATTCAAGTTGTTTCCTAAACACAAAGTAAGCGCAAGGTCGAACCCAGAAATGTTGCACTTTTTCCTCCCCAAAACCATGTTTGTCTCTGTACATGCATGAAGCAGCCTGAGGGGAGCAAAGCCTGAGGGTTATGGCCAACGCTGGGACTCTCATCAAAGCCAATTCCTTCCCCACAGTTCTTGGGCTGTTTCGGTGGATGCGGTTTGGTTGACACAATCGAGAATTCCCAGGGAAAGTTCCAGCTGGTTGGACCTGGAATACGCTGTGGGAACGCTGCAGGTCTGATGGGTTTTCCCTGCTTCCTGGCTCAGCCAAGGTCAGCACCTGTAAAGCTGCTGTGGGATGGTCCAGGGCCTGATGGAGAAGGGGCTGACAGCAGCTCAAGGGTTGCAGGGGGGAACCTGGCCTTGAAGGAGACCTTGGGACTCTCATGGTCGTAGAGCCTGTCCTTGCTCCTGCAGGCTTTGTGTGCTGGTTTGATGGATACAGGGCAAAGCATGGGGCTGGTTAGAGCATCCCTGCTCTGGGTCATAGCAACTGCCTTCGAGCAAGCCTAGGAATCACCCTAAAGGTAAGGTGAAGAGATTTTGGACCAGGAGCACCACCAATAGCTAAAGGGGGCTTTGCCTGACCCCCACTTCTATCACATCTCTGAGTATGGTTTTTGAGGGCTCTGGCTGTGCCCACAAGAAAACTGAGCCTCGCTTCCTCCTCCAACCAGACCCTGTGTAGATGAGGTCCTCTGCGCCATGGGTTAGTGGTGGCTTTGGCAGTCCTGGGGTAAGGGTTGGACTTGATGATCTTGAAGGTCTTTTCCACCCCAGTTGATTCTACGACCCTGTGATTCCCAGACAGGGACAAACACTGAAGCAAGTGCAGGTGAAGTGATTTACCCTAATTCCCAGAGGAAGCACCCTACAACCTCTGTAGCCCCCAGGATGGAGAAGAGCCCGGGGTATCTGGGTGCGGACAGCACCTGATGGCAGCCAACAACCCCATCACACCGCAACCGCCGACTCAGCACAAGCCAAACCCTGCAGCTGATGTTCAACCGCTGTGAGGGGACGTTTACAGCAGAAACAACAACTTCCCATCCGTTATCTCCATGCAAACAGTGCTAATGTGCTGATAGGGCTGGATGCATCTCGCTTCGGTTGTTAAAACGCTGTCGTTCCACGCCAAGCACAGAAACAGTGGCTCTTTGCCAAAGGGGAGCGCTGCAGAATCAGCTCTGACATCAAAAATGTTCAAAGCACTTTGGGTTTTTTTAATCTAAGGAGAAGTGGAAATGATTTCTGGTGGGAACAGGGATCCCGGGGAGCGTGACAATGGAATTCCTGCCAGGCGTGCTGTCGGAGGCACGGGGGGGCTGCAGACTGCAAAGCTGAGCTGAGAAAACACTGAGGGGGCTGCTGGTGATGGATGGGGAAATGTGGACACCAGAGTTACAGAATCCTGGAATACTTTGGGTTGGAAGGGAACTTCAAAGCTCATCCGGTCCAATCCCCCTGCAATGAGCAGGGACACCTTCAACTAAATCAGTTAGATCCACGCTCTCCTTTAAGACCCCATCCCATTGTGATCTGCTGTCACGGTCCAAACCTACCCACTAAACCTCTGCTTCCATATTAAATTCATGGGATAGTGCGTGGACCAGGATGGATTAAATCCCCCCCTCTCATGGCATCACTGATCACCACTAATATGGGGTGAGACCAGAACCAGCCCCAGTCCTGCAGGCTATGGGCTTACAGAGCTATGACCCCGGCTCCTTGCCAGCAGCAGGGAAATAAAGAGGAGCAAGTTCTTATCCTCCCTGTTAGAACCAGAGGCGCCACAGGTGCCTTTGGCACTGTAATTTGGGATAAATTCCCTGCAGATGTGGTTTCTGGGAGGTGCATAAGGTCTGAGTGGGGACTCAGGAACACAGAAAAGGGGAAGGAAGGGTCTGATTGTGCATCTCGGGGTGGTTTGAACCATTGGATCATTGAACCATCAAGGCCAAGTTGGACGGGGCTTGGAGCAAGCTGCTCTATGGAAGGTGTCCCTGCTTGTGGCAGGGGGTGGAACTGGAGGAGCTTTAAGGTCCTCTCCAACACAAACCAGGCCGGGATTCTATGATCTTGCTTTTGTCTGGGGGATTTTATCATCCAAGAGTTATGCAAAACCCACCGTGGGGTTCCTTGGGTAAAGAGAAACAGTGCCCGACCTCTGGTCCAGGCTTTCTGTAGAGTGGTTGAGTTAAATTGGTGGCTTTGTAAAAAGGCTTCAAATTGCCTCCCCTCTTCCCATAAATAATTGGGATTTAAGTCTTGTGGGAAGAAAAGCTGCACGGCAAATACTTTACTGGTTCCTTACCCAACTACACTCATCAGCAATGGGATGACAGCAAAGAGCATCATCCTGGGTGCACGCAGACCCTTGGAAGGCCTCCACACAACCTTCCATTCCTTCCCCGCAAACCTCATTTCTTTGCTACAACGCAAGAAGAAAACATCAGAGCAGAGACGGAGCACGGCCCCAAAGCTCTGCGTTTTATCCCACTGTCCAAAATGAGTTGACATCAGCTGTAAAACCGCTGCCCCCTGCCCGCTTCAGTTCAAGTCTGGACACTCCACACTGTGCTTGCAGGCTGGCACGTTCCGCTCAGCTCGGCAGCAATTGGGCTTCTGCATCCAAGTTTAATACCATGGGATGAAGTAGCACCATGGTCCTTGGAGATGGCGGAGATTGAACACTTCCTGGCTCATAAGAGCCAGGTCCAACTCTGCTTCATCTCAGCGGTGCTTAATTCCAAAGCTGGAGAGAGACGTAAAAATAAATGGAGAACAACGGATTGTGTCTCGCCAGGGATGCGCTTCAGGATGCCAGGGAGCGCTGCAGGCAGGGGGGGGCAGAGGAGAGGTCACCCCTGACATTGCTCTCCAGCTTTCCTGTGTGCCTCAAACACCAGCTGGCACTACCATTTGATAAGGTGGCGACATCATTAGCAAAGCTCTTCGGAGGGACGGGCTTCAGGGATGTCAGATTTCCCTCCTTGGGTTCAAAGGAAGGAGCAGTTCAGTGGGAAAATCAGTAGTGAGCGAGCTGAGATTGTGTATTTCCATTGGGTTTATTTAAACACTGAATGCAGAAGCCCTGAGCGCTGGGGCAGTAACAGTCACCAAACCAGATCATCACAGATCCATAGAACCATGGGATTCTTTGGGTGTGAAGGAACCTTAAGGCTCCTCCAGCTCCAACCCCTGCCATTGCAGGGACACCTTCCATAGAGCAGCTTGCTCCAAGCCCCTGGGTCCAACCTGGCCTTGAGCACTGCCAGGGATGGGGCAGCCACAGCTTCTCTGGGCACCCTGTGCCAGCGCCTCAGCACCCTCCCAGGGAACAGCTTCTGCCTCAGAGCTCATCTCAGTCTCCCCTCTGGCAGGTTAAAGCCATTCCCTTGTCCTGTCCCTCCATCCCCTGTCCAAAGCCCCTCTCCAGCTTTCCTGCAGCCCCTTTAGGCACTGGAGCTGCTCTAAGGTCTCCCCTTCAGGAGCCTTCTCTTCTCCAGGCTGCCCCAGCCCAGCTCTCTCAGCCTGGCTCCAGAGCAGAGCTGCTCCAGCCCTCGCAGCATCACCATGGCCTCCTCTGGCCTCGCTCCAACAGCTCCACGTCCCTCTCGTGTTGTATCCAAACAGCAAGGACTCACAACCCCAGCGCTGCAGAGGTCAGAGCATCCTTCCCTTCGCTTTAACAAGACAAAGCAGAGGAAACAGAAATTTAACCAGGTCGTCTACTTTTTATTTCAGAAGAAAGATTTGCATTATTTACTTTATGTACACGGACTTCACATTTTTGTATTTAAAATGCACAGACCTCCCAAGAATTTCCTCCTTCCGGCTTTAAATTAGCTGTTATTTTACAATACAAAAAAATTATACCAAAACCTGCAGTCCTCAGTGTGTGTCTGCACAACACCCACAGTCCCCGGCCAGGAAAGAGTTTACAATGCTTGCTCGTATTTACATATGAATGCAAGAAATGCTGAATTATACATATTAACAAACTAAGCTCAAGTCGGAGCACAGATAAGAATCGTCAATAATTACAGAACAAAGGGAAACAATCCGGGATACAATTAAATCAAGGATCTTGGTGTAAAGAACATTTATTGTGCACAAATCTGAGTCATAGAAAACTCCGGGTTTTATTCGGTTTTGTTGTTTCCTTAAAAAGAAAAGAGAAAAGCAATGGGCTGCCACATGTTACACTCCACTGTTCTTTATTCGTCTTCTTTCTTCTGGTGAGGTTTGTGGACTCAACGATAAACGCCTAAAGAATCATAGGCCTGGAAGACGCACACAAATAGAGCGTGCGTAGCGTTAGAATGAAGGAATAAAGCGAACGAAACCTGCCCCGATGCAGACGCAGACGAACCAGCCTATGCACCGGTATTCTAGCAGGGGAACTCATCTGATTTAAGGAGCCACCGACAGGAAAAGGGGGAATTTCAGTTAAACTGCTACCAAGATGGCCAAAACTGAGGTTCTGTCCCTTCGCTCCTGCATCCCTGAGCGGTTGCGCGTCTTCAGCAGCACCTTCCCATGTCAAACACGTGCAATTCCCTCTCCCAACCTGCAGCTTAGTTCAGGAGGCTCCGAAATCCCACCCCCCTCCCTCCCCTGCTCCAGTGGCATTCCCAAATGAAGAGAAAAAGTAGGAAAAGAAGAGACATCCGCAGGTGATGCAGAGTTGGATGGATGAGGTTAAGAGGCGCTCCCGGCATGTGGGGTCTGTTCTTTGCTCACAAGCTCAGCGCTGCCAAATCCCTGTTTGCAGGGAAAGGGTTTTAGAGGTTCAGGGATGCAGCTGATGCTCCATCCCTAACTCAGCATCGCATGGAAAAGGGAATGCAACTGCTGACATTGGGAGCAGTCAAGGATGGAGAATCAGCAGCATCTTTGCCTCACTGGGGTTTTGGTAGGTTACGGGAGAAGCCTGAGGTTTAAGCGAAGGCATTTCATCAGAAGCTCTTTTGAGCTTATTTAGGGACAAGCAAGCTGAGCTGCCATTTTAAAACCATACCATAAGCCCAGTTTGATGATGTTTCTGAGCAATATTTACTATAGAAACTACCCCATAGGAAGCGTGCATCTGCCAAGAGGGGCCGTCATGCTCTTCTGGCACCGTACCATCACATTTTGGTACATTACACACTACGAGTTTATGCTAATCACAGGCGTTATCCCATCATGTAGAGCTTTATTTTGGCCATTTCAATACAGCACATTTGAGACCCAGGGAGGGCGGCAACAACTCAGAAGTTGTGTCCCATCAATTTTCTTGCATCCAACACACTGACCCGCACTGGGGCAGAGTCACTGTCACTGCTGCTCCAACATGCCAGAGGGAATTCTGGGCTAAAGAAAAGGGAAAATGGTGAACAACAACGAAACACGTGTTATTTGGAGCTTTCTGGACTAAAAGGGCTACAACGTTTCTGAGGGTTTATGGTTTTTCTTTTAAAGGCTACTTTCAGTGGATAAAACTGGAGGGTTGAGACCTTGAACGCTGAATTTCAGGCAGTTATAAAAGCTTGAGAAGAGTGATTCTGAATAGAAATCATTGGCACAATCTTAATGGTAGAGGCTCAAACTGCTGACTTAATCCTCCAAGTAATGACTCCTTTAAGTACATTTATTACTCATCTTCAAGTGTTGGGGTTTTTTCTCCCCTTTTCAAATGGGAGAGCTGTATTTTACTTTGCTTGTACGTTTAAGTGAACTGCATTTGAATACATAAAAGTCAAGTTATGCTTTCTTGCTTTATACTGCAAGACAGCACGACTATAATTTGATGTTTCTTTAAAGCTCTGGGAAGTTATCTAATACTGATCAGATGAAGAAGTTATTAAGACAAACCTCATACATCATTTAAAATGCATCAAAAATACATTCAATAGGTTTTCTTCTGGTTTATGTACACTTTAAATCTTCCAATGCTCTGCACGCTACTGTATACGTTACGTACAAGTGCAAAATTGGTGCGCTATTTGTCATCTATGTACAGATTCGCCCATGAAATAAGGTTGTTCTTTCCCCCAGCACCATCTCCAAAAGAATTGAACCCACAAATCCTTCACGCCTGATATTGGCCTGGTGATAAAGCACCGGCAGTTCTCTTCCCCCCATCCATTCCCACCTTGGTCTCTGTTTTACCTTTCAAGTTGGGATGAAAACTGCAGCAGACACATGTGTGAGAGTTCTCTTTCCCCCTCATCAGTATGGAGATGAGATGCAGAGCAGAGCTGCATCCTAACGGAGCCATTTCATTTTATTCACATAAATAAGTCTGGTTCCTCCACTTACATCATTTGGTTCTCCTAAACCTCAAAGTTTGATCATTTTCTGCTTCTCTTTCCAACATCTGACACTTGGTGGCTACAGTTCTGGGCACATTCCAACATTAAGACCCAGCCCTCCAGGAGGGGGAAATCACCCACCAAAGCCACATTTAAGTCTTTCTGTAATGTAAGAATACATCACCCCTCTAGGCCCATTGACCTGAAAGCTGTTTCTGTCCAGCAAAACCCAAGCAATGACTTACAGCCCTTGCTTAAGCGCTGTTCTAACTACGGAGACTTAAGCACAAAACCTTTCTCAATTTGGGGTGGCAGTTCTGCTCCCAAGGAAGCATTGGAGAAGCAAGAAGACATCTCTGAACATGAGGATGTGCATCACAACACATAAAGGAATAACAGGGAAGGGATTTTAGTCCAGTATTATTTCTCTAGTTAAGGTTATCACTATACACATAGGGAGTTAGAAAATACTTTCAGGAGATGAATCTGTCTGAGGTAATCTGTGCATCAGTTAAAACTTCAATTGCCTAAACCCTTTCACTCTAAAAGACAAAGCTCACCCCTTCCCCTCCCATAAGTTCTTTTCCTCAGAGGGTATTTAAACTTCTGGTTTAGAAAAGGATGCATTTTATTTATATATATATCTATACACACACACATATATATATATAAAAATGCATTTTTTCCACAATATCATCTTTTCTGCAGTCCTTTTGTGTTTGTTAAATGACACATTAAATCAGAATTATAACCCATCACAGTTTTTAAACCAGCAGCCTTTTACCCCATCACTGCTGTCTGGACACGCACAACCATTCACATCTTTATTGCGATGCCGCCGCGCTCCAAAGAGCTTCTTCAAAATACATGGTTAAATAACCCCCAAACAAAGCAAAAATGAGTGGCTGATACGTGATTGATCACCAAAACATGCACACAAAAAAAGATGCAGTTCCTTGGGTTTCATTTTGGGAAAGGGTGCTACCTGGCCAGAAGATTCGAGAGCACTTTCCTTCGCTCCTCTCCATGTGTTAGCTCTTCATTTCATAAATACCTGATGTTCTCATCAGATACCATGACCTGAATGAAACGACATTTACTGCGATGAAGCAATAATTACAATACCTCATTTGGCACCTTCCCTTAACATCTTCCTACCAGCTTCAACATCACAACCTCCTGCGAGGTGGCTCCAGCACTGCACCACATTCCACAGTCAAGGGAGACATCGGACAGCAGCAGGCACAGACTGAGGTGTTAAGTCCAACCCTGAGCTTCAAAACATGAAACCCAACCAGTCAGACTACTTCAGATGCTTTGATACATCCCCTCAAAGCTAAGCCTTCTCTTTGCTGTTTGTAAGCCCCTTCCCTTCACCAACAAGCCACCTCCTTCAGCATCCCAGAGCTCAACCCCAATGGGGAATACCAGTAACTGACCATATCAGTAACCGACCTTGTGGAACTCAAACCTGTGGCCAAACAAAGCTGCTTTGCTTGCTTTATATTTAAAGTGCTTTTTTACTTCATCCTCAAATGATCTGGCACCCAGAGACTTGCTTTTGACACCCTATAAGGAGACAGAGCAAATCTTACTGCTGAGAAGTGATGCCTGAGCCCTGGCATAGCTCAGCTCTCATGCAGAAGAATGACAGGAGGGCAGAGGGAGGGAAAGAAGGGAAATGAGCAGAGAAAATGAGAAGAAATATAATGTATCTGGCCTGGAACACAAACTGCTTCTATTAAAAGCGCTGGTGAAACCAGCAGTTTTCTTATGAAATACTGAAACTCTACTTTCCCTCCAGATATTTCCATCTGGTTGACTAGTTTGTTGGTCAGGAAAATGCCATTTTCCCCTGACTGCACGTGATGCATTACAGAGAACACAGACTGCCTTCGGTGACTGTATCTATGCGTGTACACATACATTTAAAAGGAATGTAAATGGCAAAAGAAAGTTGTGTAGCAGTCTCCTCACTCCCTAGATCTGTTCAAGTCTAGGCACTTGTGTGTGGTGTACTCCAAGCAGGTTAAGACTATGTAAACACTGAGTCCTTCCAAAGTGACATTCAATTTCTCCAGGTTGCACGTGGTCTGAGCAACACGGGACATCAACCTTTAAACCATCCCAGCTTCTGCATTCCTCATGTTCTGGACCATGATGACCACAAAACCGCTGCATCTGGAAGAGAGTTCCACTTAAATAATGAGGGAACAGACATGTAATAGTAAAGGAAAACAAAGGATGAAGATGCTTTGAAGATTAATAGTAGTGTTTATGTGTTGAGAGCTGACACCTGTAAACACTGCATCTTTTTCTTGTTGTACAGTTTGATAAATACATGAACTACAAAGCACTTTCCATGTATAAACCTGAGTGTCATTCAGATTGGACTACTGTTCTATTTACACTGACCATGAATGGTGGCGACTGGATGTTACTGGACCTGCAATAAAACCATTTTACTTTAAACTGGAAGAAAACAAAGGAGCAATCTGAAGCCACGTGTCAGTAAAACTTAAGTGGAGCAGTTGTCAAATAAAGCCAACTATCACGTAGATGAGAGAAAAAGTTGGGTTCAAGGAAGTTGTGTTTCGTCTTCTAGTCTCTTGGGACACAACTCGGAAATCTTTCTCCTCCTCCTCCTCCTCCTTCTCTGTTTTGTTTAAAACCCTACGCAGTTTCTGATGTCCATGCATCAAATACAGGTTCCTGGCTGTGCAGGGGGCTGCTGTTTCCGATTTCGTATTGCACCCGATTTCTCTTTGTAGGCAATTGGCATCTGTTGTGAAATGTCCACCAGTGCACTGGCCACTGCGAGACCTGAGGCAACAAATGAAATAGTCACCGAATGAAACAGTCACAGAGATAAATCCTTACAGCACAGCTGAGGAAATCCCCAAAGCCACAAAATTAGTATCATTTTCTGAGTTCTGCTTAAAAATAGCAAACTAGAAAAGCATTTTGGCTTCAGAGATTAAACCTCTAGGACAGGTTGATGGAGACTGGAGCAAACTGCTCTAGTGGAAGGTGTCCCTGCCCGTGGCAGGGGTTGGAACTGGATGAGCTTTAAGGTCCATTCAACCCAAACCGTTCTGTGATTCTATTCTGAAATAAGCTTTTAAATACTGCATGCCTTATCCAAAGCAACTGGCAATAAGAAGCATGGGTATTAATGAAACTCATCATATGAAAGGGATGTCTCTTCCTCTACACTAGTGGATGTGCTGGAATAAATCCTGCAAGCACAAGTGCATGGAGGTTTCTCTGTGCTACTACACATCCATCATCTCTGCAACCTCTTCCTGGCAGATCCATTGACAAGCCACTGCTGGCCACTGGGATTTAGCTCAATACAGTTCACAAACCAACCAGCCCACCTCAAACCCAGCTAATGCTCTGCTCCACCGTGCTCCCTGGGCATTGGAGAAACCCCAGTGAAACCACAGACTGCCCAGGAGATGATGTCTCTATGCCCTGACCTCAGGTTTGGGCACAAAAGGGCTGAGGAAACCTTAAGCTGGAGGGAGAAAACTTCTTTATGCAGAGCTACTAAGAAAAGAACACAGATGCTCTGAAAGGACTTGATGTCTCCCTGGAGGTGATGGGTTCAAACTTAAACAAAGGAGATTTAAGTTGGATATAAGGCAGAAGTTCTTCCCTGCAAAGGTGCCGAGGCGCTGGCACAGGGTGCCCAGAGAAGCTGTGGCTGCCCCATCCCTGGCAGTGCTCAAGGCCAGGTTGGACCCAGGGGCTTGGAGCAAGCTGCTCTATGGAAGGTGTCCCTGCCCGTGGCAGGGGGCTGGAACTGGATGACCTTTAAGGTCCCTTATGACCCAAACCATGCTGTGATTCTATGAATACCAAGCCAGCAGAGACAATGACATTCCTCACCTGACTGTCCTGGTGGTGGTATACCCCCAAGTCCTCGAGGCAACCTCACAAACACAGAGAGAACGGCTGCTTTGTTCCCAAAGCAGGGCTCCAGCGCGATTGGCTTTGGTACAGTCTGCAGCGAGGGAAGGAAGAGGAGAAAACAAATGTTATGCAGCGTGTGACACCCTCTCTCTTTTCCCCCTGTGCTGTCTCTCTCATTGTACAAGCTTCAGGGCATGAACCATGTTTCTGTGCTTGGCAAATATCCAGCATGAAGCCTGCAAAGCTCAAAGCAGTGATAGTAACAATCAGAACCCCAGTCATGGCAAAAAACACATTTACTTAGCTATTAAAAAGTCAAGCACTGCACACGGTTTGTGTTTCTCCCTAAATTCAATAACAAGGGAGCAGCTTATGCTAAACAGGATGGAGGGTTATTTTCCTTGGAACCCATCAGCACATATATCACAAATATATTCAAGTCTGACCACTGTAATTTGGCCATTCAACTCCTACTTCCAGACTTTAACTTCATGTAACACCTTCACAGCACTGTAAGAACCAAAGCAGAATCACAGAATCATAGAATAGTTAGGGTTGGAAAGGACCTTAAGATCATCCAGTTCCAACCCCCCTGCCATGGGCAGGGACACCTCCCACTAAACCATGCCACCCAAGGCTCAGTCCAACCTGGCCTTGAACACCGCCAGCGATGGAGCATTCACAGCTTCCCTGGGCAACCCATTCCAGTGCCTCACCACCCTTACAGTAAAGAATTTCTTCCTTATATCCAACCTAAACTTCCCCTGTTTAAGTTTGAACCCGTTGCCCCTTGTCCTATCACTCTGTAGCGAAGAGTCCCTCCCCAGCATCCCTATAGCCCCCCTTCAAATACTAGAAGGCTGCTCTGAGGTCTCCACGCAGCCTTCTCTTCTCCAGGCTGAACAGCCCCAACTTTCTCAGCCTATCTTCATACGGGAGGTGCTCCAGTCCCTGATCATCCTCGTGGCCTCCTCTGGACTTGTTCCAACAGATCCACGTCCTTTTTACGTTGAGGACACCAGAACTGCAACACAATACTCAATACACAATACATGGTAAAGAACATCTACCCCTAAACACTCTATTTCACTGTTGTTTGCTTTAAGCCATGTTCCCTCAGCTTTGTCTTTCATTTATGATCTTTCCCAAGCAGTTGTAGTCATTTTCCAGTGGTGTTCTAGATCACTCTGGACTACGTTCTGAGGTAGCTGATTGCTCTGGGAGCTGGAAGTGCTTTAGAAAGCCTATTGGATTGTACTGCCCTTTTTAAAGTGAAAAGCAGTAGGGCAGAGGGTGGGGTTTGTGATCCTGGCTCTGTATCTGGTTGCAATGACCTAAGAAGGACCACTCTTAACCTGCTTTTCTGAAGCCTGCTTATCTCGAATACAAATACTTCACACTTACATTAAAAACATGGACATGAAATAAAGTCTTCAGATAAAGTATGAACTGAATGGGGCTCGGAGCAACCTGCTCTAGTGGAAGGTGGCCTTGCCATGGAAGGGGATTGTAACTGGATGAGCTTTAAGGTGCCTTCCAACCCAAACCAGTCTATGACTCTATAAGATATAATGGGCACCCTTTCTCCCACCCTGGAGGAGCAAGGGACTTGCTCCCTTGCTGACCCTCAGTGTCTTTGAACATCACCTTCCCTCTGTAGTCTTATAAGGATTTTATTTATATCATAATCTAATTTTAATACGTCATTAGAAAGACAAAAGGCAACAGCAAAGGCAAACTAGAACACGTTTTACCTGAGCTGGGCCATGATCCCATACAGAATCACACACATTCTTGTATAGCACGAGACTAAGATGAGGATGCAAGCCTATGCCTATGAATACAGGTACAAGCAAATGCCTTCTTTTGTTCTACATAAGCAAAAAAAGCTGCAAAGCCCAATTTTAGCTGATACCCTCAATACTTTCTGATTCAGTAAATTCTACCCTGGGATTAATGAAATAATTATTGCTTTTTCCATTAGGCATAAAATTGTTCTTCTGTACTTAAATGTTCAACAGAAACTCAATACAATGCAAAGCACAGAAAACAGGAGTCAAACAATGCCATTCAATTACTGCTGCTCAATAAAAGAGAAAGAAAGGGATGACAGCAAGCTTAAAACTGTTTTCATATCTCATATCTGCTGTAATGATTGCAACAACAATCTGTAAGTCTGTGCAAGGTGTATAAATCCATACTGCACAGGCTGTAATGATGTAAGCTGTTGTCTGCCTGGTTTATGAATGCAGTTTTCTTCATCTTCTCCCCAACAAAGGGATTAAACTCCGAACAATGCTTTTCCCACAAGGCACCCAAGCATAGCCTGGTGCTGCATCCCATAGGAGACTAAATTAGCAGAGGGAATAGGGAGAGCACAGGCAAGGCAACTGAGCAAGTACAGCCAAGGGACTCCTGGAGCAGGAGTGGAAGTGTGCACGAAGCACAATGTTTGTTTCCTTTTGGAGAGAGCCGAGTACTTTACTTATGCCACTGTTAATAAAACATTCTTGCTGAACCCCTGAGTGCTTGGGTGTTAACAGTGAGGACTTGTGCTCATCCTCAGCATTGAGCAGAGTGAGAAGCACTAACCAAGCAGAGGAGAAGTAGTGTGGGAAGAGGAGGATGAAGGAGCAACCGAACAAGCCAAGAAGAGCTTGCATTTTCTGAAACCTTTAAATGTATTCACTTTAACTTCCTACTGGATGAATGGCCACGGAGATGCCGTGAGGGCTGGAGCAGCTCTGCTCTGGAGCCAGGCTGAGAGAGCTGGGCTAGGGCAGCCTGGACCAGAGAAGGCTCCTGAAGGGGAGACCTTAGAGCAGCTCCAGTGCCTAAAGGGGCTGCAGGAAACCTGGAGAGGGGCTTTGGACAAGGGATGGAGGGACAGGACAGGGGAATGGCTTTAACCTGCCAGAGGGGAGACTGAGATGAGCTCTGAGGCAGAAGCTGTTCCCTGTGAGGGTGCTGAGGCGCTGGCACAGGGTGCCCAGAGAAGCTGTGGCTGCCCCATCCCTGGCAGTGCTCAAGGTCAGGCTGGACACAGGGGCTTGGAGCAAGCTGCTCTATGGAAGGTGTCCTGCTCACTGCAGGAAGGTTGGCCTAGATGATTGTCAAAGTCCTTTCCAACCCAAACCACTCTATGACTCTGGGATTCTAATCAAAACACTTCCGCAACTCTGTTCTTCCCCAACATACATTACTTAGTGCAGCTGTACTCCAGCACACTCTGTAATGCCCTGGGGATGCTCAGCAGCATTCTCATCATCTTCCAGCCACTATGCAGAAACAGGAGAATGGAAAATCCTTCTCCTGGTCCCTAAATCTAGCCCTTCACTTACACAGGTAACTGCACATAAAAGCACAATGCTCTGCCTTAAAAGCAGTTCCACTTTCAGCCTGCGCCATCACCCCTGTGAGACCTTTCCAGCAGCTCCTGGATCTCACAGCTCTGACACCAGAAACGTTCTTCTAACCTCTATTCTTTCCCACCTGACGATCTTCTGTGCCTTCAGCCTGTCCCTGGCCTATATATACCCTACTGCGCATCTTGGCCTTCATATGGCTCATCTGAATAAGCAACCTTGCATTTCTTCTCTGAACACAAATACTCCCTTCTCCACCTCTCCCAACTATCCCTCCGCACCTCATTTGCTCCTCTGGACCATGAGAAGTGTTTCACACCTGAGAAGTGTTTCAGGCTTTGACAGGGCCTCTGCAATGGCATCAAACCCACCCTAATTCTCCTGCACACCATAAAATGGTAAGGAATGGAAGTAGTTCATTATATAGCTCTCAGTCCCAGAGCTGAAAGGATTTTGAGGTAATTTAGCTCAACCTTTAGCCCCAAGTGGGAACCTTTCTCCTCCTCTGCCCCTTCAAACTAACAAACCCTGAGCATGCAGCAGAAACTCTCATTATAAGTCCCTATGGGCACGATCTTTCCCTTCCCATGTGATTTCTATGTCATTCCTCAAGGTCAGACATCTTCCTCCTCTCTGCTCTCCTGAGCCCAAGCTAAACCATGAGAAGCTTCTATGCAGGTGCTACTGGTGCTGGAAAACCCCCCAACCAGGCAGCCAAGTGCCATCCCCCAGCAAAAGACAGAGACGCTGGCCACACCAATACCTAAAATCCAGTGTTATTGCATGGGGATGAGTCTGACCCTCATGCTGCAGTGATTTTTTAATCCATCTGATATTCCATGGATAGTTGAGGGCAGAGGATGTACCTCCAAGCATCCTTCCTTCCCCTGTCAGAGAAGCTGAGCGTTAGCAATGCGTTGTTCAGATCTCTCTGCATGGGGTACTCTATTTCCCATGCATAGCAAGGAGTATTCTTCCTATAACCATGCATCCAAAATCAGGTAGTTACAAGCTGATCTAGGAGGAATTAAGCACAAGATCATCTTCCTGCAGCTCATCTTGACCCTAAATCTGACAGGGGAAAAAGTGGTCCGCCAATACCAGTCGCTTTCCTGACACAAGCTGCAGTTCAGAGCAGCAAAACCCCAGCATAAAGAATCAAATCCTGCCAATTTGTTTTTGACAGCACCAGTTCAGGCACCTGCTTTTTGAACTGTGACTCATTCTGCATCTCATCTCCAAAGCGTGCGCTTGCCAGGCCAAGAGACAAAGCGCAGCCTGATGAAATGACTCACATGCAGAGTGATGGGAATGATGAATTGGATGCAAGCAAGAGGTCGGCCCAGAGTGAAGGGCACACTGTGAGACACAAAGACCCAGTGGTGGAGCCTGGGGACTGTATTCTGTAGACAGGGAGGAAAACATGTGGGTAATTCAACCAGCAACTGAATGGTGACCACACTGAGCTATGTGGCACGCTGGGGCCAGACTGGATGAGCTTGGAGCAACCTGCTCTAGTGGAAGGTGTCCCTGCCTGTGGGAGAGGCTGGAATTGGATGAGCTCTTCCAACACAAACTGTTCTTGGATTGCAGATCTCACTCACAGCTGGCCTTGCTCTAAGCCTGCTTGCGTCTTTACATGACCTATGTAGATGCTACCACGGGACAAAGCAGCTAAGGAGAAGCTGGCTGGCCCCATCAAGCTGACACTGCCATGGGGAGGCCTAAGAAGAGCTTATGCCTCCTTTCCTTCCCCACCTCTGCAGTGTGCCTGCCTCTTGTGTGGTTTCTGAATGCTCTTGTTGTAAGAGATCCCAGCTGCTATTCTGCAAGAAGGTTTGGGATTGGACTTGGGAACCAAGATCAGGTCATTATAAATGCCTGTGCTTCAGTTGGACAGGTGGCTTTTAATGGCCCACTTAAGGAAAAAGATAAAATAAAGCAGATTTCCAAACTTTGTAACACCTTGCATGAGATGATTGAAACCAGCCTCTGCCAGAGACTGCTATTTAGAGCGTTTTGATAAACCCATGTTGAATTATAGAAGCAATTCCTTTCTATTGAAGGCTTAATGGCACAATAAAGCAGACATTATTCAAATCTATGTAAATAAAGTGCATCCCTCAGACAGTTGGCACACAATGACTGCTTTGAGCAGTGCCTGAACAGCAGAGTCCCACACTGGGATTGGGGCAAAGAGAGGAGAGCAGAACCCAGCTGCTGGAGCGGTGGACAAAGAGCACAGTTAATGGGATAAGAGGATCTTGGCTTCAGTGGATTGGGTCAATCTGTATGAGCCAAACTGCTATCCAAGAGCCTATCGGAAAGGAGTCATGCCCTTCATAAAACACAGAGCACGCCTGCACCCGGCCAACTGCACAGCAGCAGCAACAAATGTGGAGCCAGACCATCTCCCTGCTGGCTGCAGCCAGGATGGAGGTCAGTGAGGGGATGCTGCACTGCCCTGGTTGTACTGTGCCATGAACTGAGAACTGCACCTGGTCTGCCCATGAAGCACCTCCCCTAAAGGTTCTTTGTGTTCTCACAGAAGTATTGTGAGTGTGCTGGAGTGACAACTTAATGCAGCTCATCATAGAATCCCAAACTGGTTTGGGTTGAAGGGACCTTAAAGCCCCTCCAGCTCCAACCCCTGCCATGGGCAGGGACACCTTCCATACAGCAGCTTGCTCCAAGCCCCTGGGTCCAACCTGGCCTTGAGCACTGCCAGGGATGGGGCAGCCACAGCTTCTCTGGGCACCCTGTGCCAGTGCCTCAGCACCCTCCCAGGGAACAGCTTCTGCCTCAGAGCTCATCTCACTCTCCCCTCTGGCAGGTTAAAGCCATTCCCTTGTCCTGTCCCTCCATCCCTTGTCCAAAGCCCCTCTCCAGGTTTCCTGCAGCCCCTTTAGGCACTGGAGCTGCTCTAAGGTCTCCCCTTCAGGAGCCTTCTCTTCTCCAGGCTGCCCCAGCCCAGCTCTCTCAGCCTGGCTCCAGAGCAGAGCTGCTCCAGCCCTCGCAGCATCTCCATGGCCTCCTCTGCACTTGCTCCTGCAGCTCCACGTCCCTCCTGTGCTGCTGCCCAGAGCTGGATCAGGACTGCAGGGGGGTCTCCCCAGAACACAGCAGAGGGGAAGAATCCCCTCCCTTGAGCTGCTGCTCACAAATAGCCTCAACCTTCCTCCTGCAGTGGATTTGGATGGCTTCTCCACACCACCCAAGCTACAATCGGTGGAAACAGTGGGGAAACCCCCAACAACTAAGAATTGGAGTAGTGCAAATTTCAAACAAAGACCAAAAAAACCAGCAAAGACCGCTCAGCTCTCAGCCTCGTGCAGATCCGCACACGCTTCACTGGGCAATGTGCACCCTGAGGAAGGTGCACTGCAGCATCTGGCTTTTAACCGGGAAGCACTACCACACGTTTGGTGTTAGGCAGCGCTTGGAAGTAGCGAATACCCTCTTTTGGATGAAAACATAAAGTTCCTGCTATTTTACTAAGTGGTGACACAAGCCCGGTGTTCCCAGAGGCAGGGAGGTCTGTTTTCAGCTGGTTTCCACTTTACTGTCCAAAACCAGCACAAAAAAGCCAGGTCACCCAAGAAATTGAAAGCAGGAAGAAACCTATTAGGTCATCTAAGTAGTCCAGCTTCTCCAGCAGGATTTCCTATACAAACAGGGAATTTCCAGCACTTTTGGGCTATTTCTAGGTGACCCAGGTGTACAGCACACCACCAGTTCCCTTGGGACACAATTTCACAGCCAAACGCTTTCCCCCATCAAGTTGTATTGCGCGATGCTCAACCTCCCCATCTCTCTTTTATTTCATCTCATCGTTTCTATTTACGCCGCTTATATTTGACAAATTGGAGAGGTTAATAACGTGTCACATAAAACCTAACAGCCAGAACAATAAATATTCTGTGTCATTTCAAAAACACAGCATCAATTTTGGGTAGGGCCCGGAATGCACTGCCAGAATATTGCTTTTCAACACGCATTAAGGAAGAAATACTGTAGAGAATATTTTTGTCCTTAACAAGGAAACATTATTTCTGTGGCTTGATCAAATAACCCGGACACGGTTTTCAATTTCCAGCAAGAAAATTAAAACAAAGGGAAAATCTTATGGTGGGAGAAGAGGAACGTTATTGAAACAGTTCAACTTTATTATGTGACTCCACTTCTTTAGATGGGTTTTTACGCGGTAGGAAAAAGGGTCAAACCGTATTTGCGAGTTTCCAAATGGTGCCATTAAAAGCGGAGTGAACGTTTGTAAAATCAGTTACAAGCAATTTTCTATAAAGAAGAGAGTATTAAGCTTTAAAAAAATCATATTCTCAGGGTAATATGTACGTCCTCCAGGATCGAGATGAATGAAATTTCAGCACTGATTTGCAGTAAATGAGTCTAGATCAAAAATGTACATTTACCTCGTCCCTGATAGCTACGTCAGAAGTGACACAAGGGCTGGGGAATGAATTGCTCACAACTCAGCCCCAAACCTGCCTATGAGGAACTGAACCAACTGAGTAAAAGTCATATTCAGTGATCTCATCTTCAATGAATTCTAACGGGATGGAATTGAAAATACACACCCGAGCATCCCGAGTTTCCAATACCACCGAATTTGCTCCCACTGCGTTTAACAACTGCTTGCTATTTTAGAGCACCCTTTGTCAACCCAGCAAAATGCAAACACAAGCTCTGGGTGAAGAAAAAGGTTTGTGTTTCAAAAGCAGTCACCCTGAGATGACAAAATCTCGTGTCACAGCTTGGAGCACTGGCGCTCACGGAAACCAACGCTCGCCTTCCTTTTGCAATTCTCTGCTGATGCCCTGGGGAGGGGATGGGATGGACAAGGCCATGGGTAGCAATATATATATATATATGTATATAGCCAAGGGTGGGCTATTTATTTTGATTTTATATGGGTGAAGAGGGAGGATTTTTCTGGTTCTATTCAACCACTTGGCTGGTTTTTGCACTTGAAAAAGTATAAGCTTATAAGTCGAGGGCAGGTTGGACAGAGCCTTGGGCGACATGGTTTAGTGGGAGGTGTCCCTGCCCATGGCAGGGGGGTTGGAACTGGATGATATTAAGGTCCTTTCCAACCCTGACTATTCTATGATTCTAAGCTAAAACTGTTACAGAAGAGGACAGTTGGATGAAGAGGGAAACACAAGACACACAGAACAACTACTTGGCATCAAGGAATGATGAAGTCTCTGATAACGTTTTGGAGAAGCTGCTGGTGTTATTAGCACTTCCATCAGAACAGACACTTGTTTGCACTAGAGGGAAAAAAGAGCTTAGAAAAACCCTCTCCTGTGGGAAGCTTTGCGCTCCATCCTCTCCCTCCAGCAAATTCCTCCTTATTGGCTAAAAATCAGGGCCCTTCCTGCTGAAAGAATTACAGTCCTCAAGTCTACGACCAGTTCATTCTCAGTTATCAGCCAAACAGTCCCTAAATACAAGGCGAGTTTAACAGACGTCTCCGTTGATCTCACGATAGCTCCCTTCCAAACATGTATATTCCATATTACATTATGGAAGTGGCAAAAATTTCCCCCCTCCAAGTCCTTAATTTTGCAACAGAAATCAAAACAAGATACCCAGCACCAGATAACTGGAAATAATTCATTAGGTGAAGGTTTTATCAGGTGTTTTTGTTGTTGCTTTCTCAGCAGGGATCACAGCCAGGCTATGTACAGTTGCAATGCAACTAATCCGTTCTGCACACTTCAGCTGCCCAGATAACAATCACTTCTTATTATCTTACTCGCTTCTTATTCCATCCAGCATGGGGTTCCTTCAAAAAGGATCATACACACTTCCATGGATTAGAAAGTGGGCCAGCATAAGGAGAATTTACACCAAGTGTAAAGTACAAGCTGGAATGCCCCATCCCTTGGTTCAAGGCCAGCTTGGACAGAGCTTGGAGCAACCTGCTCTGGTGGAAGGTGTCCCTGCCCATGGCAGGGTCTTGGAACTGGATGAGCTTTAAGCTCTCTTCTACCCCAAACGTGTGATTCTATGAGTCTTGTTGTGCTCCTTCATCACCCTGATGCCACAGGAAGCCTCCTGCCTCCACTTGCACACACAGACCAAGTCTAACAAGTGGAAAGGCTTTTGCTACAGACAAGGACACAGTTACACACCGACATGCTTTGAACACTTTCATGTTAATGCAAGGAGAAGCTCTTAGAATCAGCCAGTGCTGGAAACCCCAGAAATAATACGTTAGAAATCAAACTACATTCCAAAAGGCAAGCTAACAAACCCAAACAGCCTGCCTCAGACAGGTCAGGCGAAATGAAACCAGCCTTTCTGGCCTCAGAGGCTGCATGCGAACCATCTCCAGCAACTGCCACATCACATTAAGCTTATTCAGTTTATGGTTTCCTTCCTCAAATTCATTCCCTTTCCTCCAACCATTACCCTTTTGAGGATAATGAATGATTCTCCCTTTCAGCTTATTTACACCATCCTTGAAAAACCCTAATCTGCTCTCCATCCCCCTCAAATGCATCTTGATAGCCTGGGCATTTCTGCTTAAGACTACTTTTATATATCACAGCTCAACCCTGCCAGCCTTCCAAACCTGTCTGCTTGCATGAGGACCCTACGTCTCTCAGCTCAGTGGCATGGTGACTATGTGCTCACCATGCGTCCCCTAACCCAGCTCATTTTAAGTGAAGTGTGTTGGGAGAGGGTCACAGAAGCTGGCCCATCAGTGAATTGATGGACTAATAGCAAGTCAGTAACGTGTGAAGAAGGGGGGGGAAGTGAATCATCAGAAGCGACAACCAAACCAGGTTAAAAGCTGTAAAAGAGTCAGTTTCTTGGTCCTTTGCTGTTCTTCACTGACCTTCTCTCACTAAGTGAAATAACCCAACATAGAGCTGCATGTGAAAATGAAGATGAAGCCATGCTGTGGAAGCACCGGAGCTGGACGATGCTTCATTTCAAATCCCTCCTCACTGCAGTGGTACCGCAGAAGCTTCCCCAAACCCACTGCCCTGTGGGACATGCCTTTAACTACTCATTTGCTTCTACCAATGATAGGGGGGTTGGAACTGGATGGTCTGTAACATCCCTTTCAATCCAAACCAGTTTGATTCCTATTCCTCTGCTGGTCACAACTTCATGGCAGCATAAAAGGAATTTAATAAGGGCTCAGATGCAAAATACAAGTAGACTGAAAATATAAATCTGTGGTATCCCTTGCCCACTCCTAACTCAGCCCACCACTTCATCTCCGTACTTCTCGAACAGATGGGATCTTCTGGCACTCTTTAAACCACTCAACAGCACTTTCTTCCCTAACAAAGCAAACAATTACTACAGCAAGATGCTATTTCCCATCATTTTTTCCCTGCTATTTTTAAGGAATCAGCCAGCCTGGTGAGCTGATGAAGGATTTGCAGTAAAGCTATTCTGCCCTCAGAAACCTAACACAACAGAATTAAACGCACGTTGGCATGAAGGTACAGAACGTGCTAAATGAACTTCACAAGGAGTTTGCTCACTCAATCCTTCCCTCAAGAGCTGTGGACAGCCTGTCGATCACAGATGCAAAGATAATCACTTCTTAGCCCTGGCTTCACATGTTGGATCCCTCAACACAGCGCAGCAAAGGCTGCTCTATGCACCAGCTCTACTAGATGAATATCCACCTTTGTGGATGTTGTTTGTCAAATCTAAAAGCTTCCAAGGTTTTTTTTCTAACTTAAGGCTATTTCTCCTCTAATACAACAATTTTCTTGTTAACTCTGTAGGTGTTCTGCTCAAGGTAAGCATTTGCTGTGCTATGTATGTGGTTCTCCCCAAGAATCTACAAGCATTAACTTTGTGCCGTTACCAACTTCAAGATACCTGGAAATCAATGTCAGAATTATAAACTCAGAATCATAGAATAGTTAGGGCTGGAAAGGACCTTAAGATCATCCAGTTCCAACCACCTGCCACAGGCAGGGACGCCTCCCACTGAACCATGCCACCCAAGGCTCTGTCCAACCTGGCCTTGAACACCGCCAGTGATGGAGCATTCACAACTTCCTTGCGCAACCCATTCCAGTGCCTCGCCACCCTTACAGTAAAGAACTTCCTCCTTAGATCTAACCTGAACTTCTCCTGTTTCAGTTTGAACCCATCACCCCTTGTCCTATCACTACAGTCCCTGATGAAGGGCTCCTCTCCAGCATCCTTGTAGCCTCCTTCAGGCACTGGATGGAAGCTGCTCTGAGGTCTCCACGCAGCTTCTCTTCCCAGGCTGAACAGCCCCAATGTTCTCAGCCTGTCCCCAAATTCTTTCTGGAAAGCTTCTTCTAAAAGTGGCTGCAAAGGACTACAGGACTCAGATTAAGAAGACAACAAGACCTAAAAAGGCCTGAGTTACAGTAATATCAGTTCAGACACTTGGATGAGGCGCAGATACCCAGGGATGTTAAATACAGACCACCGCAATATGCAGCACCTCCAAATACGCAGAAGCTGCAGAGAAAAGCCAATGGATTTTGTAATAACTAAGCAAATTTAGCAGTAGATTTGCAATCCAGTGGGTATTTGTTGAGTGGGAAATCAACCCAAGCAGCTAGTTACGTGTTGCCTAGCTGCAGTCTGTAATGTGAATAGTCTCCCTGCAGGTAAATCACCTTCTATTGCTTCTAAGTACCCCGGGAAAAATACTAATTGAAAACATGGTCCTAATACTGTCCAGCTGGAAAACATTAGCTTGGGATGAAACTAGCTTGACACTGGCTGCCAACTGGCCTTCCACAATGGAAAACGAAATGAATCTCTTGCAGACAAGACGTCCCATTTTCCACTGCTCCTTTGGAGCCCTCAAATCAACTCGTTATTAACCAAAGGCTTTGATTCACATGGGGAATGAAAAACACCAATGAAGTTATGATAACACAAGGCTGGATTTCTTGCTTTAAAATGAAGGCGCTCAGATTTGGACACAGTGAATGGCAGAGGAACTGAAGTAGCTTAGTCAGCAACGTAGCACCACTTCACTCCTTTCTTGGCTAATAACTGACAAAACACAAAGTAAAATGCACTTCTGCAGTTCTGTATCATCCCAGCCCATCTTTCTTCAGCTCTCTCCTGCTAAGAGCCTTTTTCCCTATGCAGGTGCAAAAAGGATGAGGAGAAAAACCAAAGCTGACCCCATGGATATTGAGACTGCTTTTTCACTTCCATTTAAATTTATTTAGATGCAGTATCCAAGTGGCCAGACTAAGAAGCATCATTCCCCAAGTTGCTCACAACCCCCATACTTCCTGAACCTCCTCTCCCTCTGATTTCAACTTTGCTGAAATACTCCAGACTTTTACTCACACTTTTATCCCTTATCAAAGTTCTCCAAGATAAAAAAGCTATATAAAGCACCTCCAAAATGTAGTGATTCTCCCTGCCATGGAGAAGCATCCTTGTTTTGCACCCAGATCTTCCAGCAGATGAAGGCACCTGCTGGCACAACAGCCCATGTCCACGTTCTGTATTTGGCTTCACGTAACTGCACAGGTTTTGTGCCATCTGCCTCAATCAGACCACCTCATTTATGCCTGAGGTTGACTGAGAAACATTTGTATGAGGTACCAGAACAGAGGGCAACTAGCAGTTGGTAACAGTTTCTGGGTCTAAAAGGGGACATATGTCCACAGTCTGACTTGGTATGCTTAAAGCCGGCTTCTCCATCCCTTCTTGAGTAACCCAAGGAGGTCAGAGAAGTGAGATATGGAAGATGACAGACATGGGAAAGCAAGGAAGCTTAGCTGTGAGTGAGAGAAAGAGGAAATCCTGTCTGTGGTGCTGCCTATTGGAAGCACTTCGAAAGAGAAGAGTTCAACATTGCTATGATTACAAAAGTAATTGAGACAATGACAAAACGCAGAGAGGTACGGAGGAGAAATCAGACCGTAAAGCCCAAATAAAAAGGGAAAAAGCATTGCCAGTGGAACTAGAGGAGAAATTACACACTGCTCAGAAGGCAAGAGATCCAAGTTTACTATCTCCTCTGCAGCTCTGAGTGCTTATAAACTTGTCAGAGAGATCAAAAAGTTAGGGATGGCTTTGTTCTGTCTTGATCCTACTGGAGAGGTGCTTTTAGTTACCTTATTTCCAGAAAATGGGAAGAGGAGAAGGAAAGGACCCCAGACTGCAACCCAAAACCATCAGCAGCCAGGCTACAGCCTCACAAATCCACCTCCAGCCTGATGGGAACATCCATACACATCCCACAGCTTCTCCAATGAAGCAACCAAAAAAGGCTCATCCTAATTTGCTGAGTGACAATCCTATTTTACAAGCCTGCATTTCAAAGTCTTGGGGAGCTATTAATGGCTAATGACGTCCAGAGCCTACCAGCCTTGTAAGAGAAATTATAGCAACTCAGAAAAACGGAGCGATCTGGAGTCAAATGAAAGTCAATGGGGAGTAGAACTACTTGGAACCTCCAAGGAGAGGTTCCTGAAACACGCCAGCTTAGCTGCCCAGTCACTAAGTATCCCAATATCCCAAATTACTGAGTACCTTTGTAAATGTAACTTCATTTTCACACTGTGCTCCAAGTTTCACTTCTGCAAAACATGGACAATAATCCCTGACTTCAGAGAAAGGTAAGGGGTGGCTCAGGAACTATTCAAGCTGGGGAGTAAAGGTTTGGATGGAACACAGTAAATAAATAACCAGAACAAATAATGAAACTAGAAGAATATATCAAAAAGCTTCATTCTTTACTGTAGGGATAGAGAGGCACTGGAATGGGTTGCCCAAGGAAGTTGTGAATGCTCCATCGCTGGTGGTGTTCAAGGCTGGGTTGGACAGAGCCTTGGGTGGCATGGTTTAGTGGGAGGTGTCCCTGCCCATGGCATGGGGGTTGGAACTGGATGACCTTAAGGTCCTTTCCAACCCTAACTATTCTATGATTCTACATAGTGCCCACCCAGAACATGGTTCAGGACATCAATCAGGTGAAAAAAGTATTACAACTTGCCATGAAATCCTATATTCCCATATAAATAAGGAAGAGCTAAAGCTATCCAAGCATCTTTACTTGCGGCATTTCCTGATATGAAGGCCGAGATTTAAATATCCCCACTCAGCAAACAGAAGTTCTGGGGTCAGATTGCTTTCATGTGCTTTGCAATAATTAAAACACATATTGTTTTTAATAGAAAACCAGAACTTGCTCTCTTGTCCCAGTAACAGAACATGAGAAACTTCGAGCCTGGACCAATGACTTCCAAAACACCTGAAGTCTAAATAAAATAAGATAAAACAGCCACGTTAGGAGAGAAAATAATCAATGTTCTCAGGTTCTTAACTTCTTCCTTTTATATACAAGTCTGCTAGTCAAAGCGTCACATCAAAAAGATCTTTCAATTCATTAGTCTCCTTTTAAACAGGCTTTTCTTAAAACTATGTGTTCTAAGAACACGCCAGCCTGGTGCAAGACAGCAATTTCTCCCACTCCTATTTGCACATCACAAGATGTATTTGAACTTATATATGATATAATCTGAAATATGTTAACTCTATTATAGTACACAGACATGATTATACCCCTGTTTACTTTGTGATATCACAGAAAAATGGCTTTTATTTGCAGCACCTATAGCTATTTGTAGCCAAATGTTCTACTGAGTAAAGCTGAATCCATCTCGATTACAAGGGATAAAACTAACAAGGCAAACAAAATCCATGCCCTACACCCAGTATAACTTTAATCTAAACCAGCCCCCAAGCTGTAATCGCATACCTGAAGGGATAAAAGCAAATCAAAACAGTATTCATTGGCCTTCCCAAACTTACTGCTTCTTGCAGGTATATAACAAAGAGAGGATTTGGGAGTATTGAGTTAACTGGAGTTGAAAAGAAGCATCCATGATTAATTGTAAGGACCATCCTCAAGCACCAGCTCTCACCTTTATGCTTCCCCCAATGAGATCTGGCGGCTCTTCATCTGTTTCTAAGGCAACGTTGATGGAGGCGAAGGGGCGACTTGCCATCTGTTGCATCTCACGCAGTAGTTGCTAATTTAATAAACAGAAAAATATTATTATCATCTTGTTCCAACACAGAGATGGAAAAAACCACCACATGTATCTGAGGGGTTTTACCCCATATGAAGGGATATCAATGAATATAAAGAAATGACCTCCTGGTGTTTTAACAGGCTTAAGGGTACAGAGACAGAACTGGAAACATTCACATTACCACAACGTAATAGGTTACTGCGAGTAAAGCTACACACAGCCTGAGACTGACCCATTTGTGATGGCAAATGCAGCAGCTCAACTGTCCACAGAGCAGTTATTTACTTTTTAAGCTGTGATACCCTGGTTGTTCGTTATCGTCTGACTGGGGCACGACAGGACTCCATAGGATTTGTGGGACCCACTGGAAAAATGCAACTAGTAGCAGCACGGATCTACTGTAAGACAGGATTTGGTATTGTTTATAACAGCACTAGCAAAAGGCTGTCAGGCTCCTATTGAATAATCATCATTTTTTTAGTGTTTGTTTCCTTCTGAATGCAGCAAATGTATCAAATGGGAAGAACATGTCCTTGGTGCAATGTGTTTTATTAAAATAGAAAACCTTTTCCTGGGTGAATCTCTGCAGGCCTTTATGACATAAGGCACCTTTTTATTGTACTCTTAAGCACTTTTAAGCATTATGATGCAGCTCCCTTTCTTTAACACATACAAAAGAAGACATTTCCTATACGGCTGGGCTGCAAACAGCATTTCAGTTTTAGCTGAGCCGTGGCTATGCTTCTTTTTGGCTTTGGTGGCTAATCTCTAATACTAAAAGCAAGCTACACAACCCAGAAGTGGGTGCAGAAGCCATAACCCTAATTCCCAGAAGCAATGGGTCTGTGTGACTCAGTGCCCCTATAATAAGGGAAGAGGCATCCACTTTGTATAGGGTGGAAAAACCCAGCAGTCTTACCTTTAAGTGCAGCAACTGCCTACTAAATCACTTGGTGTGCTCAGCCTCACACACTTAGCTGCAGCAATACTAGTTATACTCTATTTTCAAGCTAGACTGAGGCACCATTAAATGTCCTCTACTTGCCACCATCATCACCCATATTTCCCCATTAATTCTGGACAATTTGACATTCCAAGTCCTAACGGATCATTTAGAGCACTCAAAAAGGGCTAAAGACACACAACAAAATGCATTGTGCCCCAAATAACCCCCACTAAGAATAGCAGAAGATGACAGAGCAGATTGGCAAAAGGAAGATGCTGCTACCACATGTTGTCTATGCAGAAGAGCCCCGAGGAGAAGGACTTGGCGGTCTTGCGTGAGGAGAAGCCCCCCATCACCTGGCTTCAGTGTGTGCTTGAGCCCAGAACCCCCCCGTGTGCTGGGCTGCATCCCCAGAGCGTGAGCAGCAGCTCAGGGAGGGGATCCTGCCCCTCTGCTGCGCTCTGGGGAGACCCCCCCTGCAGTCCTGATCCAGCTCTGGGGCAGCAGCACAAGAGGGACGTGGAGCTGTTGGAGCGAGGCCACAGGAGGCCATGGAGATACTGCGAGGGCTGGAGCAGCTCTGCTCTGGAGCCAGGCTGAGAGAGCTGGGCTGGGGCAGCCTGGACAAGAGAAGGCTCCTGAAGGGGAGACCTTAGAGCAGCTCCAGTGCCTAAAGGGGCTGCAGGAAAGCTGGAGAGGGGCTTTGGACAAGGGATGGAGGGACAGGACAGGGGAATGGCTTTAACCTGTGCCGTGGGTTCAGTGGCGGCAGTCGTTCTTCTCCTTCCTGGTGGCTGGTGCAGTGCTGTGTTTTTGATTTTGGGCCTGGGAACAGCGCTGATGACACCAGTGTTTCGGTTGCTGCTTGGTGGTGTTTTGGTCTGGCCAGGGACTTTCTGGGTCTCGCGCTTTGCCAGGGAGGAGGGGAGGCGGGGGGGAGGCGGGGACGGGACACCTGACCCAAACTGACCAAAGAGGTTATTCCATACCACAGCATGTCATGCCCAGGATGTAAAGCGGAGAGCAGAGACCCGGAAGGGTGGGGGTGCACTGCGTGGTCAGGCTTGGTATTGGGTGGTGAGCGATTGTATTCTTTTCTTGTATTTGCCTTGTCATTATTATTATTGGTGGTAGCAGCAGTGGTTTGTGTTATACTTTAGTTACTAAACTGTTCTTATCTCAACCTGCGGGCGTTGCATGCTGTTTGATTCTCCTTCCCATCCCTCTGGGAGTAGGGGGAAGAAAGAGGGGGAAGTGAGTGAGAGAGAGACTGCGTGAGCTAGAGAGGCTCAAACCACGACAATCTGCCAGAGGGGAGACTGAGATGAGCTCTGAGGCAGAAGCAATGCCCCGTGAGGGTGCTGAGGCGCTGGCACAGGGTGCCCAGAGAAGCTGTGGCTGCCCCATCCCTGGCAGTGCTCAAGGCCAGGTTGGACACAGGGGCTTGGAGCAAGCTGCTCAATGGAAGGTGTCCCTGCCCGGGGCAGCGGTTGGAACTAGAGGAGCTTTAAGGTCCCTTCCAAGACAAATCTGTCTGGGATTCTACTATTCTATCCAGCTTGCAACTCGTTTGGACAACACTTATTACATCACCTTTTTCCTGAACTCATAAACCTTCTACGGCCTTTTCTTTGCGAAACCACCTTTTGGTTTGGAGTGATTCTAGTGTAGAAAACTGGAATACTGTCTCCTTAAGAAGCCTGGGATTGAGGCAATGTGGCAGCCAGGCACTATAAGGTCAATACAACTAAGCTTTGGGTGTATATAAGCCTCTATGCTTCTCATATGGATCTCACACTAATAAAATACAACAGTTCACTGTCATAAAAGACCTGTGGCAAAGTTTTCCTTAATTTCTGGGAGAAAAAGGAAAACAAAAAAGGAAAACAAATAATATTTTGGAGCAGATTGTAGATACTGTCACAAAGCAAAAAACCCAACGAATTGACACCAATGGAGCCGTACTAAGCGCTTGCAAGCAAACTTGTGGGTAACTCACACTTGGGTAAAAGAACACGAGGAGTTTTGGAATATTTAAAGCACACCAGCAGATTGCAGACGAAAGCAAGTGTGAAACAGATTGCTGGGTTGTTGTTTCTGCAATTGTCCCCTTCAGCTATCATGAAGCGCTTTGTTGAATGGCTATAAAATCAAAGTACAAGCTGTCCTGATGAAGATGTCCAAGAGACTTAGGAACTAAAAGCTATTAGCTCTTTGAAGGAAGCTTAGTTTACTCAAGGAAATGTGCAATTTGCCAACATGACTCCTATTGAAGTCAATAGTAGCTTCAAGATATAAAACCCAGAGCAGTGCTGCGAAGGCAGAGTGTGACACAACATGAGCAGCGGGAAAAGTGGTGCTGACAGCAACGTTATTGTCTTTGTGTTCTGAACTAGTGGAGGAAACGCATTGCTTCTGGGGTTGTCCCAGCTGAGTCTCAGTAAACCAGTGGCCAGACCAGGTAAGACGAAAGGTCCCACCTACAAGCAGAGCAGCAAATGCCTAAGGGAGCATCCTGTTCCTAACGCCAGCTCATGGTGAAGCACAAGTGATGCTACTAAGTTTCAACCCCCTCAAAATTAAGAGGAGATTTGAGAAGTTACTGTCCTGTAACCAGAATGTGGCTCTTTCCCCAAGGCATGCACTGTGCATGTTTAACCCTACAATCACAGCCTGGTTTGTGTTGGAAGGGACCTTAAAGCTCATCCAGCTCCAACCCCTGCCATTGCAGGGATACCTTCCATAGAGCAGCTTGCTCCAAGCCCCTGGGTCCAACCTGGCCTTGAGCACTGCCAGGGATGGGGCAGCCACAGCTTCTCTGGGCACCCTGTGCCAGCGCCTCAGCACCCTCCCAGGGAAGAACTTCCTCCTTGTATCTAACCTAAATCTCCCCTGTTTAAGTCTGAACCCATAACCTGTGCATATGTATATCCTTCAGTGGTTTTTGTTATGTTAAAATCTGAATGAAAAGAAGTTATTGTGTTGTGAGGGAGAAATTGTGGCATTTCCCTAGCCGAGACATCGAGCACAGCATCAGAAATCAGCAGCAGTTAACATCAAGATACCATGAAGCTGGCTCCCCCTCATTCCTAATGACTGGCTTTCTGAGATTTGATATAACGAACCTCAACGCTCTTTCAAGCAAAGCTGTGGTTTCTAGATCACGCAATTAATAAGACAACCTGGGAATATTTTAAATCACTTAGGTCTGAAGAGGATTTTAAAGGCAAAACGTTTGACAGGCTTACAATAAAAACACATCAAAAAGCAGGAATTGGAGCCCCTGGCCTTTAATATTTAAGTAACTGCAAACAGAGAACCTGCAACTTTCATTTGCATCGATTTTCTTTTTTTCCTCCCACTATCACTAGAAAAACTGTTCAAAAAGAATCACAAGTTGAAGCAATTGCAGAGTGGGAAGTGTTGAAACAAAGCCTGAAGGCTTTGGTGCAACCACACTATGAGAACCTGACAATAAACAAACTCAACAGTCCACAGTGGAAAAGAGCAGCGAGGTGGGGAGACAACCGATGTCACTCATCTCATTGCGCCACGGCTAGAGGTGCAGAGGTGGGAGCAAACAGTGCAGAGCTGTAATGTTTTATACCAGGGATTCTTTAAACTCATACATGTTGAGTAATGGATAATCCAAAATGAAAAGTGTGCTGCTGATGGGAGAAAAACCACCAGTGGAATTGAGGAGAACCTCTTCATGCAATAGCACAGGCTCTCACGCTAAAGAAAAACAGCTCTTCAGGTTACCAGGTTAATTGACTAATATAACCTATGCTGTGTTTTCTGACAAGAAAAGCCTGCACGTTTTATTCACGCTAATAAAGCAGTCACCACTCTTTGTGTAACCGTGCTGCTACCATCCATCTCAGCAATTGCCCCCTGCAGAGGCTCTTTTATGAGCACTGTACCTTTCGGGCTGGGGGTCTGGTATCTTCAGCCACGAAAGGGTGATGATTCTTCCACAAGAAAGCCACACGTTTTGGATTTTATTTGCTCCTTATAAAGGATGGCTTTCAAAGACTAAGCTAAGCAAAACAGCTATCGACAGCTTGCAATGAACACAAGAGTTTACATGAGTATTTCATCTCAGTTTTCAATGGAGATGAGAAGGAAAAAGGCAGAAGCTCAAGGAGGAAGAAACCACGGGTGTGCTAAGTGAACAATGGGCATGGTGGAGCTTTCATTACATGGCAGAGTAAATGCAAAGCAAGCAGGACCCCAAGAGAAAGGGAGCAGTTATGTCCATCAGACAGGAGGTACAGCAGGAATAATGTGGACACGCTGGAGTGAGTCCAGAGGAGGCCATGGAGATTCTCCAAGGGTTGGAGCAGCTCTGCCCTGGAGCCAGGCTGAGAGAGCTGGGCTGGGGCAGCCTGGACAAGAAAAGGCTCCTGAAGGGGAGACCTTAGAGCAGCTCCAGTGCCTAAAGGGGCTGCAGGAAACCTGGAGAGGGGCTTTGGACACGGGATGGAGGCACAGGACAAGGGAATGGCTTTAACCTGCCAGAGGGGAGACTGAGATGAGCTCTGAGGCAGAAGCTCTTCCCTGTGAGGCTGCTGAGGCGCTGGCACAGGGTGCCCAGAGAAGCTGTGGCTGCCCCATCCCTGGCAGTGTTCAAGGCCAGGTTGGACACAGGGGCTTGGAGCAAGCTGCTCTATGGAAGGTGTCCCTACCCGTGGCAGGGGATGGAGCTGGAGGAGCTTTAAGGTCCCTTCTAACACAAACCAGGCTGGGATTCCATGAAAAAAATCAAGCTTCACACTCCTATGAACAAACAAAATCACTTCCTGTGTTCTCCATGCTCTCTACAGCCAACTTTAAGAACCAGGAGACTCTGAAGTCAGCTCTGTGTTTTGTGCCACTACCCTGTCTGTATTGCAAAGATAAAGTGGCCAAAATTGGCCAGTTTAATTGGCCAAAACCCAGAGACTTCACACAACAGCTCCAGTGTGATGAAAAGAGGAGAAAGCGAGAAAGATGAAGAAAAGAAGGAAAGGACCAACCAACCACAAATCATTTACAGACATTTAGGAAAAATGCAGTATTTAGGGGCAGAACGGCATAGTTTTGATTTTCCTGTATCAAGCTGAAGTGTGCAGCTCTACCACACAGTGCTAAAGATTCTCCAACATGGATCCTGCAAGCCTGGTCATCCACTCCCTTCCAAGGTTAAACAGAGGGTGGTCCAGAAACCCAAGGGAGATGTTTCCTTCCTCCTGACCAGTCTTTTAAATAGCATTAGCTCTGCAAAGTTAGTTAAAGAGTGTCAATGTTCCCTCCAAGGCACGTAAACCACACAATCTAATTGAATACCTAAAGGTGTCTCTGCATTCACCGAGCAAAGAGTAACAGAATTCTCTCAGCAAAGCTCTTTAGCTCTGACTTGGCCGTTTACTGATAGCAAGGATTAACAGGGATTTGGTTGAGGTCAAAGGATGGAGAGCACTCCTATCCTTCCAAAACATACTATGTAGAGTGGTCGCACTGATAGGCAGTTTGAGCTTATTCCTGCACATCCTACATTGCTTTAAAGGCTTCATTTGAATTCAGAAGGCGGCTCATTCCGTTTATGCACAAATACAGATTTGTGTATGCACATCAACTACCAACTACCTATCTGCAGGCACAGAGAACCCTGCCTCCAGAACTTGTCCCATAGCTCTCCTGTAATGACATCTGCCCAAACAACAGCTCAGAGGCTGCTGATGGCCGGTGTGGAAGGGGCCACCATCTCCTGGGGTTCCCAGGGGACTTTGGAGATGGTACCCATCTTGGTGGCCGTGGCAACGGGGGGCAGATGGAGCTGTGTGTCTGGCGGGTGAACAGGCACCACTGTGCATTAGTCTGAAGTAAAATACATATCCCAGCATGGGAACCTTTGCTTTACATTATAGTTACTTGGTGACCTTAAGGGAAAGAGGAGAAAACAATGGAGCTTCCCAGAAAACACAAAGGGACATCAGCAAAGAAATCAACAGAAAAGCTATAAATATTGCACAAAGACGAGCCACGTTGTCTCAGAAATCAGTGATTTAAAGCATTTAGCCACAATTACATTAACTACCATGTAAGTCAACAAACAAACCATTTGCTCTGAGCTTCCATCATCACTGAAAATGAAGTTTTTCAGCCCCTAGAGCCGTGCACATATTAACATTAGCTAATTAGTTTTGCAACCGACTTTGCAGGCTGCGTTGAAAGAGAGAGGAGGAGAGAATTAATGTTCAAATGCTTGTGGACAGGCATTTCCACACTTCAAAACCATAACAAACCAGAAAGGAAAAGCTGCTGGGAAGTTGCCTCATGCTGAAATGACAGAAGAGATTTAATTCAGGGCTGATTAAGAGGGAAGAAGTTATTCATCATAATCATGCCTAGTAGGAGGGCACAGAAAAACCTGACCTTTAATAAGAAGAATAAGATATCATTTCTTTTTAAAAGATCAGAAGTATATGGCCCATGCAGACTAAAATATATACCAATAGCAGATAATTACACAATAGCAGAGAACACCTTTGATTGATTAGAGCTCTTTCAGCCTAATTGCACAACACTGCTTCACTCCCTGATTTTCCCAAACGGCTAAATTAGATACCTGTACCACTGATTCCTATCATCAGAGAGGGATCTCGGAATCAGAAACAACAACAGCATCAATATGCATACAGTTGTGGGGGTTATTAAATGAGGTTGAATTCTCCTAAGGCTAGATTTGATGATAGTTGAGCTTCAGCATTGCACATATGGGCCAACTGTTCAAGGCCAGGTTGGATGGGGCTTGGAGCAACCCGCTCTAGTGGAAGGTGCCCACCCCCATGGCAGCTTTAAAGGTCCCTTCCAACCCAAACCAGTCTGGGATTTTATGATATTTGGGATATGTGATTGCCAGCCTGATATGATGGTGTCCTACATGGACGTTCCAATCCTAACCATTCTGTGATTCTATAGTGAAGCCACAAATGGTCAGCTACAACTGCCCAGCTGCAAGTTCAACCAGAGATGAGCTCAGTGAGGCACAGATGTGACAGCAGCCTACAGGCACCATGAGGTGGTTCCCATTCACACAATTTCAATTTAGGGACAGCAGAAAGTTAGGACTATTTGATCTGACCTCCTGCATAGTACGAGCCACCGAATTTCACCACACAATTGACCTAGAAAAGGCCCTTCTATGAGCAATCCAATTTTGAGAGACAGGTTCCTACAAAACCCTGTTGGCATTGCGACTCTTCCCATTAAAAAGAGGAGAAAAACATAACAGCTTTTGACTTTTATACCTCCAGTGTCAGACATGGGGTGTTCTGCCTTCGTCTGATTGTTTAGAAGACCCTCACCCCATGGTGAATCTTCTATGATTCCTTTTCACAGACACTAACTCACATCATCATATCTCTGTATGCTCTTCCTTGGATAAAATGAGTAATTCGTGATGCTTTAGTCTCTCGCTTACCTTCCAGACAACAAATTAATCCCAGGATGGTTTGCTTTGGAAGGGACCTTAAAGCTCCTCCAGCTCCAACCCCTGCCATTGCAGGGACACCTTCCATAGAGCAGCTTGCTCCAAGCCCCTGGGTCCAACCTGGCCTTGAACACTGCCAGGGATGGGGCAGCCACAGCTTCTCTGGGCACCCTGTGCCAGCGCCTCAGCACCCTCCCAGGGAACAGCTTCTGCCTCAGAGCTCATCTCAGTCTCCCCTCTGGCAGGTTAAAGCCATTCCCCTGTCCTGTCCCTCCATCCCCTGTCCAAAGCCCCTCTCCAGGTTTCCTGGAGCCCCTTTAGGCACTGGAGCTGCTCTAAGGTCTCCCCTTCAGGAGCCTTCTCTTGTCCAGGCTGCCCCAGCCCAGCTCTCTCAGCCTGGCTCCAGAGCAGAGCTGCTCCAGCCCTCAGTTCATCTTTCAGAGCTCAGTCTCTTGCAGTGTTGTTCTGTACCATCTGCAACACCCAAGACATCACTGAGACCAGAGTGGACACAGTACTCCAATAGCTGGTTACTCATAACACTACTTACAAATGCAGGAACTGGGAAATGACGTAAGGTTATTAAACCACCACTGCCACCACCATTTCAGTCTGTTTTCCAGGAATAGGTATTCTAGGAAGTAAACTCACCTTAACTGCTTAAAAAATACATAGAGGCTTACATTTCACCATGCAATGACACAACTGAGTACACTAACCATGCCATCCACCCCTCCTTCAAAGTTACCTGCTTGCCGTGATTTTTCACTCCTCCAATTCATGTTTCCTCTACAAACTACACTACCAAGTTAATATTTCCTTCTCCCTGGCAGACACTGAATAGCACTGTCAGCTTTATGGAACAAGGAGGTCTACATGCCAATGACTGCTGGGAGCTTGGAGAACACAGCAGCAAATTTCAGCACCAGCACATCTTGTTTCTTACAAGCCCTTCGAAGCACCAGAGGCCGCCTGAATCTAGGGATGCTTGTAGCCTGACCTTTTCATGTTCCTGCATAAAGCTGATACCAGCTCCTTCCAAAACACCACTGTGGGATCTAGAGAGCAAGGAAGATGCTGATTTACAGTTACAGTTGGAAAATACTCCAATCCTGAATCCTTTGTTTTGACAAACGATGCTCTAAATCACAGCCTAAGACAGAAAGCTTGAGGCAAACGAAATGCTAACAGGTGAGAGCAGGAAGGGGAAGAAAATGAAGGCAGGGCAATAACACAGCACACAACCCTTGGAAAGTCACTGCTGTCAACTGAAGACAGCAATCTGCCTCCCTAAATGGCATTCAGTGTTCTTTGGTGTTACAGAGGAGGATGCCAGTGGAAAAGGAGCACTGCTACGCTTCAAATCCACTTGGGAGGGAAAAAGGTTTCAGCAATGAGGTCAGGAAGGGGAAGGATAATCCCTGCAGTGTATCAATTCACAAACTCCATCCTGAATAAGCTGGGTAGTGCACAGAGTGAAAACATTCAGTCCTGGACAGTTTTGACAAGAAGGGAGGGAAAATGAAGACAGTTTAATGTATGTTAAAGGTGCAACTGAAGTCTAGATGCCCAAATTTAGTTATTATACAATCCCAGAGTGGTTTGGGCTGGAAGTGACCTTAAAGCTCCTCCAGCTCCAACCGCTGCCATGGCAGGGACACCTTCCATAGAGCAGCTTGCTCCAAGCCCCTGGGTCCAACCTGGCCTTCAACACTGCCAGGGATGGGGCAGCCACAGCTTCTCTGGGCACCCTGTGCCAGCGCCTCAGCACCCTCACAGGGAGAGATTCTGCCTAAGAGCTCATCTCAATCTCCCCTCTGACAGGTTAAAGCCATTCCCCGTTTTCCTATCACTTTGCTCCCCACACATCCCAATGGGGCACTGCCATTCCTCATGCAATTACACTGGGTTGGCCATCACTACCCATGCTCCATTTGCTGGAAATGTTAAGAGGAATTATTTCTTGCTCAAAGTGGAGGAGATGAAGCAGACTGAGGGTGAAGAGAATAGAAGCTGGATGCTGGAATAAAATAGGACAGAAAATTCATGACAGCAGATGAGCATATTAAATTTCTAATGCCACTCTCGTATTTTGTGCATTATTCTCTATTACCACCTTGATACATTTAACATGTCATTTTCTAGAGACAAGATAGAAAGGTTTCCTATCCCTATTTCCTAATGTCATTCACCTCATCCTAAGCCTCCTATAAAAGCTGCCATTTGATTTCCATTTTCCCCTCTTTAAGATGTCTGAAGGTACTTAAACTTGGCGCTCACTGGAGAGGGAATAAACACACAATTTACAATCCCATCTCCTCCATGCCTGATATGACACAAATTGTTCCCATTTTTACTTTGGGTCAAGCTTTATACTCTGCAAGGCCTGAACTTCTGCCCAGTGTTCCAAACTCATTTTCCTACAGCTACACATTTGCTACACAGCGTTTGCACATTCAAAAAACCCTTTAGCCAGGAGGCTGGGGAGCATCAGCACCGATACGTGGTCAAAGAGGATTAGCTGCAGAAATGAAAAGGGAAGGAAAAAAGGGAGAATCTTATAGAATCATAGAATGATTTGGGTCGGAAGGGACTTTAAACACATTGTACAAGAACCTGATGTAGATTCTGGATTTAGCACACTGCTTTCTCAGTGAGGAGTAATGCAAATTCGCTTTCAACCAAGTGATGCTGCTCCGTTCCATTAACCCAACACGCCAAGCCCAACTGTACAACTTCTCCCAGCAATCCTGAATAATTCTGATTACCAGACCTTTCAACACACTCCCTCTCCTGTCCTTTACATATCTCAGATCTAGCTATCTACTTTTCACTCTGCACTGTGATAAGAAGTTAGGCACTACAGTGCTTATATTGGAAGCAGACGTGATTGATAGCTGGGAATTACTCAACAGATTGTGTTATATTTTACTTACTTTGGGGTTAAGATCAAAGAATGAGCGCAGAATTACTACAGCACAACCCATGGGAGACAGGCAACTGTAACATGACTACTTCTAAAAATACAGCCCAAACCAGAGAAATACCTTCCTCCAGAGCTGCAGTATATATTCACTCAAAGGTTGATGATGATGTCTGAATCCAGTGTCCTGCCACTGCTGCTTCAACCACCCAGCATCTAAACTGCAATGGGAGGAGGTGGAGGAGGTGGTCTCCATCAAATGTGTCAGCAGTTTATAGAGGAAAAATTAGTGAATCATAGAATGGTTTGGGTTGGAAAGGACCTTAAGATCATTCAGTTCCAACCCCCCGCCATGGGCAGGGAAGCAAAATCTGGTTTTCCCAGTCCAGCCTGCAAACTGTGACACAAGAGCCCTGTAAGGGTACTGAAGAAACCCAAAGAGAGAAGCCACCACCAAAGGAAGGGAGAACTGCAGATCTGAAACCGACCCGCTTCAGGGACATCCTCAGAACAGAGAGAAATTTTGGTACACCTCAAATTTGCAATGCAGTAAATTGCTACTCATCACTGAGCACCCGGCTCTAGTGTACGGTGTCCCTGCCTGTGGCAAGGGACTGGAACCGCATGAGCTTTAAGGTCTCTTCCAATCCAAACCAGTCTGGGATTCTCTGATTAACTACTAATGTTTAAAGAGAGGCTTGCTAGAATTTATTAAGAGTCCGTATAAAATAAAAACCCTGCAAGCTATAAAACCACCTTAGATTATATCAAAAAGCAGCAGGATTTTTGGGTGGACTTCTGTCTTTGGAGACAGACTTTATTAATGCATCTAATAATGGCATGGCAAAGATTTAAAACGGTTTCATAGAATCACAGACTGGTTTAGATTGGAAAAGATCTAAGATAGAATCATAGAATCATAGAATAGTTAGGGTTGGAAAGGCCATTAAGATCATCCAGTTCCAACCCCCCTGCCGGGGCAGGGACACCTCCCACTAAACCATGTCACCCAAGGCTCAGTCCAACCTGGCCTTGAACACCGCCAGCGATGGAGCGTTCACAACTTCCCTGGGCAACCCATGCCAGTGCCTCACCACCCTTACAGTAAAGAGCTTCTTCCTCATATCCAGCTCCAACCCCTGCCACGGGCAGGGACACCTTCCATAGAGCAGCTTGCTCCAAGCCCCTGGGTCCAACCTGGCCTTGAGCACTGCCAGGGATGGGGCAGCCACAGCTTCTCTGGGCACCCTGTGCCAGCACCTCAGCACCCTCCCAGGGAAGAGCTTCTGCCTCAGAGCTCATCTCAGTCTCCCCTCTGGCAGGTTAAAGCCATTCCCCTTGTCCTGTCCCTACAGGCCCTTGTCCAAACCCCTCTCCGCTCCCTTGAGTTGCACTGGTATCTCTAACAAAAAAGGAATGGAATACCAGAGATCTATGACCTACAAGACTGAGTCACTAGATGAAAAGTAGCAGCAAGACAAACAGCAGCAAAAGACAAGAATCTGGCAGGAAAAGGACACACCAATGAACTGCCCATCACACAGACACAGGTGTAAATGGAATTTAAACTAAACCATACCAATATGTTGTGAGTACTCCAGCTTTTTTCCTTAAAACACACATCAGACTGAAAGGAACTTAATTTATGGAGGCATTTTTTCATACGGGCCCCTGCTGAAGTATTTCAGCTGAGCTCCAAAGCACTGTATTTACTTCTTAGCCTATATTCCGCCTACATTCCTAGGTAACATTTAACCCCAGAAGCCAACAGGGAATGCCACACTGACTCCAGCTTCCTTGCTTGCCAAGAAAGTGAGAAGTTAAAAACCAGGCTCCCTAGTAAAAATTTATCTACCTTCAGAGAGTACAGGAAACCTCAAAGACTTAAATTACTTCCAAGATGAAGGGTTATCTGCTTGAAAGCCACTGATTATATTATGCATCTGAGTTCACTAGTAAGAGCAAAAACATCCGAAGCAGAAAGAGGAAGAGTTATTAGGCATCGTCCTGCTTTATTAGAAGAAAGGAGACCCTCAGATTGAATAAATTTATCCTATTCCCACTACTGCACTGGAAAGTACAACCAGATACAGAGTTTGGAAGAGATGCGTGAAATGGGCACTTGCATTGAATTTCAGCACTGTAAAAACTAATCCCCAGAATAGTCTTGATCAACTACTACATACGAATAAACTATCCTTGACTAAAACAGTTACAAGGCTGGGTGTCTGCAGCATCATTCCAGCAGGGCAGACGGGAGGAAAAACTACGGGAATGGGCAGATTTCACCCCAAAATCTAAGAGCAGGGGAGAAACACACTTCACTCCTTAGGAGATATCTAGTCGTGGGGTATAACCACCTGTGAAGAGAGGCTGAGAGAGCTGGGCTGGGGCAGATGGACAAGAGAAGGCTCCTGAAGGGAAGACCTTAGAGCAGCTCCAGTGCCTAAAGGGGCTGCAGGAAACCTGGAGAGGGGCTTTGGACAAGGGATGGAGGGACAGGACAAGGGAATGGCTTTAACTTGCCAGAGGGGAGACTGAGATGAGCTCTGAGGCAGAAGCTGTTCCCTGTGAGGGTGCTGAGGCGCTGGCACAGGGTGCCCAGAGAAGCTGTGGCTGCCCCATCCCTGACAGTGCTCAAGGCCAGGTTGGACCCAGGGGCTTGGAGCAAGCTGCTCTCTGGAAGGTGTCCCTGCCCGTGGCAGGGGATGGAACCAGATGAGCTTTAAGGTCCCTTCCACCTCAAAACAGTTTGTGATTCTTACTTAAATATGAGAGATAAGGACACATTCTGTATGCTATGGAGCAACAACATGCTGGCCATCCTGTCTTGGTCAGCCCGAGCGCTCTAGGTCTAACATGAAATTAGCTTCAATAGATAATCAGGAAAAAAGAGCGGTGAAAAACCCCCACCAAATGCATCAGGGATAAACAAGGAACCATATTTTGGGGTGTAAGGCACACTTTTTTACATGCTGCAAACAGGAGGGAGTTGGGAAACTGGTACAGGCTAAAGAGGGGAAAGCTCTGGCACTAGAAGTCACCTTTTAAGTAGTACACAAAAGCTTTCCAAATCCTCTGTGGCTTCTCCCACCTTTCTGCACTGCTACTATGCTCCACGGGTAAAAAACCACCCCAAAACACCCACCCAAACCATTTACATAGGCTTTTAATTTGAAAATGGGGATCAGCCTCTTTAAAAAGATTGAAGCAAGGGCTAATGTGGGTCAGGGGCTCAGCAAAGAAACCTCCTCTTTCGACACAGATGTAAAGAATCTCCTATATTATAGTGAGATTATATTTCTGCTAGAAATACATTTCAGTCTAGAAGCTGAGTTCTTGGAACTCAGGACATTCACCCCTATTTTTTTTGTGCTTCACAGAAACTGCAGCATCAGGATACTAAAATAGCATCATTTGTCACTGAGACTGCAATCGAACGTACACTATTATAAATCCCTAAACAGAAGCACTTATAGATTACTGGAGCTTATCCTTAACTGAAGGTTAATGTTATGCATACGTGAATAAATACAAGAAAGAACAACTATAAAAGAAGTCATTGAAAAGATAGCATTGAGTTTTGTCATTTCAACCTCTCTTCGCCGTGATGCCCAGCAACTCTGCTTGATCTTCCAAACCACAGCTGCCACCAGGAGCAAAGACAGGAAACAACTGTAAAGGGAAAAGAGAGAGAAAATCTTATTGGCCTTGTGGAGAACGTGACAGCAGCTGAAAAATCCTGGTAAATCAAAGAAACAGACTAAAAGTTCACAGAAGGCTTAGAGGTACTTGGCTAGAAGATAACACAGCAGAGTGGTTTGCACATTTCAGTGCCTATGACACCGGGTGAGGAACGATGCACATCTGTTTCGTCAGGGAAGACTGTGGTTCCCAAGTTACCTATCTGACCTGCTCATATGACATCCACCAGTCTTCATCAGGAAACCAGAACAGTAAGGCTGAAAGATTTAATCACATTGGAAAAGCCAGGATTTACCGTCTTGTTATTTAAAGTGAGAGAATAACCCAAAAAAGAAAAGCTTTGACAGAAGCAGAGAAAATTGATTCTACATTCTTCTCTAACCTAAGATAAAGTATGTAGTAGTCGGGTTCTTTTGAACTGGCTGTTGCAGACTGTAAGCACTCCCTGCTTTCCCCAACTATACTCCTTTCCTTAAATCTAAATAGAAGAAAAGGAGGAATAAATTTATCAACTTCTAAGGAAAGTGCAAAGATTTAACAAAGAAGCAGTAATAATAATAACAATAACAAATAATAATAATAGTTGCTGACTCTGTTCACAGATCTTATCATGCTGAATGCTTAATGAGCAACTTCAAGGCACACAAGCTTTCTAAGATCAGAATCTTCCCTTTTGGATATCTGGACCCAACGGAAAGCCTCTCTTCTCAAGTATCACATTGATGAGTAAAAGAACATGTCTCCAAACCTCCCTCCCCACTCTCTAGGGTATATTTAAAGACAGCGCTTAAAGGAAGATGAAAATAGATGAATTATTTCCTAAGGTGCACTATTTACAGTGACTGCTGGGTTCTGTATGCTACAGCAGGGACTTCTGTTTAAGGGGGGACTGGCGTGCCCCTCTCCCTGCCACTAGGCATGGCTTGGTTCTCGCCATTCTAGGGCTTCCAATGGAGACCACAGCCATTCAGGAAAGACTATGGTGGGAGAAAGAGCGTGACTGCTCAGTACTCCCTGCCTTTGACAAAAAACTCAGCTCTGCTTCCAAAACTCAATCCCCAAAACTCCTATTTCCAAACAACACCGTGATTTCCACTGTGCTCTCCCACCTTACTCATACAAATATCCATGATCACAGAATCCCAGACTGGTTTGCATTGGAAGGGACCTTAAAGCTCCTCCAGATCCAATCCCTGCCACAGGCAGGGACACCTTCCATAGGGCAGCTTGCTCCAAGCCCCTGTGTCCAACCTGGCCTTCAACACTGCCAGGGATGAGGCAGCCACAGCTTCTCTGGGCACCCTGTGCCAGCGCCTCAGCACCCTCACAGGGAACAGCTTCTGCTTCAGAGCTCATCTCAGTCTCCCCTCTGGTAGGTTAAAGCCATTTCCCTTGTCCAAGCCCCTCTCTAGCTTTCTTGTAGGCCTTTTAGTTATTGGAAGACTGCTTCTAATAGGACATGAAGCCACTGCTGCACTGCTGACCAAAAACCCAGCTTATAATGATCAATGACATCAGTTCCCTGTTGGTCCCTCTCTTCATAACATGTTGTTTGCCTTACATGAGCTGCAAGAGCTGCACAGTTTGGCCTTCAAGCATTACTTCAGCAACTGGGAGTCCTACTCTACAACAGCAAATTCTGTAGCAGTGAGTAGTGCAAAGACCTGGAAGTTTGTATCATTAAAAAAAGGACAGACAGCAGGAACCATTCCCTGAGATGCAAAAGGAGGAGAGCCCATTCCTCATTACATGCCATTATCCACAGCCTACATATTATGAAAGCTGGATGGCATCGGGCACTGAACACTCCAGGGGCAACATGACTGTATTTCTCAGGCTTGGATATGCACCGAAATATGTTTTACTATCATATAGTGTATGAGATTAAAATATTGGCACTTGGGCCGCTTCAGCATTAAAACGTCTGTGCAGCTTTGAAAGACTCCTACAGCGCCTGCTTCTTTATAAATCGAAGCAGGATCACGGTGAGATTTTTGGGGGGCCTTTTTCATTTCAAGACATATGTATTCCAATCACTTCCCCCACATTTTCTCGACATATTAAAATCTGACATTATTTCACTCTAAAAGCCCGGCCATTTTTCTGCAAGCAAAAATAGTTTAGACAAGCATTGTTAGTGGCTTTTATTTTCCTGTTTCATGGAATCATAGAACAGACCAAATCTGCTCACTCAAAGCCCAGGGTAGCGAGCTTGATGTGCACCCTCCTCACTGCCCTAAGTATCTTGAGCATCGTTTCATGGTCACTGATGCCAACGCTGCCCTTGAGCTTCACATTCTTCACCAGCCCCTTCCTGCTGGCGAGAACAAGGTCCACATAGCACCTCCAGTCCTTGGCTGTTTGATCACTTGGAGAAGGAAGTTATCACCAACGCATTCCATGAACCTCCTGGATTGCCCACGTATTGGTGCGTGCTTCAAGGTGGCTGAAGTCTCCCGTGAGGACCAGGGCTTGTGAACACAAGGCTGCATCCATCTGTCTATAGCCTCATCCACTTGGTCTTCCCGGTCAGGCAGCCTGCAGCAGACCCCACTATAATGTCCCCTGCCCTTCCATTAATCCTGACTCTCAGCTGGCTCCTTACCCATCCCCATGCACTGCAGCCGGTCATTGACACAGAGGGTGACACCTCCTCCTTGTCTCTTCAGCCTGGTCCTCCCTGAAGAGCCTGTATCCTTCCATTCCAACACTCCAATCATAGGAGCCTTCCCAGCATATAGCTGTGATGCCAGTAAGAACACAGCCCTGCAGGCATGCACACAGTGTTCAGGGCCAAGCTGGACAGGATCTCGAACAACCTGGTCTAGGTGAAGGTGCCTATGCCTACGGCAGGGGGGTTAGAATTGGATGAGCTTTAAAGTTCTTTCCAGCCCAAATCATTCTATGATTTTATGACCTCTAACTCCTCTTATTTATTACCCACTCTACATGCATTTGCACAGAGGCATTTAAGTTATACCCCCAATGAAGCCAGCTTTCTGGATGGAGGGGCTGGAATTCCTTTGTGCTGCTCTTCAGGTGCTCTCCTGCTGACCTGTGATGCCTTTCCAGGCTTTGGGCATCTCTTGCTGGCAATGGCATCAAACTTGTAGGAATGAGATGGACTGAGGTTCCTTTTCCTGCAACTTCAGCACAAAGCCCTCTTCATCAGCTTGGCAAGCCTGTAACTGAAGATGCTCTTCCTATTCTCTGACAGATGGATCCCATCAGATCAGGTTCTTCAAAGTCAGTTCCATGATCTAAGTAGCCAAACCATGGCTGTGACACAAGTCCTGTAGCCATTTATTGATTCACCAGATTCAACTGGCCCTTTGGACAGGAAGGACTGATGAGAACACTACCTGCGTTCCAGAGTCCCTCAACCACCACTCCCAGGGCTCTGTAATCCTTCTTGATACTCCTCAGACTGCTCCTGGCTATGACACTGGTGCCCACATGAAACAACAGCAGTGGATAATGTATGAGGTTTGGTCTCTCGGTGACATCCCTGATATGACCCCCAGCTGGTAGCACACGTCTCTATAGACTGCATCAGACTGGGAAAGGTGCTGCCATTAACTAATAAAGCATATACATTAAATCTTTAATTGCTGTTTTGGAAAAGAAGCTAACATGCATTATTGATGACTGAGGATATCATAGAATCCCAGACTGGTTTGAGTTGGAAGAGACCTTAAATCTCATCCAGTTCCAACCCCGTGCCATGGGCAGGGACACGTTCCACTAGAGCAGCTTGCTCCAAGCCCATCCTGGCCGTACCTGTTCACACATTCAGCTTCCCCAAAGCTCTCTACTGCTGCATTAAGTATGGCAGCAGACTGTTCCACCTGGGAGCAGTATCCCCCCTGGACAGGGTTACGTCTGGACTAGATGGGTTTTCACTTACGCCACAGATGAGCAGGCATGAGTGAGTGATGGACCAGCAAAATTTTGAGTGCCCGCATTTGTCTTAGGACTCCTGTCAGCTCCCCATGGCATGAATGCCACCACACTTGCTCAATGCCTTTGGTAAGCCTTTTTCCTCTTCTTTTAAGCTCCCTTTTCCTCCAAGAAACCTGAAGTCTTTATAAGGTGCAATGTTTGATTTATCTTTGAGGCCAAAAGAAGACGGTGCTCCCTGAAGAGCAAAAGTCCAAGATGTCTCCATGCAAAACCAGTGGGGCTAAGATCATGGGGTAAATCTTCGGTCTGCTTTGGTTTCTGTGCCATTTTAACATCATTATACAAATGAAGGGTGGAAATATATCAAAATCTTCAAAGCATCAGGGAAAAGCATTCCTGGCTCCTCAGTTAATTGAATCATGAAAGCAACGATACACAAAACACGTGCAGGAGTCCCCAGGACAGGCTGCCAAAGCTCAATGCCTACAAGGCCTCGGGTGGCATGGTTTAGTGGGACGTGTCCCTGCCCATGGCAGGGGGTTGGAACTGGATGATCTTAAGGTCCTTTCCAACCCAAACTATTCTGTGATTCTATGTTCACCTCGTGACTCCAGTGAGAGGTTCTATCTCAGGATAAAGCATTTCAGATGCAGCTTATGGGCAGCAGCTACTGCCATGGCTTATCCACATCAACCTCCTCAATATCCCTTTATTTGGGGAAAGGAAATGGAGTCTAAAGAGATGGACAATCAACCAACAATCTCCAGCACCTCTGTGTTATAAAGACCCATTTTACAGAGAATTACCTTCAGGAAGAGTTTCTCAGGTGGTCAAGCATACAGATGAACCTGCACTGTCGCATCCTGTCATTGAGATCTCCACCTTTGTGTGGGTGACCTTTAAAAGACGTTTGTGCTCCATTCACATCTATCTATCAGACAGCACCAGCAACATACACAAACTGAGGGTACATTTCAAAACATGTTGAATTCCTATCAGGATGGCTCCTTTTTGGGACAAATGTGACCTCAGTGAGTTGTCCATGTCAGGCATGGAGAAGTTTCCCTGTGAGGGTGCTGAGGCGCTGGCACAGGGTGCCCAGAGAAGCTGTGGCTGCCCCATCCCTGGCAGTGTTCAAGGCCAGGTTGGACACAGGGGCTTGGAGCAAGCTGCTCTATGGAAGGTGTCCCTGCCTGTGGCAGGGTTTGGAACTGGATGAGCTTTAAGCTCTCTTCCAACCCAGTCTGGCATTCTATGATTTGAATATGGTGTCTCCCTACATACACATTTACATTTAGTCCCCTAGAGAAGAAAGCTGGAGTGAAGAACTAAGAGCATCACCTTTCTCCTTATATTAAATATATCCCATATATAAATATATCTTTAATATAAATATTAAATAATTATATATCCTTATATTAAATCCCCTTTCCAAAACTCAACATCGCATGAGATTGTACATGCCAGAACCTCACAGGTTTCTCTTTTCTGCCTCACTTCTGGCACCACAGCCAAGACTTCCTGAAGAAAGCACAGTCAGGAATTAACAATTAGGGACTAATAAAAACTCCCCCTAAACCACAGTACCCTGGATTTGAGAGGAACAGCACCATACATCTTTGTACCGTCACAAGGAGGCAGCAAATACTCACAAAAGCTATAAAATCTCCAAGGAAATACATTTCCCCCCTGCACTACATCCCCTTGGCAGCAAAGGGAGGAATAACATGCAGCACCAGCTTGCTGGGCTTCAGTCCACCATCTACTGGAGGAGCCCTGGGGGTAGAGCAAAGTCAAGATCTATGTGCTGGGTTTACTCAGCCTAAACTATCCTGAAATAAGGTATAAAGACTTGTCCTCACATCAGCAGCCTTAAAGAAGCTTATTTTTCTCCATGCTTTCTCTTGGAAAGCAACTGTGTAAATATGGAGCCAGTGGAAAGAAACTGCCGCATGGAATGAGAGCTGTCTTGGAAAATGATGTGGAGTGAAAGCCTACAGCTGGCAGAGTCCCGGTCAAACACCACGCTCTGTCCTTAACTGCCTCAGCAATCTCTGTGCCAGCTATGAATATGCGCCCATTTCCAAATGGCTTTACAAAGAAACCTTCACCGCAGGACTTGCTTCACCTTCTCCTCCTGTTTCTTGCTCCTCCAAAAATAACAGCCTACCAAGAGCCTCCTTCATCCCTGTTCATTCAAGTCCTCTATCTCAAACATTGCTTCTCCTCACACATCTCTCTGAAAAGAGGGTGAAGAAGATGGAAATGCTCTTGGGATTGTAACATCCCAGTACATTCCTGCAAGCACGTATGGGCAAACCAGCACATTCAGTAGCGGTACCTGAACTATCAGCTCTTGTATTCCCATGTTCCCAAATGATGAGTCCCGTTTCAGAGCAGTTCAATATTTACAACAGAAAGAGGATGCCAGAAAACTCAGTCTTAAGAGAAGGCAGCGTGGAGACCTCAGAGCAACCTTCCAGTATCTGAAGGGGGCTACAAGGATGCTGGAGAGGGACTCTTCACCAGGGACTGCAGCAATAGGACAAGTGGTGATGAATCAAAACTGAAACAGGGGAAGATTAGGTTAGATATAAGGAAGAAGTTCTTCCCTGTGAGGGTGATGAGGCACTAAAGCAGGCTGCCCAGAGAAGCTGTGGCTGCCCCATCCCTGGAAGTGCTCAAGACCAGGTTGCACATGGCTTGGAGCACCATGGTCTGACGATCCGAAAGTCCCTTCCAAACCAAACCACTCTGTGATTCTACGATTCTGTGAAACCAGTTGGAAGGAAAAATTGCTGTCTGCAGTCATCTAACACCCCTGGAGAGTTTTTCATCCCTTTACTTCTCTTTTGGGTAAGGTTAGCTCAAAATCAACTTTCATTAGTCTATACAAGTTATAAAGACTTATGCAGCATAAATGCTTCAATATAGGGAGAAGTTCCATTTAAGTTTTATGGACACTATTCTATTTGATAAATAGCCTGAGTAATTCTTAGTGATTTCTTAGATTATTTAAGTCCAGTTAACAAGCTACATGCTTATAAGTTGTCTCCCCTCAGCTGGCCTCAACACGTCCATTAAGCGCTAGTTGACAGACCTTCAGCTCTCTTTATACCACAGGGAATTCCCACCTTGACCAAAACCCTGAACTTTACCATCCTGTCTGGTTTTATTCTACACTCAAAGCTCTTTTTCATAGCAGGGAAGATGTTTTCTCCACTCCAGGTACCCTTAGAGCTCTTCAAACAACTACTTTTCATTTCTAAAAGGCTGGAAAACTTCATCAGCACTTTGAGATGAGGCATTCTCAGGAGGAGAGAAGAAAATCCATCTGGCATATTAGGGCCCAATTATTAACCTCTCCTACAATGTTTATCAACATCCAAATTGCTAGTAAAAAATGGCAGGTTTAAATGCCAAAATATACAGCAGCATCAGTAATAATATGCTTTAACACATATAGGTTACTTAATAATTTCAGAAAGCACTGCAATGATTACTAGAAACACATCCCAAATTATTTGGATGAACTGGAAGCTATTGAAGTGCTATTTAAAAGTAAATTTTAATATGCTGGAGAGTTACAGGAGACATTTTAAAGTACTTGATGCATTAAACCTCAAAATAATTGGTATATGCACATAATGCAGGAGGAGCACACATTGTTTGCCTTTGCCAAACAGGTATCTGCAGCCAACAGCAAACTAACAGAACTGATCTGACCTTATTCTGCTGCTGAAGACAGCACCAAGGTTTAACAAGCCACAACCCACCTTATTTATAGCAGGTGATGCTTTTTCATTGTGTCTGTTTTAAGAAGCTACTTCTTGGCTAGCAAAACCCATCTGACACCATGCAAAACAGTGGCAGCTTCCACAAACACATCTGTCTAACCAGAGGTCAGTTCTTTTGGGAAAGCAGGTATTAATATATTTGTCTGGGTTTTCTTTGTTTGGGTATTTTAATCTGGGTTTGGTTTGCTTTTTAGGGTTCAGATTTGCAAGCCCTTCTTGGGCATAACATTAGATAAAGGGAAGAAGTCATCTGGCACGTCTAGAAGATAGAGCTTTAAGTAAGCACACCAAAAATCACGGGATACATGATGAAACTGGAATGGAAATCAGTGTTATTTTGATCTGTGCTTCGAAGGTTTTTCCCTTATACTATTTTCAGGCAGGAAAACAAGCTACTCCAAAGGCAGGGAAGTCTGAGCAAGCTGCAGCTATGAGTAGGACTGGGGACCAAGCATGGTGTTGGCCACGGTGATTCCTTCCATTCTCAGTTCTCTCTTCTGTAGTCTCTCCACTAATCTGGTCATCTTGACAACATAACTCATCAGAAACACCAACATGAATTAAGAGTCAGTGGAGAGCGATGTGGCTCACCCTAAAGTGGACACTATGTCTGGTAACCAAACTGCTCTTTGGCGTCTATCAGCTGCTGATTAGAAGAGCTTCAACACAACACAGAGAAACCTAAATAGTGTCAAAGCTATGAGCTAAATCCCACCAAACAAAGGTTTAAAACCCCAAAGTGGTTTTATCACCCCCTAAACCATGATGTTGTCACACGACACTTTCAAGTCCAAAAGCATAAGTGCAGACAATGGAGAGGCTAATGAATGGAGGAGAGACCGAACGGCCTCATTGCTCTGGTCTGCATGTGATCACTGTGGAGGACAAAGTAGAGAGTGATGAAGCCAACATGGAAAACAGGAGAGATGCTGGACTGTTAAACCTCTTTCTTGTTAGATATAATGTGAAGATACTCCCAAGCTCTTCCTTTTCCTCCAAAAGGGCTTCAAACTGTATTTTCGACATTATATAGTAATGTTATTTGTGCTGCAGTAAAAAAAATACTTAATAAGCAAAAAAGAGTGACTAAAATACCTGCAGCACAACTTTAGATTTGAATTATTGACACAGGTCATTCCCACTTATTGAAAACACCGGGCAAACGCTTATAGCCAGGAAAAACAATATACAGCACATTAAACCATCTGCCTGACTTGCACACAGACAAATACTGCTCTCTCATAAGTCTTCTGAGGAACTACTCCACTTATTTGCACCAAACTAAAATTACACTGTTTGATATGCAGACCTTAGGAGAGGCACAAGATGTTTGATGTGATGAAAACACAGAACTGGCAACTTTTCTTCCATTCAAGAAATATGCCCATTCCTCCAATAATCATTGTAAGACTATGACAGGACTAGAGAGAGTCAGCAATGAACACCTTAGAAGGATGCTTTGAGGGCAGATATGAAAGACAAGATAAACAATAGTTGAGAAATGGGATGAACTATACATGTGAACACACAAGTGCAGTAGAAAACATCAGAGGTCTATGGTAAAAGAGTTTAACAAACCTCATGATGAGACCATAGTATAGAAACAGAATTCCAGGATGGCTTGTGTTGCAATGGAGCTTAAAGCTGATCCGGTTCCAACCCCTGCCACAGGCAGGGACACCTTCCATAGAGCAGCTTGCTCCAAGCCCCTGGGTCCAACCTGGCCTTGAGCACTGCCAGGGATGGGGCAGCCACAGCTTCTCTGGGCACCCTGTGCCAGCGCCTCAGCACCCTCCCAGGGAACAGCTTCTGCCTCAGAGCTCACCTCAATCTCCCCTCCGACAGGTTAAAGCCATTCCCCCTTGTCCTACTGCTACAGGCCGTACTAAAAAGCCTCTTCCCATCTTTCTTATAGATAGGTGTGGTGGCATACACGCATTTTTTGGAAGATAAGGAAGCACAGATACTTACTAGAGACTGTCAAAATAGCTCAAACTATCTGCTGAAAGACAGCAGAAAAACTCCTCCCCAGAGAAATGACACAAAGATGATCCAAGGGCTGGGAAGCCTTTTGAGGAAAGGCTGAGAGAGCTGCGACTGCTCAGCCTGGAGAAGAGAAGGCTCAGGGGAGACCTTGTCACTACGCTCCAGTATTTAAAGGGTGGGGTAAAGAAGATGGAGACTCCCTTTGGACAAGGAGTCCCATGGAGAAGGCAAGGGGTGATGGGCACAAGTTACTGCTGGGGAGATTCTGACTGGACACAAGAGTGGAATATTTTCCAGTGAGAACAACCATCGGAATAATCTCCCCAACATCGGACACTGTTAAGAGTGGGCTGGACAGGGTGCTGGAACATCCAGTCTAGGTCACGCTTTGCCTGGAAAGGTTGGACCAGATGATCCCTGAGGTGCCTTCCAGCCTGGGATTCTAGGAAAATCTGTTGTCCTGGGTTCAGCTGTAACAGTTAGCCCAGGACACCTGTAAACTAAAGAGCTATGTTATGAAAAGCAAAGAGGAGGAAACAGAAGAATCCAGTTCGCCCGCAATTCATTCAGCTCTGCAAATGTTAACAGTATCATTGCTCCTACAGCTCCAATTACAACGCAGTATTAATGACCCCGTAACTGCACTGTTCTACCCAACCTTTATCCACTGACATTTTCATAGCTTGAAATACAACATTAATGTGATGCAAAATAAAACACGGGTAACACACAGCCACACGCCCAGCTTTCTATTGAACACTGACTCCAGAAGGAGCTCCACAAGTATAACAGCTCCTCCAAATGTGAGGAACACCCCACCTCTAACCCACAGCAGTCCTCTCTTCATGAAAAGGAAATCAAATCCAGCAGACCGGTTTCATCCTGCCCCACACTGGTGTTGTTTAATGCACAGTCAGGTTTCTGGCTTCTCCATCACGCTGTGTGCCTCACCAAGTCCAGCCAATGCCTGAAATACTCCATCAACTCAGCAGCGCTGGAGTTTGGGAATCCAGCTTGGTCTCCAGTGCCCCTGGAAGGACTGACTTGACTTCGATCATCACCCATGTCAGCAATGACACCAGAAATCTAACCCCCATGTTTCACTACCTGGTTCCCCATGCAGTTCAAGGCACAGCTGTTTCTTCTAGCAGCACGGTGGAAGAACACGTTTAAGGTGGGGTTACAATGGAGAACATGGCCTCTAGAAGATGCAATGTGCCACAGCACCACCAGCACAGAAAAAATCCCCCAAACTACCTGCAGAATGGCAAAATGAAGCAAGGCCTTTGAACGTGCCAACAGAAAGGGATTCTAAACATCCATTATCCAGAACAAACTCTCTTTTTGTGTCCATTATGGTAACCCTAACTATTTTATGATTCTATGATCATGGTAAAATATGGAACAGGTTGCCCAGAGAGGTTGTAGATGCACCACCCCTGGAGATATCCAAGGCCAGGCTGGATGTGGCTCTGGGCAACCTGATCTAGTTGAAGACATCCCTGCTCATTGCAGGGGTGTTGGACTAGATGACCTTTGAAGGTCCCTTCCAACCCAAACTATTCTATGATTGCACTCCAAGTATTGACACATGTCTCAGCTTCCTAGTTAGAGGTGGCCTGTATCCCAAAGGTGGTTTTACCAACTGCCTTTAGGTTTTGCAGGAAACATTTTCATTGCCTCTACTTCGTGTGCAAATGTTCAGCCAACTCCATCTCATTAACATCACAGGGGGCTGTCAGATACTACTTATTTATGATCTAACTTGGATTCAAGTGTAATTACGAAATGCACCCTGGAGCATTAAAAATGCCAGCGTTTCAACAGTTTCCCCTACAAATAGCAGAGATGGATCATGCTGTTCTAATATACTGCTTAATTAGTGAGTTGCAAAATAAAACAGAGGAAAAGGAACTAAGCAGTAGCTACAGTTAAAAATCAAAGCACTTTTAATACATCATAAATGCTTCCTTGGAAAACACCAATAAACTCTCTTCTCCCAAATATTCTTATCCCTTTGGCATAGTAGGATCCTAATACTGCAACATTACTTCTCAAGGAGATCCACAATAGCAGAGATGGAGGGAAGGAAAAGCACTGTTGACTATCTTCAGCCTGCCTGACGTTGGACATGTATTTTCAGCTGCATGTGCTCATTGGGATATATAATTCACCTTTCTTCTGCTTCAAACTGTGATTCTCTTCCAACAATGAAACTGGAGGAATCACTCTTATTGAAGAGTTTCAAACTCTCATAGGCAGGTGGATCTGGGTCTGGAAAGAACTATGGGAGGTTTTTATAGTGCGTATTGATCTTATGCCATTAGAAAGGAATTAAGGAACCAACTGCATCCCCCTTCGTTCTCCTCAAAACCAATTACCTGCCACCAAGGTTTTTAGGGAAGACCTTGACTGTGATGGATTCAGTAGAACAAATGCTTAAGTCTGATCCAGGAGTAAACATTTACACCATATCAGTGGAAGCAAAGAGGTGATCCCAGCCTGCTGTTTATCCGGGACTGCACATTCAACTCTGCAAAAGCTACATCCTACAAATCTACAACTGATACAAACCACTTGTCTGAAGGACCCCATCTGAAGCTCCTTGCTTGAACTAAATTTAGCATGGAATACCCAGCAGTGTTCAAGGCCAGGCTGGATAGAGTCTTGGGTGACACGGTTTAGCGTGAGGTGTCCCTGCTCATGACAGGGGGTTGGAAGTGGATGACTTTAAGGTCCTTTCCAACCCTGTTCTATGATTCTAAGATACTGTTCCAACTGCTCATTTTTAAATAGGCATAATATTGCCTCCTTTAATCAAGTTTTAAGATCTGGAGTACTGTTTACTCCATGTATATCCCTTCGAGGGACTTCTTATTGGTCAAGAATTGGTTTATATATGTGGAGTATTAACAGTTCCCAAAATAGAGGCTAACACAGTAGATTTTGAAGCCTTATAGAACTGTTCTGCTATGCTTCAGGAGATATTTAACCTCTTTGTTACGGCTATATTCTTTCTGAAGGATGGAAGACAAAACAAGTATTGAAATTGATTCTGTTTGTTCCAACTCATGTGGAAACATCTGTTTGCTTCACGCTACAAATGAACTTCACACCAAGCAGCTCTTGAAGGACAGGAGGGTGTTTAGCTTCAGCATTGCAATGTATGCTTGTATTTAACCTGACGTGTTTTCAGAGTCCAGCTGAAAACCAAAAGGTGCCACCTAAAGAGCCTGAAACCAACCCATGCTTAACTCTTTGCAAAATCACTTCCTTACTTTATGATTTGTGTCTAGCAACGTACGAGCATCTGAGCTTCTTTAAGTCACACATTATTCGTATGAGGTAGTAACTCACTAGGCATCTTCTACAGCATTTTAGAAGCTCTCCATTTCAAAAAGCCTTCCCCACCTCCAAACTCCCCTCCCCTGCATGCACAGCACAAGATGCACAGATGGGCAGCCAATTTTCCTGACGTATTTCCTCATTAAATACTTCACGCATAGTGGAGATGGCCGTTTTCTGGGCTGTGATGCAAGCAGGATGCTTAAGTAAAAAACCCATAAACACAAAAAACCAACCACCACGCTCGAACCCAAAGAGCTTTCCTAAAGAAGAAACATAAAGGAGAAGTACCTGAAGAATGTCACAAAGAACTGTACCAGGTCCATAAAGTTGCTGTGCTGTGAGAATGCAATCTGCAAGAGAAAAGCAAATGCTTTCAATTACTGAAAAGGAAATTCATATTTCAGCTGCCTTGTTGCTGGGCTGAAAAATGACACTAAAATACACCTTTACTTCAGTCAGGTAACGTTGCTGTTAATTTGGGAATAGCCCTGAAATATTCTGAGGGAAAAGAGAACAAACTGTAAATTCCCATCATTTTGAAATCATATATCCAAGAAGTGAGCCTAAACGAGTAACATCTCTCCCTGCAATGTCCCAGGATTAACCTTCAGTGCACATTAATTACCATGGGGAAAACACCAGCTCAAAAAGTTAGAACACAGGAGTTTTATAAAGCTAGAAACAGAGCAGCTTGAATCAGTGTATACTCAGCAACCCAAAATACAGCATTAAAAGTTCAACACACATGGTCCCATTCAAGCCATATTCACACATTGAAATCGCCTTGAATAAGGAACTTACACCAAGAGCAGCAAAGAGGCATGAAACACAGAAGATAATAGATACTGTAAAAACAGCTATGGCATTCATCTTAACTCACTTCCCTCCAATCCACTCCAACTGCAAAGGAAAGTGGAAAACAACCGAGTATTTTGGATGAAAAACAGAGGGAAGAAAGCGAACAGGAAATTGGGAGGTGGTCAGAGGCAAAGGGAAAGATTAGGGAGCCTGGGTAAAAATCACAAAGCCGAGGGGAGGCAAGCCAACAGAAAGGCAACTTCGGCAATATTAGGAATCAGAAGTTCTTTCCAGGTACCTCCTATTTCCTCTGACTATCAATCTGAGCACCACAACAGGGTATTAACTCTTTCAGGAAGGAACTGAGTTGCTTTCAAAGCCAAACTGGAAGCTGCACTTCCCAAAGTTTTCCATGGATATTAAACTCACTTAAGGCACTATTCGTTGTTCTTTATTTCCTTAATAAACTGCGCATCATGGTACCATTAGCATAAACTCCCTCCCAGCAACAGTCACATTCCAAAACTGACCAATATATGCAAAATGAGCTGTTGCTTGGATTTCTCTTGCTCTAGAACACCTTCTATTATCGTATTCGCTTTAAATATCCACCGTCACTTGGCACAGAAGCCGACCAAAACACTCTTCTTGTAAATACAATGAAATGCTCTAAAGCTGAAAGCTTTTTACAGCGCATAACTTCTGTTTCGCTGGAAAGCGAGCTCAAAACCTGCAGACCAGATGCTTGTGACCTCAGTTACTGCAGCCTACGAAAGACAAGCAAACACATAGTTTCTTGCTCATCTTGTTCTTTACAAAGTGCTCCCCAACAGCTTTCTGATTAGAAAAAGAGAGCATGATTTCACTTTTTGTTCTAAAACTCAGAGAGATGGTTTTATATTCACGGAACTATCCCGGTGTTTCTTTAAGGCAAAGAATTTCCTTCCTAAAATCACAGAATCATAAACTAATTTGGAAAAGACCTTTCACATCATCAAGTCCAACCTCTACCCCAGGACTGCCAAGTCCACCGATATCACATCCAAAACCACAAACGTATATGCAGCATATAGACACATGGCTTGAGAATAACTACGATGCTGATCGACTATAAAAGACGCATTTCAAAACAAGGACCTTATTGTGTACCAACAGCTTATATTCAAAACTAAAAGCACAAAGAAATCATTAACAGGCCAGTCCTTTGCAGACAGATAGACAAGTTTCTGTGATGGAAACCAAAGCCTGCTCCAAATTAGAAGAGGAAACAAGTATCTGCTCATTTGAAGGAAGGTTCTATGAAAGATTAATGAGACTGAAATCTCATCTCTCAACTCAACAGAGAAGGGCTTCTCATTTTCTGATAACACAATTGTAGGAAACAAATAAAACAGAGAAGGAAAATGTGGGTTTCTTCACACAGAAGCACTATAAATGCTTTACCAGTGGTGGTTCTTCTCCCTACCTGTTGGAGCTCTTCTCTTGCAAAGACCAACTGAGGATCTGTACCTTGTACACGGGTTAAAAAAGCAAGAGCCTAGGTTGGTTGCTGCAATTTACTTATCACAAGCTGAAAACACTTTATGTTATTAAACCTGACCAATCTGTGTCACAGGCAATTTAGTATCATAATTGTTAATGGTTTGCTTACTTAGAGTTTAATTTCCCCTAATATAATCTGTTCCTAGGACTTAATTAATTCAGTTAAAGAGAAAGTTTCGTTAGAAATAGCTGTGAGAAGTAGAAGGTTCAGTCTGGATACAGGAAAAATATGGCACAAATTCCTTTGCAGTATGGATTTTTAATTACATTTCAATGACAGTAGGAGATTCATTTAGCCATTCTCCGAACAACTCGTTTTGTACCAAAGGAATAAGCAGTGTAGAAGCAGGAAAACACCGTGTATCTCGTGCTGGGGGCTGGGAGAGCCTCCACCAGGCACTAAGCAGAACTTCAACTCACTTGCAAAATCAAAACTGCCACTTTCATAGCATCCATGTCATAGAATCATGGGATGCTTTGGGTTGGAAGGGACCTTAAAGCTCATCCAGTTCCAACCCCCTGCCACAAGCAGGGACACCTTCCATAGAGCAGCTTGCTCCAAGCCCCTGTGTCCAACCTGGCCTTGAACACTGCCAGGGATGGGGCAGCCACAGCTTCTCTGGGTACCCTGTGCCAGCGCCTCAGCACCTTCCTTCAAGGATGCTTTACACTACATTCTTAGGAATAAACGCAGCATCTTCAAGTAGGTGAGATCAAAAAACATCCCAAATTTAATTACATTAATTCCAGAGCTGGTGTTTATCTGATCTGAAGAAGTACCTGCAAAAGCAAACCAGCCGACCACACTTCTTCGAGCGCCGCATCATTTGAAGTATGGCAGAAATCTGGCTGCTTTCCAGAGGAACAGAAATAGCTGGCTATAGAACGGATAAAAGTGTAAAGTTGTGAGCTTTATATTCTTTATTATTTGATTAGCATTAAATACGAAGCCAAGGAGAAAATTTGGCTGCCTCTACATCTCCAAAAGCGCCCTGGTTTTGTAATCAGCACACACACATTTCAAAGGAGTTACTGGCCAAGTACTCGGCCACAGAATCTTCCGAGTAAAGGAAAAGCAATTTGAACCCAACTGCCACTGCAGGAACAGTTGGTATTTCAAACGCCAAATGCTTCTGGAGTTAAAACTACAGCCTGTGACTGCTAGCAGTTTTGACAAACAAATTGGGACGATTAAAGCCCAGGAGTTGGTTTGCATTAGTGCCTGGGTTTGTGCTTCAAGAGAAAGGAAACCTGAGAATCATTCCAAGAGAACAACTGTGTACCAAAACGGGTCCACCTGACTCATACTCAAGCCCTTATTTTGAAACAAGTTCACTTGAAGCCTGGAAAAGCAACCATTTAAGCCTCGGTTCTTTGGATTTCCACACGCTTTGAACTCATTAAAGAGTACTTGAATTTCACATACCTCTAAGAAAAATTATACCAACCCAATAAGAAATGCTGTAGAAATATGGTTTTTCATTAAATACAGCAAGAAACAAATCTGAGTAACTCCTCTCACTTAGCTGTTATATATAATATATATTATGATTAACATTATATATGTGTGTGTACATATATATATCTCGCATCACAACATAACTCTTCCCATTTGTGCTAGAAGTTTCTGTTATTTTAGAGAGATAAAAACCCAACTAATAACTGCAACAGGGAGGGGGCAAATCTCTCTCCAAACCTAAATAATTTCTACTATCCTACATAATGTTCTAATATTGTACATAATATTAGTACGCCTCACCCAAACTTCTTAACTGAAGAATCATAGAATCATAGAACAGTTAGGGCTGGAAAAGACCTTAAGATCATCCAGTTCCAACCCCCTTGCCAGGGGCAGAGACACCCCCCACTAAACCATGCCACCCAAGGCTATGTCCAATCCAGCCTTGAACACTGCCAGCAATGGAGCATTCACAGCTTCCCTGGGCAACCCATTCCAGTGCCTCACCACCCTCACAGTAAAGAATTTCTTCCTCATATCCAGTCTAAACTTCCCCTGTTTCAGTTTGAACCCATTACCCCTTGTCCTCTCACTACAGTTCCTCATAAAGAGTCCCTCCCCAGCATCCCTATAGGCCCCCTTCAGATACTGGAAGGCTGCTCTGAGGTCTCCACGCAGCCTTCTCTTCTCCAGGCTCAACAGCCCCAACTTTCTCAGCCTATCTTCATACGGGAGGTGCTCCAGTCCCCTGATCATCCTCGTGGCCCTCCTCTGGACTTGTTCCAACAGTTCCATGTCCTTTTTATGTTGAGGACACCAGAACTGCACACAGGACTCCAATGTACTTAAGAATGGCATTTTCCTAACATATTTTGGTACATTTTGGGGATCTAAATGCTTGAGACAACACAAATGAAGACAGAAAACATTGCTTTTACAACTTTTCTTTCCCTGCTAACAATTCAGGGGCATTTATATGCTGTATTCTTGCCTTTCTCCACTATTGTATTAAGTGACTCAGTATCAGCGCCGCCTTTCTTCTCAAACCCTACTTTGCATTAGGGATGAGGAAAAGGGAAATTGGAAACTATATTTTCAACAGGACACACTCTTAGAATTGAATGACGAAGGAGAGAAAAATAAAAGTCTAATTAAGTTATGAAACCAGAGAAGCACAACAGAGAAGGCACAACGTGAAGCAGGCTACGGAGCTCGGTGCTTGCTGTGCATTCAGGAGGTATCAAAAGGTCCCTCCTGCCACATCCATTAACCTCAGCTAGCAGGTGGAAGGATGCTACAGCACTCGTGTTTTGAATGTCTACAGGACCACACAGCATGGAAAAGCACAGGAATTGAGGATTTGAGGCTGCTTAGCTTTTATGTGAATACAGCCCAAGTGCCCAAGTTAATGAATGAGGAAGTAGCATGTAAGAATGAAAGCCTGCGAGCTCCACGAGCTCCCAAAGAGACAAAGCCAACAGCTGAACAAACTGCAGGTGACATGTATGTACATCTTCCTCTATTTCTTCCTGAGCATCTCCACTGCCTCTTCCTTTTTTATCCATTTTTATGGTTAGAGGCAAGGATTCAATCTGACCTTGGAGAATACAGACAAAAGTAGCAGGATGCTGTGGCCTGAATGCTGAGTGCCTGCGCTGCTGTCAAAGGACCTGCTGAAAAACAAGGGGGTTTTAAGTATTCTTGAGCAATGCCAAAGTCATCAAAACATCCATTCTGCCCTCTGTGATAGTGATTGAGGGAAAAACTGCTCTTCTGCTCAACAGAAATGTCATTCCCTGCTTCAGTTCTCCTTTAAACACAAATACACCACGCTCTAGTAAAACACATAGCAGAGAACATGTGTTGTTCTTGGTGCTCTCCTCTCAACAGGAGCAGTGAGCCAAGTCCAGCAGCCTGGGTGATGGGATTTCAAGGAACACTGAGTCAAGCCAGCAATCCAGCTCCACCACCTAAAAGGTGGTATCAGCTCTGCCACATGCTGCTGCTGCTGTTGCTGCTGCTTCATGTGTTCACCAATATGGCCAGGTTGGATGAGGCTTGGAGCAAGCTGCTCTAGTGGAAGGTGTCCCTGCCCATGGCAGGGGGTTGGAACTGGAGGAGCTTTAAGGTCCGTTTTAACCCAAACCATTCCTTGAGTCTATGATTCAGAGGTGGGAGATCCTGGAGAGTTTCTAACACAAACCCACACCTGATGGTGTAGGTGTGGACGTCAGAAGGAGTTGTGATGCTCAATTGCAAGTTGACAATTGAGTGTGAGTAAGGGATAACCATCCATAGCTGCAACACCAGCTTATCTGACAGCTACAGGACCAGGCGACTTGGGTCAGAGAAAGCATTTAAGTCCCAGACGTAAATCCAGATTGAGCTGTCACTGCTTGCATTAAAAGAATTACTCATTGCTCATCAGAAGCTTAAAACCCAATTTGCATCCAAGCGCACTCAACAGATTGCTGCTTTACATGCTGCAGAAGATAAACTTCTGCCTACTTGGTGCAGCTGAAGAGGTTCACACGCTCAGATTTACATTCTACAACAAGCCACAATAAAACCCCCACTAAAATTTGATTTTCACACCTACAACTACAAGCCACGTTGCTCCTGCGCAAAGGACCAATGAAAGAGATAAATGACTTATTCCTCGCTTGCTGCAATATTAACTAAGCCATTGAGCTTTATGGCACAAACACTTGATCCTGTGCAAATAGAAAACTTGGTTCACTTCTGAACTTACATGAGATGGAAATCGATTTACATTCCAATACTGTGCTGCCTTTCTGCAGCAGTCACAAATTGTCACTTTTCAGCTAATTGGTGCAGTTGGCAGTTGGCTCCGAAATGCCAATTATAAAAGCTTTGTCTCCCCATGTGAACCCTTGGGCTGCTCTGCAGAGCAAAGATGGGCATAGCTGTCTGTATATTACAAAGAGCGCTTGAGATTCAGTACCCCATTTCTCTGCATCAAAAGAAATTGCTGCACAAATATGACAAAGGGGAAGTATTTCTTCAATACACAGGCAGGGGTTGAAGAGTGATGCTCATCTAAATTTGAAGTGCACTAGCAAACAATGCTCTGGAAAGTCCCATAATTGGAAGAGCAATCTCAGCTCAGACCCTGCACATCTACTCATTACAGTAACCCAGCACCAAATGCCACAAGAAACATAAGGGAGGGATGGAAAAAATTCAGTTCTGAAAGTCAGGCAAATACATTAAAGCTAAAGATCATCCGCTCCCATAGACCTCTGCAGCATCAAGGCCAGGCTGGATGGGGCTTGGAGCAAGCTGCTCTAGTGGAAGGTGTCCCTGCCCATGGCAGGGGGATTGGATCTGGATGAGCTTTAAGGTCCCTTCCAACACAAACCAGCCTGGGATTCTACGATGGGAAAGACAGCTGATAAACCTTGCTGCAGCGGCTTAAGAGGGACTATCCCTTCCCTTCTCTCAACCAGAAGGTATGCAGCCTCCAAGGAGGGTTAGAGAAGGAATTCACACTTACAATTCTGCCCCAGAAGTGCAAAGTAAAACTTCTCAGGCTGAGCTACAGGATGGTGACTTTCCACCAGAACCCTGTGTTTTGTGTTGCAACAAGTCTATCCTTGCAGGTGACTCCATAGACATAGAGGCCAACGTGAGACTGAAGATGAAGGTATCAACTTCCAAAAGTACTTAAGCAAAAATTCCCATTGGCTTTGTAAAGCTCGAGAGAACATTCAGTGAAGAGGCAGAGGATGAGAGCAGATGAGAGGATGAGGAGTAGATCCAACAGCCTGAGATGGCCAAGTTACCATGGAAAACTCCACGAGGTTCCAGAGAAGCTGTAGCTGCCCCATCCCTGGCAGTGTTTAAGGCCAGGTTGGATGGGGCTTGGAGCAAGCTGCTCTAGTGGAAGGTGCTTCTGCCTGTGGCAGTGGGTGGGAGCTGGATGAGCTTTAAGGGCCTTCCATGGGGAAGATGACCTCCAAAGTGCACTTCGGCTCCCCCCGGCTTTGGTTCCCCAAAGCAAAGAGCACAGTACTCAAAGAACGGTGCTTCATTTGTGCTCTTGCAAACAACTGAACCACTTACTCAGTTGTTTCAACTTGTTGTTGTTGAATCCTGGTGAATCTTCACATAATCACTCACTCTTACGACTGAAGTTAAAAATAGTGCATTTCATGATAACGGCAATTAAGTTCAGACAAATTACTATCATCAACTGGAGACAGAAACTAACAACATTAATCACTTCTAGCAATAAACAGCACCACAGACTTCAGTGTAGGAAGGAACTTCTAAATGTAATACTTTAGGAGTATTTAAGGGTTTGGGAACAGAACTGAATGGTCAAGACTCCCCCAACCTCATACACTGCTGGTAGAAGACAACCTGTGCTTACGCTTGGCCTCCCGAAATCCAAGCATTGGTGAGGTGCCCACAAGAGGAACTTGGAATGCAAATGTTGTGCTTGAAATTCAGAAGGAAAAGGGTGTTACTGCCCCAGAGCTGGATCAGGATTGAAGGGGGCAGGGGGGGTCTCCCCAGAGCGTAGTAGGAGAGAATCACTTCCATGACCTGCTGCTCTCGCTCTGGGGGTGCAGCCCAGGAGACGGTTATCACATTGCTTTTGCCCCTAAACAACTCCCTTCCTAAGAGCTTCTTTTTGTCCAAGAAGGGAATTCCTGCTGCTTACAAACTCTTGTCTGCACTTAACCATGAAGACTGACCTACAGGTTTGGTAGAAGTCACTTGAAAAGGGACTCCTGGAACAATCTACGTTGCCTTGTTTCATCCTGCAACATCTAAGCAACAGTACCTTCGCAAGCACAGCAGAGAAACTTCATGCCATTTCTACTACAAATGCTTAACTAGAAGAAAAAACCTCTTTGCTAAATGGTCTTGCATAGTAAATGAAGTGCAGGTATGGAATTCACTCCTTTAAGAGGAATTCAGCTGAGACAATGCAATAAAATCCCTCATTTATAAAATAAATAAAAACGCACATTTTCCACTGCTCGGTTTAAAAGCAGCAGCTTCCAAAGGAAAAGACTCAGAATGTGTACAAAACATCAGCCCACATACTGGACCTCAGATGCACTGGTGCTGTTTCGAGTTACCTTTATCTCGGCAGTAGGGATCCTGCACCCATGTGTTGTCTTGAGCAACGGATGGCTGCAGGAGGGTTGCAAGGGTGCATCTACTCAGGATGGGCACCCCACGACAAGCCCCAGCAGCAAAGCTGGGTTCACTCATAAAACACAAAGCACTCAGCTTACGCCACAGAAAGAAGAAAAAGGTTATAATCTGCAGCTGAGGATAACATTTTGGTTACAGAGTGAGCTTTCTTGCCACTGTGAGAGGCTTTAAAGAGAAAAATGCTGATGCGTTCCTTAGTTTAGAGGGATGGGGATTTATACGCGACTGCAAAAATAATTCTGGAGACAAGGCAGTTCTGAGTTACTGTGAAAATTACTGGTACGCATAAAAATGCCCAAAATAAACGAATGCCCTACCCAGGCACAGAAAACGAGCTGTGGGCATTAAAGCGCACCACTCTTCCCAGATGCAAGCTCTCAGAGAAGAGGACAAAGAAGTCCCCCAACACAAGAGGGACGTGGAGCTGTTGGAGCGAGGCCAGAGGAGGCCATGGAGATGCTGTGAGGGCTGGAGCAGCTCTGCTCTGGAGCCAGGCTGAGAGAGCTGGGCTGGGGCAGCCTGGACAAGAGAAGGCTCCTGAAGGGGAGACCTTAGAGCAGCTCCAGTGCCTAAAGGGGCTGCAGGAAACCTGGAGAGGGGCTTTGGCCAAGGGATGGAGGGACAGGACAGGGGAATGGCTTTAACCTGCCAGAGGGGAGACTGAGATGAGCTCTTAGGCAGAAGCTCTTCCCTGGGAGGGTGCTGAGGCGCTGGCACAGGGTGCCCGGAGAAGCTGTGGCTGCCCCATCCCTGGCAGTGCTCAAGGCCAGGTTGGACACAGGGGCTTGGAGCAAGCTGCTCTATGGAAGGTGTCTCTGCAATGGCAGGGGTTGGAGCTGGAGGAGCTTTAAGGTCGTTTCGAACACAAACTATTCTATGGAACACCTCCCTGAAGTATCAGATGTTTCTGTGTGGATGCATTTGTGAAGGATCCCGTTCCTTGGCTTCGCGCCGAGCAGAGCTCTGACACCATCTGCATGCAGAAGTTAACGTTCGTCAGCATACCAACTACTTCTGCAGAGCTTCCACATGGAAAACATTAAAACTTCAGCACACAACAGCTCAAAGATTCCCTCAGAACCTGGAAGTCCAGCAAAAAGCTGAGCTTTACAACCTACAACTACTTGTGCGCCAAAAGCTGCAAAGGATTGAAAGCTGCTTTCCTAAAGAGCCTGCAATCGAAGTACACAAGAGGGAATCAAGAACAGAAAGAAAAGCAAAGCAACAAATCCTTTCTTTTTAGGCTGCGAACTAGCTGACAGATGGAAATGGGCCAAACCTTATGTCTTGCATCATTTCTGACCAGACAAAACACTAGGAACATACGACAGACCGAGCTCAGTGCTGCAGTGGGTATTAGCAGAGAAAAGCTCTGCCTCCTTTGCCAAGGATGCTTTGATTTCTCAGGATCATGTGTGATGACAGATTAAAAATGCTTATCAATCTGTATCACAAAAGCTTTGCAATGCACCAGCTGCAGGAGGCTCTACAGCAATGCAAAGTATTTTATATCCTTAATAAAATAAAGTAGTAAAATAAGTATGTATACTTAGATACACTGCATACACAAACTATATATTTAGTTCAAGGTAAAATAAGTATAGATTTATATAAATTACCAAATAAAAATACCTTTTAGTGACAGTATTTCTCACATTACTGAGCAATACAGAAGCCACACGCTGTTTCAAACGTGGTGTTACATTACTATGAGAAGTGATGCGACACTAATAAAAAGTAAAAACCACAGCCAAAATTACTTTCGAACGACGTATTTGCAGGGAGAAAAAAAAATTAGATAAAAGAACCAAAGATAGGCACAATAATTTAAAGTTTAACTCATTTTAGGATTTTTTACAGGAGAATGCTCCAGGGAGACCTTAGAGCAGCTCCAGTGCCTAAAGTGGCTGCAGGAAACCTGGAGAGGGGCTTTGGACAAGGGATGGAGGGACAGGCCAAGGGGAATGGCTTTAACCTGCCAGAGGGGAGATTGAGATGAGCTCTGAGGCAGAAGCTCTTCCCTGGGAGGGTGCTGAGGCGCTGGCACAGGGTGCCCAGAGAAGCTGTGGCTGCCCCATCCCTGGCAGTGCTCAAGGCCAGGCTGGACACAGGGCTTGGAGCAAGCTGCTCTATGGAAGGTGTCCCTGCCTGTGGCAGGGGTTGGAACTGGTGAGCTTTAAGGTCCCTTCACCCCAAACCATTCTATGATTCTATGTACTAGCATACTTATTAAAATGCTGAGAACTTTAACGAACATCCATAAGCAGCAGCACTGGGAGCTTGACCTGTGTTTCCATCATAATACCAGAGGAAAACCATGAGGTCCTTTGAAAGCAAACTCGATGCTGTGGAGCACCGTGTCTGAGCTCACGCAAGGACTGATCAAAGGGCTGCCTCATTCTGCAGCCTCACCTTTGAGAGAGCTGTGAAGTCAGAAAACACAGCCTGGGCTCTTTTACTCATCAAGGTTTTATTTGTTGAGAGCTGCTGCTATGAGTTTATGCTGAGGAAATCTTAATATGAAAGAAATAACACCGCTGGGTAGGGAAAAAATGATCAATCTTCGTATATAAGCTCTCATGTTGGAATAAAAAAGGAGAGGTAGTTACTATCTACCACCAAGGGCTTTCTAGAACATGTATTTCACCATTGTGTCACGAGAAACTTCCCAGTAAAGAACGAACTGACAAATCAATCTATTCTGATGCATTTCAATCCCCACAGTCAAAATTGTCATGGGATTTAAAGGTAGTTTGGGTCCAGCTAGAGGAACCAGGATGGTGCTTGTCCCATACACAAAACAGACTGCTTGAAGAAATAACTATGCGTGACACTCATCACTCATTAAGGGGGTAAAAAGAAAGAAGAAACCAATTTAGGGGAAAATAACCCACCAAAACCCCCTAGTCATCCCAGAGATTCATTATACAGCGCTGTGATCGCACTAAATCCCTGATCCCAGCTCTCCACGCTGGTTGCCAAGGCTGCTGTGAGCAAGATTTGCCCATGTGGTTAAAGAAAACATCATGGAATAATATGAAGTCAGGAAACTAAGGGAGAGAAAAAGGAGTTTTAGTGACATTTCGGGAATGGTTTGTTTTGAACAGAAGCAGACCCACAGAGCCATCCGAGAGCTGTTATTCCAGTGCTGGTGGCTCTGTCTTCACGTCTCTTAGTTAAACAAGCCTAAGGCTCTTCGGTTTTCTCACCCAGGATACATTCCCCCCTCCATGATTCACCCAGGCTTTATCTACTGTTGCACTTGAGCCTGCTGGTTTCTTCTCTTTTACTAGCAGCGTGCTTTTCTCCTCTTCATTAACTCTGCTTACTATTCTTTGACTCTTTAAACAAGCTTTGGTATAAAAGGAAATATATCCAGCTCTTCTGACAGCTGTAAAAGCTTCCCAGCCATGACCCACATGGCTTGTTTTCTGAAACACATCCGAACTTGAGGTTTACATTCACATTCAGCCAGTGGCACACTGTATCTTCCAGAGCTATACAGCACCGAAGCACAGCAAGTGCAAGCAACCAGCACAGCATCATCCCCGGCCTCACCCAGGAGAAATTAACTGCCTAATGTGGACTTTGCTTCCACAGAACACTAATTCTGAAGTTTTTTGATATTATGCTTTCCAGCCCTGCACCTTAAAAGGACAGAAAAAAGCTCAGATTCCTTAAAAATAGGACAATCCATACATATCTTATGCTCCTGTCAGAAAAAAAAACCCATCCTAAGAAATCCTCCTGGTATTATTAAATCTGAATCTCAGTCTACGTCTCTCGGTTCTCCTCTAACTTTTCTTATTTATGCAGCTGAAGTTTTGCAACAGCCACATGAGGAGACTTCCAAAGCTACATGAAGGTATTGGAGTATAGCTCGCAAACAACAATACGTGAGTTACTACAGTTCATCCATGTATAGAACAAGTTGTAGATATAAACCCCCAAGATTTCAAAGGGGAAAAGGATAAACCAATGCAACGACACAACACTCCAGAACTGAGTCCAGAGGTGACCATAATGATTCTGGAAGGGCTGGAGCAGCTCTGCTCTGGAGCTGGGCTGGGGCAGCCTGGAGAAGAGAAGGCTCCTGAAGGGGAGACCTTAGAGCAGCTCCAGTGCCTAAAGGGGCTGCAGGAAAGCTGGAGAGGGGCTTTGGACAAGGGATGGAGGGACAGGACAGGGGAATGGCTTTAACCTGCCAGAGGGGAGACTGAGATGAGCTCTGAGGCAGAAGCTCTTCCCTGGGAGGGTGCTGAGGCGCTGGCACAGGGTGCCCAGAGAAGCTGTGGCTGCCCCGTCCCTGGCAGTGCTCAAGGCCAGGCTGGCCACAGGGGCTTGGAGCAAGCTGCTCTATGGAAGGTGTCCCTGCAATGGCAGGGGCTGGAACTGGATGAGCTTTAAGGTCCCTTCAACACAAAGCACTCTGGGATTCTATGTAAGTTTAGTGCGAGCCATTTTTAAGGCTGCTGAAACCACCATCTCCAGTGAAAAGTCCTGAAGTTCACAACCCCTCCTACAAAGGGTTAACCGCCTTCGGGAGAAACCCTCGGGTTTAAAGGATTTTAAGAAGCTGCTTGCAAAAATACTACTTATATATGAAAGGGAACAACATCTAAAAGGGGAAAAATGTCACCGGTTGATGCCAAAAATAAGGCGGCGGGAGCGGATAAAAAGGAAGCAGCTGTTTCATGTTTTAAAGTACCATTTAACTGTTGTGGTTTAAATCTTTCCGTCCCCAGCAGAAGATGTCAGTTTGCCTGCTCTGAAAAACCAGCATGTAATTGCATGTCTCCAAAAAGTAATTACATTCAACAGCAAATTTCATCAGATTAACAAATTGATTTACGTTTCATTGTTGGGTTTAAAGCAAAGCTCTCACCGCAGCGAGTGGGCTGCGGCGGAAGGGGCTCAAAAGCACCTGCAGCTATAGCTAAATAAAGGCGAGGGACATCATTAGCAAACAACTTTGGCATTCCACTGCTTTCAGAAGCAAAGGAAAAAGAACATTTTTGGAACAGAAGGGTCCCAGAGAGCAAAGGATGATTTTATCTCTGCACCTACATCTATCCCTCATTAACGGTGCATGAGGCACGCTGAGGACCTGGCAGGAATGCTAGCGAGATCAGCAGCCTCAGTGTGGTTTCAAGCCTACATAATTATTTTATCAAAGCAATCACTACCTATCTATATGTATTTTATTCTCTCTGGCCAACAACAAAGATACTTTTTCATTCCCTTTACCCTTACTGAGAGCTTTCATTCGATTAACCCATAGCTTTTTGATTACAGGACATTAATTTAGAGGAAGGCTGGACACCTCCAGGGGTCATATCTCCTCCTCAGGGATATTTATGCCCTGTATCAAATACATAACGCTTCCTCCAGAGACAAATCAGGGGATTAGAGTCAGTTACAGACCCTGCTTTTTAACTGCGGTTCGGTTTCTTCTCTCTATCTTATTATGTGCATTATCAAAGCCTTTTCGTAAGGCTGTAAACCCCTGTGAGGTAACCCTAGAGAGCATCACTGCTGGTGCTATTCATGTCACCTTAAAGAGGTTGAAAGCTGAATACAAAAGGAAGGTGGAAGCATGAGATGTGGCATTCCTCCAGTTCTGAGTCTTCCTTGCCTGGCAGGAGCTAAGGGTACCCCAACACCTTCCGTGGCTGTAGCAAAGTGTCATCCATCATTTAGTTCTGCAAGAAAACAAATGCTTCCTGAACCACATTAAACAGGGAATGGCAAGTAAAATGAAAGCGTAATTGAAACGGGTATTAAGAATCGTGCTAATGGAGACCACCTGCTTTATGGGTAACAGCGCCAATAAAAATAGAAGGATGGGGGAAAGAGTGTCAGGAGAAGAAATTCAATCCGAAACTGCTTTAATGAAGGAGATCTCCTTTGAAAAATGAGCACTTGGGAAGATGTCAGTATTTGCACACCACTGGACACGTGAACCATGTAACATTAAGATAATGATGCTAAGGAGTAAGAGCTTTGTCTGAGGATTGTGAAGTCTTTTCAGGAATGGAATTCCTGGCACTTTAGAAAACACTGGCTACTATTTCCCACTTAAAAAGCCACGATCAGCATAAGAGAAAATGAACCTGCTTTAATCAGCCAGACAGCTATTCCTTAGAAGAACCTAGCTTATAATTCATCTCCACGTTGAAATCCAGCTGACACCAGCAGCATATGGCTCCACGTGAACGCTGCCTACATACTAACACAGGGAATATCTACTGGCTTGAGGAAAAGACACATTTACAATGTCACTGCCAGCTCTGCAAAGCCAAACAGATGCAAAGAGAACCTGCTCTCTTACATCCCTACATAGATGCTCAGCATATCATTGTAAACCGTTGGGAACAGCAATACAGGTTAAAGGAGCCCATTAGAGACAATAATACCATCCCAGAGCAAACTCAAAATGAGAGGAAGACAAGAAGTCTTTTGATGCATGGGAATAAACAGATCTTAAGTTGTTCCCTTAATCTAACAACCAAGCAAAGAAGAAAAGGTTTTAAAACTGTATCAAAATTAGTAGTCACAGGCATAATATACAAAGCACTCAAAGCCAAGAAAGTGTCATTGCTGGAGGCTTTATCCAGAGCTGAATCGTACTCCCACATCTATTTGAAATCTTATTAAATCGCAGCAGTGCAGCTCTTAACTGGAGCACTAAAATGCACATTTCAGCTTCCCAACTTGGATGGAGTCATCCTGGCAATGTCTGTTGCCAGAACAACGGCAACATAAGGCAGTGACGGGAGGCACCCAAAGGCAGGTAGCTTGTTATAGAGCACATCATCCAAGAGGTTTGCATCCAGTGGTTTACAGTTCATTCCTTATACATGGCATTGTGTGCACACACAGGATAATGATGGCCACCTGGAGCAGCTCCAAAAGAATAGGAGGCTGATTTAATGACAGAACAATTGAGGTTCTCCTCAGTTTCCAGGTCACCCATTTGGTATGGTTTCTGTGCTTGAACTTCTGGCAGCTCCTTGCCAAGCAGCGATCAAGTTAAGGGAGATGGATTGCTTCCACCTTTCACTTCACCATTCACTGTTTCAGCAGAGGAACTAGGCAGCAATTCAACATTTGGGGTGGGATCATAAATATTTCCCTATGACAGCAGACAGTGTATTTTGAAACATTGAGGAATGATGATAAGATACGGAGATGCCCCATCCCTGGCAGTGTTCAAGGCCAGGTTCGATGGGGCTTGGAGCAAGCTGCTCTAGTGGAAGGTGTCCCTGCCTGTGTCAGGGGGTGGAACTGGATGAGCTTTAAGATCCCTTTCAACTCAAACCAATCTATAATTCTATGATATGATTCTATGAATTAAACTATCCACAGTGCATTAACTTTCTGTGTCGAAGGGAATTAAGCTTTAGAAGAGACTATACAGACCCGCAGTCCTGAAATAATCAACTGGAGGAACCCAGAAAAAAGCTTCAACAGCCCATGCAAAACTTTGAGAAACTACAAACTGTAGACAGCAGAGGCAATTTTGGCTGTTTTTCTACTACAGCATTTATGAAATCAGAGTGGAAGGAAACAATTTAAGTGACTTGGAAATGTTCCACTGATTATCAAACACTCAAGTCCTTCAACAGTGTAAGCTGTCTAATGGTGCTGCAGTGCTTCACCAAGCAGCACGTGCAGCGATGCTATGTAGTCATGGTGTTGATACAAGGGCCTACAGGGACAGCACAAGCAGGAATGGCTTAAATGGAAAGAGGGCAGACTGAGATGAGCTCTTAGGCAGAAGCTCTTCCCTGGCAGGGTGCTGAGGCGCTGGCACAGGGTGCCCAGAGAAGCTGTGGCTGCCCCATCCCTGGCAGTGTTCAAGGCCAGGTTGGCCACAGGGGCTTGGAGCAAGCTGCTCTATGGAAGGTGGCCCTGCCTGCGGCAAGGGGCTGGAACTGGATAAGCTTAAAGCTCCCTTCCAGCCCAAACCAGTCTGGGATTCTATAATGAACTGTCAGGCAAAGAACAGATAGTGACTATTTGGTGAGGTTTTACAAATGGTGTCTTTTGTATGCAAGAGGCTGCAAAATCCATTCGCTTCTTTTTGTTCCTTGAAGCACTTGGCTCATAATTAAGGTTTAAGCACATTGAAATTAAAATACTTCAACCAACGTGAGGGAAAGAGCGGAGGCAACTGACAGATAATGATACAATTACAAACTGTGTTCTTCCCTTAATCAGCTCCTAGGCGACTTCCATACACTCGGAAAGGAGAGATCAATGCAAATGGACTTCCCAGTGAGGGCTCTGGGTTTGGGAGAAAGATCTAAAATCAAATGGGACAGAATGTTAATGCAAACAATAGTTTGGGAATGAAACAAGACAAGAACACAGGCTTATATTCAGTGAGTGGTAGAAAACACCACCAGCAGCAAGCTGTGATGGAGCAGAAAGCTTACAGGCATTAAAAGGGCTTGAAGTTTGCTATATTAGCAACTCTGATTTTCACCCTGTGCATTCAGGAGAGGGACTCACTCACTGGAAGCAGCTCCAGGTAAACACAAGCCAGTCTAAATGTTATTAAGAACCGCTGACATCTGCACCACTATTAAAGAGAGGTTCAAATTCTCACCATAACTACTTGTCAGCTCCAGAAGCGATGTTTTACCTCTGGGTGAGCCGATTTGTGTGGAAAATGAATCCTCTGGAAGTTTCTGCATTCAGTTTCCTTGCTCTTAGTGTTATATTGTAGAGCTGGTTATTTGTATTCCATAGCTCCTTTGCAATCCAAGATATATTATGAAAGAATTACAGAGCAAACTTGCAATGAAGGTTAAGAAAACAGAAAAAATAGTGGAGATATAGATAGTATTAGGTTTACAGGACTACAGAAAAAACATCAACCGTAACAGCATCCACTAACGTCCTTTCCTAATGGGTGCACTTGCAGCTGGGCAGCAGATGAGGAATATTTAGGGCAGTCCTTTCCAAGGAAAAGGGACATAAGTGAAGAGCTGGAGTTTGCACGATGCTTATAAAGCCTCTGTGGCTGTTCCAAACCGAGTCTGGCAGCAAGGAGGAGCTGCAAAGCAGAGAATGGAGATACTGAGATGCTCTCAACAAGACCTTACCTGGATTTTCATGAGAGCTTGAGAAGCAAAAGTTGTAAGGGAACTCCGCAGCGCAGCTTTCATCCTTTGAATCCACTCAGCCAGGAGGTGTCAGGAAGCAGATCGCTGTGCTTGAAAGGCTTGCTGCATTTTGCAGCTTTAGTTCTTGTACAAAATCATCATTTCAAGTCATTAAAGGCGTCAGGGAAAGACATCTTAAACCAGTGCACTTAACAACACCCCAACTGAAGTGGTTTTGAAGAGAGGTGGAGCAAGAGGGGGGGTAAAAAGCCAGCATTCAGCACTGGCAGGGACACAGCTATCTCTGACACAAAAGAGCATTTATACTCTCCAAGTCCACACTTTAACAGGCAAGAAGAGAGGGAAACAGAGACAGATTTCCATCAAGGACTTGAGAATTAAGTTACTAATGCTTAAAATTACACAGCGTAGATTCAGTGCTCTGCAGTAAAGCCTGCTCATTTCTGAAGTTCTCTGTTGCAAGGCTTTGTGTAGACACAAATCCTTCGGTTTAGCTATACCTACTGTACCTAAACTGCAAATAAGCCAGGATAAGAGTGTGTAGGTACAATGACTGCTTATTATACTACTCAAACAAAGGAACCCCCAAACTACCCGTTGGACACGCATAGGAACAGCCCAAGCACATGAGTAAGCTACGAGGTGATGCACACACAGACACACAGAGAGTATTTTCCAGCAGTCTGGCAGTAGCAGAGCTTCACTGACTTCATCCTACTTCTTACATTAAAAACACTCCTGCTTTCAAAAGGGAACTTGAAACACGTTGTGCAGCTGCAGTAAGTTTGATGGTGTAACTGCAGTGAGCAAACCTGGAGGAGACGGTCTCTGACATAAGAAAAGCAGTTTGCATCCTGGAACAACATGGAGCTCTAATTAATGCCTCAGCTTGCCCTGTCCATGTTAGGTATGGAGAAGCTTCCCTGGGAGGGTGCTGAGGCGCTGGCACAGGGTGCCCAGAGAAGCTGTGGCTGCCCCATCCCTGGCAGTGCTCAAGGACAGGTTGGACACAGGGGCTTGGAGCAAGCTGCTCTATGGGAGGTGTCCCTGCCTGTGGCAGGGGTTGGAACTGGATGAGCTTTAAGGTCCCTTCCAACCCAAACCAGGCTGGGATCCTACGAGTATGGAAAAGTTCTGAGTAAAAACTATTCCTGAGAAGAAAAGAGTAGTTTTGCTGGCGTGAGATGAGCACTGAAGGAGCAGTCATTGGAAGCAGTGAGGTCAAGAAGGAAGAAGTCACTTTATGGCTTTCTTTTAAATCTTGTGGTGAACCCCAGCCAAGGACTGATTGCTGGGAAGTCTTTTCCCTAAAAAATCCATACCATGATTTATCTTCTATTTTATCTCATTGAAGATCAACTTCTAAAGAGAGCCAAAACTTGACAAGAAAGGAAGAAAAAACAGGGAAAGCAAATAGGAAGGAAGGACAGGCAGGGACACAGACTGCAATTAAGGGCAATTGAGGGCAGCTCAATCCACCACAGAAGATTGCACAAGACCTGAAAGGACACAGTGAGTCCTGGAGACAAATCATACCTTTTTACTGACTTTTCCCCAGTTTTTCCTCTCTGCAACCACTACTTTTCGTAATCCATCTCCTGCTCATCAACTGCTTTGAAAAACTGATAAGGATGGTGAGGAGGGAGAAGAAACTAGAGTAAAGCAGAACCCCTGCGTGGTGTGAGAAGGGCAGTGTCAAACTGTATTGTACAGCATCTTAGCAGCCAGTGTGGAAAAGCTTTCACGTGGCATCAAATCTGATAGTGCTGTTACACCCAATGGTGAATGGACTCAAAGTACAGTGCGATATCAGCCAAAAGCAGATCAGCACTGGCAGTGCCATACATGGAGTACTGGGCCCAGTTCTGTGCTCCCCAGTACAAGAGAGACATGGACAGAGAGAGCCACAGAGATGATTTACGGGCTGGAGCATCTCTGCTGTAAGGAAAGGCTCAGAGAGCTGGGACTGTTCAACCCAGAGCAGAAGCGGCTCAGTGTAGGTCTCAATGTGTATAAACCCCAGAAGGGAGGGCACAAAAGAGACCTTTCAGGCTCTTTTTCCAGGGGAGCCCAGTGAGAGGACAAGGGGTGACGGGCACAAACTGAGACACAGAGGGTCTCTTTGAACATAAGAACATCTGTACAATGACCGGTCCCATATGTGCCTATCCATGACAAGCATCCCAATGAAGATGACCCTGCTCATTGCAAGGGGGGTGGACTAGATGATCTTTGGAGGTCCTTGCCAGCCCAAACTATTCTGTGATTCTATGATTCTATGAGGAAACACTTTTTCTTACTACAAGCGCGATCAAACACTGGCGCAGGTTGTCCAGGGAGGTTGTGGAGCCTCCATCCTTGGAAATACTCAAAAGCTGCGTGTTCATGGTTCTTGGCAACTTGCTTTAGGTGACCCTGTTTGAGCAGGAGTTCGAATCAGATGACCTCCAGAGGTCCCTTCCAAGCTCAACCATGCTGGGATCCTGGGAAGACGATCATGCTGTTTGTCAAATTAAGGAATGCAAAGTCACAGAGTCACAGAACAGTCTGGGTTGGAAGGGACCTTCAAAGCTCATCCAGTCCAACCCCCCTGCAATGAGCAGGAACACCTTCAATCAGATCAGAACCACTGATTCTATCTCACACTCAAACACTCCTGGGTTGCTGTGAGAAAGAAGGGGTGAATGCTGTGTTGAGTGATGATGGCATATCCAGTGAAAGGAGGTACAGGTGGGCTTCCTGGAGAAGGATAACAAAGCAACAGAGAACTGCTATTGCAAACAGGAGAAAGGACTGAGACAAGACCAATCAGTATTTGTAGAAAGATGACAGAAAAACATTTGTGTAAGGAAAAAAGTTTCTGAGCTATGAAATGAAAAGCAAGCTACTAGAAATCATAAGGACCACATATTCCTGGATGCTGTATCACTGCCAGGCTTCTTCACGAAAAGGGCCTCAACCCTTAAGAGCTGATGCTATTTTAGGCTGTGTTTTGGCAAGTAACAAGGACATTAAGAAGAGCTGGTGCTACAAAATTACCTTGCACACAGGCACATTCATTAAATTAAGGATAAAATGAGGTAAGTGTTGTAAGAGAATCAAAGTTCACTCTTTAACTATGAGAAATTAAGTAAGACAGTAAAATCAAGTGGACTGAGGAGATAAGGAATGGGAAAGCAGCCATCTAAGTACTTCTCTCAGGTCAAAGAGGCAAAACTATTTGAAAGCTGTATCCTCAGAACTAACCTTAAAAAGGACATTAGGAACAACTAAAGAGTCTACTTATTATGGAGAGGAAAGGATTCATTACCAATGCCTTAGAATCCAGCAACTAGTACAGAGATAAAACAAGAACTGCCAAATGTCAGGCTGTGCTAGACCCCAGCAAATGATAAACAAAATAGCATGAGATGCTTCAGCCACACAAGTAAAGGAGACCAGAAAGGGAAGGGGAAGAGGGCATGCTCTGAGGTAGGCAGGAGATTAAAACCAGTCAGCTGCATCCTTAAGGCTAATTTAGAGTTGTCATTAAGGACAAGGACACTGAACATAGGTGCAAGGCAAAGTGTTGAATGGGAAGGAGGTTGTACACAACCAAGGCGGAGACAGAACTTAGATGTTTCTATGTTTGAAGTCAGTGAAAGCAGACAGCGAGCATCCCAGCACTCCAAATGGCACATGAAATAACACCTCTGATAGCAAGACAGTTAAAGGAATCTACCAGCTGAGCATGGCACTACAGAACACTTAAAAGTGGTATTTAGAGGAGGAAGGAGAATCTAGATATTGATGCTCCCATGACCTCAACATTATGCAAAGTTTCAGGACAAGTTTTGAATAGGAGAACTGAAATAGTAAATGAAAGACCAAACCCATCAAGCAATAGAGCTGACAACAATGATCTGTGCCATACCAGCCCAATATATTCTGTCTGTAATAAGAATTAATTGTAATTGGCCTAAGTGGTACAGCTGAGCTACTCCAAATTTCATTATGAATATCAATACATTCGAGATTCCTGGGCAAGATGAAGGTGGTGAAGATTATTTCAAGAATCATAGGAGCTAAAGAGGATAGAACTTAGGTCAAGGACAGCATTTGGACAGCCTTTTGCTGATATATCCATTAATAACACAGACCCACAAAGAAAGTGTGCTAACATCACAACCTGCTGATACAGTTGAAGGGGCCCATGAATACAAACAGGGAAAAGAACCACAAAAAAGAACACCCAGATGATCTTCAGCACTGGTGATATTATCCAGCAACAACAGGGAGATAACATTCTTCAATTTACCTCTGCTCTGGAGCCACGCTGAGAGAGCTGGGCTGGGGCAGCCTGGACAAGAGAAGGCTCCTGAAGGGGAGACCTTAGAGCAGCTCCAGTGCCTAAAGCGGATCCAGGAAGCCTGGAGAGGGGCTTTGGCCGAGGGCCTGTAGGGACAGGACAGGGGAATGGCTTTAACCTGCCAGAGGGGAGACTGAGATGAGCTCTGAGGCAGAAGCTCTTCCCTGGGAGGGTGCTGAGGCGCTGGCACAGGGTGCCCAGAGAAGCTGTGGCTGCCCCATCCCTGGCAGTGCTCAAGGCCAGGTTGGACACAGGGGCTTGGAGCAAGCTGCTCTATGGAAGGTGTCCCTGCCCATGGCAGCGGGCTGGAACTCGATGATCTTAAGGTCCCTTCCAACACAAACCAGTCTGGGATTCTATGATGCTATTAGGGACTGAGAAGAATGTTCACTACCAAGACTGGGAGCTCATCATCTAGAAACAGAGGATGGGAAAGAACAAGGTGTATTAGTCTCTATGAAAATGAATATGGACTATTAACCATTGCACCCATGAGAATGAGCAAACCAAAACAGGTCCAGTACAATACAAAATAGATCTAGTAAGGTCTATAAGAACCCAGAGATACCACTGTGCAAAGCAGTGGCAAGACCTTATCTCCATGACCTTACACATGTCTGACCAAAACTATAAAAGAGAGATTAATATAAGTGAGTGCAGTGGAAAAACAAATGAGGCAACTGAACCTGAATATCCTGTTTCACAGGATGAGATGAAGAAGATTTGTCTTGCTCAAGCCAATAAACACTAAAGGCTGAGAGAGGATATGACCTGTCCAAATACATCCAGGGAAGCGGGAGACAAGACGATGGAGGGGACATTTAAGCTCAATGACAACAATGACATAGGAAAAGCTAGCAGAAATTCATTCTAAGTACAGGTGGGGTAGTACATTCTAAGTACAGGGAGGCTGCAGTAAACACAGGAGAGCTTAAGGGACTTAAGGGGCAGGAGACAGCACTGCTCTTAAACATCTACAAAGTCCGAACACACAGTTCTGCATCAAGAAATAGCAAATAGATAAATCAGGGCAAGGTACAGTACAGCACTGATTATGGAAAGTAAACTATCAGCCAACACAACCTCTAAGTTACATAAAATATGACTTTTTTCTGACTCCTGTGATTACCAATTTGATAAAAGAGAAGCCTGACTATTTACTCCATTTACTATTACTGACTTTATTCACCATTAAGTGAATCACAGTGCCTAGCTTTGTACACAGAATGTTACTTTCCCTATTGGAAGCAGTACTTAAATGAAAATGATGAGGCATAGGACTCACCGCTCGAGTACCCAGTGACATATAGGTTTTACCTTGCAGCTCTAGCAAACTCCTCCATATGTAAAAATGAGGATTTGACAATGAACTAGGACTTTACCAATGCGTAAGTAAAAACTCTCCAGCTGGAAAATAACTACCAATATTGTAAGTGATATTCCAAAGTACCAAAATGCTGTCCTAAGTCAGCTTATCAAATGGACCAAGCAACAACACAAAGTTTATCAGTATTTAAACCCCACTGTCTTCACCACAATGTGCTGCAGCACAAGTATTCCTAAGAGGTTTTTAAAAGTTCAGGAAATACCCTGAAAAATATCCCTACAGATTAAAGATCTTTCTTCCAGGAGGACCTCATTTCCTTGCTCAATATTATGATGGGCATTATCTTTGCTGGAAGTGACCCCTATGGTGAGATCGTGTGACTGATAGGTCTGAAATATCAAGGAAATTACTGTGAAGTTATCATCTTTCATAGAATAATTGGTTGAATAAGGGTGAAGTTGGAAGAATTTGGCCCCCACTTTTGACTAAGCTATTTAAAAAGGAAGAATTTAAGTATACAGAGTCTCACTTGAGTCTCTGCTCCAGACCGAGAAGTACTTTTGTCTTTCAAAGGGCCCCTGTCTCACTGAGTACACTATGGGTTGACACTTGAGTTAGCCCAGAGCAAGAAGGGGGCTGAGGTATCTCTGAATTATTAGCTGCTGCAGCGGTTGCAGAGTCTCTGTGATTGCACTCTGTGATCTATGGGTGTTTTCATGATCCACCAAGCTTCATCAGCACTAGCCTTATCATCACAGTCAGTCTGACACCTCAGGCTATGTGTGTGTTAATGGACTGCACTGAATTAAGGGAAAGAATGAGCTTCATCTCATTCTTGCAGGTACCACCAGTCTTGGGCAGCACAAGGAGAGAGGGGATGGCCCTTGAGCTGTGACTTTTGAGAACAAGGTGTTAAAAAGAGACACTAAGAACATTTCCTGTTTTCTCATTCCAGGCTTGGGTTTTGGCTGTATGGCTCTGTTTTCTGCAACATCAATACCTACACATTTAAAGTCAGAGACCTTGTTAGAACATAGCCCTGTTAGTAAGTGAGCATCCTACTTCAGTTCACAGCACATTTTTAGATCCACTGATGTTGCGGTTTAACCCCAGTTGGCAACCAAGCCCCATGCAGCCTCTCACTCATTCCCCCCCGGTGGGATGAGGAGAAAATGGGAAGGTAAAAGTGAGAAAACTTGTGGGTTGAGGTAAAGGCAATTTAACAGGTAAAGCAAAAGCTGTGCACAAGCAGAGCAAAACATGCAGTTCATTCCCATCACAGGCAGGTGCTCAGCCATCCCCATGACAGCAAGAATCCATCACGGGTAACAGTGCCTCGTAAAGACAAACGCCATCACTCCAAATATCCCCCCTTCTTCCTTCTTCCTCCAGCTTTATATGCTGAGCATGATGCCATCTGGTTTGAAATATCCCTTGTGTCACAGCCGTGTCCCTCCCCAACTCCTTATGCCTCCCCCAGCCTCCTCACTGGTGGGGTGAGGAGCAGAAAAGGCCTTGATCCTGTGTGAGCACTGCTCAACAGTAACAAAAACATCCCTGAGTTATCAACACCGTTCCCAGCACAAATCCACAACACAGCCCCATAACCAGCTACTGGGAAGAAAACTAACTCCACTCCAGAGAAACACAGCCCAGCAGGGCCGAGGCAACATCAGAAGACCATGCAACATTAGATGACAACACAACGTTAGAGGATGACACAACATTTTGCTCTTAATCAGGAACATCAACGCCTCTCTCTGCTGCAGGACTGTACTGAGACCTCGGACCACACAGAACCAAGCAAACCACCACATCCCTGAGAGAAACAAAAAGTACTTCCAAGTGATGATACACACGGTAACAGCTCCTACCTGGATTTTTATCGGCCAGGTGAAATTGCTGACGTAGACAAAGAAAGTGATGTTCGGATTGTTGCGGAAATCAAACTTCTCATTGGAGAAGCTGTCCTTGTATTCCTTTATATTGGTTCTTGAAACAACTGGCATCTCCTCCCCAGCCTGTGTGCCAGCTGTTTCAAATGTTAGAAAGCAAGAAAAGATGTTTCAATGCGTATTTTAAATGACAAGCAAAAAGGCAAATCATCCCAGATTCTAATGTCATAAAATCAATTATTCATCTGAACATGATTATTCTAAACTATTATCATAGAATAGTTAAGGTTGGAAAAGACCTTAAGATCATCCAGTTCCAACCCCCCCGCCATGGGCAGGGACACCTCCCACTAAACCATGCCACCCAAAGCTCTGTCCAACCTGGCCTTGAACACCGCCAGTGATGGAGCATTCACAACTTCCCTGGGCAGCCCATTCCAGTGCCTCACCACCCTTACAGTAAAGAACTTCTTCCTCATATCCAATCTAAACTTCCCTTGTTTAAGTTTGAACCCATTACCCCTTGTCCTCTCACTACAGTCCCTAATGAAGAATCCCTCCCAGCATCCTTATAGGCCCCCTTCAGATACTGAAAGGCTGCTCTGATGTCTCCACAATTGACACTGTATGTGCCAACCTACTGCATTACTAAAAATCGAATTTGCAACTTTGATGTTTCCAAAATACACTATTTAGATGGAAAACATAGTTCTTGTTAACAGTTTACTTTTGCCTTCAGGCCCAACATTTAAGAACTAAACAACAAGTTCATAGGTTAAAAACCAAAACTGTTTCCCCAATGAAATCTGTGTTTCTCAGAAACTGATACCTGAAACAAACTACCAAGCAACTAGGATCATGCTCATTTTACCTGCAAAACTCGTGGACCAAGTAATGTTGAGGTTGAAGTTTTTAGATGCATTGATAAACATGTCCAGGTCTCTGTTTTGCTAGGGAGGGAAGAAAAAGAAACCCCATTTTTAGGATGAGCAATTTTACTGTTTCCTCATAAATCTTCAGTGAAAAAATAAAATAATCTTGGAATTTGTTACTGACACGAAGAAAAGACATCAAGCAAAAAGCTATTTACATTTTCTGAAAGCAGTATTCTTCTCCCCAAGGAAAGCACAATAAAGAATAGAACAAGTCATGTGCCTAGAATATGAATTGAGACACAAAGTATGGGGTGAATAAGCAAAACTGGAGTAGCTCAGAAGTTCTAACAACTGTAAAGAATCAATTGTGGATCCTTATGAAATTCTACCATGAAGATTTGAATCTGTATGGCCAAACCAAGGTCAAAAGGTTCTTGCTTCGTGGAACTGGACATACATGCCACATCACCAGACTAAAGCTGAAGACTCGCAGAGCTGTAATGATTCATCACCTCCATGGCCAAGAGAGGACAAAAATACACCCAAAGGATGAAGTTCAAAGGGAAAGTAGAGAATTTACCTCTTCAGGTGTTGCGACAAAGTTGATTGCTGTGTAATAGCGATCGTCCTCTTGAGAAAGGCTGAAGGTGAACTGATAGTCAATGAGGAGAGTATCTGTAAGGAATGCATGGAGAGAATTATCCCAAGTCTTGGAATAAACCGAAGTACATTGCATCATGCAATGCAAGGCATGATGCTGCTGAAGTGCTTCTTGCATGGAGAGCACAACCGGGAGTAACCACACTGCTACAAATGGCTCCAACACAAAAGGGACAAAGATTTAAGTTAAGGCTAGAGAGGGAAAAGAGGCAACTTATATTTTCCAAGCAAGAGCTGCCAGTCTTAACCTAAACGAACATTCACACCAATACATTGTAAAAAGCATAAGCATGCCAAGACATTTACTATTTCCTTTCTATAATACCCCTATGTTCTAAGGGAATACTAGAAAAATGAAACAGATGTGTAATCCCTGCTTGGAGGGGACAAAGTTGCACACATCAGATTTTTCTATATGCCACTGGATCTCACAGGGGGATTTCTACAAAGCAGCAGCTTGATAATGGACCAAGCTACCATCCTACTCCAAATCACACCACCCGTAGGCATGCCAGGACCACTTTCTGGTCTATGCCCTCCTATACTCATGTCTGCCTCAGGCTGGGGTATCACCTCTCTGTCAGTCAACAGTGCACAGCCAGCCTGGAGATACATCCACCAGTCTCAGCATCCTTGTATTAAAACACACTTGTAGGACTTGTACGTATTCCCAAAGCCTTGCAGAGATTCCAAGTAATAACACATATGAAACTATACACTAGATGTTATTTTTCTCTTATTGCCTCCTGGAGACCCTTGTTGGACAGACACAAGCTGGATGACCCTCTGACACACACCACCTTCTTCTACCTAAAACACCTATGAATACTAAGGAATTTTCAAGGAAGAAAACCAAGTGAGGCTGAACCTGTGTAACATGAGGTTGTTCCTGTAAGAGTTGTTATGCTCTGCCTCTTTCCCCCTTTTTGTCCGCTTTATCCCCACTGGTAGCAATGAATTTGGTCATGGACAGCGCCTTGTGTGAGGCATCCCTGCCCGTGACAGGGGGTTGGAGATGGATGATCTTAAGGTCCTTTCCAACCCAAACCATTCTATGATTCAATGGTTCCTTCAACGAGACTGTTGTAAGAAGCCATCAGAGCATTTGCTTGGCTGTGGAAGGGGAATTCAAACTTGCTAAAGAAAGCATGAGGATAATTTGTGTTGCACAAAACCACTATTTGAGACTTGCATCTTTAAGTCATTTAAGATCTCTGCATGCCAGTGAGCTGATTGCTAATATCTGCAAATAGAAGCTGGAGAGTTTCCATTTAGTAATCTGAATCTTGGCAAAGGATCTTCTGGAGCTGCACAAGAATCCAACTGTTCATTTCAGAGGAAACGTGGCAAGTTTGAAACCTCACCCATGCTGACATGGACCAGGATGTTAAACAACACTATTTTGCACTTACAGAAGTTCTGCAGACATGTTTTGGGTTTGAGTTATTAGCTGTATATTTAAGTGTTATTCTCCAGAAGACCAGATTTCAGTTCAAAGCCATGTGAAAAGCATTCACAAGTTTGATCTTACAGATCCAATCATCACACAAACCTTATCAAGAGAAGTATCTTCAGCCTCTTTAAACAATACTTTTGTGAAAACTGAAGGTTTTTAAACTAGTTTGCAATCCTCCCCTTAATCACCTGTATTTTAAGCAGGCACTGAGGCAACTAAAACTAGTTTTAAATAAGATATTTTAAACTTCAAACACATTTTGTATCTGAGAAATGAAAGCCCAAGAGTACTCACAGTAACACGTTCCTTTAAGCGGATTTCCCTGATATCTGTTTTCGACTTCACACCTAAAAAGAACACATATTTTTAATAAATGGAATTTTTTTTCTCTAGTTCTATCTATTCCCAGCCACTACAAACCAGAAAACACCACCCAGGCATATGACAGTACGCAATTAAAAGTAATAGATGCATTTCTGAACTATACCGGACTGCTGCAGTTCACGGTCATGATCATGGTCCAAACCAGAAATTCCATGGTCAAAAGTAGTTATGCATCAAGAATTAGACACAAAATCCTGGCTATTAACCTTTGCATCACTTGGAATATATGTATGACATGGTTCAGTGCGTGGTGTGCCTGTCCCATAGCAGGCGGGTTGGGGCTAGACGATTTTAAGGTCCTCTCCAACCCAACCCATTCTATGATTCCATGATTAGCTCTTCACAATGCATGGAACTGGATTAAAACACTCAGAACCTAAAGTCTCCATTTACATTTATGGCTATTCCAGGACCTAGTCCTATAAATGCTCACTCGTGTGAACAGGCCTTTAAAAATAAACCTGGCAATGAAATTATTTTGAATGAAATTATTTCCATTAACATTACACTAAAAGCATCTCTGTTCTGTTCCAGGGAACCCTCCAGCACATTTGCTGCTCTCAAACCGCTCCATTAAAATGCTGGAATGTCAAATTCTTATTTCAGGTACATTTACACTCCCCCGAACAGCGTCAGAGTGCACAGACCATAAAAATCTAACAATTAGAGGGACAAAGTGAAGTGGAGCAAGTCCAGAGGAGGCCACGGAGATGCTGCGAGGGCTGGAGCAGCTCTGCTCTGGAGCCAGGCTGAGAGAGCTGGGCTGGGGCAGCCTGGACAAGAGAAGGCTCCTGAAGGGGAGACCTTAGAGCAGCTCCAGTGCCTAAAGGGGCTGCAGGAAACCTGGAGAGGGGCTTTGGACAAGGGATGGAGGGACAGGACAAGGGGAATGGCTTTAACCTGCCAGAGGGGAGACTGAGATGAGCTCTGAGGCAGAAGCTGTTCCCTGTGAGGGTGCTGAGGCGCTGGCACAGGGTGCCCAGAGAAGCTGTGGCTGCCCCATCCCTGGCAGTGTTGAAGGCCAGGTTGGACACAGGGGCTTGGAGCAAGCTGCTCTATGGAAGGTGTCCCTGCCCGTGGCAGGGGCTGGAGCTGGATGAGCTTTAAGGTCCCTTCCAACCCAAACCAGTCTATCATTCCATGTATAGTTTGTAGGGCTGCTGGCATTATCTTTTCACCCCATCCCTTCTGCAAGACATTCCTGGTTGAAAAGTTCTTAAAAATGGAAATGTTCAGGAAATCATTTTGTTCATGCCATGCCCCCAGGGGAAGCATGGCCGGCTGCACCATCAGTGGAGTTAGTCAACTGTCAGCAGGAAGAGAGCAGCAGACACATCACAAATACAATGATTAAAAAATGCAAAGGTTCTATGCCAGTATGTGCACATCCTTTTGATTTCAAATAATGAAGTGAAATGAACTCACAGTTGACACTCATCTCCTTTTATTCCCTTTGTGGTGCAGAAACATTTCCCTGTATTTGTGTTGCAGACGGACGCGTGGCCATTGCACTTGCAAGCTGTTGAGCAGAGGGAGAAAAAGACGCAATGTTGAATGAAGCAAAAGACACTGATTCCATAGCAATTAAGTCCTTTAGTTGCCAAACTGAGAGACATCAACAATTGAAGTGGATATGAAAACCCATTTGGTGCTCTCTGGTTTCTTTGTGATGCAGAAGGCAGCCAGAAATAGAACCGTGCATCAAAACGGAGAGAGGGCAGGCTCCAGGACTGATGTTTTGCATGAAATCAGGATCAGACTGTGTTTTTAGCCTCAAAGTTTACTTAACTTCCTCTCTTGTTGTTAGATAGTGCAAAGGATATCATAACCAGAAAGAAAAAGACAGTATTTGGAATAGTTTGGGGCTTGGTAACACTTTTCAGTCAAACTCAAAGCTCTTGAGAGGAGATTATTTTTGCAAATCAAGCAAAGCTCGCAGTGCTTTCAGGGCTTTTTTCAGAGATAAACGGGCCTTTTAGAAAATAATGTCATTATCAACAATGTCAACGTATCTGCAGTATAAAGTGGATGGTGCTAAGAAACCACGCTGTAAGTGGTTTGAGGCATATGCCCAATGTGTCTGAGCTTTAGCCTGGTCTCATGAACTCAATGCCACTCAGTTGTGGCAGAAGCAAAGCAGCCTGCCCCTAGACTACATCCGGTTTGGGTCCTGCCCAAAACAGACCAGCTCCTATGCTCTGAGCCTGCTTGAGATGCAAACCAAGGTATGACAGTGGGATATAAGGGAGATGTGCTTCAAAAGAACACTCTCAATTAACATTAAGCTGCTAATATTGACACACTTAAGACCTTTACTCATAAAGAAGTGGAGGAAGTACATGCAAAAAAACCCCAAAACCAAACCAACAAAACCAACACAAGCAGTTGTCTTTGATATAATGTTCACTGTAACTACAAGAACGGATATAACAACTTCTCCCAGAAGGTAGATGCCTTTTCAATGCTGTTCTACCAAGGAACTGGAAGATGCATTCATCTGAGGTCCACATGGGACAGCGTACAATTTAAGAAGGGAAAAAGTACATAAAGAGAAGATCCTTCATTTGGTGTCCCTGAGCTTGCTGGAATTAGTATGCTTCAAAGACTGCCAAACCTCCTTGTTATGAAGACATATGCCTTCTCATTAAGAAGACACGAGCCACTCAATGTACCAGCAGATTCTTAGACATGAAGTACCCATCCTGAATATCCTTGCCAACCTTGAAGCTTATTTTATGAACCCTTTTGATGTCTTCTTTATATTGGCATGTAATGGAAGCTCTATTGTATCAGGGACACTTAATTGTGCTTCTCAGATGTGGATGAGTGGTTTCCTAGCAGCAACACGGAACAAAATAGGAAGAAGCATAAAGGCCTATTGTGGGAACAAGTAGACTGAAGGGAGATTTGACAAAATAATTGTATTCTGTGAAGCAAACACAATTCTCATTAGTGCACTTCAAAAAAAAAAACCCTTCATACTATTGAGGATGCTCTGTACTGCCCTCCTTGCGCTCTGCATAAGGAAAGCAAGGCGAAACCTGACCAATAGTCAACATTAACATACAGAAAACGTAGGAGAAATGTTGGATTTCATGTTGTTAAGATGCAACCACTGTATCTCAAGCACTAACATTAATGCTTCTTCACCCTGTGATAACCACGTGCTTATCAAGAAGAATGAACACTCCAACATCCCCACTGAAAACAACAGAGTATTTATTCATGCATTTTCCTAGGAGTGCTGTAATTGGAGATCATTGACTAAAGGACTAGAATATGCCCAAAGAGAAATCTTCCCCTGGCTTTCCAAACAACTATGGAGTCTGGAGACAAACTATGGACAAGAGGTACTAGATACTGGAGTCTACAAATGAGTATTTCTCTCCAGAGGCTGATGCTAGAGCAGAAAGCCAAAATTATTGGAAACAGCTTTTTGACTGGCATAGAAGGATGCTGGAGAGGGACCTTCATCAGGGACTGCAGTGATAGGACAAGGTGTAATGGGTTCAAATTGAAACAGGGGAAGTTCAGGCTAGATATAAGAAAGAAGCTCTTCCCTGTGAGGGTGCTGAGGCGCTGGCACAGGGTGCCCAGAGAAGCTGTGGCTGCCCCATCCCTGGCAGTGTTGAAGGCCAGGTTGGACACAGGGGCTTGGAGCAAGCTGCTCTAGTGGAAGGTGTCCCTGCCCGTGGCAGGGGTTGGAGCTGGATGATCTCAAGGTCCTTTCCAACCTTAACCATTCTATGATCCTATGACTGTGAAGCATGGTCTGACAATGAACCACCTCACAGTGAGTCTCCTTCCACCTTCTTCCCAAGCCATGGGTCACACATTCCAAGATGTACCCAGGGATCGCTGCTCCATTTCCTGCAGTCATAATGGTCTAGCTTCCTAACAGCAATCACATCACCCACCTGACCAACCCCATTTGTCCACTCTAAGTGCTTTGACCATCCTCTAAGGCCAACCTGGCAGCAGAGAGCAGGCAGGACCACAGCACTACAGCTCATCATGGGCCACCAGCACACGCTCCACAGCAGCATTCAGAATTGCTGTGACCGCAGCAATCTGATTTCAGGCATAATAGTGCCTTCCCTTCTCTTGCAAATAACTTCCTTATCTACCCCTAACATATTTTCCTGTGAAACTTTAATCAGAAAAATTCTAAATCCTGAATGCAGAGAAAGCCCCTTGCAGCTATTTTTACATTTGATGTGCTGCATTTCCTGCCCTTCCCGATTAACACTTCTCTATGTTGGACACTACCTAAAAGCAACTGCTGAGGAGTGATTTACCTCCCGTTTAGTTACTATCTGCCCAGCTCCGCGAACACCAATGCACATGATGATATGCAACCAAATCCTTCAGAGAAATAACTGTAGCTTATCAAAATGTTTTCAACACGGGGGATACAGCAGCATCCACCTGGTGGCACAGAGCAGTAGGAAAAAACAACTTATTCCATCCACTCTTCTTATTCCTCCCTGGCTTCTGAACCCCATGACTGCTACTTCCAGCTCTGCATGGCCTAACCTGTTGGAAGGGTGGCTGCTATCCTAACAGCGTCACTCAGACTCCTCATGGAATAGTGAATACCAAACACTTAACACTCTTCCCAGTGCTGGAAATGGATGCTATTTTGAGGATGTTATTCTTGAGGATGGGGTTTTTGAGGATTTTTGAGGGCTGACCTACAAAAGGTTCAGCTGAGGACCTGGGAGTGCTGGTGGATGACAAGCTGACTGAGCAGGAGTGTGCCCTTGAGCCAGCAGAGACAACAGTATCCTGGGGTGCATTGGGAGGAGTGTGGCAGTAGGTCAAGGGAGGCGATCTTCCCCCTCTACTCGACCCAGCTGAGGCCGCATCTGGAATACTGTGTCCCAGTCTGGGCTCCTCAGGACAAGAAATACAAGCAGCTACTAGAGATGGTCCAGCGGAGGCCACAAGGATGAGCAAGGGTCTGGATCATCTTTATTATGAGGAGAGATTGCGGGAGCTGCACCTGTTTAGTCTAGAGAAGAGCAGACTGAGAGGGGATCTCATTAATGCAGATCAATATCTCAAAGGTGGGTGCTAGGAGGACGGTGACAGGCTCTTTTCAGCAGTGCTCAGTGACAGGATGAGGAGCAATGGCCATAAAACACAAGAAACTTCACCTCAACAGGAGAAAGAAGAAGTTCACATTGAGGGTGTCAGAGCCTTGGCACAGGCGGCCCAAGGGGGATGTGGAGACTCCCTAACTGGAGGCATTCAAACCCCACGTTCTATGTAAGCTGCTTTAGGTGGCCCTGCCTTGGCAGGGATTTGGACAAGAAGATCTCCAGAGGTCCCTTCCAATCCTAATGATGCTGTCATTCTGTGACATTTATGGTCCCTATTCTGCTGTGGCCACTGGGCTGATGCTACAGATCTACACCTCAAAGCACAAGGACTCACACAAGGCACTCAGTGCGCAAACACATGGATGCCTGCACATCAGGATGGGGGGTACCAACAACCATCTCCAGCACAGATGTGACCGTGGGCTCTAAAACCAGCGCAACACACAACACTGGACATAGAATACACAAAAAGAGTAGAATCAGCACGTCATTAATGGGAAAGGAAGGCGAGATCATGGCTTGGAGGAGGGAAAAAGCTGGAGTTGGCTCTGTTGCCCATTAGCCATTCCTTATGTAAGGAATTGTACTCTGGAAACCTTCTCATCAAGGAAAATGTGCAGCAGTGGCTCTGGCTGCATCAGACAGATGGTTTCCTCTTGCTTTCCCTCTTCCAATCCACCTCAGTCTTTCCGCCCAGCTTCCTGTTTTCCTCAGTCTTCCACCTTCACAGTAAATACCGTTAAATCACAGCAAATTAAAACCCCGGGCCCAAAGCACTTGAGAGCAAAGCACTTTTGACATGAGCTACTGGTTTCATCAGATAACGAATGAATGCTGTTCCACAGTCTCTCAACACATTTTCTAATTTCTTTTTCAGGCATCTGCATGACTTTAGTCTATCATTCATTATCTCAACAATAAACTGGGTTTGGACAATCCTCATGCGAAAGAATCCAAAGGAACTTACTCTCAATTTCCATACACATAGAAAAGCAACAAATATCAAAAGGCACGTTGCGATCCAATGATTAAACCTGAATGCTCTGAGTAGAATTGTGTCTCTTCTCAGGCCAACTCAGCCTCAATTTATTCACGCCTGCATTTCTAATTATCTTCACACAAAATGAGTTTACATGTATCAGCGGTATTTAATCTTGCAGATAATGCTCTGGAATAAAGTGTCAGAGATGCACCTTCTCCTCTTGTAGCCATGCTGTTGTGCTGCCTGTTGTAATTTCATATCCCAGCTACTGCAACACCTTTTTCTCTAAGCAAAGCAGCCTCATCCCTGTCTGTGATCTTTTCACCCCCCTCCTCAAACGTGCCCACTTGAAGGTTCTTCATTGCCTCATTTACCACCAACACGCTCTTGCTTTAGGAAACAGGACGTTCATGCTCCAGCTACTGACTCTCATCTTCATCCAAAAGGCCAATGGAAGTTCCAGTAAACACAGTGCATGTATCTCCAAGTATTTTCTACTGGATTGCCTCCACACTTGGAAGGAGCGACTCAAAGTCTTCAATGTCCCCTCATTAATCATGTTCCCTTATTTCTTCTGGGATGCCTAAAAAGCATCTGCAGTCTTTTATGTGGAAGTATTGATATTGCTCTGACAGTGAACGATGTTATTGCGGTTCTACCTTTTCCATCATTGTATCTAGCCAGGGAGGAGGAGGCTGAGGGTTACGTGGTGAGGAAGCAGTATTGCTGCTTTTGGGATGTCTCCAGAATGTGAGAGTGAACTGACCCTGGAGGTTCTACTCAAACAGCACTGATTTCCAGCAATGCCCTGGACTAAATGAGGTCCTTCAAAAGGGCATGCAAGGATAGAACAAGGGGGAATGGCTTTAACCTTGCCAAAGGAGAGATTGAGATGAGCTCTCAGGCACAAGTTCTTCCCTGTGAGGGTGCTGAGGCGCTGGCACAGGGTGCCCAGAGAAGCTGTGGCTGCCCCATCCCTGGCAGTGTTCAAGGCCAGGTTGGACACAGGGGCTTGGAGCAAGCTGCTCTATGGAAGGTGTCCCTGCCTGTGGCAGAGGCTGGAGCTGGAGGAGCTTTAAGGTCCCTTCAATCCAAACCAGGCTGGGATTCTATGAATTGCATCACTCCACCTAACTACAGTCCATTAAAGCTCTTCAGAGTAAGAAGCACCTTCCCATGCATCCGTATATCACCTATCACGGTTGGATTCTGGTTTACAACTCACCTCCCCATGCTACAACTACAAAATTCACAGTAATTCAGAATAATGTTGCAAGGTTCAAGGGCAAAACTCCCAGTCCCTCACGTTCATTTCTCACTATTTACCTGCATTGCTCCCTCAAGAAGGGCTTTTTCCCTGCTTCTTAACTGGATCTTGCACAACCACAAAAAGTTCTTCGTGCCAAAGAGCCCCAAAGCACTTGACAAACTTAAAATGCAATTTTAACAAGGGTTCACCTAATCCTCAACTGAAACCCAGCCAACTCCTCCGTACAATATGGCAAGCCTTTTATGCTGAGACAATCACAGCAATAAGCACACAACACATTAACCAAATGTAATAGAAGGTGGAATTTAGATAAGCAGAAATTTGTTCAAGACAGTGGGATTAACAGTGTTTCTTCTCAAAATGAGACTGTTGACCACTAAAAATCACATGTTTTTCACTGTGGTCATCCCAAGTTTACGAAGGAGAGTAAAAAACCATCTTTATCTCATGCAACGAAAGTCAAAGTGAATTTCATCAAGCAGTTTGCCTATCTTCCATTTGAAGAAATAAGGCTTTTGCCTTGCTTGCAGGAAATAAATCGTGTATTATCAGGGTATAATTTCGGTTAAGATAGCAGAGGAATGAGTAAAGAGAGACTTCAGCGCAGGAAGATTGAAGGCACCACTTACGCTGACACGTTCCTCCGTTAGTAGGATCACCGTAGTAGCCTGAGATACAAGTCTCACAGTGTTTGCCAGTCGTCAGATTTTCACACTTCTCACAGATGCTTTCATTGACACACTTACTGTGCCCGTTACACTGGCAGGCTGCAGGAAAGAGGAAAGGATGAGTACCTGTGCTCATAGCGCCTCATTAGATCCTCAGAGCTCTGCGTTCTGCAGAGCCTGAATGAAACCATTTCATGCACCTTCCAAAGAGGTTCACGCAGTCTTGCTAGAGACCCGTGAACTCAGAAAGGTGTCTGCTGAGAACATGAAATTTAAAGCAATACATGGAAAACTGAACTCCGAAACATTATGTGCATACTGGAAAGACAGGATGGGAAGCAGCTGGTGGGACAGATTTACAAAGAGGAATGGGGAAGAAAGAGTTTAGCAGCAGTCCATGTAATTTCATTCTATATGTTTGGTGTCAAACCTGGTATTTCAGAATACCCCTGCACATTACTAACAGCTAAATCACCCTTCAGAGAAAGAACTGCCTTTCTTTCCAGCAACCCTAAACCAAATAAGCAAACTAAAGTTAAAACTCAGTAAAGGTTTGTATGGAAAGGGAAAACTTCACTGCAGTAATGCATAGGTAAATCTTCATTCAGCTCCCCTGCAGACACCTGCATAACTCCTTCCACCTCAAAACGTGTTATTTCTTCTTTGTCTTCCAAGCTCTTTTCCTCCCTCCATGAACAGGAGGGAACACAGACAACACAACAGCCTTAAACAGTCTCTCCCCTCGCATTTAACTGTTGCCATGGCTGAATTGTTTGAACAATTAAACATTACTCATTTACCTGGACACTGGATAAAGGACCAATTATAGCTGTTCTCCACAGGACACATGCTGACATTAAGGATGGGCTCCAAGCTATGTTTCCCTGTCGCGGATGGGATTGGCATCTTCACCGGACCTCTGTAGGAGCCTTCAATGCACTTCCCTTTGCCTGTATTGCTCGGATCCGTGCACCAACCGCAGCCAGGTTGCTCCAGACAGTGAGCACATGTGCAGTAGCCTGAACAGTTTTCAGCTATACAGACAAAATCAAACATCAAATTGTGGCATAAAACACTGGCCCAAAACGCAGACAAGAAAGGACACAGAAACCTTTTTATGTAGCCAGTGACCTTAAGCATTTGTGTCACCCAATCTGTAAATATTTATTCTGATATTCAGAGTAACACATGTATCATAGAATCATAAAATGGTTTGGGTTGGAAGGAACCTTAAAGATCATCTAGTTCCAAACCCCCTAGTTGAACACTGCCAGGGATGGGGCAGCCACAGCTTCTCTGGGCAACCTCTGCCAGCGCCTCAGCACCCTCACAGGGAAGAACTTCTGCCTAAGATCTAATGCAAATCACCCCTCCGTCAGTTTAAGGCCATTCCCCCTTGTATGAGCCTTACATGCCCGAATGAGCATACATAGATATACTCATATATATACATATACACACTCATTAAATTAATACATATATATTCATTCATTTCAGCATATTTGTTGTGGCTGCCCCATCCCTGGCAGTGTTTAAGGCCAGGTTGGACACAGGGGCTTGGGGCAAGCTGCTCTAGTGGAAGGTGTCCCGGCCCGTGGCAGAGGGCTGGAGCTGGATGTTATGAAACAACACAATACACACATGCAGGTTTTTTCTAACCATTGCACACCAGCCACTGAACCCAAAGGTTAATGTTCCCAGCTACAAAAGAGCTCTGATTTACAGCACATCAGATGATAAAATCAGCCATCTGGAAGCAAAGGCTAAAGACCAGCTTGTTTACTCGCTTTGAGCCTCCTCTTACCATAGGCTTTAACATCCTACGCTACTATTTAAAGTATTTACTGAGCCAAAATGCATAGAATACAAATAGAGAATCAAATCTGTCTTAGGATGCCCAGAGCGCCACATGCAGATCCCTGAGCTCAGCAATCAGCTATATCAGGGAAAAGCCATCCCCACCCTTCCACCATTCCCTTCTCAAATGGGATTGGTATTTCAGTGGTGACAAACTCTTTCCATACAGAATGTTTCTCTATTCCTTTCCCCGGCCTATCTTAAAGAAAACCTTTTAGATTCTTTGCTTTCCATCTTGATGTTTCAAGAGACAGTAAGACAAAAAGAAGTAGAAAACTATTGTTTCCCATTATTTCAGCCTACTCCTCTGCCTGATGCTTCCTCCAGCTCCTGACCTTTGGCAATATGGGAAGTTCACACTCTCATGGGTGACTGTCACCTGAAACTAATTTCCTGGATTTCGCAACACTTTTGAGCTTGTTCTCATCAGCTTCCAAAAGTTCCTGGAGCAAATGCAGCATCTCCAACTGCCCAACTTGCCTCCTGGGGATCATACGCACTCCTCTCCCTATGCTATCCAGACACTCCTGGCTTTCCCAACTCTCCTGCCCACACCCAGCTCCTAAAGGACTCAACATAAAGAGAAATAACTTCTAAAGCTGTTCATAAACTCAATAAATTTCTAGGCTATTTCACCCTAATTTGGAACAAGTCCAGAGGAGGCCATGAGGATGATCAGGGGACTGGAACACCTCCCATATGGAGATAGGCTGAGAAAGTTGGGGCTGTTCAGCCTGGAGAAGAGAAGGCTGCGTGGAGACCTCAGAGCAGCCTTCCAGTATCTGAAGGGGGCCTATAGGGATGCTGGGGAGGGACTTTTCATGAGGGACTGTAGTGATAGGACAAGGGGTAACGGGTTCAAACTGAAACAGGGGAAGTTTAGACTGGATATGAGGAAGAAGTTCTTTACTGTGAGGGTGGTGAGGCACTGGAATGGGTTGTCCAGGGAAGCTGTGAATGCTCCATCGCTGGCAGTGTTCAAGGCTGGGTTGGACATAGCCTTGGGTGGCATGGTTTAGTGGGAGGTGGCCCTGCCCATGGCAGGGGGGTTGGAACTGGATGATCTTAAGGTCCTTTCCAACCCGAACTATTCTATGATTCTATGGAACCAAAAAACAATGTTCCAAAGCACCACCAATCTCTGGCACTTTGCTCGCATCAACCTAAAGGGTAAAAAGGAAATAATTCATTTAAAGTAAGTTAGAAATTCCTACTTCGGGCTGTACGTGGACAATACTTCAGAATAAATCAGCTCTGTAAACCCTAACCTGGATTTGACAGTCTAATATTAAACGACATGGCTCCATATGTGAATAAAAGAGATACAGAAGAGCTACAAAAGCAATTAATCACATGAAACTATGCAACAATTAATTTGAAGGATGGGAATTGAAATAATGACACAAGTCCTTCATGTAAAACAAGAAGTGGAGGTTTCATCATCTCACATGAAAGCCTTCACTATGCGCCATTTAGTTTAACTGATAGTTCCCGTCATTGGGACGTGATTCCGTTTAATGCTTTACATGATGCAGGCGTGAGCTGGACACACGGAGCTCTTGGGGTCGGGCACTTGTCACCTTTGTCCGGTGATTTTCACTGTGACTGACGTGCGGTTTGATGACTTTTGCTACCACCTTCAGCAGGTTTGTCAACAACACTGAGCTGCGTGGCGCAGTCAACACACCGGAGGGAAGGGATGGAACTGAGAAAGACCTGGACAGGCTGGAGACGTGGGACTGTGCAAACCTCATGGAGTTCAACAAGGCCAAGTGCAAGGTACTAGGTCAGGGCAATCCCAAGCACAACTCTAGGCTGGAAAAGAATGCATAGAGAGCATCCCTGAGGAGAAGGCCTTAGGGGTGTTGGGTGAGGAGAAGCTCCCCATGACCCGGCTTCAGTGTGTGCTTGTGCCCAGAACCCTCCTGTGTGCTGGGCTGCATCCCCAGAGCGTGAGCAAGAGGTCAAGGGAGCAACAGGACAAAGGAAATTGCTTTAACCTGCCAGAGGGGAGACCGAGATGAGCTCTGAGGCAGAAGCTCTTCCCTGGGAGGGCGCTGAGGCGCTGGCACAGGGTGCCCAGAGAAGCTGTGGCTGCCCCATCCCTGGCAGTGTTCAAGGCCAGGTTGGACACAGGGGCTTGGAGCAAGCTGCTCCATGGAAGGTGTCTGTGCCCATGGCAGGGGTTGGAACGGGATGAGCTTTAAGGTCCCTTCCAAACCAAACCATTCTATGACTTGTCAGCAAACACACGACTCCATCCCACCCACCAAGACGCAGAAGCAATTACTCACGTGGACAACTGCTCATGGTGTACCACTCCATGCACTGCCCGTAAGGGAAGGAGGCCACGTAGGCATTGGAGTCCACGCACTGTTTCATGTTGCTGCACCACATGCACTCGGAGCTGCCGCTCGTGCACTCCCCGCACATGGTCCGCAGGGCGCAGGGCGTGCGGCACTGCTTGGCGCTGTGGTTAGCTGCAGGAGACACGCACAAGAGTCAGCTTTCCTCCAGAAAGAAACAGGCAACAAGCCCCAAGATGGAAAGACAGACGATAAAAAGCCTTAACTAATATTCAGGATGAAAAACAGTTCAATATCATAGATCTGACACACATCCTCTGGGATGCGGCGATGCTGGATGGAGCTGGAGATAGCTTTTCAACAGTGAATATCAGAAATGCAGCATGCACTGTAAAATATTTCCCTCTTTATGTATCCTCCAAGTTTTAATACCTTTTTAAGGTGGGCAGAAAACAACTTAAACAGGGTATGAATGTGGTCCTAATCTCTCTGCAGGTCTTTAGATGGTCTCCTCTCAATCAAAGCGCTGGGAAGGAATCCCACTTTTTATGTGAGCACACTGGGACGTGTTCTAAGTTATTTCATCAGTTCCACACATAAAATGAGCACTGAAAGCAGCTCTAACTCAGGAGTTTCTGCTGTGAGCCAATGCTTTATCAACCATTTCAAGTGGCTGTCCTCAGACCATAAAAAGCAAGTTAAAGCTTAAATGAATTCACAGCGCTGCAAGTCAAAATATACAAGACTTTGAGGTCAGGTTCCACATCCATGATCTGCATCCTGCTCTTCCACAGAGAATGATTTAAAGTGCTGGCTGATTGCATGGAATTGTAGAAATTCCATGCAATCAGCCAGCTTTCTTAGGACTTAAAGAGGTATTCAGAAATAATCAGCTATGATGGAGAGGCAACAGACCAAGCCCTCTGAAAAGAGAGGTGGTTCCAACAACACTTGAAGGCTTCTCCCCAAAGCACAGGGGTTCTTTGTCAAACATCTCCAAAGTGTTTTGCCCAATTCATTTCAAAGTTTGATAAAATCCTCCTCTGGCTCCGGAGGAGGGGACGGAAGAAGGGGGAGTTCAGTTGGAAAGTACCTTTTATTTATTTCGTTTATAAATGGGAGATGGCTCCATGCTATAATTAACCTAAATGTCACATTCAGGTATGCAATTTAGATAAAAATAATTAAACTATAATGCATGTGGAGCAGTTTACAGCTAACAGTGTAAATGTAAGATCTCCAATTCCTGCATGAAATACCCACACAAGACACTTTTCAGAACCACTTTTCTTTGGCAATGTCATAGAAACATAGAACCAGCCAAGTTAGAAAAGACCTTTGAGCCCATCCAGTCCAACCGTTCCCAGCACTGTCAAAGCCACCACTAACCCATGGCACTGAGGGCCTCATCTCCACACTTGCAGGGACAGTGACTCCAGCACTGCCCTGGGCAGTTCCAATGCTGAGCACCCTCTGGGGAAGGAATTGTCCCTCAGCTCCATCTAAACCTGCCCTGGTGCAGCTTGAGGCCGTTTCCTCTTGTCCCATCCCTTGTTCCTTGGGAGCAGAGCCCAACTCCCTCCTGGCTCCATCCTCCTCTCAGGCAGTTGTAGGGAGCCATCAGGTCCCCCCTGAGCCTTCTCTTCTCCATCTGAACCCCCCAGGTCCCTCAGCCATTCCACATCACACTGTGCTCCAGGCCCTGCACCAGCTCCAGTGCCCTTCTCTGGACCCATCATGACGCAGCCAGTTTTAAACTAATGAATGGGATCCTCTTTACTCTCTACAGGACATATAAATACTTATCAGCCCCCTGCTCCCATGAGACACACAAGCTGGATCTCATCACCTGGCCTCTCGCAGACACTGCCGTTGACCTCATTGATGCACGTTGCTGCCTTCAGCCCCTCATTGGAAAGCTCAGCTAAATAACCACAAAATCCAGCATCGCTTGGTTCACTGGGGAGCCACTTGAGGAGGCTGTTGGTGAAGGGGGACATGTCTTCCCAGCACCAGTAAGACACGTTAATCTTCCTCAGGCCAACCCATGGAGTCAAAGTTTTGGGCTAGAAATAAAGGAAAACAGTAGATTTAATGCTCAGTTTTATTACCTCAGGTATGAAAAGAAAATACACATCACCACATAATGCTCATAACAACTTTGCCAGGTTAGGTATTGCAAAAACAGATGAGGGAAGCAGTTGTTTCCCAGTGCTATCAGAATTAAATGCCAGAGACAGAGAAATCCTGCAGGAAACACCACTGGTTCTTCTCCCTAACTAAATTTCTTGTTACCTGAACCAAGAGGAAAGCAAATCAAACCTTTACACTGGCTGACATTAACTGCAAGTTTCATTGCTCTTTATATGCTTGTGACTCCTATAAATGGCTAGAGATAGGAAAAGAAATTCGGGAGCTACAGTTTGACATGAGGAAGAAAACTAGCTGTCCCCCGTACAATTTAAATGATACAATCTACTTAACTCTACAGTGTGACTGGGAGACCTCTGCTTTTTAACAGCGTGTATATATACGGATGGGTGGAGAGACAGAGCAGGGCAAATCTGAATTTGTGTTGCTGGTAATAAAATTCTCCATATGAAGAACTCATAACACAGCTCTTTCGACTGGCAATTTCTTTTTTAGCATACTTATAATGGGGAAAGGCAGTTTAACTCTTTTGATACAGAATCCCAGACTGGTTTGGATTGGAAGGGACCTTAAAGCTCCTCCAGCTCCAATCCCTGCACAGGCAGGGCCACCTTCCATAGAGCAGCTTGCTCCAAGCCCCTGGGTCCAACCTGGCCTTGAACACTGCCAGGGATGGGGCAGCCACAGCTTCTCTGGGCACCCTGTGCCAGCGCCTCAGCACCCTCCCAGGGAAGAGCTTCTGCCTCAGAGCTCATCTAAGTCTCCCCTCTGGCAGGTTAAAGCCATTCCCCTTGGCCTGTCCCTACAGGCCCTTGTCCAAAGCCCCTCTCCAGGTTTCTTGTAGTCCCTTTAGACACTGGTGTTATTACCTATATTACAGATACAATTCCAAAACCTCTATACACAGCTTATTTAAAGGAGCAACTGCAAACCACAGCCTCTCCCGTAGAACAGTCACAACGTGCAGTGAGTGGCACAAGTTCACGTACCAGACACAGGCTGGGTTTTAGCAAAGGCATTTTCCCAAGTTACAAACGCTCCCTACCGATATCCACTAAAAAGAACTTACAGTCTCTTTAGATTTCCAAGGCTCTCTTTTTAAAGGATGCTATAGAAGAAAAAAAGGCTGTAGATTATCAACCTTTTTCTCCCCAGTGCACTGGTTCAAACACTATTAGGCAAGGGTTGCCATGTGTCTTTAGGGATTTACACTACACTTTACTACTGGCATATCCAGAAACACCTGGAGCTCTTCGAACCACACACTTTTACTGCATCCCAGGTTTGACTTCCCCTCTTTACACAAGATTTAACAAACAATCTTGCTTGAATTGTACCTTACCTTTTTGTGGCTAAACTGAAACCCCTCTAAAACCCTGTAATTGTTGAAATGCCACTTTAAAATTACAAAGGGAATCAAAGCAGGGAATGTTTTTGTTTCAACAAGGGAATATTGCTCTTTAGTATTCAAGTGCATTCTGTGGAAAGCAGCAATGCTACTGCCTCCAGCCTCATTTTTCACTGAATCATAGAATCACAGAACGATTTGGGCTTGGAAGGGATCTTAAAGCTCACCCAGTTCCAACCCCCTGTCATGGGTTGGGATACCTTCCACTAGAGCTGGGTGCTCCAAGCCCCATCCAACCTGGCCTTGAACACTGCCAGGGATGGGGCAGCCACAGCTCCTCTTTGCTCACCACTCTCACAGTAAAGAACTTCTTCCTATTGTCCAATCTTTCCCAGTATAAACCTCTCCCTGATTGCCAGCCCTGCCCACAGCATCCTTGGGACCCATGAGGAGTTAGTCTGACGT